>OY757938.1:38695070-38760228 GCA_963585895.1 Sepioteuthis lessoniana
ACTACTTATAAAGGATATAATAATAGCTAATGAGCTGAGTTGGGATATTAGAGTCAGCGAGTTCGAACTCCAGTCACGCTATTGCGTTCACTTTCGGACTAATATCCTGGAAAATATATGTACCCTTTTATCTCCCCTGCAATGTTTTAAATAGTACCATTACTGTCTTTCTACAAGAATAACTTAGGCATTAAATACCTCGTTAAGGTTGATATGCCATTAGATTGTATGATGTAGACGGAGAAGCATGTTTCGCCATTGTGTGTCTGACTCGTGTGTCTTCATTTCGAATACAATTTCGACCTTCTTTAAATAATTTAACCCATTTGTAAGGAGTTTCTTTTTACCAAAACATGCTTCTCTGTCTACATCATACAATCTTCGGTAAAATTCTCTTGGTTTACATTTTCAGCCACCAAAAATATTAAAACAGACCTCTGTTGAAGCCTGGAGCGCTATGTTTGACTTTTCATTTTGAATATGTCAGTCAGCTGGTGCTGCAGATTATACCGACTACATTTCGGCAGAGGAGTAAGACTCTCTTAACGAGTGTCCTGATATGACATTAAACAATCTGATAGTGAGGCTCCAGTAATGTTGGAACTTTGGGGAATGCAGAGTATTCCTTTATTGCCATTGCCCCTAGGTCTACTTTGATACGGAGTGGTAGCACCTGACAGGGTCCTATCTATGGGTCAAATAGAACTAAACTGTGTATTTATGCTAAACAGAATTCGTAGATATAGAACTATTTATGACATTTAACTGAGTGTTAAAAAATATTATACTTATGCTAAACTGAATTGTTTGAAATAAAATTGTTTGATCTAGTGTGTAGAATGTTCGCCAATGGGCAGGGAGACTTGGGTTCACTCCCAGGTCGCGTCATACCAAAGACTTTAAAAATGGTACTTGATACCTCCTTGCTTAATACTCAGCATTATGAGATACGTATCGAGGGTAAAGTTGAGCAATCCAGAGAAAGGAGTAGCGCCCTCCCCTATACCATGGTGTCGTAGCTATTGAAAAAGGAGCCTTCGGGTCACCCTCGACTACGGTCGCCAACTTTACTTTACTTTATATGTATAAAAATGGATTTGGTATTAGATAACCAACAATGGTTGATATGTCATAAAACCAAACCAAACCATTTTGAATAGCCTCAAAAGTAAAAAAATGTAAGATTAAAATAATTTTTGCTTAAAACCAGTTCCAAGCAATGCAGAGTTTAGATTAATGGAAAAAAATATCTATTGACTAACCTTTGTTTATAGATGAAGAGGATTGGCCGAATGTGTACAGTGTTCGCAAATGGTCCGGGAGACCAGGGTTCAATCTTAGGTCGAATCATACCAAAGACTCAAAAAATGGTACTCGATGTCGCTTGCTTAAAACTCAGCGTTATAAGGTACACGTCAATAGTTAAATGGAGCAATCAAGGAAATGGAGTACCGCCCTCCCCTATACTTCGGTGTAGTAGCAATTGAAAAGGGAGCCTTCGGGTTACCCTCGACTACAGCCGTCGACTACTACTATACTATAAGGGAATTTGAAAATAAAAAGCATTCCGTTTCGTCTGACAATTGTGATAATGGGAAACTGCTTCTTGTAATTAGCTTGTATATGTCTCCCCAACCCTATGGACAGGATGTGGTTTAAGGTCAGTTTTTAAGCAGAGTAAATTTGGTTTGAAATCAGGGTTTTCCTTCTGCTAAATTGGTTGCATAATCAACTGTAAATAAATCAGTCTGTCCTACTATTTACCCATAGCTGGGGTGGGGAACAGATGGATGCCTTTCCCAAGCGCACCAGTGCAAAGTAAAACACTTTCTTTTCTTCCCTCTTCTCCTCTTTTACTCTTTTTCTTTCTCTTTTCTTTGTTTATTTCCAACTTTTTCTTCCTTCACCTCTCTCTTTTGCTTCCTTCACCTCTCTTCTTTTCTTCCTCTGTCTCCCTCTTTCTTTTCTTTCTTCACATCCAACTCCAATTTTTTGCCTCACTCCCACCTCCTTTTCTTCCTTCACCTCTCTCCTTTTCTTCCTCTGTCTCCCTCTTTCTTTTCTTTCTTCACATCTAACTCCATTTTTTGCCTCACTCCCACCTCTTTTTCTTCATTCACTTCTACCTTATTTTTATTAGCTTCCATCTATTTTTCAATCACCTTATTCTATTCTTCTTTAACTTCCCTTTTTCTTTTCTTTCTTCATCTACCTCTTTTTTTTTTTCTTCCTTAATCTTCTACTCTTTCTTTTCTTCCTTCAGCCTCTCTTTCTTTTCTTCCACAGTTTTCCTCGTGCTGGACTGTGGCTTCTCAGCGAGTTCAAATTCCAGTCGCGCAAATAAGTTCACTTTTGAACTAATACCCTTGGGAAAGACATTGAAGACTTTATCCTTCCAGCTATGGATTAAATTTTATCAGTGCTGTTCTACTACAAGCATAGTGTTGACATTAAATAACCCACTTAGGTTGACATGCCATTAAACAAATAAACCACCCAATCAACGAAAGAATATTCGTCTTTTTTTGCCCCATATTGCTTTTTCATTTTTCTTCATCTATTTCCTTCTTTTTTTTCCCTCCATTTTAAAATATTTGTTCTTCTTTGAATGTCCATGTAATTTAATTACATTGTTCCAGTTAGCAGTAACTAATGTAAGTGCTATGATACATTGGTCATGTTTAACACGATAGTAAAGTTCTGTTTCTGACAGGGTTACTATTTGATTAAATATTCGAAAAAATAAAGATAGGAGAAAGCTTTGTGGTCTGCAACTGATATTGATGTTTGTAGCTTCGCTTTCTTTGAATTTGGTAAAAATAATTTACTGACGAAAAGTTTGTAATGCAGAAGAAATGGAATTACAACAATAACTCATTTAAATGGCCAAGTTTGCTAGAAGTTTACTCGAAAAACGAAAAGAGAAAGGATAGACAATTTTTAAACGCTAAATAAACGTCGAGATATATTCTGCTATTGCTGACTTAAGAGTTGGCAAAGACGTGTCATTTTCATGATTTATTGATTGATAGATTGATTTTAATGGCATGTCAACCAGTTTAGGGTTATATTATGCGTTGAGATTAGGGAACAACGTAAATTTTACGTTTATAATTACATTTTTTGTTCAGTTTTTGTTTAAGAATTTTTGCGGTTATGTATAAAGTATTCCTATCTAATACAAATAATTTTCAAACATACCTATTTGACCTATAAATGGATCCAAACTCCGGGTCAGAGCGGACCTGGAGGTAATAGCAGTTTCTGCCTCCTCACCTAATGCAGTTTAGTGTCCTACACTACATAACCACTTTTGTTTGGGAGGGCTTACCCCTCTTCAGGATGTAGTCTCCATGGAGTAATGGTTAAAGAGCTGGACTGCAAACTCAAAGTAAGTAGGTTCGAATTCTAATAACGCTTTTACATTCACTTTCGGACAAATACCCTTATCTTACAGCTGTAGGTTAAATAGTATCACTACTGTTCTTCTACAAAGTTTGAACATTAAATAACCCGCAAAGGTTGATATGCCATTAAAACAAAGAAAACAAACAACCTTCCGTAGGAGATATGTTCAGTGTATTCTAACCCTGTGGATGGGAAAGAACTTAAGGGTCATACGAATGTTATAGTAAGCAATATTTCTACTTGGAAAAAAAATCAATTCAGACGGTTTTTACTATTGTTTAAGACGTGGGGATTAAAAAGAAAAAAAAAAGACAATAACATAGAAAATAAAATAAATAAATGTAAAAGTAACAGTTTCCCAGGAGGCAAGCACAATTTCCGCATGCCTGAAAAGATGGGCTTCCTGGCGCTAAAGAGAAACTCTCCCTTAGTTACTTCGTGACGCCTTGACTGAAAACCCCTTTTTCTCTCTGCTGCTGGTGGGGAACGCACGTTTCCGCTGAGTCTCGAACCTAGCAACGCGTTGTCTCACCAACAAGTAGCAGCCTCTGCTAAACAAACCTACTGAACACGAATACGCATAACGGACCCTCAACTTATAATTTGCAAAAGATATTCTTAAAACGCTTTGTCAGGGGAGCCCGACTATTTCTAATAGTCCAGGAAAATATTCCACAATACAGAACAGTCGTAAACCACCGAAATAAAATTTGAATCTAAGGGTATACTTGTCTTTTTTTTTCCGTCCTTAATTCCCTTACGACTGACAAAAAGAAGACAAGTGAATGGAGTAAGAAAAAACAAGTCCGTTTACAGCCCTCAATTTCCCGACAATACCAAAAAATCCAATACAACGATAAAACCCTCCTTGTACTCAAAAGTGAGTACCCACGGCATAATGAATAAAGTACCGAACACTGTGGCTTCGAAGTAAGTATGTTTGACTTTCAGTAATGCCATGATGTTCCCAGCCGGCCAAAAAACATTCGAGAAAGGTATGAAACCCCTTTATCCCCCCCAAATATGGGTTCAATAGTAAAACTGTTATTCTTTATACAAGGATCACTTTGGCATTAAATAACCTACGAAGGTTGGTATGCTATTAAATAAAAGAAATCAAACCATTATTTGTTTTTTTTTGGGTTTTTTTTTTTCAATTTTATTTTTCTTCGTGCAATGTGAAAATTTCGCAAAACACATGTCGAACAACATAAAATCGGCTACAAGAAAATTACTTCTATTTTCATCCATATTGAAATTTAAATCCTCTCTTTCACTATGTTTATTCGCTCCTCCTCTTTTTTCTTTCCGTACTGTTTCTTTCCTTTGTTTTCTCAACTCTGTCATATTTACTTCCTCTTTCCTGCTCTCTCTCTCTCTCTCTCTCTCTCTCTCTCTCTCTCTCTCTCACACACACACACACACACACACACATACACGTAAATACTGGACATTGTTTAAGAGCTTTATTTTTAAAAAAAAAGCAGTCGGCAAACATGTTTATAACTGTAAGTGTGACACAGAAGTGTGGGGTAGATAATTAGATAGGCATGTAGTTAGGAATAAATGGATTGACATACTAGACAACCCGCGCACCCATTGAGTTCCTGTTTTAACAGCAGTACAGGATAATATTGATCGCTTGTAATTGGGATATCATAGTTAACAGCTGTCCATGATGATATTGACGCTTTTATTTAGGAAGGAGTGACAGATTCTAATTAACATTTCATAGTTGATAGTGGTCCATGATGATATTGATACGACTATTTTGGAAGGGTTGGTTTGGTTAATTTATTTAACGACTAATCATCTGACTTTCGACGAGAAACACATGTTTGAGTATAGTGCTCGTCTGAAAATCTTCCTCAAAAGTAATAACATAGATGAATTAACTAAGATAGATAGACATGAATTAACTAATATATATATATATATATATATATATATATATATATATATATATATATAAAGAGAGGGGTGGGAATGAGAGAGAGAGAGAGAGAGAGAGAGAGAGAGAGAGAGAGAGATAGATAGCTAGATAGATAGATAAATCAATTAATATATATATAGAGATATGAATTGTCTAGTACGGATTGATATGAATTGACTAGGTTGATAAGTGAATTGACGTAGATAGATAGATAGATAGATAGATAGATAGATATGAATTGGCCAATGTTGATTTACTAAAGTGTATAGACCAGGAAAATACTGTTATAGATATGAAAAACGTCAGGTCGATAGAAAAATGTTGGAAATGAATTGGTTGGTGTTATAGTTTGTCAACTCTTGTTGTGTTATTTAATTCTAAATTCATTCATTTTTTTTTTCTGAACGATAATAGTTTCAAGGAACTAATCCTTTGTTGGGTTTGATCTAAAACTTTTTTCTTTCTTTTTGTTCCCGCCGATTTTCGCCTTTTCTTTTCTTTATCACGGATCAACCATCTTTTCTCTGCATCTTCCGATTTTTATTGTATATTTTCTTACGTTTTTACTGACGAGTTCATTTTCGTGTCTTACGTTGAACTAAGAAAAAGAAAAAAAAAGGTGTATTTTCAGAAATCAGTAATTAAATAAAACTTGGAAATTCTTTGACACCTCCAGGCTTTTAACAAAAAAAAGGGAAGTCTCCGACTTGTTCAATACAATACACCTTTATCTATCATGCACTCATTTCTTCCATTAATGCCTACTTGTGCCTACGTAGAGGTCAAACATCAAAATTAATGTCTTCAAAAATCCTTTTTCAGGGCTGTAGAATACGCTGATTGCATTTTTGTAGAGATGTAAGACCCCTTTACTGCAACGAATGTCTTAGAAAAGACACTAGACTGCATTGGTGATTGTGTAGAACACCTTTGTTGTCATTACTCCCAGATCCACTCAGATCCGGTAGAATCTGTTAAGGTCCCGCCTCTAGTTCAAATAGAACTGCCTAAACGTTTATTATATTGAATATTATTTAACTGTGGCAAATTAATGTTAGATACGAATACTTGAAAACATTTAACTGTGTGCAAAAAATGAGCACAGGAACGTGTAAAAATTGTTACTTACCAAGTACCAAGTAATCATTTTCAAATAATATATATTGATATATATGTATAAACAAGATGTGGCATTACATAACCTACTAGGCTTGATATGCCGTAAAACACAACCAAATAACCATTTTATAGAATATGAAGCTGGAAATATAGTAGGGATTTAAGAAACCATTATCTCCCTAAGACTTGTATTGGTTCTCTTCTTTGACCAGTCGAGATATTGTATCTGACCGTGCTAGGGAACGGTAAAGTCACGTGGCGATATCATCTTCCCTAATCAAAAAAGCCATTTTCCATGTTTTTACCCCTTCCACACAGAATAAGCATATATTTTTATCTGTTTGGAAATATTCGTAAATAATCGTATTTGACGGCATATAAGACACAGTAGTGAATAAGACACACCCCAATTTCAAATAACAAATAAACAAATAAAATAAAACAACAAAGGGAAAATATTAAACGTGATGAAATTGATATAATGAGTACTATCAATGATAACACTTAATCTGTAATCATTTTAGATAATGACAATAGGTATATGAAAATTACTTTAAAGTCTAAGCTAATAGGAGTTGCCAGTTGCTAATTTCGGCCGACTATCGCGAATTTTAAACCAACATATGGCATATCAGATGCAGGAGAATTTTAAAAGATATTTTCAGTAAAAAAAAGGTGCGCCTTATATGCTGCCAAATACAGTATTTCTTTTAACAATATTGTTCTTATATGAATCTATAAACGAGTTCTTCTTACCTTTTTCCTTTGTGTTCGCATTAGCATATCGCGGCAATAAATACACAAAAATTAAGGATTTGATTGACGTTGTCTGATTGCATAAAATGTCCGGAAGACCTGGGTTCAATCCCAGGTCGCGTCATACCAAAGACTTTAAAAATGGTACTTGATACCTCCTTGCTTAACACTCGGCAATATAAGGTATGTATCAAGGGTAAAGTGGAGCAATCTAGGGAAAGGAGTAGCGCCCTCTCCTACACCTCGGTGTTGTAGCTATCAAAAAGGGAGCCTTCTGGTTGCCCTCGACTACGGTCGCCAACTCTACTTACTTTCAAAGCAAAACTTTTACCAAAGCGGTATACAGGCTCTCGTTCACAACTGGTGAAAACGCATAGTCAGTGGCCAGGCATCCGTGGGAACAGATTATTTTGTAGGTGAAAACTTATTCTATTACAAAGTGTAATTAAGTTCGCTCCAATTCCGTAGAAATAGATTTGCAGCATTGCTTTCCGAGCACCTTCTTGTATATACGTGTGTATGTGTGTATAGGCGCGCCTGGTGTAGCTGCTATCGTCTTGAAAAATAACAAGGTGACCTAAGTTCAAATCCTGGACTAAGCTGTTTGCATTTCACATTGCGCTATTACCCTTTGGAGAGATATACATCCCACTCTTCTATCTCCGGCGATGGGTAAATAGTAGGGCAGACTAGGCTTGGTACATTTGCTGTTTTTTTTTAAAGAGGAGGAATTATATTGTAAATTGAATCACCATGACCAGAAAATCCGCGACGTACGGAACCACTGGACAGCTGTTTCGATCTTATTAGGTGTTCATCGCACACAAGCGACGTCAAATTAACTAGTCATGGTAATTGCGTGGCCAATTAACCTGAATGTGTCTCGTAAGTTACATCCGTACTCTTTACAGAGGATATGGTCATCTCCAGTGCCATGTCTTCCTAAGAGGATTGGAAATACGCGTCGGCGTAATTATTATAACCCCAAGGGCAAGGAAATAGATGTACATTTTCTCTTTTTTTTTAAGTAGAGGAATTATATCGTAAAACTACTGATGAGACCTAATAAGTTCGAAACAGCTGTCCAGTAGTTCCGTATGTCGCGCACCAGTGTTTGCTAGACGAGACTCTTTACGAATGGCAACTGGTCGAGGAGAGGGAAAACTTAGAATTCAAACCTGCTAAATACCGCTTAAAAATTGATCTTGTGTCGCATCGTGCTAGCGCGGAGGGGTTGTATATATATATATATATATATAGGTGTGAGTGGGGGCGTGTTTGTTTGAGTATGCTATATTTACAAATGAAGAACGCGCAATATCGGTGACAGACCATGTGTACATATTAGATAGGACAGCGGAGATACAGAGTCAATGACATTTGGTCATTTTCTCGCCTTCACAATAATCAGACATATGTTCTATCACCGATATTAAGCAATTTTTTTTGTAAATATAGCAAACTACCGGACATTGGCCTAGGGGTTAGAGTGTTCGCCAATGGCCCGGGAGACCTGGGTTCAATCCCAGGTCGAGTCATACCAAAGACTCAAAAAATGGTACTTGATGCTTCCTTGCTTAGCACTCAGCATTATAAGGTACGGATCAAGGGTAAAGTAGAGCAATCCAGGAAAGGAGTAGCGCCCTCCCCTACACATTGGTGTAGTAGCTATCGAAAAGGGAGCCTTCGGGTTACCCTCGACTATGGTCGCCAACTTTACTTACTTACTTTAATAATGTACCCAAGAAAATAAAAGGGCATTCAAGCTTTATTCATTTGATTGCCTTGGCCTGATTATTGCATAGACGAGAAACTGACTGTTACCATGTGTCGTTGACTGAATTTACACAATCCTAACTTAGTTGTACATATCCTATTTAACTGATATTGAGCACTCTTCATTTATACATATCTATCTATCTGTAAAAAGTAAGTAAAGTTGGCGACCGTAGTCGAGGGTGACCCGAAGGCTCCCTTTTCAATAGCTACTACACTGAGGTATTGGGGAGAGCACTACTCCTTTCCATGGATTTCTCCACTTTACTCTTGATACGTATCTTATAATGCTGAGTGATAAGCAAGGAGGTATCGAGAACCATTTTTAAAGTCTTTGGTATGACGCGACCTGGGATTGAATCCAGCTCTCCCGGGCAATAGGCGAACACACTACCCTCTGAGCCAATTTTTGTTTGCATCTATTTTAGTCTAAATTGATTCGCTTATTACAATTTAGAAACGGCACTGATTGAATTTCTTCATGATTTTTTCCCAAGGTTGTCAAATATTTTCAAATGATCTTCCAAAGAATTTTGACAAAACCAATTTAGACAAACAGAAAATAAATGCTTTCCGATATTCCTTGTCTTATTTCTTTATTTTTATTGTAATTAAACTTTCCTTTCACAAGATTCGTAAAAGTTCAAGCGTGTCTGCATTTCTGTTTACAGATTGGATTGGTTCAAATCACAATCAATAGAAAATTTAAGTTAAGGTAAAATCACACCTTTAACGTCTCTTCTCACCTGATCCCTGAACTTAAGCAACAATAAGACTGATCAGATTACAAGGTGGGAGACCAATTAGTCACTGCAGGTATTTTAAGTCACCTGTGTACCATACAAATCAAAGCTCAAGAAAATAAGAAATATTTATTTTATTTCCATGATAACTGAAAAGGATATGTTAATTAATGGTGGTGTACTTATTAGCCTTTAGAAATCGTACGGCACTTATTTGTTACGGTACGTAGAAATATGTATAGAAGTGTAAGGAGAAAATGATTTTCTTCCTTGAAGAATGGGCAGGTCTTTTAGGAGGCTCATGGATAGTCACATGACAATCCCACAAATGCCCGTGGTGTAGTCGTTATCGTCGTAGGAATTGGACACGGCGACACGAGTTCAAATCCTGGACGAGACTGATTGCATTTCACATAGCATTAATACCCTTGGGGAAGGTATGAATCCAATTATTCTCCCTCCAGCTATGGGTAAATAGTAGGACAGACTAGGTTCTTTAGCCTTGGTTAGGCAACTAGTCTAGGAGAAGGAAAACTCTGAATTCAAACCTGTTAAACTCCGCTTAAAAAAATTGACCTTGTGTCATATCCTGCTCGAGCGGAGGGGTTGGTAAATAGTACAATCCCACAAATCCACACCCGTCTTCTTTTATGTCTGTTCTTTTAACTTTAAAGACGTTGATTTCTGCTCGGGTTGATTGGAATGTAAAGCTAGCATGGCTATCATTACTTTTACTGCTGACTGCCTTAAGTAAAACTTTTTCCGTTTTCATACCCTTTTTTGCATAATGCTTTTTCATAGAACAATATGTATGTATTTTATTTTCTGTTGGGATACGTTTGTGAATTTCTTTCAAATAGTTCCCGTATGTACATAATGAATATATTAAATATTTCTGAATGTATAAATGAGCTTATCTTGGTCTTTTCTTCCGGTTATTCAGTGTTAGTGTATCACGGATATAATAAGATTAATATTGGTCCTTAGTGAATGGGAACACAACAAAATATCCTCCCATCTTTTAAGCAACCCATTAACTAGTGACCCCAACGTGATCTGAACACACAACCTTTTGATCTTGTATACTGCCTTGTCAACGCCATCAAGCGGTCATTAGTTGAAATTCTTTGGCAGGCAAGAGGGTTATTTAATGTCTATATTTTTGTTTAATGCATTTTATTCTTTCTTTAATTTGTTCTTTCTTTTTTTTTGCGTTTCGTTCTCTTTTACCTACTTGTCTGTCTGTGTGTCTATTTACTTTCTCTGTTCTTCTTTCATCCTTTTTTATTCACTGACATCTTTCCTTTCTCTTTTCCATTTATTAAAAATCTTGGTCTGAATCAATCAAAGAAATTGAAGTGCGGAACTTATATTACTATTTGAAAGAATTTCCAAACGAGTAATTTAATTTGAATCTCGTTCTGCTCAATAGACTTTATGTTACCTTCAATTTTAGGCAATAAAGGACTGATTTTGTACTTGTTCAAATATTTATGACCAATACTTTATGGCAATGTTCATTGAAATTACAAAAAATTCTCATCCTAAGTGTTTGAAGATAACCAACATCTGTCTGTCTGTCTGTCTGTCTGTTTGTCTCTCTCTCTCTCTCTCTCTCTCTCTCTCTTTATATATATATATATATATATATATATATATATATATATATATATATATATATATATACAACGTATTATCAAAAAGTATTAAGTTTGAATCTTTCCATTATTTTAAGTCAAAAGTTAAGAAATTCATTTCCTCTTTCTTTTTTGCTTTGAATCTTGTTTTACTATTTTTCTTTTATTTGTTTCTTTCGCTTTTATCTTCCTTCTTTGTTACATTTATTATCTTTGCTTTTAATATTTTCTCGCTTTTTATTTCACTTTTCCTATTTTATTTCTTTTTCTTTATTTCTCCACTCTTTTCTTCGTCTCTTTTTAGCTTTCTCAGTACTTTTTCGTTATTTTTTTTGCTTTTTATAAAAAATTTTGTTTCGAATATATTTCCTTCTCATTATTTTCTTTTATACAATTATTTCATCTCTTTTTTTAAATTATCAATTTCTCATTTCTTTCTTCCTTTTTTAATTCATTTATTCATTTATTCATTTTATTGTTGTTTCTACCTTTCTTTCTTCGTCTATTTTTCATTCTTTTTATTTTTTTCCCATCGCTTATTTCTCTTTTTTTTTATTCATTTATTTCTACAATTTTATTTTTTCTTCTTTCTGTCTCTCTACTTTTTCTTTCATTCTTTCTTCTTTTTATTTCCTTTCTTCCTCTCTTTTATTATTTGTTCTTCCGTTTTCTTACTCCTCCCTTCTTTTTTCTTTCCTTTCTTCTTGCAATTCTTGTCTTGCTAGTATTGGTCTTCGTCATTTTTTTTGTTAATAAGTTTCACCTTTTGAAAATATCAGACCGTGTGTCAGGAATGACGGTGTCGGCATTTACGTAAGTTGTTTGTTTTGGTGACTGCACTTTTTCGCAGTTAGCCCAGCGTTCGTTTGTTCGTTCGTTCTTCACTTTCTCTGCTTTACCACAGCTGTTTGATGTCATTATTCAGTGTGACGTAAAAAGAATCTAACGCTGCCTGAGAGATCGCGTAAAAAAGAAAGAAAAATAAATAAATAAATAAACACAAAAGCAAAAACAAACAATCAAACAAACAAACAAACAAATAAACAAACAAACAAAAAACTGCATTTCAAGGTGTTATTGTTTACATTGCATTACGTCACGATTTACGCGGGTGCCTGAGCAATCTTGTCAAGAAATAGCTCAATCACATGACGGTCATCTGAAAACCGACATGTCTGTGCAGCTTTGCTTGTAACTTGGCAACCGAAAAGTTAGGAGGCAACATTTCTAATCCATTCATTAAAATGTCTCTTTTATTTTCAATGAGTCTGTTTATTTATTTATTTTATTGCGCTGGAGAAAAAAACTTCGTCGCAAAGAGCTGAAAGACAAGGGTTAAAGGGAAAATGACAGTTTCCTCTGATAGCAGATACAAAGCAAGCCACTGAGAGTAACACGCAAAACCAAAATTAGATATTACTAGACGACCAATAAAAGGAATAAAATTATTTAACCAACTTCACCACGGTATTGGAATGTGACAAAAAGTCGGTTTAGTGTAGGGACCCCACAGAAATGCGAGCATATATATATATATATATATATATATATATATATATATATATATATATATATATACAAAATTATGAGAAATCATTAATGGCGACCATAGTAATTTTATTTCATTTTAATTCGATTTTATTTTTATGTTGTATATATATATATATATATATATATATATATATATATATATATATATATATATATATATATATATGTATCTTTAAGAAAAAAAACAAAGACCGGTTAATTCAGGATTATAAATTTATTTCCATCCTGTATTTTCAGTTTCTGGTGTGAACCAAAAACATGAAGAAAAAATTATACAGGACTTCTTCAGATCCAATGGATAATTAATTAAAACAGAATAAACACGTGGAGGGGGACGAGATTAAGGAGTTACCTCCTTGTTTTATTGAATTTCTGTTTTATCTTAATTTTTCAAATTTCTTCTGTCAGTTATAATTACGGTAATTTAACTTTTTTATTTATTTGTTTAGTTTATTTTCTTTTCATGTTAAGTTCGATAATTAACTTTTAAGAGAAATATTAATGCTTATATCAATTTCGATACCATTTAATTAGCTATATATATATATATATATATATATATATATATATATATATATATATATATATATATTGTCATCCACAGACAGACTGTTTCGTTCTGTCAGAACTCTTCAGTGTGGCTAGATATATTTTATCAAGGACGGATTTGACCAACGCTAACTCCCAATTTACAAAACCTGAGTAATGCAGAAATTGAGAAATGAGATAGAATTTGAAAAGGAAAAAGAAAATAGTTAAAGAGAATAAGGAAGAAAGGTTTGAGAAGAGATCTTGCGGGCTACAGAGTTTGGTCAGCGCAGACGGCAGCGTTTAGTTAATAGCAGAAACGAGAGCGTTATAAACACACGGACAAAAAATTTCAATTCTAATAAGCTTACCACATATTTTGTAACCAGATGTAGGTTAAATAATAATAATAATAATAATAATAATAATAATAATAATAATAATCAGACCTTATAATAATTAACAAAAAAAAAAAAAAGAGAATTTGCAAAATTGTCGACTTTGCTGTCCCAGCTGACCGCAGAATAAAACTGAAAGAATGTGAAAAGAAGGATAAGTACCTCGACCTTGCCAGAGAATTGAAAAACCTGAGAAACATGAAAGTGACGATTGTACCAATTGTGATTGGTGCTTTTGGCACAATAATTAAAGGATTATTAAAAGGCCTGGAGGACTTGAAAGTTGGCGGACGGGTAGAGACTATCCAAATGACAGTATTACTGAGAATGGCCAGAATACTAAGAAGAGCACTGGAGACTTGAGGAGACTTGCTGTCACTCAAACTCCTGTGAGAGACCATAAGCTGATGCTGATGTGAACAACTCTAAAGGAGTAAATAATAATAATAATAATAATAATAATAATAATAATAATAATTATAATTATAATAATAATAATATATTTGATAATTTTGTTGCTTCCCAAACTCTTTGTTACTTTTAGTGTTTGTTTTCTTTTATTGACACTTTGTTTCATTTTAAAAAAATACATTACCTTCCAATACGGCCTCGGTAAGTAGACCCACTAACAGCCTCCATTCTATCCCAACTACAATTTAAAGGTTATTTCCTTTTATCATTTCTCTCCTTTCGAGTTCTTTACACAAGTGTTTGCTGGGAGTATTTCACTGCAGTCTGGGGGACAGCAAAGTCTCCTCATACCTCCAGGATGTTTCTCAGGATTCTAATGTATCTTAATTATGCTTTAGTCTGGATAGTCTCGATTCGTCCACCAATTTTCAACTCTTCCACCCCCCTTTCCAATCATTTGAGGACCATTCCAAACACTCCAGTTATAATTGGTATTACCTTCACCCTCATATGCTGCAAATTTTCTGGCAAGGTCGAAGAACTTGTCTTTCTTGTCGCTGTCTTTGATTTTTACTCCGTGGTACTTTAGAACGGCAAAGTCCACTCTACAGCAAGTTCTTTTTTTTTGTTACTTATCACTGAGTCTGGTCTTCTGGTCGGGATTAGGTGGTTTGTTTGTATTGCAAAATGCAAGAGAATATTATACGCCTAATTCTCTTGGACAGATTCTGGTTAATTCATATCATTATCATTATTGTTAATATTGATCTTGATAATGCGATTGAAACAAAAATTAAGTAAAATACATTCCTCTTTGTTAAAAAAAAATTTCATCTAACAAGGAGGATTAAACTTGTATTTGAGTAGTTTGAAATTTAATCTAGCACACCCAAGTAATCCTAACCCTAATCCTCATAAGAAGGCTAATAACAATAAAAAAAAAAAAGAAAAAAAGAAAAACCGCTGCAAATGCAATCTAAGGAAAAAGTAAAGTTGGCGACCTTAGTCGAGGGCGACCAGAAGGCTCCCTTTTTGATAGCTATTACACCGAGGTGTTGGGGATGGCACTACTCCTTTCCCTAGATTGTTCCACTTTACACTTGATACGTACCTTATGTTGCTGAGTGTTAAGCAAGAAGGTATCAAGTACTATTTTTAAAGTCTTTGGTATGCCGCGACCTGGGATTGAACCCAGGTCTCCCGGACCATTAGCGAACACTCTGCCCACGAGGCTAATGAGCCGGTTTAGAGAAAAAAGTTGGTGACTGGAGTCGAAGATGACCCGAAGGCTCCCTTTTCAGTAGCTACTGCACTAAGATGTAGGGGAGTGCTCTACTCCTTTCCCTGGATTGTTCCACTTTACCCTTACCTTATAATGCTGGGTGTTAAGCAAGGTAGCATCAAGTACCATTTTTCTGAGTCCTTGGTATGACTCGCCCTGGGATTGAACCCAGGTCTTCCAGGCTATTGGCGAACACTCTAACCATTATGCCAATGCCCGGTAAAAAAATGCAAACTAGTTTAGGAAATTGTCCTGTACTTAAAGAAAAAATCGGTTATCGTCGTAAGAATTATAATTGGCGATCCTAGTCCGAATTCTTGATGTGGGTGTTTGTCTTTCACTTCATGCTAATGCCAGTATGAAAGTGGGGAATCCATCTGTTCTCTCCCAAGCTATGGGTAAATGGTAGAACTGTTTGCATTCTTTAGCTTTGGTGAGACAGCTAGTCTTGAAGAAGGAAAATTCAGAATTCAAATGAGATTTATTCCTCTTTAAAAAAAAAATCTTGCGTCACGTACTGCTTGCAGCAGAGAGGTTTAGTAGATACATACGGAAAAACAAAATTTTGCTGAGTAGATTTCTTAGCAGCCCCGAAGAGGTACCAATTGTAAACAATTGTCATCTTTCTTTTCTTTTAGACCTGTTCATCATTTTAAAGTTCCGTTGATTTGTTTTTAGTTTTGAAACAATGTCCGGAAACTCAATTGTTGTCGGTGATTCTGTCAAGTTCGGTAAACTGAGTAAAGGAACTTATTCAAAATAGAATTGGCTTGAGGCAATTTCAGTTTTTATCTTAGGGCTTCTTACCGACATAATGGGTTCACTTGGTAAGATCAAGCGAAACGCACATCCGTTACATTCTGTGATCGGTGCCATTCACACACACACACACACACACACACCATAGAGAGAGAGAGAGAGAGAGAGAGAGAGAGAGAGAGAGAGAGAGAGAGAGAGAGAGAGAGAGTTACGTGTTTTCAAAACGAAACTGAAACTCGAGAATTTCAATAGGCAAAGTAATCCTATATTGTTTATTTTACATTTTATGTTCTGGTCACTCTCTTCTTAATCATTCATTCGTTCTTTCTTTTCCTATTCACTTTTTTAAAAATTCTTTTTCCTAAATTTTCTTTCATTCTTTTTTTTATTTATTTCCTTCTTTTTCTTTCTTTCATTCTTTTTTTTTTTTTGCCTTTGGTTTGCAGACATTTTTTTTCATGATCTATTCTTTCTTTTCGCTTTTTTTTCTCTTTCGTTTTGTTTCTTTCATTGTTTTTCTTTTTTTTTTCCCTTTTTTTTCTTTACTCATACATATCTTTTACTTTCATTCTTTCTGACATTCTTCTTCTTCTTCTTCTTCTTCTTCTTCTTCTTCTTCTACACTCTCCTCTTTTCTTGTTTTTGTTTTTTTCTTCAATGTTGCTTTCGTTTTTCATCAAGCTACTTTTCTCAACCCTTCTTCCTTTCTTTATATATGCCCGTCTCTCTTGATGTGTTTATCAATCTTTTTAATCTTACGTATAATACAGTAAATGATTTTTGACCACAAACTCGTTGTCCTTCTGCTCCTTCGTTGTAACAAATTTTTGCCGATTTTCTGCTCGCCTAACTCTTTTGTCAAAGTGTCATGAATATTTTAGTGATTCGAATTTAATTAATCACCAATCCTTCTCCCTGACAAATATTTATTCTGTGTAGGAAACTAAACTGAATCAGATGATGTCGCTCCAGTCCTGGAGCACTGGGGTGTGTGGAGTGCCTTTTTATTACCATTATTCCCTGGTCCAACCTGACCCGAAGTGGTAGTACCTGTTAGGCTCTCATCCGTGGTTCAAATAGATATTTTTTAAAAATTATTTGTATTTGATTGAAATATTTGTTTGTTTGGGTTTTATGGTACATCAAACTTTGAAGGTAATTTAATGCCAAATCCATTTTCACACAAATAAACGGTTTTATTTTTAACAAATCAGTTTAGCATTAGTACACTGTTTAATTTTCAAAACATTTCTAGTTCAAGCTATTCAGATTAGTCAAACATTTCTAATTAAAATAATTCAATTTAGTATGAGTATAGTTTTTGTCTACACATAGTTAAATGTCAAAACAGTTCTATTATAAACAAATCAGTAGTTTCTATGTCAAAATAATTCTATTTAAAAAAATTCAGTTTAGCATAAGTATGCAGTTTAGTTCTATTTGACACATAGATAGGACCCTATCGAGTGCTACCACTCCGGGCCAGAATGAACCTGGGAGCGATGACAATGAAGGGGTACTCCGCATTCCCCAAAACTCCGGCATCACTAGAACCTCATCACCAGACTGTTTAGTGTCATATCTAGGACACTCGTTGGGGATAGAAATATTTGATACTATATAACTGTGAAAATTGTTTGTATTAAGAATAGTTGTTCGAAGCTATAATTAGTTACTAAGGATTATTTCTATTGATTATTTGAAACCATATAGCTTGGTTTTGGGTATGACGTTAAACTGAATCTGGTGATGAAGGGAGCGTGGAGCACCCTTTCAATGCCACCGCTCCCAGGTCCACTCTGATTCATAGTGGTGGTATCCGTTATGGTCCCATCTGAATGTAAATTCTAAATAATAAACTTAAACCGAATGTTATCACAGTAGCTCTGAATGAATACCGATCGGCAGATTTTCAATCAGGACTTTGAACATGAACATGTAATTAAAAAAACCTGTCTTATTACTTTTTAAACAAACTTATTGTTTTGTTTACTTGCTTTCTTTCTTTCTTTCTTTCTTTGCGGGTTGGGGTCTGTCTAAATTTTCTACTGATAAAGATACCATTTTGTATAAATCGTAATACTTATGTCGTGTGGCAGGATGCATAGCAGGTAGCTAGCACGAGATGAACGCATCGAAAATATTTATGACTTTTTGATATTAAAAATAAATACGTGATATTGACAGAGCACTTCACACCTCACTCTTCAACTTGCTGCCCTCACAGATGAGTAATTGCAACAATTCCAAAATACTGTCACTTGCACGTGTTCAGCCTTATCAACAGTGGTATTCACATGGGCACTTCACATAGTTGAACGGTTAGAGAGCTTGACTATCAGTGAGTTCGATTCTTATTGGATACTCCATAATTTTTGCTTTAAACTAAACTAATGCAAAAGTTAGTAAAAGACAACAATAAAGTTCACATAAACAAAACTTGATATCATAATAGGCATTGGTAAGTCTGGCACGAGGCCAGAAGTATGAAGAATCCGTTTTAGGTTTGAACTCGCTAAAAATGGTTTGCCAGACTAATTCACAATTAAACGAAAGAATGGTTTTGTTTGGATTGGTTTTATGGCATATCAACCACTGTGGGTTATTTAATGCCAAATCATCTTTATACACACACACACACACACACACACACACACATATATATATATATATATAAGAGGTTTATGGTTCTATCCGACGATGGAAAAATGCATGAAACTCAGGGTCACAGACTGCACCATGTTATATATATATATAATTTGTAAACACATTCTGTAGATACACCCAGTTAAAGGTCTAAACAGTTCTATTTCTAACAATTCAATTTAGCATGTCAACAAAGTTAAATTGTTCCAAGTATAGTTATCTATCGACCATAATTCAATTAAACATAAGGCATTTCTTTACACAGTTAAATCATCAAACAGTTCTATTTCAAACAATTCAGTTTTGCAAAAGTCATTAGTTTCCACTCATTTTAGATGCCGAACAGTTCTATTTGACTCATAGATAGGACCCCATCAGGTGCTACCACTCAAGGCCAGAGAGGAACTGAGAGCAATGGCATTGAAGGGGTACTCCGCATTCTCCAAAGCTCCAGCATTACTTGAACCTCACCATCAGATTGTTTAGTATCATATCCAGGATACTTGTTGGTGTAGGGTTTCTTATCCCTCTGCAGAGATGCAATCGGTGTATTCTACAGCCCCCCGCCCAGCCGACTAGGCTCTACACGAAACAAAGTACTAAAGTAATCATTTGATAAGCTAGTCTTGCTCACGCGGTTTTCATCAAACTAAGTTTAAATTACATTTGGCACATGGCAAAAATATGGTACTCAGTGAGAATCGAACTCACTACTCAGGAGTAAGTGATCTGCAAGATAAGTTAACCATTACGTGACTCGAGGTGGTCTAGTAGTTATTTTGTAAACTAAATTTTGTTTGACACCTGAACAAAAATACGAAGTATCCTGTGAGACTATAAGTCACTCACAATGGACTGCTAGCTTGGCTCGTTAACTATTATACAACACGTGATATTATTTTTTCTGAAATAAAAGTTTATATTCGGCACTAAACCACATGTACTTCGTGAAGATCAAACTCACTACTCAAAAGAGATTGATTTTTAAGACTAGCTTGTTAGCCATTACACTACAACGATGTAGGTGATCTTAGTGTAACGGTTCTCATCACAGAAAATTGAATCGGTGACCTGAGTTCAAACCTTGGACAAGGCTGTTTGTTTTTTTCACTTTGCGTGAATGCTCTAGGGAAAGTCATAAACCCATCAGTTCTCTCCTGAGCTATGGATAAATAGAAGGGCAGATTGAGTTCTTTAGCCTTGGTTCAGCAATCAGACTGAGAGAATGAAAAACGATGAATTCAAAACCAACATTTCTCTACTTAAAAACTGACCTTATGTCACATCCTGCCCCTTGTGAAGGGACAAGGTAAATATATGCTTAAACGATGTTACCATAAAAACTGCGTATAGATTAGATTTATCACAAGGCTTGAGAAACCTAGAGAGGATTGAACTTACTATTCAATCGCAATGAAACAAACGGGCCAACTTTTTAAACATTTAAACACGATGATATATCGCTTTATATTAAGCTTTCTTTGGTCGGGTACATAAGAGTCAGATCGCTTACTATACCTGTTGCTCTTAAGTGGTCACTCATCTAAGTACTGAACAGGTTAATCGCTGTTTAACTTCGGTTATCTAGTGGCAACCGGCGCGTTAAGCGTGACTTGATTGGATGTTAAATCCTAACGTCGTAGTAGCTGACATTTCACCAAAGAAAAATGTTTATAAAGAGATTTTCGCATAAAGAATGTATACTGGGTGTGATCGAAAAGTTTAGTTGATCAAAACAACACTCCAAACAAAAATAATAAGTTCGCAGAGTAGATTGCTAAGTTCTTTCTGATGGTGAGGCCCCAGTTCTGAACCGCTGGGAAGTGTGGGGTAACTCTTCATTACCATTACTCCCAAATCTACCTTGTGTATTCGTTTTCTTTTTCTTTCTTTCTTTCTTTCTTTCTTTCTTTCTTTCTTTCTTGGGTTGTAGAATACACTGTATCTCTCCCGCCCAACGAGTGTCCTGATATTAACACTAAACAATCTGATGGTGAGGTTCAAGGAACGCTCCCAGATCCACTCTGGTCTGGAGTGGTAGCACCTGATAGGGTCCTATCTGTGGGTCAAATAAAATTAAACTTTGTATTTATGCTAAACTAAATTGCTTGAAATAGAACTGTTTATGTATAAAAATGGATTTGACATTCGTCATCTTCATCATGTGGTGCTGCAATCAGGGATTTTCCTGTTCCTCTCTCGTACCCGTCTCTATCGTCCATCGCTCCCGGCAGGTCCTCCAGGCTACATCCTGTATCATCACAGACCTATTGTAGATAGGTTCTTGCTGGTCGTCCTACCTTTGCTCGTCTATGAGCGGGGGTCCACATGAGTAGATCGCTTATAAGTTTGTGTTTACTCCTACAACAGGGTTCTGTATGTCTGGTTCGTCTTACTTTGATAGTTTTCATGATGGGTGGTAGGTGGCCGTACAGCTCCTGTTTTGTTGGGTGTTGCCTCCAGAACTTGTTCAATACTGCTCTCAGCATTCTTTTGTAATTGCCGTCAAGCTTTTTCGCCATATCTTTAGTTAGCGTCTATGTAGTGCATCCCTATAGCAGTATTGACTCGACCTCTGATTGGAAAAAAATTGTGTTTTATTTTATCGGTCAGCTCTGACTTCCATATGACCAATAACCTATAAAGGTTGATATACCATAAAACCCAAACAACCTACCCAAGCGTTTCTTCTTTTGTATGGGAGGGGTCTTTTAAAGTTTTGTCCTGACACAATTTTATATAAGTAGTAAAACTAATATAGTAGGTCAAATTGATCTATTTGAAAATTATTTGTGTTATGTATACAGAAATTTCTGATCTACCAAACTAACTCATAAAAAGAAAAATAAATAAACAAACAAATAAAAAAAAGAGCATACGTTTTAGTTGAAAAAAGTAACATTAACCGGATGTTGTCTGGACGATGACTTAAACCAAAATAAATAAAACACGTCGTTGCGCAGGTAGGCTCCACGCATCCATCTGTTTGTAATGTAAAAAATAAATTTGCAATTAAAAAGGTAATTTTTTCAACCAATCATGAAATTTTCCCACAAAGTTTTTTTGAGCCGATTCAATCACAAACGCAGCTACAAAACGATCGATAAAAGTTCCAAAAAGTCAGTAGAATCCGAGGATTTCGGGCAGAGAAAACCGTCACGCGTCACGTTTAGGACGTGATCAAAGACTGCTGACGCCATACCAATCCACATAACGGACAACAAATCCCGCATTTTCAACACTAGACAAAGGTCGTTCATAGCTTACCGACCCACGTCACATCACTGCACCATAAACAACAAAGCAGCCATCTAAGAACGACTTACACCCACTCACCTCCTGACCCTTATTTGGTGGAAGAAGAGAGTCTGTATTTCTTCTAACATACCGACCTTTCTTTATTAAAAAAAAAAAAACTAAATTAAATCCATTCCTCTCGTCCGTTGTCTCTTGCAACCATACGCTTGTCTATAACATTTGTATTAGATACAAGGAGTGTATTAGTGAGAGTATCCTCCGAGGTGATACTGACACTAAACAGACTCCCCCAAATAAATAACCTCTTTAACGAATACAAATAAGAAATGCAGATGATAATTGAAAACTACCCTAACTACTGTCGCATATTCAGTAATGGCTGAAAAGATAACAACGAAACTCTATGCACAGTGGAAGTATCGTGGACATTTAGACCACAGCATTGTTGATATCGGTTTTAATACTGAGCCGGGTCCGGTAGAACCGACGAGATTTGTTATCACTTTGATTCCAATGAGAGGCTAAAACTGGTGTGAAAAACTCGCAAGGAGAGAAATAATTATAATCAGAAGTGCAAGTATAGTTACAACTAAGTGGGGAAGGTGATCTTCTGAGAATTATACAAACGGCTAAAATTGGCCATATTAACAAAAGGTACATATAAAACCGGCTCATTGGCCTGGTGGGTAGAGTGTTCGCCAATGGTCCGGAAGGCCTGGGTTCAATCCCAGGTCGCATCATACCAAATACTTTAAAAATGGTACTTGATACCTCCTTGCTTAACACTCAGGGTTATAAGGTGCATATCAAGGGTAAAGTGGAGCAATCCAGGGAAAGGAGTAGTGCCCTCCCGTATACCTCAGTGTAGTAGCTATCGAAAGGGAGCCTTCTGGTCGCCCTCGACTACGGTCGCCAATTTTACAACTTCACTTACATATAAAAACTCTCTGGGACTTTGAGACACTGACGGATCCCTTAATCTAGACCAGAAAACCCGATCTAGTTTTAGTCAATAAGAATAAAATTAATATGTTATAACATTAGTATTATAATATACTATCATTATGTGATATATAGTATCAGTAGACTTTATATGCGTACACAAAATAATCTCTGGAGTAAAGGTCTTTCAAAATGAATATACTTCTTTTTTAACACCTTCATAGATTCTAAATCTGCCTGTCTGAATTGTTAAAAAACATGTTAGGACGGCCCCTTTCTCATAAAAGAAATGCTTCTTTATACACAAAGACTTCTCGAATATCCCAATTAAATTGGTCGTTCATTTGATTCCTTTATGAAAGCTACAAAAAACATTTTCCTCGTTTAAATCTAATTATAAAGCCTGTTGATTTTTTGTAAAAAGTATTTTACTTATGTCTTAAAAAACAATATAAAGCAACAAACAAATAAACTTGGTTTCAATTGTCTTCTTCTTCTTCTTCTTCTTCTTCTTCTTCCTCTTCTTCTTCTTCTTCTTCTTCTTCTTCTTTCATACGTTTTTACTTTTTTCTTCTTCTCTCTTTACTTCTCCTTTTCTTATTTTTATTTTCATCTTTCTTCTTTTTTTCTTTTCCGTTCTTTTTCTTTCTTTCTTTCTGATTTTCTTCTTCTTTTTCCGTTCTTTATATATTTTAATCTTTCTTCTATCTTTCTCTGTGTGCTCTTTTCTGTTTTTCTTTTTTCTTTTTTCCTCCCTTGCTTTCTTTATTCGTCTTCTTTTCTTTTTTTCTTTTTCTTGTTCATCTTTCTTCCTCATCTTTATTCCTCATTCCTTTTCCCTTCTTCTTCTTCTTCTTCTTCTTCTTCTTCTTCTTCTTCTTCTTCTTCTTCTTCTTCTTCTTCCAACGTTTATAACAGCACACTATGCCACAATAAAACACTGATTGTAAATCAAGTAAATAATTTGAAAAAAAAAAATGCAGTTCTTTTCTTAATCTTTTTTGTAGCTTTTGTTCGGTTTTATTTCGGCTTTTTCTTATTTCGTTTTAGTATTCGTTTTATTTTGCTATATATTTAGCATAGAAACCGTAAAAAAATTGTTGCAGTAAATCACAAACTTGAAGGCATTACTTTCGGAGCCGCTGTCTTACGCTTTGTTGCTGAAAACTTGCTCTATCCAACGATGTCATTGTGTTCACTGCATCTGCTGTAGTTTCTAGGGAAATAGATAGGAAGCATTATTTCCGGAGCAGATCCCTACGTATTTTCATTACAGGAGAGAGAGAGAGAGGTGGGGGTTTGTTTGCAAATGCGTTAATACCGTTTAATTTTCACTGGTAAGCCAAATAACTATGACGTGACCGGTCACGTGACTATTGCTTCTTCATTACGATGGGATGTTGATAAAAGCAATAAATGAATAAATGTATAAATAAATGAAAGAGGAAGCAACAAAGACAGATCAGAATAAGAAAATATCTTCTGTTTGTAATCTTTTTCGTTGTTGTTGCTGTTGTTGTGTGATGTATTTATCGATTGGAAATATCTAAGCCGAGATTTACAGTCTTGTAATTAAAATGATAGATTGTCAGGTTTCTGTTCAAAAGAGATTTGCAAAAGATTTCCTACGTGATTTTTTCCCCCTTTCATTTGACAAATGTTTATTCTTTTTTGACGTTTCATCCGTCCTGTTTGCTATTTATGTTAACTTCAACTTAAGCTTAAGAGCTTCATCGTTTTCTTCATCTCTCACCCTCTCTCTCTCTCTCTGTCTCACTCTCTCTCTCGATTTCTTCATATGTCTCTCCCAATTTCTTCATCTTTCTTTCTCTCTCTCTCTCTTTCTTTTCCTCACAATTTCTTCATCACTCTATCTCTCTTTGTCTCACTCTCTCTCAATTTCTTCGTAGGTCTCTCCCAATTTCTTAATCTTTCTCTCTTTCTCTCTCTCTCTCTCTCTCTCTGTAACTCTTTTCCTCACGACTTCTTCAACTCTCTTTCTCTTTAAGTATATATAAATATTTCATGATTTCTTCATATTTCTCTTTCTTACGATTTTTCTCTATCTCTCGGTCTTTATTGATTTCGTCATCTCTCTTTCTCTCAAACTCAAAATTTATTCACCCCTCCCTCTTCCTTTTGATTTCTTCCTCTTCATCTCTCTCTCTCTCTCTCTCTCTCTCTCTCGTTTTCATTATCTTTCTCTCACTTGGTTTCTTCCTCTCTCTCTCTCTCTCTCTCTCTCTCCTTCTCGATCTATTCAACTCTCTCTCTCGCTCTCTCGTCATATCTTTTCTTAAATTCTCTTCATATCCCTACCAATCAAATTTTTTCTTTATGTACCTATTTATCTATTTTTCCGACAAAAAATTAGTTAAATCTTGTGGTGAGGGTCCAGTTCTGTTACTCTGTAGGGTGCACAAGAAAACACCCTTTACGCTCAATGTCAGTTATCTTCAACAAAACATGCATCAAAGAAGGATTGCTTCACAATTATTCATTTATATATATATATATATATATATATATATAAACATGTACACACCGAACCTCTTAACACGAGCAGGTCCTTTTTTAAGCAGAGTTTAAAAGATTTTAATTCAGGATTTTCCTTTTCTTAGACGGGTTGCCACGCCATAGTTAAAGAGACCATTTTTTGCTATTTACCCACATCTGGAGGAATAGTCGAATTCGTAGATTTCCCAAGTGTATTAACACTATGTAAAAAGGAAACATTATCGTTCAGGATTTGAATATGGGTCACTGTGTTCATTTCTAACACCATGAGTGCCCTTATATAAATATATATATATATATATATATATATATATATATATGTAAAATATATGTACACGGTTTCAAGCTAACAGTTTCAGCTTCAATAAGATACCTCGCAAAAACAATTACCGAAGTCGACTACGCCGATGATATAGCGCTTCTGGCAAATACACACAACCAAGCCGAAACCCTGCTTCATAGTCTGGAACGAGCCGCTGCAGGCATAGGCCTCCATGTCAGTGCACACGAGACAGAATACATGTGCTTTGATCAAACAGGCGACATCTCCATATTAAAAGGTAGCTATCTGAAACTAGTACACAAGTTCACCTACCTAGGAAGCAGTGTTACATCAGCTGAGAAAGACATCAACACGCGACCAGCAAAGGCATGGATTGCTATCAGTAGGCTATCGTTCATATGGAAGTCAGAACTTACAGATAAAATAAAACGCACTTTCTTCCAAGCAGCGGCAGTGTTGATACTGCTATATGGATACACTTCATGGACGCTAACTAAACGTATGGAGAAAAAGCTTGACGACAACTACACATGACAGCTGCGAGCAATACTGAACAAGTCCTGGAGGCAGCATAGAGCAAAGCAGCAGCTGTACGGCCAACTACCACCCATCACGAAAACTATCAAAATTAGACGAACCAGACATGCAGGACACTGCTAGAGAATAGGCACGAGCTCATAAGTGATGTACTCTTGTGGAACCCTTTCACACGGACGAGCAAAAGCAGGACGACCAGTTCGAACCTGCATACAGCAGCTCTGTGCCGATACGGCATTAATCCCTGAAGACCAGCCGGAAGCAATGGACAATAGGGAGGGGTGGTGAGTGAGGGTCAGAGATATTCATGCTTTTGGCGCGACATGATGATGATGATGACACACACACACATACACACATACACACACACATTTATATATATATATATATAATGTAACTGGAAGAAAACTCAACCCGGGTTAGATTGTTATAAATTTATTTCAGTGAAGAATATAATATTCGTATCTTCAGAAGACTTACACGCCTCACCCATTGTCTTCGGACGCCGACTGGATATATATATATATATATATATATATATATATATATATATGATTTATAAAAGCATAGTTTGCTGATATAATTTAAATAAGTTGTTAGAGCTCATTGGTTTGCACACAATTAAATGGTTCAAATAATTAATACAACACTAATTATTCAATATAACATTATTTATTCATTTACTCTTGTTACAGTTATTGTTTTTAAATATAAATAATTCAATTTTTGCCCACAGTTAAACGGTTTCAAGTGTCCCACTTTTATTGCTTTATTTGACACAGTTAAATGGTTCCAAGTATTTGCTATGTAATACCAATAATTCTGTTTACGTACACTGTTAAAGGGTTTCAAGTATTGCTATTCAACACAAGAAATTCTATTCAACATGACTCATTTCTTTGCTCATAGTCAAATGGTTCTAAGTATTTCTATGTATCACTAAAAATGCAATATCTGTCATTTCGTAGCACACACTTCAATACCTAAACAGTTCTATTTCACCCATTGATGGGCCCCTATCAGGTGCAATCAGTCTGGATCTGAGTGCACCTGGGAGTAATGGCAAAGAAAGGGGTACTACACATTCCCAAAGCTCTCGTACTGAAGCCTTACCATCAGATGCAGTTTAGTGTTATATACAGGACACTTGTTGGGGAGGGGTCTTATGCTTCTGTAGACATGTAGTCTTTGTATTCTATCATCCCAGCCGACTGGCTTTCGCAACTGTCGTGCCTACAACTTTATTGATAGAGGAATGATAGTGAATTTGACTTCAGAAAGTAATCATATTAGACGTTTGTTGGTTGGAAATACCTCAGGAGCATGACAATATCGTGAAGAAAGTGCATGTGCGCGAAATTTTCTATTATTTCGTTTCTATCGACGGTTTTAATTCGAAATGTTATGGTTTTAATACGCAAGCATGCCTCATGGTAAGATTTTTACTAGAAAAAGTCACAAACAAGTTGTCTTTTATTATATATATTCTTCAAAGTTTAATCTGTGTCAATACTACTATATGGAAGCACTACATCGACGCCAACTAAATGCATGGGGAACAAGCTAAATGGGAACTATACAGGAATGCTATGTGCTGTCTTGAACAAATCCTGGAAGCAACAAACTTCTAAGCAGCAGCTGTATGGCTACCTACCTCCTATCTCACAAACCATCCAAGTATGACAAACAAGACCTGTGAGGTACTGCTGGAGAAGTAAGGACGAACTCATAGATGATTTCCTCTTATAGACTTTAATGCATAGACGCTCTTGTGTTGACGAGCAAGAAATTACATACAGTAGCTCAGTGCGTATACTTGATGCAGTGAAGAAGACCTACCAGGAGCGATGGATTATAGAGACAGATGGTGAGATACAGTCAGGGAACTCCGTGCTGTCAGCGTGATTTGATGATATATATATATATATATATATATATATACATTTAAATAATATTTTATCGCATTAAAACTTAAATAGTTGCATCATGAGGGACCATATTTTAAAAATATTTATCATATTTACCCAACCCCTCTGCTCGGGCAAGATATGACACAAGGTCAATTTTTTAAGCGGAGTTTAACAGGTTTGAATTCAGAGTTTCCCTTCTCCTAGACTAGTTGCCTCACCAAGGCTGAAGAACCTAGTCTGCCCTACTATTTACCCATAGCTGGCGGGAGAATAATTGAATTCATACCTTTCCCAAGGGTATTAGTGCTATGTGAAATCCAATCAGTCCAGGATTTGAACTCGTGTCGCCGTGTCCAATTCCTGCGACGATAACCATTACACCACGGGCATATTTATAGTCCTCCATGCACAAAACGAAGGGCAATATTACAATTTTTCAACAATGAAATCAGATATCAATGACAACAGATTAAAAATTCACGACTTTGGGCTTCACGTTGCCGATCCTCGAGTGAACTCATATCAGACATATATATTCGAAATATGTCAAATACTAGTTCACCTGAGGATCAACAACGTGAAACTCAGCCATAAGTTTTTATTGTTTTCATATTTTATAGTTGTAATTATATATATATATATATATATATATATATATATATATATATAACAGAAGCTGTATGGCTACTTACCTCACATCTCTAAAACCGCCTAAATTAGATGAATAAGATATGTGGGACACTACTGGAGAAGTAAGGAGGAACTTATAAGTGACGTTCTCCAAAAGACCCCCACTTCATAAGGACGTGCAGGTGTTGAACGACCAGATTGAATTTATCAAAAAAAGCTCTGTACGGACACAGGATGTAGTTTTGAAAACCAGCCGGAAAAGATGGATGATTCAAACGAATGGCGAGAGAAAGAGTTACGGAAAACCGTGCCAGTGGCATGTCAATATGATGATGATATATATTTAATCAAATGAGAGAGAGAATGTTTTTGTATATTGTATTAACTTTCATTCCCAAATGAAAAAAAAAAAAAAAAAATTCTATTGACTAATTTCTTTCCTAAGCATAGACGTTATCCTATTTACCAACCCCTCCGCTCAGGCAGGATATGACACAATGTCAATTTTTAAGCGGAGTTTAACAGAGTTTTCCTTCTCCTAGATTTTGTCTAGTCGTCTCACCAAGGCTGAAGAACCTAGTCTGCCCTACTATTTACCCATAGCTGGAGGGAGAATATTTGGATTCATACCATTCCCAAGGGTATTAGTGCTATGTGAAATATAATCAGGCTCGTCCAGGATTTGA
Organism: Sepioteuthis lessoniana; assembly: GCA_963585895.1. Classification (NCBI taxonomy): domain Eukaryota; kingdom Metazoa; phylum Mollusca; class Cephalopoda; order Myopsida; family Loliginidae; genus Sepioteuthis; species Sepioteuthis lessoniana. The sequence continues at coordinate 38,724,781 of OY757938.1, forward strand.
ACTCGACGATAACCATTACACCACGGGCGTCTCCACCTAAGCATAGAAGTTATGAAAGATATTGAAAGGTTGGTATTTTCTTTTTTGGTAGACAAATTGTGGCTTTACAGTTCACTTATCTGGTTGAATACCCTTCCCAAAAAGGTGGCATATAACGACCTAGTTTCTTTTAAAATATTTCTATAACTTAACAATAACATTTTTCGACCATTATCCAAGATTTAAAAAAAAATCTTTTCAACAATAGTTAAACGAGCCTGTTTATCCATTAAAAAGAAAGTTGTTTTTTCCTTTTTCTCTTTTATTTTATTTCATTTACTATTTGACGAATATCCGACACTCCTCCAACGCAGACAGCGACAAAAAACGCGCGAAAAACAACTGCAGCAGTAGCAGCAACAACAAAAACATCCACTTTTATCATATAACGCCCCAGCACAAATGATATATAGAACATTAAAATCATAATTTCTATTTTTCTTATTTGCAGTCTATTCATAATATTGAAAAAGAAAGTCGATTGAAAAAAGATTTTTTAAAAAAGCTTTTTTATGACATGTTAAAGCATCAAAAATCGTTTGAAAAGACTTTGTAAATTTGAGGAAAAAAATTTTATAAATGTGATATTAGAATATGAGGTAAGGTAAACACTTTTCTTTCTTTGAATAAAACCAAGAAAAGTAAAATCAGATCGCTTTGACCTCAGCACTATAGGGATCAGCTAATATATTAAGAGGAGTCTTAGATTACTGGGGGTTGTTTGAACGTCAGTGAAGTCTAAGTTACAAGTGTGAAAATTCATTATTATAATTATTATTACATGGCAGTTTGTCTGAAGTCAAAGTGACAAGTCAATTCAGCTTTCAAGGAATTTCCTAAGTATTCTACCTGATTTTAACAGTGCTGTAGTCTCGATTTGTTTTTATTTTTTCTCCGTTCTTTAGTTCCCCTAATATTTTTTCCAGGTCTTTGGAAACCGTTCCAAGAGTACCAACTACAATTATCCCTATCACTTTCATACTCCACAGTTTTTTTTAGCTCTCGCGCAATACCCAAGAATAAGTCTATCTTATCTATGATCCGTTAGAATAGCAAAACCTTTTCTTCTTGTTAACAAACACTAAGTCTGCTCTTTTGGTTATGATTAGGTGATAAGTTTTTATCTCAAAGTTCCAGTGAATTTTATTTATTCAATTTTCAAGGACATATTCTGGTTTGTACATAAGCCATTTATCTGTATAATCAAATATTAATCGTTTGCACAATTCACCGTAGATTACCAATCTGATTCTGTCATGCCTATTCTTATATTTCTTTTGATTTAGTTTGCGGCATTCACTAATTATGTGATTAACTGTTTCATCTCTCATACTACATAATCTACGCTTGCTAGTCTTTTTTTACGGGTTATCAATGTGTAATTTAATTTACTGGATAGACATCCGTCCGTACGGCGAGGCTTCACTATTTTTGGCTCGATTTCAATCAAACTTTCAAAATTTGTTAGTCATGCCCAGAAAGATTCTAACCTTCACCAGAAAATTTGGCTCAAGTTGGTATCCCAAGGCATAAAGAGTTAGGGTCTAAACGTTGTTATTATAAAGACTCTAGTGAGAAGTATACTTCAAGAGGTGTAAGTACAGTCGATTGAGTCAAAAGTTTTGCAATATTTTGGTAGTACGTGAGGCATAATTCGGCTGCTAGAGATGCTTTTGCTAACGTCATTAAGGGGACGAAACACTGGACAATGAAAAGCCGGATTTGGTTCTATGACTTGAAACACAGTTTCACAATACACGTTTTACGGCCGACCTCACCTTACCTGATTATGAACGTATATGCAACCCGATCGAAATTACTTGAAAATCCAGTTACTGTTCTGTAATGAACTGTAACTTCATCTTTTGCACAGTGAATATTTTTGGTTGCTTCCACGACGTTATGGCTCAATTCGAACTCGTAAAGCAGCAGTTATTGAAAATTAGACAATGTTGCACGTTCATATGAGCGCCTTTCAAATTACACATGGAGTAAAGCAATGCACAACATGTCAGCGCACCAAATAACACGATACAACTTGAACTGCTCCGATCAAGTGATATGTACGCAGCAAACTAACACGAGTAAAATTCACTCAAGAATTACGAATCATTTTGAATAGAAATCTGAGGACATATGAATTGTATAAAATCTGAGGACATATGAAATCTATAAATTCTGAGGATATATAAATTGTATAGAATCCGAGGATATATAAATTGTATAAAATGTGAGAACATATAAATTGTATAAAATCTGGGGACATATGAAATCTATAAATTCTGAGGACATATAAATTGTATAGAATCCGAGGATATATAAATTGTATAAAATGTGAGAACATATCATCATCATCATCATATCGTGCTGGCAGCACGGATATCCCTGACCCTCTCTCGCCACTCATCCCTATCGTTCATCGCCCTAGGCAGGTCTTCAGGACAACATCCTGTATCCTCACACAGCTGCTGAATGTACGTTCGTGCTGGTCGTCCTGCTTTTGCGCGGCCGTGTGTGGGGATCCATAAGAGTACATCTCTTATGAGTTCATCTCTGCTTCTCCAGCAATGTCCTGCATGTCTGGTTCGCCTTACTTGAATAGATTTCGTGATAGGGGGCAGGTGGCCGTACAGTTGGTGTCTTGTGGGGTGCCGCTGCCAGGACTTGTTGAGGATTGCACGCAGCATTCTTGTGTAATTGCCATCTAGTTTCTTCTCGAGCCGTTTTGTTAGCGTCCATGTAGTGCATCCATATAGCAGTATCGATGTGACCGCTGCCTGGAAGAAACTGCGTTTCATTTTATCGGTTAGGTCTGATTTCCATATAGTCGATAGCCTATTGATAGCTGTCCATGCTTTCGTTAACCTCGTTTCGATGTCCTTTTCGGTTGATTCGACGCTGCTTCCTAGGTACGTGAATTTGTCTACTAGTTTAAGAGGGGTTCCTTCTAGAGTGGAGATGTCCCCCGTTTGGTTATAGCACATATATTCCGTTTTGTGTGCATTAACATGGAGGCCTATGCTTGCTGCTGCTCGTTCCAGGCTATGCAGAAGTGTTTCGGCTTGGTCAGGTGTATTTGCCAGTATCGCTATGTCATCGGCGTAGTCGGCGTCGGTAATTGTTGTTGCGGGATATCTTCTGCTTCTTTTCTTCGTCAGTTCGAAGCCATTCTCTTTGATTTTGTCAATCGATGTTCTAAGTACGTAGTCTAGACAAATGATAAAGAGATACGGAGCCAGCGTGTCCCCTTGTAGTACTCCTGCTACAATGTCGAAGTATTCTGTGTCTCCATCTGGTGATCGTACTTTTACTTTAGTGTTTCTATAGAGAATCGTTATTGCCGCTACGGTTTCTTTAGGTATGCCGTACGCTAGTAGGATTTGTTCCATCTTTCCTCTGTGAATGGAGTCGAAAGCCTTGGTAAAGTCGACAAATATTAATGTCGCTTGTAGGTTCTTTGCCCGTACACCTTCAAGGATTCTGCGGATGGTTAGTATTTGTGAGGTCGTAGATCTATTTCTTCGGAAGCCATTTTGGTTTTTTTCTAAGTATGTTGTCGATTTTGGGTTCTATGCGGTTTCGTAGTAGGGCATTGTAGATTTTGGCAGCTATGGATGTAAGTGTTATGCCTCGGTAGTTTTTGGCTAATCCGAGGTCCCCCTTTTTAGGGAAGGGGAGTATGCATCCCTTCGTCCATCTATCTATCGGATTTAAATTGTATAAAATCTGGGGACATATGAAATCTATAAATTCTGAAGATATATAAATTGTATAGAATCCGAGGATATATAAATTGTATAAAATGTGAGAACATATAAATTGTATAAAATCTAGGGACATATGAAATCTATAAATTCTGAGGATATATAAATTGTATAGAATCTGAGCATATATAAATTGTATAAAATGTGAGAACATATAAATTGTATAAAATCTGGGGACATATGAAATCTATAAATTCTGAGGATATATAAATTGTATAGAATCCGAGGATATATAAATTGTATAAAATGTGAGAACATATAAACTGTATAAAATCTGACGACGTATAAAATGTATAAAATCTGAGGACATACAAAATGTATAGAATGTATGAAATATTTGATTCGTTTATTTAGATATAATGCAAACTCTTCTTCACCATGATTTTAAAAAATGTTCCTTCTTTTTCTTTTCAGGTAAGAATTTGGCCTCTTTTTTATTCTCTGGTCGGATGTGAGTTTCACTTCAGGTAGGATATCTTTTTGGTTTGTATCATTAGATAATTAAAAAATACAAGGCCCAGTTGGCGGGATCTACAGAATACACCGACTGCACCTCTGCAGAGGAGTAAGACCCCCGACAACGAGTGTCCAGAATATGATCCTAAATAATCCGATGGTGAGGTTTGGAGAATGTGAAACACCTTTTCATTGCCATGGCTCCCAGGTCCACTCTGGTCCGCAATGGTAGCACCTGATAGGGTCCTGATAGGTTAAATTGAACTAAAATGTGTACTAATGCTCAACTGAATTGCTTGAAACAGAACTGTTTTTTGACATTTAACTATGTGTACTTATGCTGAACTGAATTGTTTGAAATCGAACTGTTTATATGTATAAAAGTGGATTTGCTATTAAATAACTTACAATGGTTGATATACACAATCAAATCAAACTAAAAAATACAACTGTCTTTTTTTCAGAGTGCTCAATAACTGTTATTGAACTACAGCAGTCATATCTATGCTGTAGTTGAAATTGCTTCTTAAAAAAACCCGTAAAAATCGGCCAGTAGAATCAAACTTATTGCGTTACTGGCTCTTTCACGATTATGTATCTATCGTCGGATAAGCTCATATAAGCGTAAAACTGCCAGTAACACAGTAAGCTTGTATTAAGTAGACAGTACATTTTTAAAGCGATTTAAACCTCGGTTTAGATATTACTCTATCTGTCTGTCCGTCTGTCTGTCTCTCTCAATTGTTAGAGTGTTTGCCAATGACCAAGGAGAGCAGGGTTCAATCCCAGGTCGAGTCATACAAAAAACTCAAAAAATGGTACTTGATGCCTAATTGCTTAACACTCAGCATTATGAAGTACGGATCAAAAGTGGAACAGTCCAGGGAATGGAGTAGCGCCCTCCTCTATACCTCGGTGTAGAAGCTATTGAAAAAGATGTCCTGGGGTAGCCCTCGACTACGGTCGGCTAACTATCTTATATATATATATATTAGTCCCTCAGAATTCACAATCAGCAGGGTAATCTTAAGTGTGCCACGAAAATGAAACTCAAGATCTAAATCTCTGTCAAATTTCAGGACAGTGAAATGGAAATATTTAACAAGTTAACACATAAAGTGATTCTTAAGTGACACAAATTATTTCTGGATTGCCAACAGACCATGCAAGGTGAACCGTGTCCTGATCGATTGGTCACTTCTCGAACTGAGGAAAACGCAATGAATTAGAGGACTTTTATCAGATCTTATCGACTTTTTTTTTCAAGTTTTTGGTCCAAAAAGGATATTTCTGTTAGTGCAGACCCCTAATTCTCCTGATATGAGTCCTCATGACAACTTCCTGTTCTTCGGAAGTTTCCGTGTCATTGTCGTTGGACAGTGACATCTTAATAAACGAGTTCGAACTCTAGTCGCGCTATCACATTCATTTTCGGATTAATACCTTTGGGGTTGGTATTAAGCCCAAGCTGTAGGTTAAATAGAAGCACTACTGTACTTCCTCATGGGTGGACTTAGCATTAAATAACCCAAGAGGTTTTATGTGCTATTAAAACAGAGAAACCAAACCAAACTTCATGTTCCCCAAAATTAAAAGCTGACTTTGTTGTTACCATTTAGAAACTGTTGAGAACGTGTAACAGAAAGTTAAGAATCAACGGAAGATGAAGACTTCCAGCAGTGTCAGTTGAAGACTTCTGGCAATGTTTACAGAAGTGGAAGCAACGTCTTCGTGAGTGGCTTCACAAGGTAATTATTTTGAAAAAGATAAAGTTAATTTGTAATTAAGACTATAAAAGAAAAATTTACACTATCGGTCTTCTTTCTTAATAGACCAACATTTTGTATTAGTAGGTATGAACAAAAAGAGACGCTCATCTTCCAGGTCTTCCACCAATCGCTTTGTCAGTATGTGGCTCTCCCGGGGAACTATTCGGAAAGAGGCAATGTTGATTTGCAATTAAGTTGATGTTAATTTTTTTTTTACATAGTCTCATTACTTGACAGACCGACCTTGCAACGTCACGCCATTCTTTTACAGCTTTCTCATATAGAGAGCTTAAGCGCCTCTAGTGCTCCATTAAGTTGTCCTAAACCATTCTATTTTCTTTTCTTTTTCTTTTTTTATCTATTGGTTTCATAGTTCTTTTTGTTACTTTTATTTTAAGTTGAGTATCAGCAGCAGCAGCAACGGCATCTGTATCTCCACTCTGACCAAGCATTAATGTCAACTCATTTTGAATTGTTGATTCTCTGCGGGCTCCGACACACGTCAGAAGAGAATAACATCATTTTCTTATCTTTATCTAACATCGAATACGACTTTGAGCTGATGAGAAGTTTAGCCGACAAACACATAGAACCAGAAGCAATTACGCCAAGCCAGACGCTGGAGGGTAGGGGTCTGTGCCGGGTGGTAACCATGAGGTTTTAGTGTGTACGGTGGGGTGGAGATGGGGGAGTAAGGATAGGATTAGTTCAATACATCAAGCTACGATCAATTCTAAAAAGATCGATCGAGAATATCTAATTAGTGTGTTTGACATAGCAAATACTCCATTTTAATTCCTACTCCTTTTTTCTTGTTATTGTTGTGGATATTATTATCATCATCATCATCATTTCCTTTTCTTCCCTTTTGTGTTATTGAGTTGGTCGGGTTTTCACACTGAATGAAATGGGTAACGCCTGCTGGGAATCAAGTGGTACCAAGTTTCCTTAAAATCCACCCCCATTCTCCTCAGTATTGCATCAATCATTCGCAGTCGAATGGATTGAATCGTAAATGATTGCTTTTCCTGCAGATCAGGTGATATTCCAACTTTGATTATTATTTCACTGCCTGCAAGTTTTTCGTACCAGTTTTAAGAGGTAGTCTTTCACTAGAATTTTAATGATAGAAAGTCTTCTCGGGTTTCCAGGAGTCTTCGAAGTCGTTTTTCCAAACCTTTGCGGATAGTTCCAACGGTACCAACAACAACTGGTTTCACAGTTACTTTCATTCTCTACATCTTTTTCAGCTCTCTTTCTAGGTTATAGTCCATTTCTTTGCTTTCTTTGATTTTCACTCCATTGTCCACTGGAACAGCAAAATCCACTAATTAACAAATTCTTTTCATCTTGTTAATTAACACAATGTCTGGTCTTCTGGCCGTTATTGGATTATTATATTACTTCTTACGAGTTTTTCAGACCTTAAATAGCTGATGGTTCGTCACTAGAGTCCGAGCAACAACATGCCTCCTCAAGTTTCCTGAACTCTTCTCAGTATTCAGGCCGATCTTAACAATGGATGGTCTCGGTATGTCCTACGATTTTCAACTCTTCCAGCCGCTTTTCCAAGATTTTGGGGACAGTTCCTAGGGCACCGATTTCCATTGATATCACTGTCATCTTCATGTTCCATAGTTTTTTTCAGTTCTCTAGTAAGGTTTAAGTACTTGTCTCTCTTTTCGTTTTCTTTGATTTTCACAGTGTCATCCACCGAGACGGCCAAGTCCACAATTCGGCAGGTTCTCTTGTTTTCAATAATCATTATATCTGGTTTCCTGATTGGGATTATTTGATGTTTTTGTGTCTCAAAATCACAGGAAATTTTGTGTGTCTCATTCACTAGGACGGATTCCGGTTTGTGTATATACCATTTGGTAATCTAGTCAAATTTCAATTTCTTCCACAATTCTCAATGTATCACCTTTCCCACCTTATTTGAGAGTTTTTCACGCCAGCAGTAAATGGTGGTTTTTACTGCAGTCTAAGCGGCAGCATGGATCCTCAGGTCTCCAGGACTGTTTTCAGTATTCTAACTGATATTAACAGTGCTATGGTCTAGATGTTCTTGATTGTACCTCTGATGTCAGATTCCGCTAGTCTCATTTCTAAATCACTGGGAACTACTCTAAGACCTCCAACTACAATCTGTATCACCTTCAAACTCATATTCCATTGTTTTTTCAGCTATCAGGTAAGATCCCTGATTTTTTCAATCTTTTCGTTTTATTTCATCTTCACTACAAGAAAAAGTTATTTTTTTCTTAACCCAAGTTCTGGTCTTCTGGCCGAGATTGCGTTATCCGTTTGTATTTCAAAATCTCGGAGAATGTTTTGGATTTCATTTCTTAAGAAAGATTTCCGTTTCACATATACCATTTGTCATCCCATAGCACTATCTTGTCTTTCAAAATTGTACCGAAGGGGCTATTATCTATCCGGTCAATGGACGTTATTTTCTCGATATGCATGCAGTACTCAACAGATCTTCTATTTATTATGATTTTACTCCTTGAGAGTTTTTCACATCACGCTTAGCTGATGGTCCTTTACTGGAGTTTGAGTGGAGTAATACTTCTTTTTACTTTCTTTTAATTTTACTCTGTAGTCAGCCGAGACAGCAAAGTCCACAATTTTTCAAGTTCTCTTTTTTTTCTCGATTATTATAAGGTCTGTTCGTGAGGCCGAGGTTAAGTGATCCATTTGGATTGCAAATTATTATTATTATTATTATTATTATTATTATTATTATTCTTTTTGAGTTTTCCGCACTAGCGTTAGCCGGTGGTTCCTTGCTAGAGTTTGAGTGACAGTAAGTCTTCTCAAGCCTCCCGGATTCTTCCAAGTATTCCGGCCGATCTCAACAATGCAGCAATTTGGATGGTCGCCACTCATCCTGTTATTTCCTAGTCCTCCAGTCCCTATGCTAATTATTATCATTATTATTATTATTATTATTAAAAGTATTATTATTATTGGGAGTTTATTTCCCTAGTTTTAACTGGTGGGTTTCAACTGAAGTCCGCTTCTTCTCAGCATTATTGCTGATTTTAACAGTGCTATGCACCGGGTGGTCTCGTTTCGTTCCCTATTTCCCAGTTAACCCTGTTTCTTTTCCAAGCCTTTCGGGTCTGTTTCAAGGAAACCAGCTACAATTGTTGTTGTTGTTTTTGCTGCTGCTATCGTAAGTTCAAACACCTTAAGTAACAGGTAAATCTTGCTGTCTAGCAGTTGGCAGCAAGTTCCGTCAACATACCTACACTCTCCTTAGTATTATTATTTGTAATAGTTGTTATTAAATTATCAAGTAAGTGCTCGGAAGACTGTCTGGCCGTATAGAATTGTATGTATTTAACCAACTCATTGACGACAAACAGTACGTGACAGGAGGTCAATTTTTTAGCGGTGTACAGCTGGTTTGAAATACAAGTTTTCCTTCTTTGCTGTACCCAAGCTAAAGAGGCCAGTATCCTCTACAATTAGGACCATGAATAAGTTCTCACTGTTTTCCAACAGATGGCGTTCCCAGAACTGCGTGCCAGTAGTTTCAGATGGCAATGCATCAATAAGGAAGTAGTATAAGCAAGCTTGAAATTCCTTTAATGTCATTTGCCGAAGTGTAAACAACTTTGTTTTTCATTGCGTTGAACATGTCGGATTTCGTGCCAAAGAAAGTGTATTTGCGGGGAATTTTATAGCATTATTTTATTCAAAAGAAATCTCTAGCTGAAACACACAGAATTCTTGTAGAGACTTAAGGCGACCATACTCAGTCGGAAACAACATGTAGAGATTGGTATAGATGCTTCAAGAAGAATAATTTTGATGATGCAGATAAAGAACGCTCAGAAGCATAGAAAAAGTTTGAAGACAGAGAATTGGTGGCATTATTTCATGAAGATTCATATTAGACGCAAGCTGATCTTGCAAAATCATTAGGAATTGATCACACATTTTCGAAACATTTGAAAGCATTAGGAATGATTCAAAAGCTAGTACATTGGGTGCTGTACGAGTTGAAACCAAGAGACGTCGAACAGCCCTTTTTCACGTGTGAACGGCTACTTCAACGGCAGAAAAGGAAAGGTTTTTTGCATCGTATTGTGACCGGCAATGATAAGTGGATATACCACGATAACCTAAGCGTAGAAGATCGTGTAGTCAGCTCGAAAATGCATCAATATCGGTGGCAAAGCTGAATATCCATAGTTCAACTCTTCTGCACAGCATTTGGTGGGATCAGCTGAGTGTAGTTTATTATGAGCTCCTCAAATCGACCAAAACCATCGCAGGAGATCGACTACAATTGATACATTTGAGCCGAGGATACGAGCAGAGATACGACAATGTGATTTTGCAACATATCAACAATAGGCTACATGTTGCCAAACATGTGAAAACCTACTTGGAAACGCTTAAATAGTAAGTTTTACCCAACCACTGTATTCACCAGACATTGCGCCGTCCGATTATCACTTGTTCTGATCGATGGCACGAAGATGCCAAAAAAATGGGTCGACTCGTGGTTAGCCTCAAAAGACATGTCGTTTTTCCGACGTGAAATCAAATGTTGCAAAAAAGGCAGGAAAAATTAGCCGCTAGCGATGGACAATACTTTCAGTGACATGTTTCTTATTAATTTTTGAAAATAAAACATTACTGTTCAGGAAAATCAGCGAGAACTTATTCAAGGTCCTAAATAAACCCTATAGCTTGAGGGAGAGGATGATCAGTTGTGCCTTTCCAAAAGATATTAGAGTGAAGATAACCTCAAACAGTTTCGTTCAGAATTTGAATTCAGGTTTCTGAGAGCATTTCCCAGGGCGATTGCCATTACGCCACAAGTACTTCCTTTGACGTTGTGGTAAACATTTTCGAACTCCAATCGTACAATTACGTTCACTTTCAGACTGATACCCGAAAGATATGAACTCCCCAATTCGCCCATCTGTGGGTTAAATAGTATCTGCTCTCCTTCTGCGAGGATAGCTTTGGTATTAAATAACCGTCGAAGGTTGATATGCCGTTAAAACAAAGAAATCGGACCAAACCCATCTATAGGTCAAACAGATCTGTATAAAAATTATTCGTAATTGAGAGAATCCATGCGCCAAGAAAAAAATTAAGAAAAAAACTATACATAAAATGAATCTAGATGAGTTGATATGCCGTTAAAATCGATCGATCAATCAATCATAGATGCGCCTTTGAGGTTGTTCCATTATTTCACAATGAAATTTTGGTAGATGTGAAAATGTTGTCAACTGGTTGTACAGTGAGTGAATAATAAAAAATGTGCATGGGCAATGAAAACATCGGCTGCAATATTGTCAAGAAAAATCAGTCTTGTAATTGAATACCAGTTGCCACCAGGATTTTTACTGAGTAGGTAAAAATCCTTTCTTTCAACGACGTTAATCACGGGAAGATGAGCTTGTAAATATTTCTAACATGGTTATGATGTTCAGTGTATCTAATCACTTAGTCATCATTTAAGTGTCTCCATTCCTATTCAATTTAACGTGCCTCTACCGATACGAACGAGATGTACAAACAAATCTCACGAGACTTATCCAGTACTTGCGAGATCAGCAAACACAGTGTTCTCAATTTACAGAAGAATGCTAAATGTGTTTTAGTCAAAAACCATTTACAAATGGGTAATTTATGGCTTTGCCACTTCGAGCTGGAGTCAAAAGTTCAGTCCATGGAGTATATTGTCCTGAAAAGAAAAAAAAATCCAGGCACAACGTTTAGTTAAGGAGGTAATTTATGAAGTTTTTGTTTCGGTGTAGCGTAAGGCCGTATGAATGGGGCACCCTAGAGACTCGAAATCACTTGTGAAGGTTTGCTAGTCAAGCTTGCTGACCATTACTCCACCCGAGGTGCACGCGTTTAGTTGAGGAGGTCTTGTTGATAGTCTTTGGGGATATGAAATGACCTATGACCCATGATTTCACAGTAAAAGTTGCAACTGAATAAGGAGATTTCTATTACTGAGTTCTTGCGCAAAATTCACTTTATTTATTGAATGAATCTCGTAAATTTACTTTGGAAAGCGTTAACATTGCTCAAACGATCACAAACGTCTACCGTTTATTTCTGAAGAGATTGGCCAAATATGGTATTAGACAAAACGTTCAGCAAGTCTCAGAAACATGAATAAAACTTTGAGTATCAATCTGTTATTTATTTATTTATTTATCTGTTTGCCTATCATTGCACGGGTCTCATGTGATTTAAGGAGAAAGAAATTATGATTTATTATTGTGAAGAGTTGACTTCTATGACAGAGCAGTTCCGATTATTTTTACCTTGCTTTTATGGTCGAACGAATAAATATTTTATTCTTGGAAAGGATGTAGAATTATTACTTGGTCTTATTTCATTCAATCAATCGACCCTTTCTTCTTTATCTTCGATCCTTTCTCGTCTTTTTTCTCTTTTGGCTTCGATTTTTTTCCTTTTTGTTTTTCTTGTTGTGTCATATTTTTCTCTTTTTTTTTTTCATTTTCTTCGTCTTCTCCTCTTCCTTCTTCTCTTGTTTTCCTTTTTCTTATTTTCCTTTTCTCATCCTTCATCTTCTTTTCAGCTCACTTTTTGCTATCATCTCATTCTTTGCTTCTCTCTTTTCTCCTGTCTTTTTTTCTCTCTTCCTCCCCCTCCATAATCATTTAAAACTTTTCTTTTCTTCTCTCCTCTCTATGACTCTCATATTCTTCTTCTTGACTTTGTTTTCCTTTCTTCTTCTTCTTCTTCTTCTTCTTCTTCTTCTTCTTCTTCTTCTTTCGTATTCGACATCTTTCATTGTATGTCTACAACTTGTTTTAAAATTCTCTAATGGACACCTACCCTCTTTTTTCCTTCTACGTTTTTAATTTTCTCCCTCAATGTCCCCCACTCTCTCTCTCTCTCTCTCTCTCTCTCTCTATCTATCTATCTATCTATCTCTTTTCCAACTGCCTTTTTTTTTCTTTTCTCGTCTGTGTCTCCCCCTTATTCTCCTTCTTTAACCCTCACAATTCTTTGTTCTCTTTTGATTCACTATCTGTCATGTCTGGCTGAGTTAATCTTCACTGTCATTCATTTATCTATTTACCCTTGCATTTATTTAATTTAAACAAGTGCATCTGTGATCATAGCAGTGTTATCATTACTTTCACCTTCATCGTCCTCCCGACAGAATCCCATCACACGGAACCCTGTCGAAAATTGATACATCTGTGTCAGTTCAGTAAACTTCGACAGCAAATACAAGAAATTGGGTTTTCTTGGAGAGATTTTAACTTTGCCAAAATACCAGAGGCATTCTTCAACAAACTGATGACATCATCTTCCACTGCAATTAGAAAAATGGGTATTTTAGAAAGTTTCCCATTACCAAATGGCAGAAGTATTTTTTTGTTGGAAGGGTGATGGAAGGATTCATTTCTTTCTCAGAGATAAAAAAAAAATGAATACCTCATAACAATTCTTTTTGTATCGGGAAAAAAATTAGCACAAAAGAATAATTCCTATTTTTCTAATAATTTTTGTTCATCACACACACACACACACACACACACACACACACACACACACACACACACACACACACACATATATATATACATATATATATATATATGAATAGATTTTCTAAACATGCTATTCACTATAGGTGTTGGAAATTTTTTTAAAAAGGACAAGAGAGTGTTTCCTCGCAAAAAATTAAAAATCCACGCTTAAATAGAAAAAATAAAATGAATGAGTAGTATAGTGCTCAGCGAGCTAAACCAGTTTAGATCATTTTAGTGAGTGCGATTCTCACTAGGTACACTATTTCTTAGTTTTGTGCCAAGTTAACCTAAGTCAATAACAGCTGAAATCATAGTGGTTGTTTCTTTAAAAAAAACCTTAGTTTACACCTATTTTGATTTACAGTACTGAAAAAATCTTTCCATACAGAGAATACACCAGTAGAATACCGTAGAATGTTATGGTCGAAACATTGTAATTTTAACAGTATAGATACAAAGAATAGACAGAACGGAAGTAAAGAAAAAAAATTGGGACTAGCCAATATTTTCCTAACAATATATAAGAATGTTTAATTTACAATTTTTGTCACGAATTAAAACAGTCATAAATAATAAATAGGAACGATATTTTCTAGATCAAAGATTACATCTTGAAGTATTTCTTGCATTTGGAAAATAAATGGAATCCAAGGTATATACTGCTGAAATGGACATGTTATTTCAATAGTTTTTTTTTTCTTTCGTATATTTCAATCACTTCTTTGTGTCTTGGAGATTGTAATCACCATGGTTTGACCATTCTCTTCTCCGTTTTCTTCAGGTGTGAAAGAAAAAAAGTCTCGTTTTACATTTTTTGTCTTTTTAGAGCTATCTTTCAGTTCGTCATAATTTTTCTTTCTTCCGATCAATCATTTTTCTTTCCTTATATTGGAGCACTTTCTTTCTTTCTTTCTTTCTTTCTTTGATGAAACTTTTTTCTTGGTTTTAATTTTTCTTTTATCTTGCAGTCGAAAGAAATAAAGTTGAATTATTCTTTGCTGTAACTTTCTTCGTCAGTCTTAACTTCTCTTCGTTTTTTTCTTAATTTCCTTCCTTTCTAGTTTTTTCTTTCTTTCATTTCTTTGTAAAAAAATTCTGTCTTCTTTTTTTTACTTTCTTTTTTGGTCAGGATTTTTTTTTTCATTGTCTCAGTGTTTCTTTGTTTCTTTTTTTTTTGTAGATTTCTTTCTCTGTCTATTTTTCTTTCTTTGTTTCTTTCAAGCCATTTTCTATTTCTCATATTTTTTTTCATTGATTCATCCAATCATTTTTTCGTTCTTTATTTCTTTGATACAACTTCCTTCGTCTGTCTTGATTTTCTTTCTTTTTTCTTTTCCTTTCTTTTGTTGGTATAACTTTCTCCTTATTTTTCCTTTTTGCCTTTCTTTCTTTCATTCTTTCTTTCTTTTCCCCACCTTTGCATTTACAGAGCAGACAAGATGACAATGACACAATGAAGAATGGTCGAAATGTCGACAGGCCAGAATATTGAAATACAGAGATAATGAAAAGAATAAAAGAATCCAACTTAAGTAAATAGAAATGAAAATATTTTCTTAGATAAAAAATGACGTCATGAGAGATTTTTTCTTATTTTCAAACAATGAAGAGAATCAAATGCATAAACAGCTCAGATGGACATGTCATTTCAATATTTTTTCTTTCTGCTTCTTTGTGTCTAAGAATCTATAATCACAAGGTTTCGTCCCTTCTATTCTTTGTTGTCTTCAGGTATACTGTCTGCATAGCATAAAAATATATCCTTTTCCATAGAGGAAAAGAAAATATATGGCTGGATGAAAGAAAAAGTGGTTTTAGATGACGGCTTGACTGTAGTGTGTCATGTAATATGTTTTGAAAATTGGAAGAAGAAGAAGAAGAAGAAGAAGAAGAAGAAGAAGAAGAAGAAGAAGAAGAAGAAGAAGAAGAAGAAGAAGAAGAAGAAGAAGAAGAAGAAGAAGAAGAAGAAGAAGAAGAAGAAGAAGAAGAAGAAGAAGAAGAAGAAGAAGAAGAAGAAGAAGAAGAAGAAGAAGAAGAAGAAGAAGAAGAAGAAGAAGAAGAAGATATTTTTATGGCATATTAACCTTCCGAAGTTATTTAATTCCAAAGGCAACCTTACAGAAGAACAGTTGTGATGCTATCAAACCCATAGCTGGAGAGATAAGAAGGGGTGTTACTTTTATACGGCTATTAGTCCAAAAAGGGCTAGCTCTTGGCGAGCGCCCCGGGCCTGTTCTGGACTTCGGTCCGGAGCGTGGCCCTGGAAATGGAACAATGGCAGACTTGGGGCCTTTAATTAGGCACCTAGTTTCGACTAGGCTAACTTCGGGTGGGCGAGCTGCATTTTTGTCTCCTTTGTCCCCCTTGTACGGCACTAGACCATGCGTCTAGTTTAAGCCGTAAATTGGCATACGTGCCCGGACCCACATTTGGGTTCGTGAAACTGCTTGCCTCATCAGGCTCACATTGCACTAAGTGAGCCGATGAGCAGCACTGACAAGCAGGGTTCGAGTCTCGGCTCGTTCCCGACCTCCCCTCCCCTTTATCCCCACTTTAATCGGCCTTTGGGCTTTTGACCTTGTGTCAAGTCGTGTTTGGTGGGAGGCAGCGACAAATATCGGCTCTTAGTCCAAAAGTGTATGTAATAATGCGACTAGAGTTCGAACACACATATTTCGAGGCCAAGAAGAAGAAGAAATATTTGGGATGTTATAATCACAATATTTTGACCGTTTCATTCTCTATTTTCTTCAGATATCCAGTCTTCCGAGAATGAAAAGATCTCTTTTTCTCAGATAGTGTAATGCAAAGTAGTAGTTTTTTTTCTCATCAAAGTAGCAAATGTTTTGATAGTCTCAGTTATTCTATATACTCAGTAATGCACAAAACTTGTTTCAGTCATTTACATGGAAATGGTCGCAGATCTTTTTTCAGTGATACGCTTTCCTACTCTTTCATTATTGTATAGAGAAAACGAAATAATGTTAAAATCTGTACTAGTTTGGCTTATGCAACCAGTAGAATCTACGCCGCCACATCGACTACAGTGCCAACTCAAAATAATTGTTGGAGAATTGCGTATACATGAGACAAAGAATAATTATTTCATCAGTTACTCAACAGAATTATTCTTTGTTTGTTATTGGCTTGCTTGCTTTTGTATAATCATTTTCTCAGTTTCAATGATCGCTTGTTTATTAGTTTTCTTGCTTGCTTGCTTTCATTCATTTTCTTTCTTTCTTTCTTCCTTTCTTTCTTTCTTTCTTTCTTTCTTTCTGATCACTTTTTTCAATTATTCTCAATTTTCGTTTGTTCCTTTGTTTATCTCGATTTTCCTTTTTATCTATTTTGCATATTCCTCAATTCATTTTTTTCCTTTACTTTTCTTTCTTCTATAAGTGTCTTTCTCTGCCGCTACTATTAGTGATTCTTTTCCTACTAATAATATTATCACTATTACATTTTTTTACTTGTTATCCCTTCTTTCTTCCTGTTTTTGTTATATTTTCCTCTGTCGCGCTTTTTCAACTCAAGGTCAGTTTATTGTAGACTCCTCACCCGCCTGTTGTACCTTACATTGATGGCCAACGAACAAGTCTCACTGATTATTTTACTATTGTACAGAGTATGATCTACACTCGGTTATCAACAAATGTGACCCTGTGCCAAACATAATGTAAGAATGTACATAGACTTGCACGATGGTTTGGTTTGCTTTCTTTGTTTAATGGCATATCAACCTTCGTTGGCTATTTAATGCTAAAGCCAACCTTCTAGAAAACATCAGTAATGCTATTTAACCCATAGCTGGGAGGATAAGGGGAGGGGATTAATACCTTTCCCAAAGGTATTTGTCTGAATGTGAACGTAATGGCGCGACTAGAGTTCGAACTCGCTTACTAAGATTCCAGCACTTTAACCATTACACCACGAGGCCACTCCCTAGACTGGCATGAGTAAATTATGGTATTGGAAGGTAGCAAGGTGTGAACCATTATTCACACCTTTCTAGCTTATTTTTTTCTTATATTTTTCACACATTGCCATCAACCTACTTTCTTACCAACATTAATTGTTCACACCTTGCTATCTACAATGAAGTCATGAACAGGCTTTAGATATGTACATGAAAAAAGATCTGGAGTAAAGGACAGTAAAATATGCAAATACTCATCATTCACTCTAATATACAAAGGTCAGTCAATAAATAAGGTGAAATATTGGTTGAGGAGTTAGAAATAGGAAATAGCCTAATGGTTAGAGTGTTTAATACCAGGTCGCGTCATATCAAAGACTTTAAAATGGTACTTGATACCCCCTTGCTTAACACTCAGCAATATAACATACGTATCAAGGGTAAAGTGGAGTAATCCAGGGAAAGGAGTAGCGTCCTCCTGTACACCTCGGTGTTGTAGCTATTGAAAAGGGAGCCTTCTAGTCACCCTCGACTAAAGGGAGACAACTTTGCTTTTACTTTACTTGCAGTTGTTCCATTTTCAAAATGAACAATCGGAATAGGTTTTTTTCCTCTTCCAGAAGGCAATCAGGATGACCTTATTTACTGACCTCTATGCCGGGAACTTTTTCGTTAACAGTGAATCAGGGAATTTTTATAGCACCTATTTGATTTTTACCTCATTAGTAATTTTTTTTTTTTTTTTTTTTTTTTTTTGCTAAAACATGTTTCTCTACACACATCACACATTTTTGTGTAAATTTCACTAGGTTTGCTTGCCCAGTCAGCTGGGGCTGTAGAACACACCGACTGCAACTCGGCAGAGGGGTAAGACCCCACCTCCAATGAGTATCCTGGATATGACATTAAACAATCTGATGGTGAGGTTTCAGTAATGCTGGGGCTTTGGGGAACTCGGAGCACCCCTTCATTGCCATTGCTCCCTGGTCCACTCTGGCCCGGAATGGTAGAACCTGATAGGGCTCTAACTATGGGTTAAATAGAACTAACGGCATACTCATGCAAAATTGAATTGTTTGACTTAACTGAATAGCTTGAAATAAAAATGTTCTGGACAATTAAACCATACTTACATTTAAACTGCGTGCTTATGCTAAACTGAATTATTTGAAATGGAACTGTTTTGTGACATTAAACTGAATTGTTTAATATAGAACTGTTTTGATATTTAACTGCGTGTAAACAAAATCTGTATTTATACTAAACTGAATTAGCTGAATTAGAACTGCTTGACTAAACTGAATAGCTTGAAATAGAAATGTTTTTCACAATTAAACTATGTATTCATGCTAAACTGACCTGTTTGAAATAGAGCTGAAAATTTACATACAAATGGATTTGGCGATAAATTACCTACAAAAGTTGATATGCCGTAAGAACCCAACCAACCAACTAGTTTTGCACTTCTCAGGCACCGAAGATTTTATCATAGACTTCTGTTTAAGCTTAAAGATTTTATGATTGACTTCTTTTTAAGGAAAAAGCGCTCCATTTGACTTCCAGCCATTTTGATTTCTTTTTTTTTTTTTGCGATTTTAAAATATTTTTCTCTAAACAATTCCAAACAATGCATAGTTTACATTTATATGAAAATATTCTTTTCTGAAATAAATTCCTTTCTCAGAATAATTCCTGTTATTTACTGAATGACCTTTATACATCAATAACAACAACAATAACAATGATAATGATTATGAAAATAATAATAATAATAATAATAATAATAATGATAATCAGCACAAAACAATGCCATAAGAACCAATCATATCAAAGCGAGAATAGATAAGACTCAACAAGATAGCAAATGTAGGCTATGCGGTGACAGAGACGAAACGATCAATCACATAATAAGCGAATGCAGCAAATTAGCACTGAAAGAGTACAAGGCTAGACACGACCTGGTGGACAAGGTGATCCACTGGGAAATGTGCAAGAAATTTAAATTTGACCATACGAACAAATGGTATATGCATAACCCAGCACCTGTCCTAGAAAATGACACATATAAACTCCAATGGGACTTTGACATATACACGGATCACCTAGTCTCGGTCAGAAGACCAGACCTTATAATAATCAACAAAAAAAGAGAATTTGTTAAATTGTCGGCTTTGCTGTCCCGGCTGACCACAGAATAAAACCGAAAGAATGAGAAAAGAAGGATAAGTACCTCGAACTTGCTCGAATATTGAAAGAGCTATGGAACATGAAGGTGAAAATTATACCAATTATGATTGGTGCTTTTGGTACAGTAACTAAAGAATTATTAAAGAGCCTGGAGGACTTGGAAGTTGGCAGATGAGTGGAGACCATCCAGCATTATTGAAAATGGCCAGAATACTGAGAAGAGAACTGGAGACTTGAGGAGATTTTATGTCACTCAAACTCCAGTGAAAAACCATCAGCTAACGCTGATGTGAAAAACTCTAAAGGAGTGAATAATAATAATAATAATAATAATAATAATAATAATAATAATAATAATAATAATTCATTTGGAACGATTCAGAAAGGCTTGAAAAATAGATTTTGGGAAGAGGAAATCAGAGGAAGAAACGAGACCATTCAGATCACATCACTGTTTCGATCGGTTAGAATGTTGAGAAGCGCCCTGGAGATATAAGGAGACTTGGTATCCCTCAGAATCCTGTGACAGACCACCAGCAAACATTGGTTTGAAAAACTCTCAAGGAGTGAAATGCCAGAAAACCAGACCTTGTTATGATCTTAAGCAAAACTAGGTCTGATTAGCTCGATAGATAGAAAAAATATCTAGTGGATTTTGCCGTAACGGTGGATCACAGAGTGAAAATAAAAGGAGACGAAAAGATTGACAAATACTTAGATCTTGCCAGTGAACTGAAAAAACTGTAGAACATTCTTGTGACGGTGATACCAGCTGTAGTTTGTGCACTTGGAATGGTCCCCAAAAGCTTGGAAAAAAGACAGGAAAACTGGAAATCATGCTTAAAGTCCGAAAGTGAATGTAATACCGGGACTGGAGTTCGAACTTGCTAATTTCGATGACGTAGTCCAGTACTCTAACCACTATGCCCCGTGTCCTGGATATGACATTAAACTATTTGATGATGAGGCTCCAGTAATGCTGGACCTTAGGAGAATGCGAAGTACCCCTTCATTGCCATTACCCCAGCTTCACTCCTACTCGGAGTGGAAACACCTATCTATGGGTCAAATAGAGCTGTTTGACATTTAAACTGCACAAACAAATGACTTAAGGTAAATTGAAGTGTTAGAAATAGAACTGTTGGATCATTTAACTGTGTGTAAACAAATGACTGTTTAATTGAATTGTTAGATACACAGCAAAACAGGGAACTATTTAACAGTGTGCAAACGATTGAATTATGTTAAGCATAATTATTAGTGTTAAATAGCAATACTTCAACTCTTTAACTGTGTGCCTAAACTGAAATATTGGTATAACATAGTAATACTTTGAATTATTTTACTAAGTGCAGATGAATGAGTAATTTTGAATAGAATGAGTGTTAAATAGCAATACTTCAACTCTTTAACTGTGTGCCTAAACTGAAATATTGGTATAACATAGTAATACTTTGAATTATTTTACTAAGTGCAGATGAATGAGTAATTTTGAATAGAATGAGTGTTAAATAGCAATACTTGTAACCACTTCTCTCTCAACAAAGTAACGATTGATATTGAATAAAATTACAGTTAATAAGAAATAATTGAAACTATTTAGCTGTGTAAAACAATTACAATATAAGAGTGCTAACTCAGTTAAAAGTGAAATTGCTGACAAACTATTCTCGTACATATCACGTATATCTATTTAAATGTATGCAAACAAATGCTATTACATTGTTACTGTTACATAGCAATACTTGAAATCATTTAACTGTATGCAAACAAATGATTAATAGTAACTAGAATAATTCGTATTTGATGAAAATACTTGAAGTAATGTTAAACATAAAACTGTTTGATCATTTTACTGTATGTAAACAAATGACTCATGTTTAATTGAAATGTTAGTGATACATATCAACACTTGGAACTATTTCACTTTGTTGACTTATGTTTACAAATCATACGTATCTAATATATATCTATATACCGATTTAGCATTAAATAACATACAATGGTTAATATACCATAAAACCAAACAAAGCCAAACCAAACCACTGGGCCATAGTAACTCCTTCAAAGTAAGCTTTAGAGTAAAGGATTATAATATATGGAAATACTTTGGTCACAATAGTAAAATCCAAATTAATTGAGGTAGTGATTTTTTTAAATCATGCGTCTGTCTTTCCGAGTTGATATGGAGAACAAGTGATAACCTTTGGGTCTCAACTCTTCATCTCCTTCAACTTTTCTTGAGAAGCTCCGAGATATCCACTAAACAACGCTGTTGACTTTTTTTGCACGTCAACTAGAAATGATGGAATTTAATAGTACTTGATCAGTCGGCAGATCTTGCAAGCTATTGAGAGTAAGTGTTTACTTTAGAGCTCTATAAATTTGCTCATGTGCCAAAATTTGGTCTTTCAACGATAGATAGTCAATGGACAAAGCTACTTTGGTTTCGTTGTTAGGAATGTTAACCGACCCTAGTTACAGGCTTTTCTGCTCCATCACCACTACAGGTGCGTGACATGGATAAGCCTTTTTACCTGTCAGAGGCCATCACAAACACTTGGTTGGATGGTGTCAGTGTATTTCCGAGCTTCCTAATGGGTTTTCGCGTAGCTGTCACTCACGTGAAAGATCAGATGTAATCGGCTAAGTACTGACTGCAAAAGAGCATTTGTCACTTTTACTGGACATGTTTTAAGAGATTGGGTGGGGACAAAATAAGAAAGTGCACTGGATCGATTACAATAACATCTGATGGTATTTGGATCTGTTTGTCGATTTTCTTGTCCTCATACATTATTTCAATGATGTAGATACTACTGCATTTGTCTACTGAAGTAATTTACATTATAGTTATTTATTTACATTTCATCAATTTGTCGGTGGGGCCAAGAATAAACAGTCAGCAAACCAGGCAGGGGTCTAAGACACCCACTTAAATAAAAGAGTACAATGAGTCAGACAACTAACTATATCCAGTGGTAAAAATCTACCTCTGTAGTTCTGGGGAGTGTAAAGTCACCTGTTCATGGCACGTCCACTTTGACTCGAAGTGGTAGTATTTGTTCGTGTTCCATCAATGAGTCTAATAGATATTTTTGATGTAATGTTCAAAATGATAAAGAACTATATTAATAGATGTTTTCTTAAATTGATATTGCAATTTATCATGATGAAACCATTTAATTAATTAAAAATTATTAGTCTTAGAAATTACTTAAAACCATGTAATCCTATACCATAAACTTGAATAGTGTTATCATTATATCATCAAGTCATATTAAGAACACAGCGTTCCTCGACTCTCTCTCTCTCTCTCTCTCTCTCTCTCCATCCTTCCCTATCGTCCATCGCACTTTAATCTGCGGTCTATATCTGCACAGAGCTGATGTAAGTCAGTCTTTGTTTGTCATCCAACACTAACATATCTATGTGTATATATTTACATACGAGCAGGATGTGACACAAGGTCATTTCAAACAGAGTTTAACAGTTTTGAATTCAGAGTTTCCCTTCTCCAAGACCAGTCGCTATACCAAGGTTGAAGAACCCAGTCTGGCCTACAGTTTACTTATAGATTGAAAGAGGATTGTTAGATTCATGCTTTTCTCAGGGGTATTAGGGCTATATGAAATGCAGTCTCATTCAGTATTCGAACACATATCGCTGTCTCTATTTCTTACAACGGTAAACATTATACAACGAACGCGTTCTTTATGTAGGAGTCCATAAGGGAACGTCGCTTATGAGTTCGTCCGAGCTTCTCGTACAGCGCTCAACATGTCTTGTTCGTCTTACTTGGATAGTTTCTGAGATGGGACGCAGGTAGCCATACAGCTGCTCTTTTTAAGGGTGTTGTTTCCAAGATTTGTTCAAGAGAGCATCATTCTTGGATAGTTCCCATCTAGCTTTTTTCTATATGTTTGGTTTGCATCTTTGTGGTGCATTCATACAGTAGTAAGGACACAGCTACTGCTTAGAAGAGATCCTGTTTTATTTTATTGGAGTGTCATCATAAATATTTATTTTCTGAGTTTGACAGAAATCTACATCAGTTGGAGAGGATCCAGTTTTGAAGTTCTCTGAAATGTGGAGTCAGTGTATTTCCGAGCTCCGTAAACCTTTTTTCTTTACTCCTTTGTTGACTCTGGCCCAAGTCGTAGTGCGTGTTAGAGCCCAAATTATTATTACACTCTTTTGAGAGTTTTTCTATCCAGAATTAGCTGATGGTCTTCCACTGGAGTTTGAGTCAAAGTATTTTCTTTTATTTTAATCTGTCGTCCTCTGGATCGGTAAAATCCACTAAAAGGTAATTTTTACCCTAATTCTTGTCTTCTAGCCGGGATCAAGTAATCTGCGAGTATTTCAGAATCCCCGAGAATTTTTTCAGTCTAATTTTCTAAAACATATTCTGTTTTTTGCAAATACCACTTGGTAGTATGATCAAAATTCAGTCTTTTTCACAATTCCCTGGAGATCGCCTTTTCCACCCAGTTGTACCTAGTTTTATAAACTTCATGTGCTTGTTTGCTGCATCCTCTTTCAATGTGATTAATCGTTTCATCTCTTTCTCTGTATAACCTACACTTGCTATTTATTTGCGTATAGTCAATTTTCGATTGAACGTAATTGGTCCTTATGGCGTGGTTTTGTGCTGCTATTTGAAGAGCTTCAGTTTCTTTCTTGAGATTTCTCTTTCGTAGTCATGTCCACGTCTTCTCGTGGGCAATCTCACCAGTTTGTCTCTCGAAATATCAAAGCAGTTGTTTTTCTTCCAATTTCTGCTTCCTTGTTCTTGATGTTTTCTATCTGCACTTATGTTACCATTGCTGCAATTGGCTGCAGTAATTAATTTTTTCTTTGCTCTTCTCAATATTGTTACATGGACGCAATTTTCAATGCTGGCCATTCTTCTTCATCCTCCTTTTCTTGACATATACATTGTTTGCACACCGTTATATGGTTTCAAGTATGTGTATTTGATACTAATAATTTCCAAACAGATCTATTTGACCCATAGATAGGGCTCTAACACGTACTACGACTTTGGGTCAGAGTCAACAAAGGAGTAAAGAAAAATGTTTACGGAGTTCGGAAATACACTGACTCTACATAGTCATCAACTTTCTTGTCTTTTGGTCCATTTATCTGAGTTCATCTCTTGTCTATTTTAGGAATGGTTAAGAGTATCTTACCAGGAGGAATGCCTTTGTGTTTATCGCTTTGATGAAATGTCTACTGCAGAGCTAATTTTATAGGAGCTCCCTCATTCTTTTTGGGTACTTTTCTAATTTTTTCCTCTTGTTTGATGGTGTCTCCTTCCAATATTCCCAAGCACTTGTAGGTTTCCTTGTTTCCAAGCTTCCTAATGCATTCTTGATTTTGTAGTTCTATTCCTTCTACTGATTTTATTTTCCCACTTTTCATTATAAACATCGCACATTTTTCAATGCAAAATTCTATCCCTATATCCTGACTCTATATTCTTACTGTTTGTGTCCGGGTTTCTTGTTCTTTGTTTTTTTAATGATCGCTTCATATCATCCATACACATTTACTTTTCTTTTCTTCTTGTGCCTTATTTTCTTTTTCTTTTTTTTTTTTTCCTTTATTTCCTTTTTTGTTCTTCTTTATTTTTTTCCTCCTTTACTTTTATTTTTCCTTTTTCTTTGCATTTGCCTTAATTTGTCTTTTCTCTTTCATTTCTACTTTTAGTCATTTTTTCTTTTGCTTGATTTTACTTTTAAATTTAACTTATTTTTTACTTTCTTTTGTCTTCATTTCTTTTTCTTCTTTTCCTCTTTTTTCTTTACATCTTTTTCTTTTTAGCTCTTTTCCTCTTTTTCTTTTTCTTTTTTCTTTTTTCCTTCTTTTTTCTTCTCTTCTTTTTTCCTTTATTTTTGTCTTTTTCGTTTTCTCTTTTTTCTTTTATTTTCTCGACTTTTTCTTTTTTCTTTTTCCTTTCTTTTTTCTATTTTTTTCTTTCCTCTTTCCATTATTTTTTCGCAATCTTCTTTCTTTTCCGCTTCTCTTAATTCCCCCCACTCTCAGTCTTTCTTTCTCTGTCTGTCTCTCTCGCACTCTCTTCATTAATTCTTTTTGTAAAATCTTCAGTATTGAGAAACATTCACCAGGAACATTTTATTTCTATATTCGATATATTTCAGTTGATAAATCATAACATTAACTTGTTAAATGATTCTCTCTACCATATAATTTAAATTTATCCAACATTTTTCTAAAAATTACTTCCACTATTTCTACATTTCAACACTTGTCTTGGAGAAGAAAAAAACTGTTTTATCAACTTTGCTTTTTCAACAGATTTCGTGTGCAAATTATCCATTCTCTCTGGTTGGTTAAACATTTTACTTTAATAATCTATAAATCCATTCAATATTTTGAAAGTTTTCATTAAATCACCTCTTGCTTTCCTCTCAAACAAATTAGTCAGGCCTAATTTTTTTCATCTAACCTTAAGTCTAAACCATTCATGTAACATTTAAATTTTCTCTGGCCAGATTTCAAAATTAAATTCCATTTTCCATGTTTGATGCTTTGGGCTCAAACCTGTATTAAGAGTTCTTTTAATCCAGTCTTATTATTATTTGATCAATTCTTAGATTATCATGAAGATACATTGAAACAATATTTCTGATTATCCGACCAATTTTGGATATTAATTTTAATATGAAATATAAAATGACATTATTAAAAAGAAATTGTTCATTAAATTTAATACTATGTGGAGCTGTCTGTATTGGATCTAGAAATAAAATAATATAACCTCTGCAGAGATTTACAGATTTTTGCAGGCTGAAAACTATCTTATACCTATGGATTGCATGTAGTCATAAAATGTGACCTCGGTTAAAATTTACAAATTTCGGGAGTCTGAAAACTGTTACATGATCCATATATCCATAGATTGGATCAAGTTATAAAATATTGTGAACTCTGTCAAGATGTACAGATTTCTGAAAGCAAAAAACTGTCATATAATTATAAATGTATGGATTTGTTCTAGTTATAAAATAATGTAACCTCAGCAAAGATTTACTGATTTTTGAATGCTAAAAAACGATTATATACCAACATATTGGATATAGAAATAAAATGATATGACCTTTACAAAGATTTAGTGTTGCATTATCAAGTTGGTTGTTTTCACTAATTTCCAAGAAGCATTATCATATTTACCAACTCCTCCGCTCGGGCAGGATATGACACAAGGTTAATTTTTAAGCGGAGTTTAACAGGTTTCAATTCAGAGTTTTCCTTCTCCTAGACTAGTTGCATCCCCAAGGCCGAAGAACCTAGTCTGTCCAACTATTTACCCATAGCTGGACGGAGAATAATTGGATTCATACCTTTCCCAAGGGTATTAGTGCTATGTGAAATGCAATTAGTCTCGTCGAGGATTTGAACTCGTGTCGCCGTGTTCATTTCCTACGACGATAACCATTACTCCACGGGCACTTCCAAGAAGCATTATAGATTTGGCAAATTGCTATGATAACTCAGCTATTTCTTATGCCATGCCAGAAAGAAATAGACGAATACCTTTTTGATAATTATTAACTCTGCTTATTCCTGTTTTCAAGCCATCCCAAAAATGTGTGGATTTTCAGACTGTCTTTTTTGGGTTCTCTCTTCAAAACAAATCCATTTCTCTATCTCATTGTTAGTATTTGTCATGTGATCTATATCAGCTAATCACCCTGTTGCATCAATGGAAAAGGAGACCATGAGTCTTTTTCTGCATTACCCATAAAAATAGTCCAATAATCCATATTCTTCCTTTATTCTGTCTGAGCAAACCGCAGTTCTCTTTAAAGCAAAATTTATTCTCAATCTCTTTGTCTGCATCGGTCCTTTTTTCTGTCATGCGATCCATTAATCAATCACCAAGTCCTATCAAAGAAAAACCAATGTGTGTGTCCCTCCTAGCAGTTCCCATCATGCAGTATATACTTATGAACCTCACCCATCAATGAAGCTCACTGTTTTCTTTCTAAGTTCCCTGTAGGTGCAACTCTTTGCCCTACACTCAGCGACAGAAATAGAGGTCTGAAATTCCTACTCGATTTCTCGCACTAATCACATCCCATGCACATTAACTAATTTACATCACATGAAATAACCAGCAGGATTCCAGTCTTGACTGCTTACACAGCATAGACAAGTACGTCAGCTAGTTTATTATCATGAAATGTTCTGTGTAGAGCAATTCATTTTACCCTTGTTATGATTTTTCAAACTTTTTTTTAAAAAAGAAGTTATTTTTTAAATTTTTCTTCTGAGGTATTAAGCATAAAAAATTCTCTCTTAAAATTTCCAAAACAAATTCATAATGATATTAGAGCCATTCAGTCTACTCTTGTAATAATTTTGAAAAATTTTAAAGAGGAAATTTCTTCCTAAATTCTATGTAAGTTACTTCAACAAGAATATTATTACTTGAAAATTGAACTTTGCTATGATTTACAGATATTCTTAATCTAAAAATCATTTTCAGAATTTTCTAAAACCCATACATAGAGAACATTATTTATATTCAATGTACTTTGGTTGTGTTTTAAAGGTTTTTTAATAGGAAATTTCCTTTGGAATTTTCTAAAAGAAGCTCTATGAGGATATTATTACGATCTAGTTCAATTTTTATGAGTTGACGGTTTTTAATAAAACATTTCAATGAGCTTTCAATTGAGGTCACCAGAAGTTGTAGATATGTTTATTTTGGGGAAACTATCCCTGAAAAAATATGGATAGATAGAAGTATAAATTGGATTGGAAAAATACCATTTAATACATGTGGGTAGCACTATTGAATTACTCTTGGGATTCCCATTGTAACAGTGATCGATGATGATATTGATGGTTCTATTTAGAATCCTAATTAAAATTTCACTAGTATCTTAGTATTTGGGTGATTAAAAATTCATGTTCAGTTTAAAATCTGACTCCTGAAAATAGTTATTTACATGTCAGTGTTTGATATTTTCCAAAGAATATGTCCTGATTTTGTTATTTTACTCATTTGGGATTTTTTCATACTAGCATTAGCAGAGGGTTTTCCAATGGAAGATCAGTGACAGTAAGTCTCCTCAATTCTCCAGGACTCTTCTTAGTATTCTGGCCTATCTTAATAATGGTGCTGTAGTCTCGATGGTCTCCACTTGTCTTCTTATTTCCAAGTTCTCCGGTCTCTGAACCAATACTTTGCTAACTGTACTGAGTGCACCAATTACAGTTGGTATCACTTTCATTTTCATGTTCCATAGTTTTTCAGTTCTCTAGTAAAATCCAGGTATTTATCACTCTTTGCGCCTTTCTTCAATTTTACCCTGTGTTCTGCCAGAATGGCGAAGTCCACTATTTGGTAACTTCTTTTTTCTCGTTGACTATCACTAGCTCTAGTCGTCTGGCAAAGATTAGATGATTTGTTTGTACCTCAAAATCCCAGAGAAGTTTGAACGTCTCATTTTCCAGGATAGATTCTGGGTTGTTTATATACCATTTATTCGTATGGTTAAATTTAAACTTCTTGCATGATTCCCAGTGGATAACCTTGCCCACCCAGTTGTGTATTATTATTATTATTATTATTATTATTATTATTATTATTATTATTATTATTATCATCATCAAATCAAGTAATTATGACTACTCTCAAAAATTGAATTTATAAAAATTTCCATCAAATGGTTAACAAAAAACAAATTATTAGAAATCTGTGTTCCAAAGACTTCTTAATGTGCTATGCACATTTTGATATCTGGTTGACCAGTTGCTGTCAATTAGTACAAATTATGAATTCTCTCCATCCATAATTCTTTTTTGGCTATTGTTTCCCCACGTAAAAGTGGTTTGTAGTATCCAGTGAACTAAACTGAAAAAAAAATGTCATCTTATATTTCCTGAAACGATCCCTACAATGACATTATTGCTATTTAGTTTAGTTTTGATATGATTTATAGATGTTTTGTTTTCTCAAACTTTACAATTTGCTTTTTGTCCATGATTAGTTCCACTTAGTTAATTGCTGGAACGGTTATTGCAGTTATTAATGTGTCTCATATTGCAATCAACATCAGTTTGCTTTCAGCATCCAATAATTTATTCTAATTGCTGTCAGTAATTGACAAGAAATAGAGACCAGTAGTAAAAACCTAGGAAACCTTCAGTGTTTTCTAATCATCATCTTTTCAGCAGTGATAGCTTATAACTTTAAGTAACTGGGAGGCTGATTCAGAAATGTTTAAAGAATTGTTTTAACATTTTGTAACACAAACAAAAATAAAATTGGTAGATATATGTGAAGTTGTTGTTATTTCTCTTCACCCGAAACTGGTTTCTATTTATTATCATGTCATCAAAACAAATGCTTATTCTCATTACAAATAAGGTAAGGTTTAGTTTCTTTCTTAAATGGCATATCAACCTTTGTGGGTTATCTAATGAGAAGGCCATCCTTGTAGAAGAATAGTAGTGATGCTCTTTAATCCATATTTAGGAGGATTAGTGAGTTCATTCTTTTCTCAAGGGTATTAGTGTAAAAGTGAATGTAATTGTGTGCCTGGAGTTTGAACTTGCCAACCTTTAGCAAATGTACCATACGGACTTCCTTTACAAAAAAGCTGACGGTTGTTTGGGTTTTATGGCATATCAACCTTTGTAGGTTGATATGCCATATCCATTTTTATGTAAATAATCAGTTCTATTTCAAAGAATTCTGTTAAGCATAAGCATGCAGTTTAAATGTAAGTAGAGTTTAATTGTGAAAAACATTTCTATTTCAAGCTATTCAGTTTAGTCAAGCAGCTCTAATTCAGCTAATTCAGTTTAGTATGAGCACAGATTTTGTTTACACACAGTTAAATGGCAGTTCTATATTAAACAAATCAGTTTAGTGTAAGTACATTTTGAATGTCAAAAAAACATTTCCATTTCAAATTATTCAGTTTACTATAAGCACGCAGTTTAAATGTAAGTACGGTTTAAGCATCAAAAACATTTCTATTTCAAGCTATTCAGTTTAGTCAAACAATTAGGTTCAGCATAAGTATGCCATTAGTTCTATTTAACCCATAGATTTCTATTTCAAGCTATTCAGTTTAGCATAAGTACACAGTTTAGTTTAATTTTACCCATAGATAGCTTTCTATCAGGTGCTACCACACCGGGCCAGAGTGGACCTGGGAGCAATGGCAATGAAGGGGTGCTCCGCATTCCCCAAAGCTCCTGCGTCACAGGCACCTCACCATCAGATTTTTTAGTGTCAGATTCAGGATACTCGTTGGGGGGGGGTCTACAGCCCCAGCCGACTGGGCAATAAGAACATTATGAATACTGATAATGTTAGAAATACTCTCTAAGCAGCGGTAGTTAATTTGCTCATTTTCCTCTAAAATGGCTTGTGAGAAAAAAAAAAAAATCAAAACAGATTTTTTTGTGAGAAAAAGAAAATGTTTACTTCTTTCTCATCATAATCTTTGATATATCACCTTTTCAGGTTTTTACCGTTGGTCCATATTTCCCGTGCATTTATGGACAGCAATTGAATAAATTATTTGATGATGAATGCGAACCAATATTGATTGCAATACGAGACACATTAATTACTCAAATAACTACAACTGCAATTTTAATGCATTTGTGTATGTGTGTATGTGTGCATGTGGGTGCATGTGTGTGTGTGTGTGTGTGTGGGACCAAGAAAAATAAATATATTTACTCAATCCCTTTACCATGTGCAGGATGTGACACAAGGTCAATTTTAAAGTGAAGTAAAACCGGTTTGAATTCAGACTTTTTCTCTTTCCCAGTTTGGTTGCCTCACTAAGTCTAAAGGACCCAGACTGTCCTATTTACTCATGCCTAGGGGAATAGAGAGATTGCTTTCTGCTTTTTCCACGGGTAGTAGCATGAAGGGCCAGAGAAATAAAAATAGTCTTGGTCAGGATTTGAACACAGGTGGCCAATTTCTTTTTTTATAATGATAAACTGTTACACCGAGTGCAATAAACCACAAATATGTATGTATGTATGTATGTATGTATGTATGTATGTATGTATGTATGTATGGATGGATGTTATTCTGTTCATATATATGTATGCATACATGTATGTATGTTAGTGTATCATTCTGTTCATATGTATGTATGTCATTTTGTTCATATATATATAAAAGGATCATTAAATAAGTTTCCAGACGTTTTTTATGGGCACTTTTATTGATAGTACACACATGAAACTCTAGTCCCCTTCCAAGTAATCTCCTCCGGCAGCAATGCACTTGGTGTACCGTTCCAACAACTTCTGGAAGGCCCCATAGAAGTCATCTTGTGTGAGCGTGTCAAGGACCTTCGTCACAGCCTTCTCTCATCACCTCAATTGTCTCATAACGACAGCCTCTGAGCTTAGGGAATAAGCAAAAGTTACCGGGAGCAAGGTCTAGACCATAGGGAGGGTGAGGAACTGTCTTGATGCCCATCTTGGTCAAATAGTCTGTGACAAGGATGGAGATGCGGACTGGTGCATTATACTGGTGGAAATGCCACTGACCCGATTTGAAGAGTGCTGGCCTCTTCCGATGGAATCTCTTCCTGAAATCCCTTAAAACCTCAACATAGTATTCCAGTGGGAACCCAGATCATCAAAAGTTTGTGAGTGCATGTCATTTGTTTCACACACACACACACACACATATATATATATATATATATATATATATATATGTGTGTGTGTGTGTGTGTGTGTGTGTGTGTAATTCTGTTCATATTTATGTATGTACTTACCCAACATCTTTGCCACTGTGGAATGTAACACAAGTTCAGTTTTACATGAAGTACATTACGAACAGTTATGAGTAAATAGTTGGGCAGATAAGGCTTTTTAACTTTTGTAAGGTAACCAATCAAGAAGAAGGAAAACAAACTGAATTCAAAACCAGGTGGTGTGGAGACAGCAACTTTAATTCATAACAACGTATTTGCTAAGAATCCCTCTATTCTATTCTCATCTATAGATAAATAATAGGACAAAATAGGATCTTTAATCTTAGTAAGGTAACCAGTCGAGATGAAAGAAAACACATCGTATTCAAAACAGGAATATGAGGCTAGCAACTCCACCTCATAAAAACCTGCTCGCAACTGAAATGGCAATAAAAGATTGAATAAGTTCATCATATTCAGTTGGTTCTTTTTGTTTCCAAAATTTGCCATTTCTTCTATAAACATTTTCGTATTAAAACATAATTTTCAATCTCTGTTTTTCTCTCCTCATTGTTTACAAAATAAAATGTTTTCCATTTTATTTGTTGGATTAAATTTTTTCAATAAATTTAATTTGTGTCATAAGGAAAACATGATGTTTTCCTAAATATTCATTGATAAAGATTGCCCAGTTGGCTGGGGTTGTAGAATACACCAACTGTTTCTCTGCCAAGGGGTAAGACCCCCCACACACATACACAACAAGTGTACTGGATATGAACTAAACACTCTGATAGCGAAGTTTCAGTAATGCTGGAGCTTTGGGGAATGTGGAGTACCCTTTCATTGCCCTCACTCCCAGGTCCACTCAAGCGTGGATTAGTAGACCCTAATAGGGTGCAATCTATGGGTAAAATAGAACTAAACTGCGTACTTAAGCTAAAATAAATTGTTTGAAATTGAGCTGTTTTTGACATTGAAACTGTACTTATGCTTAACTGTATTCTTTGAAATAGAACTTTTTTGACTGGGTGTAAACAAAAACTATACTTTTACTAAACTTAGTTCTTTGAATTAAAACTGTTTGACTCAACTGAATACCTTGAAATAGAAATGTTTTTGACAATTAAACTGTGTACTCATGCTAAACTGAATTGTTTGAAATAGAACTATTTATTTGTAAAAAAAATGGATTTGACATTAAATAACCAACTTTTTGATATGCCATAAAACCTGAACAAACAAACAAACACGGATAAAGAATAATATGCAAGCAGGTGCATGTTACAGTATTCAGGTTTTGCTGGCTCATACCTTATGCCCCTTTGTTTGTATTGTGTTTTTTAAAGACCTCTGCATATCCAATTTGGTTTATTTTATGGCATATCAACTCTTAATGTGTAATTTAATGAATTCACTTTTGAATTGCACTTTTTATTCACCTATAATTATTTGTTTGCACATAGTTATATTTTATTACATTCTATTCTCATCTTATAAACTGAATTTTCCCACAGTTGTATGGTAACTTGTATTTCTAAAACCAATAATTTATGATATTTACCCAACCCCTCCGCTCGGGCAGGATATGACACAAGGTCAGTTTTTTAAGCAGAGTTTAACAGGTTTGAATTTAGAGTTTTCCTTCTCCTAGACTAGTTGCCTCACCAAGGCTGAAGAACCTAGTCTGCCCTACTATTTATCCATAGCTGGAATTAATTGGATTCATACCTTTTCCAAGGGTATTAGTGCTATGTGAAATGCAATCAGTTTCCTCAAGGATTTGAACTCGTGTCGCCGTGTCCAATTCCTGCGACGATAACCATTACACCACGGGCACCTCCACAGAAAACCAATAATTTATACGCAATTCGGGCTGATTGCCCTAGTGGTTAGAATGTTCACCAATGGTCTGGGAGACCAGTGTTCTATCCCAGGTTGCGTCATACCAGAGACTTTAAAAATTGTACTTGATACCTCCTTGCTTAATGCTCAGTAATATAAGGTACGTATCAAGGGTGCAATCCAGGGAAAGGAGTAGCACCATCTTTTACACTTCAGTGTAGTATCTATTGAAAAGGGAGCCTTCTTATCTTATATCTTTTCAACAAACTAGTGGAATTTGATAATAGTCATTTGTTTGCATACAGTTGAATGGTTTCAAGTGACTAATAATCTTTATTAAACTCTTATATCTGCAAGTAACTTCTTAATAAAATCAATTTGTAAACAGTTATATGGTTTCAAGTGTCGCTATATGATATAAATAATTATCAAATAGATCTATTTAACGAGAGATGGGGTAACAGATACTACTACTCAGAGACAGAGTGGACGTACAAGTAATTTTCGATTCTACATGTAATGAAATCTGGGTTTTTTCCAGAAAAATGTTTAAAAGACCATTTTCAACTTCTTTGCTTTTGAATGTTTAGCCACTTGATCTTTGAAATAAATAAAAATTGTCAATGAGAAGGCTCCATCCACTAAAAAAAAAGAGGTTGAAAGTGGTAAAGTTGGAACCACTTTGAAAAAGAATATTGTTTTAAATTGAGAATTCCATGTCCTAAAAAAAGGTTATCGCAAAAGACCAGGGATGCCCATCAAAGAATTGATTTTTGTTTTTGTTTTATCAACGAATTCTGTAATTTTGGGCTCAGTATTGGGTTATTCCATATTTTCACCGGTATAGCTTGGAAAAAATTATACCATTAATTTGAATAGTTTAATCTAATTTATTCAAGGAACTGGAGCCTCACCATTGGATGAAGCTAAGTGTCATACACAGGACACTATTTTTTTGCTGGGGTGAAAGTTATTGTTCCTCTGTAGATGACACTGTAGGCATATTCTAATCCTAACTGATACGGCTATTCAGATGTCCAAGTGAAATTCTTTATTTAAGGAACAAACGAAGGATGAATGATGTCTTTCAAATAGAAAAACCAAATAATAAGATTATCAACATCACCTTCTTATTTGAGAGTGTCTGGCTTACTTTTTTCTTTTTTTTTTTTTGTTGTAGAAAAAAAGACCAAT
>OY757938.1:38760428-38795428 GCA_963585895.1 Sepioteuthis lessoniana
CACACAAATTATGTAAACTTTATCTTGTCTTCTTTTTGTATTTTTTTTTCCTTGCTGTCAATTTTTCCATCTGCTTTTCTTGCTAATGTTTTAGTCTGACATTCATTCTCAGTCAACATTAGATAATTCCTTCATCAAAATTATCAGGATTGGATGATTTTCTCAAGAATATCACCTTTCGACAATTTTTTTTCCCTTCCTTCTTCCTTGGGACAAAAAACAAAAAAAGAGACAAAAAATATTAAAAACAAATTCAAGCTCTTATAATTGTTATTCCTTTGCTCACTGGATAAGGACATTTTCAGTTGATTTTATTTTTATTTTTATTTGTTTACATCTTTCTTTCTTTTTCTTCTTTTTTACTTGGGTGAGTCAAAAGTTTTACAATATTTTAGTATCTCATTTTCTTTATTGTTCAAGTTACAACAAAAGCAGTTTGATATTCAAAGTAGACGCCATCATGTTTGACTGTCTTAAGCCACCTTTCTACCAGTTCTTTGACTCCTTACTGATATCAGTTCTTCAACTTCAAGCTAAAGAACTCCTTCTCTGAAGATTTCACCTCCATTTTCTTGCTGAAGCCTCAAATTCTGACTATCATATTGTGTTAAAAATGCAAATATAGCACAACTTTTGACTTACCATTCTACTTTTTGTCTTCTTTTTTTGTTTAATACTGCCTTCATTTTTCTTTTTTCCTTTTTTTTAAAATTCAAAATATCTTCCTCCATTTTTTTTTTTCAGTTCCCCTTCTTTTCTCTCTTTCTACTTTATTTTTCTATCCCTCTCTCTCTCCTCTTCTTTGTTTCTTTGACTCAAATCTATTTCTAATCTCTGTCTCTTTCTTCCCTCTTATAATTTGTGATATCACAGGAGTGTCTCGCTGACAATTGCTCTTGTACAACACTCAAAAGCCATAGATAATTATTTGTTTTCCAGGTGACAAAAATCATTAAAAAAAATTGCATTTGTTCTCATGTTTATTTAAGTCTTAATTAAGCAGGCTTGCTGTTTCAGTAAATTTCCAAAACATTATTTGAGGAAAAAATTTTTCATCTTAATTCGGCTGAAACTTCATTCTACTTCATATACTTCAAGGGACATAATTTTTTGAGAATGAAGTTAGGTGGGAACCCATTAGTCTTAAACTTATTATATTGTTTAATAGTTACTTGGTTGATACAATATGAGCATAATAATAAGAGTGCTGGAATCTTTGACTTTTGTTAGAACGTATAAACTTCACTGTATTCCCTATATTTCTACTATTTTAATGACG
Source organism: Sepioteuthis lessoniana (assembly GCA_963585895.1). Lineage (NCBI taxonomy): Eukaryota > Metazoa > Mollusca > Cephalopoda > Myopsida > Loliginidae > Sepioteuthis > Sepioteuthis lessoniana. The sequence continues at coordinate 38,761,708 of OY757938.1, forward strand.
CTGTTTGATTTAATGAAAACTTGTTTAAAATGTTAAAACTCTCAAAACACATCTGACTGTCATTCTTGAAACTCCAAATGACCTTTCCACATGTCACATAGTTAGTAAACAATTGTAATATAATAGCCGAGGGATTTTGGTTCATGCCTTTGGGTTTAGTTAGGCTGAGAACCTTTCGGCTCAGGACATGGGTTAGTTAGGTGCAACCTTGATGCAGGTGGTAACGTGCGTGGGCGCACAGAGCGGACATGTCACTCAGAGATGTCACAATAGCCTGATATGATGAAACAGGTGACAAAGTGCGGGTGACGTCACACACCGGAAGCGCGTGGAAGATTTTGGGGATTTTGAAGAAAGTTAGGAGAGTTGAAAACTAGATGCCGAACGAGGAGGTTCGACTTTTGGGGCTCGCTGAGGCGAGACGAATTTGCACACCGTGGGTGCTGCACGAGATAGGGGCCAGATGAAGAAGCCAACATAAAAAGATTGTGTTTCTCTCCTTGTGTGGAAACCATTAACTCAAAAGTAATAAAAGGGTTTTGTACGTGAACAAGAAGTCGTGTTTTCGAATTTCGAGATTCCCATGTTCTTTATATGTTCTATCGTTATGAACATTATGTCTATTTCGCGCATGGTGTAAATTGCGGCTATGTAACCCAATTGCCCATTTGATTTCAGGTCTTTTCTTGTCTTGCTTCAGGGGTGATCAACTCTATTTTGTCACCCATCAGTTAAATGTCTGACAAAACTGCCATCCATAGTGCCAAGGGTGGTGGGGAGACCATTGCATGACAAATTTTTCTTCTCTTTTTGTCATTTTTTTTCTCAATCATCTTATACTGAAAGTAATTAATGATACAAATGCTTTGAAAATTGATAAGCAGTGGAGTACCAATGCATGTGTAACTGAAAAAACAGGGCTATTAGAAGGTACATTATTATTTCAAATGAAATATTGAATGTGATAGAGGAGAAAGCATGAAAAAGTGAAGAAGAAAATAGAAAAGTCTCAGTATATTTTATTGCATGTTGTCAGTTATCAGTGAAAAAAATACACACACACACACACACACACACACACACACACATATATGTATATATGTAAAAGTAAAGAAAAGTTGACGACTTGTTGAGGGCAACCCGAAGGCTCCCTTTTCAATAGCTACTACACCGAGGTGTAGGGGAGGGCACTACTCCTTCCCCCAGATTGCTCCACTTTACTCTTGATATGTACCTTATAATGCTGAGTGTTAAGCAAGGCGCTATCAAGTACCATTTTTTAAGACTTTGGGGTTGAACCCTGGTCTCTTAGTCCATTGGCAAAGACTCTACCCACTAGACCAAAGAGCCGGTCAAAGGCTAATGAACCAGTATAATTATGATTAAAGTTTAATGCTAAAAGCTTTTTTAATCTATAAATTCTTTACTGCACACAATGCATGAAAATGTGGAGCAAAATTATAACATATTTCACTTATAAAAAATAATTTATGAAACAGGATAAAAAGTTTCAACCAATAGTTTCACATTGCATTCAACACATCTGATTTTGTTTGATTCAACTGAACAAATAAACTTAATGAAGTGTACATATATTTGTTGAGTAAAATCTTACCAAATCATTCAGTTGCAAATTGGACTGGAAATTACTTTATTCTCAGTGTTAATTTAAATCATTTCTTGTGTATTATGCTCCTTTAATGTGCTATTTTTGGTGGATGAGAGTCATACATCTGCACACACATAACATTTATACACACACACACACACACACACACACACACATATATATATGTATATATATATACAAACTCACACAGACAAAATCTATATTTCTGTGACAGCACTGGACTAAGATGGTTAAGTGGATGTTTGATCTTTTTCCAAGTAGCCTATACTTGTAAACTTTTTTTTTGTCAATCATTTATGAGCCTGCTGTTGCAAGTACAGTGGGTATCTTTTCTTTAAATAAAAATTTGGATATTTAGAATTTGCTTTTATAAAATATGTCAATAAATATATGTATTTTCAAATACAAACTCAACTTTATGTTCATGTACACTGATAAATATATGTACAGGAATTAAAAAGTAAGAAAGACAACTTATTTAACTGATCTTGGTAATCTACTGCATTATGTAGATTTCCAGATACTAATTGCTATATAAATCTCCAGGAAAGATATATATATATATATATATATATATATATAGTTCGAATCCTATGTATATATCACATAATGCATATGTTGTAGACTTATCAGAACACTGTATGTATGTAGGTATGTATGTATGTGTGAGTATATATATATATATATATATATATATGTACATGCATGAAAATCTATCCATATATAGATACATACATACATACACACATAACCATATACAGTTGCCTTCTTTTGTAAAATGTCATACTATGTATATTTTGTAAGTTTATGTGAACACTGTATATATATATATATATATATATATATATTTCAAAATGAGTAGGTCCAAGAAGAGATTCTTATTTTTTAGAATTTATTTATTCATTTTGTTCTTACATACATATATGTTTCCAGCTTGTTGTTTTAATTAGAGAACATATATATGATTTTCAGTTGGTTATGGGTTTTTGTAGAGGTCATCCTCTCTTTTTCTATCAGTGCGTTTACCTTAGTTACATAACTTGGTGGCAATCTCTCATCTTCTGAAGGTGATACTACAATAAACATTGGAAAAATATGAACTGCTATTGACAGGTTGTCAATAATATGGAAATCTGATAAAATAAAACAGGAATTCTTCCAAGCTGTACCTGTGTCAGTATTACTGTATAGTTGCACCACTAGATGTGAACTACTCAAGGATTCTGCATGTTGTTGTGAACAAATACTAGAAACAGTACCCTATATGGCAACTTACTTCCCATCTCACAAACAATCCAAGATGAGCAAGACATATTGGTCACTGCTGCAGAAAGCAATTCATAAGCATTATTCTCTTGTGGACTACTACCGATAAACCCATCAGTATTAGCCAACCATGAAAACTTGCATTAGCTTTGTGCAAACACTGGATGGCATGCAGAGGACCGGCCAAAAGTGATGGCTGATAGTGATGGATGGTGAGGGAGAGTTAAGAGAATCCATGCTATCAGCACAGCATGATGATGAATGTATATATATATATAGACAAGAACACATACAAATATATATATATATATACACAGACATGTACTTAGACATATATATAATTACAAACATTCCCACACCCATATATACACACGTCTATCTTTACACATATCTACACTATCGTATTTATTCATATACATACCCACAGCTATATAAACACACATGAACGTACATATATATATATATATATACTCACACACACACGCATATATATATATATATATATAAGCATATAAAAATTTCCACACACTTATACATGTACATGACAATGTATATATACATATGTGTGTGTATACATTGTCATGGAAGTATCCATATGCATACCCATATCTATCTATCTATACACATACATACATGCATATATATATATATATATATATATATATATAAATAATTGATACCGGACATTGGCCTAGGGGTTAGAGTGTTCGCCAATGGCCCGGGAGACCCGGGTTCAATCCCAGGTCGAGTCATACCAAAGACTCAAAAAATGGTACTTGAGGCCTCCTTGCTTAACACTCAGCATTATAAGGTACGGATCAAGGGTAAAGTAGAGCAATCCAGGGAAGGAGTAGCGCCCTCCCCTACACATTGGTGTAGTAGCTATCGAAAAGGGAGCCTTCAGGTTGCCCTCGACTATGGTCGCCATCTTTACTTTTTACTTATATATAATTGTGTGTGTCGTGTACATTCCTCTGCATCTATTTGCATATTTTGTGCACCTATTCCTGTGCAACTCACTAGCAGTACAATTTATTTACATCTGCTCTGGTACATCACGTACAAATATATGTGTGTGCTTCTCCGTCTTACTGAATGTCATGTAATGCAATGACAGTTATTATTCCTACACTAGACCTCAATCAGTTTGCATCATTTTTTTTTGTTCCAGCTTCCATTGAGTTGGCACCAGTAATCGCAGCAGAAAATGGCAGCAGTCTACCTACATGATGGCTTTCTCTGTACAACTCTTCACTGTCATGGCTGCTTTCGAGTAATTGTTGCTAATAATAGTCTATTTACTAATCAATGTCCTCAGGTTAACGAACGAACTGCTCGTTACTATTGCTCTTTCATACCCAATGCCTTATTCATTACTGCCCAATGCCTAATTCGATCATCAACCCCTTCACTTCATTCGATTTTCACCATTTTCTACTTTTCCATCTTACTTTTTTTTTTGTTTTTTTTTTCACTTTATTTCTGCTTGCATTTTTTTTATTCTTTTTCTTTTTTTAAAACATAGTTCTTCTGTTTCATAATACTCCATATCTTCTTCATTTGTTTCATTTTTTTTTTCTCTTTCATCTTCATAGTGTTTTTTTATTTTTTTAATTTCATGTTCTTCCTGTTTTCATTCTGTTTTTGTATTCATTCATCATTATTCCTTCCTTTTCTTCTCCTCTCATTGTTTTTAAATTTGCATTTCTTTCTTTCTTTCTTTCTTTAATATCTCAATTCTCCTTTCATAAATTATTATTTTCTTTCCATTTTATCTTCTTCTCTTGTTAACATCTTCCTTTCTTTTTATTTTTTCGTCCTTCTTACTTTTTTTCATTCAATTTCTTTTTCTTTCTTTCTTTCTTTTATTTTTTTACAAAGTTCCCTTTCCTTTCTTTTCTCTGTCTTTCTGTCTTTCTTTCTCTTTTGTCTCAAGCTCTGTTTTATTCCTTCTTACTATCTAATACATATACAGGGTATGATGGGTCAATTGTCATCTAAATTACATAAAAAAGAAAACATTGTCATTGCCTTTTATCAGATACATTATAAAAATTACATGAAAATATCTTGAAATACTATTGATTATATTTATTTGAAGAAACTGCTATTGGCTTAAAGTAGGGCCTCCAAATAATTCTAAAATCTCCTACAAGCCTTTCTGAAAGTGTCCTTGTTTTAATTTGAAAATGTTGCAGTTATCCTTCCCTTCCGTTCATTGCTGAGTTTTCTTAGACTCTTGCACAATCTTACCCTACACATAATGTTAGTCACTTGCACAATACTCTCTTATGCAAAATATTAATCTCTTGAGCAATCCTCCCTTATCCATAATGTTAATCTCCTAAAAAATCCTCCCCTTCTCATGATGTTAGCCTCTTGAACAATCCTCCCTTACTCATAATAATCATGGCGATTGCAATTTGGGGAGTTAGGCGACCAAATGTTAGGAATAATTTGCTTGCAGAAATTTTCTCACAGTCAAGACTGGACTTTCTGGCTACTGTGCCATGGTGCAGAGTTCAGTTACTAGATGCGGTGTCTTCCAACAGCCATCCTCTTCATCCTGAACACCACTGCCTCCAGGCACTAGATGTCAACCTCCATGTTGTGTGCCAGACAATATGGAAAGATGAAGGGATTGTTTGTTTGTTTGTTTGTTTGTCTGGGTTTCATGGCATATCAACCTTTGTAGTTTATTAAATGCCAAATCCATTTTTATACAAATAAACAGTTTTATTTCAAACAATTCAATTTAGCATAAGCATATTGTTTAATTGTCAGAAACATTTCTATTTCAAGCTAATTAGTTTAGTCAAACAGTTCTAATTCCAGCAATTCAGTTTAGTATAAGTATAGTTTTTGTTTACATGCAGTTAAATGTCAAAGCAGTTTTATTTCAAACAAATCAGTTTAGCATAAGTACAGTTTCAATGTCAAAAAAAATTCTATTTCAAACAATTGAGTTTAGTATACAAAAACAGTTCCATTTCAAACAATTCAGATTGACATTAGAATGCAGTTTAAATCTCAAAACATTTCTATTCCAAGCAATTCAGTTTAGCATATATATGCAGTTTAGTTCTATTTAACCCATAGATAGGACCCTCTCTGGTGCTACCACTCTGGGACAGAGTGGACCTGGGAGCGATAGCAATGAAGTGGTACTCCACATTTCCCAAAGCTCCTGCATTACTGGGACCTCAGCATCAGATTATTTAGTGTCATATTCAGGACACTTGTTGGAGTGGGTGGTTTTACCGCCTGCAGAGAAGCAGTCAGTATATTCTACACCCCAGGCAACTGGGCAAAGGATGAATGGAGGCATTACATTACCATTAGTGACTACCCCAAATGCTATGGTGTGGACTGGGGGTTTTGTTTTCATCGAAACAATTATATCTTGTGGGGACAGAGCAAGCCAACTCTTCCCTGAGTTCACCATACGATCTGGCAGAATTTTTTCTCATCTGGGAAAAAGCAAAGCACAATTAGTCGGAGGAAATGCTTGAATCTGTTGAAAAGCTTTACAGCATGGTCTTTCATCTTATTCTTCATGACCTGTGACAAAAAGTGGTCCTTTCTCATCTTCTATGAGAGATACTAATTATCTATTTGTACTACCTGCCTGATAAGAAACTCAGAGACTTCCATGTCTCTGGCTATGGGCCTGATTAACTTACTGGGATTATTATCAATCATGGCCTGGATCTCATCAACTAATTTGGGACTTCTTTTCTCATCAGAACTATCAGAATGAGACTTCCGAGCTGCCATATCTTCATAATCACCACTGGACTCATCAAACCCATGCAAATATTGTGAAATTGGAGCTTTTAGCATGATTGTTTAGCAGTAAAAAATTGTTTTTCCAAATTTCTGAAGGAGAGAATTGAATCATGGTGCTGCTTTCATTACAAACATTGCCCCATTGACGACTACTACACAAAGTGCTTACATGTAATTATTTTAAATGGCAACAGTTTACTCATTACACAGTGTGTATATATATATACATATATATATATATATATATATACACAAAATATATAATGGATATATATATATATGGATATATATATATATATATATATATATAGTCATCCACAGACAGATCTGTTTCATTCTATCAGAACTCTTCAGTGTGGCTAGACAGGATAGATTCCCAAAGCTGGGAGTGAAACCCGGTCGACTCAAACATCAATCCAAGTTTCTACCAATCAGCCATGAGGAAACTAGCGCAAGTGAAGGAAATTTAAACGCTTATGTATCACAATTGTTTTTGTTTACATATATCCGCTTAACGGCTACCAAGAGCTCGATTCAAATGAAGAAAATATATATATATATATATATATATATATATATATATATATATATAAATAAATACATAAATATAAAATTTTAAAAAAATTTATATATAACTATATAAAATATGTATATATAATGTATATATATATATATATATATATATACATATATATATATATATATTTAGAAACTGCATATATATATATATATATATATATATATATATATATATAAACTGCATATCGACGATCCAGACATGCAGGACACTGCTGGAGAAGCAGAGACAAGCTCATAAGTGATGTACTTCTATGGACCCCCAACTTATGGTCGAGCAAAAGCAGGATGACCAGCTTGAAAATACATACAGCAGTTATGTGACGATACGGGATGTATCCCTGAAGACCTGCCAGAGGCGATGAACAATAGGGAAAGGTGGCAAGAGAGGGTCAGTGATAGCCATGCTTGCAGCATGGCATGATGATGATGATGATGATGATGATATATATATATATATATGTGTTTATGTAAACTGCATATATATATGAAAAAATTATATAATAAATATATATATATACATATATGTATATATATATACATACATATGCACGTATAATATATGTGTATATATATAAATATGCATATGTATATATATATATATATATATAAAACAGTATATATTTATATGTATGTATATATTAAAAGTGTAGGCACAGAAATCAATACAGTATGTTGACTGTCAACTTAATACTTTTTGCAGTCTTTTAACCAAATGACATCTCTGGTTAAACTGTTCCTTATATACTCATACGTACATTTACATATATCTTGAGACATGGAAAGAAAAAAGTAGAGGTTATATATATATATATATATATATATATATATACATGTACACAGGTACTTGGGCATAATGGTTAGAGTGTTTGCCAACGATCCAGGAGACCAGGATTCAATCCCAGTTTAAGTCATACCAAAGACTCTAAAAATGGTACTTGATACCTCCTTACTTAACATTCAGCATTAAAAGGTATGGATCAAGTGTAAGTTGAGCAATCCAAGGAAATGAGTAGCACCCTCTGCTACATCTGTGTGTAGTAGCTATTGAAAAGGGAGCCTTCCGGTTGTCCTCGACAATGTTCAGCCAACTAACATATATATTTATAAAAACCTAGAGTAATGGTTAGTCAGCAAAACTAGCAGATCATTACTTGAGAGAGTTTGATCCTCACAGGGTGTCTCATACTTTAATGCCTTGTGTCACAACTAAGCTAAGCATAGTACACACACACACACACACACACACACACACACACACACACATATATATATATATATATATATATATATATATATTTTTATATATATATATATATATATATATATATATATATATATATATATAAAGTGTATGAATCAGTTGTGAGCTGAAATTTTCTATGTATAATGTTCTGTCTTCATGATTATAATTCCCTAATGAATTAAGAGTATTAACAAAGAATGAGATTATATTGAAAATAAATATTTATTGTATGAATGCATATATGTATTTACTCAACCCTTTCCACACGAACAGGATGTGACACAAGGTCAGTTTTTAAGCAATGTTTACCAGGTTTAAATTCAGAGTTTTCTTTCTCCTATACCATTTTCTCATACTAAGTTTAAAGCATCCAGTCTGCCTAACGATTTGTCCATTGCTGTAGGGAGAATAGTTTTAGATTCATACCTTTCCCAAGGATATTAGTGCAAGGTGAAATTCAAACAGTCCTGTCCAGTCTAGGGTTTGAACTCAGGTTGGTATGACCATTGCCTATAATGATAATCATTACACTACAGGTGCCTCCATTTCTTATGCATGGAGATGTATATATATGTGTATTTGAGCATACGTACATGTTTCATTTATTACACACACACACACACACACACACAGATATATATATATATATATATATATATATATATATATTTACCGTTGGGCCATCATATGTCATGGTTGATGAGATAGTCCATTATACATAGTTTTAGTTACTATATATAAGATTTGAATTATTTATGGGAAAATTGAACTCAGTATCAGGGACACAGTATATATATGTATATATATATATATACATATATATATATATATATATTAACAGTGTTGACACAGAAATCAATACAATATGTTGACTGTCAGCTTTATGCTTTTTACAGTCTTTTAACCAAATGACAACTCTTGGTTAAACCGTTCCTTATATACTCACATGCACATTTACATATGTCTTGAGACATGGAAAGAAAAAAATGTTTGTGATTCTCTTAGAAAGTGACTAGCTTATGTCAAGATTGGCAATAGGTGGAGCAGCTTCTCATTGTTACAACTCTCTGTATAATAAGTTAATTTTGGTTTTAAGTTTGGTTCTGTTCTTTTGTTTAATGGCATATCAAGTTTTGTGGGGCACTTAAAGCTAAAGCTGTAGAACAACTTTTGTACAATTTGACCTATAGCTGGGGGAATAAGAGGTTTAATACCCTTCCCAAAATTTTAGTTCGAAATTGATCATGGCTGGAATTCAAATTTTCTTACTACAATGTTGCACTCCATCATGTTAGCCACTTTGCAACTGGGACTCCTTCCGCTGGTATTTTTGGATGGGTGATTGACTTTTTACCAGCCAGAATTTTTTTAACCAATGTCATACTTTAAATGAGGAATAATACACAGACAATGCCAAAAACTGTTACAACAGAGGTTTTTTTGGTACACGTTTTCCATCAGTGTGTGAAAATGTAATCACTAGGTGCTGACATTGGGTGCTGTCTAGAAGACTTACCAAGAGTGATGGTAAGAGAAAATCAAGGGATTTTGTGCTGTTGGTAAAATGATTATTAAGCAATTTATAAGTAAAGGATTTACATTTTTGATAACACCAGACAAAAGAATCTTTTCACTTAAGAATGAATCACTAGTTCTCAGATGATTAAAAATAAGAATAAAATAGTCAACTAGATACCCAGAATAACAAACAATTCCTTGTAAACAAAAAAGAGTCAAATTACACTCCCTCAAATAAAAAAAAACACAAGCAGAAAAAGGGTTGTAACAAAACACATCAACTTGAAAACAGAGTAACGTTGGGATGACAAAAGAAAAAGAAAAAATGACCTTCTCCACCAAAAAAAAATTACAAAAAAGATAACCATTTGAATCTTGCATTCATGAAAACTGGCTAACATTTTAATAAAAGGATGAGGAAGATACACTGTATTAAACCACCCCTAATACAAGAAATAGAATAGTCCAACCCAGCTTTATAAGAAGGTAAGACCAAATACCTCAGAGATAACCTTTATAATTACATTTGTGCTCTCAGATGATATAATTGTTAGCAAGCTAGACAAGTAAACCTTCACAAATGGGTTCAAGTCTCAACAGGTGCCCCATTCTTACAGCCTTGTGCACATCTAAGCAAAAAGCTTAATAAATTAGGGGTGTCTTGGGTGATGTAATGTTTGGCAAGCTAGATTAGCAAACATGCACAGGTGAGTTGGAGTCTTATTGGGTCCTCCATTCAGACTACCTTGTGCCACATCTAAGCAAGAAGCTATGTAAATTAGGGGTTTCTCTGGTGAACTAATGCATTTTTTTGTATCATTTTTACATGACTTTTTGAAGAAAATGTTTTTGGTGAAACACAGAAATGTGCCACGCACTTGACACTCATCAGACGTAGCAACCTTGTGATTTTTTACTAGTTCCTGAAACTGAAAAATTCAGCTCAAGTTTTAAGGATATGAAAGACATTAAAAGAAATGCATTGGAAATTTTTTGGAAAAAAGATACAATTTAATTACAAACATGCATATTAGATAAGTAGTATGAACAGACTTAGATAGATAGATAGATAGATAGATAGATAGATAGATAGATAGATAGGATCAGACTGAGATAGATACACATATAAATATGAACTAATTGACTTGGATAAACATTCTGACTAAAATAGTTAGATATGAACATGAATATATACATAGGTATGAAGAGACTGAGATAGATAGATAGATAGATAGATAGATAGATGTGAATAAGATAGATAGTTATAAGAATTTGTTGATAAAAATAATCCAATACTGCAGAAATGCCTTTAATAAATTGGAAACATTTCTAAAAAGGGGGAAAAATCAGAAGGCAAGGAGAAAAAAATCAAAATTAAAAATATGTATATATAAAAAAGAACTCAAACAAAATTAATGAATAATTTATAATTCAAAAAAGATATTGTTTGGGTTTTTTACGTCTTTTTTTAAAAATATTTTTTCAACTTCTATATTTGATAAAATTATATTTAGAGCACCTTAGTTTGTCACTGGTTGCGATTCAATCATTTTTCTTCTCAATCCTGCGCATAAACTCCAAGGGCTGCTTTTACTTCTAATGATGTGAAGATAATAATAACACCAATAAAAAACTAAAAAATCACAGCTATGATGACTGTTGGTAGATTACTGTGTGCATCTTAATAATTTCTATGCAACATTTACAGCTCAAATGTTGGGCATAAGAGACCAGTAAGTTGATCAGAATGATTGATTTTATCACTAGGCCTCATCAGTTTCAAATCAGTAAAATTTTTGTTTTTAAATCAGTGTTCTATTCAAAATAAGGTATTTGTTGAACATGGAACTGTAATAACCAACAGTTTTTTTTAAATTTTACCCACTTAGCTGAGATCTAGAGATATCAACTGACTGAGACAGATATATAATTGATATTAACTGACTGAAACAGAAATGTATGAACAGAGTCTAATAGAGAGATTTTTTATTGACAGAAGCTGATAGAGAGATTGATAGATAGATATATGCAGGCTGAGATGATATAGATAGGCAAAGAACAATATAGAGATATAAACAGACATATAGATTGGAACTGACTGAGATAGATAGATAGATAGATAGATAGATAGATAGATATGAACAGGCAGGAACTAATAATGAGACATGAACAGACTAAGATAGATAGAAATGAACAGACTGAGACTGATAGAGAGATATGAACAGACTAAGATAGATAGATAGATAGATAGATATGAACAGACTGGAACTAATAAGGAGATATGAACAGACTAAGATTGATAGAAATGAACACACTGAGATAGATAGATAGATAGATAGATAGATAGATAGATAGATAGATTTGTACAGACTCAGAGAGATTAACAAGAGTCATTTTGTTTCTCATTTACAAAGACCACTGTTTGGACCCAGTGAGATTTACACAGCCATTTGATTAAATAGTGAACTCTAATTCTACTAATTTACAGACTTGTAGGTAATGTATTTAATTCACCCAAATTAAATATAAAAAACATGTAGATTCTGAACCAAGTTCTCAAAGTCTGTTAACTGATTGGTGAAGCCAAAAGTTATTTACGATGCTTGAGTAGAATGTATATGCAGCAAGTCCTCAGAACTTATATTCAGTTTTCTCTTTTCTGTTATGGAAGCCAAATGGTTTGTTTTCATCTATTGCATGAAACAGAATCATACTGCTACCATCTCTCACCACACCCTTGTGAATCAAGAGAGTTATCCCTACATTAACATACAATTATCAGATCCGTTACAAATTATTATCAGAGTTTAATGAGTGGGTGTCTTCGTTGTGTTATGGTTAAAGCGATGGACTGCTGGTTCGTAGTAAGTGAGTTCGAACTCCAGTCGCACTATTATGTTCACTTTCGGACAAATGCCCTTGGGAAAGGTACAAACCCCCTTATCCTTCCAGCAATGGGTTAAATAGTACCTCTACTGTTCTAGTATGATGGCTCTGGCATTAAATAACCAACAAAGGTTGATATGCCATTAAACAAAACAAACCAAACCAAAGTTTGATAGGATACACATCATGTGCATCCTGCACATCATCTTCAAAGCATGCTAACAGCATGGGTTCCCTTGACTCTCTCCCATCGTCCATTTCAATCAGTCATTTCTCAAGGTAATTCCTCTAGACAGCATTCTGTGTCTGCATTGAGGGGATGAATGTAAATTTTTACCATTCAGCAAATACTGGTGAGTCCACGTGAAGGAGTTCATAGGAGAACATCTCTTTTGCGTTTGTCTTTGCTTCCCCAGAAGTACCTAGTATATCCTATTTGGATGGGTTGTGAGATGGGATGTAATTGGCTTATCAACTGCTGTTTTGTAGGCTGCTACTTCCAGAATTCATTAAAAACAGCACAAAGCATCCTCATCAAGCTTTTTTGCCAGACATTTCATTAAAGTAAAATGAAACTGAATAAAAAACAAACTTATTCCTATCTCAGAGTGTACTTTATAGAGAGATAGTATGAAATGAGTGTGTAAGATGAATTACATAGACAGGTATGTAGGTCGATAGATATAAGCAAACAGAAATATAAATATGAACAAAGATAAATATGTATGAAAAGATTGAGATTCAAACAGACTAAGGTAGCAAGATATATAAAGTAAAGTTGGTGAGCTTAGTCGAGGGTGACCCGAAACCTCCCTTTTCAATAACTACCACACCAAAGTGTAGGATAAGGCGCCACTCCATTCCCTGGATTTCTCCACTTTACCCATGATCTTTGCCTTATAATGCTGAGTGTTAAGCAAGGCAGCATCAAATACCATTTTTTGAGTCTTTGGTGTGACTTGACCTGAGATTGAACCCCAGTCTCCCAGACCATTGGCAAACAGTTCTCATTTGACCGATGGTCTAGATATATAGATACATAGTAACAGACAGAAATACAGAGATATGAACAAACTGTAAGAGACATTGATATATATATATATATATATATATATATATATATATATGAAAAGATTGAGATATACTGATCGATATGAACACTAAGATAGTTGGATATGAACAGCCCGAAATGGATAGATAAATAGATATGGACAAACCGATAGAGATTGACTGAGAGATTTGAACAGATAGATAGATAGATAGATAGATAGATAGAAATAGATTGATTTAAACAGAGATAGATACATAGACATAACTAGACTGAGATTGATAAAATGTCCTGGATTTCTGGATATGACTCTAAATTGCATCCGATCGTGAAGCTCAAGTGCTGATACTTTTGAGCATGTGGGTTGACCTCTCCTTTGCCATTACTTCCCATTCAGCTCTGACACATGTTAAGGTCTTCTCTGTGTGTCAAATAAATCCATTTGAGATATTGTTTAGTATTGTTCTGGACTATTGGCCTAATAGTAGCATGTTCGCTAATGGGCCAGGAGACCAGGGTTCAATCCCAGGTCGAGTCCTACCAAAGACTCAAAAAATAGTACTTGATGCCACTGTGCTTAACACTCAGCATTATAACATAAGGATCAAGAGTAAAGTGAAGCAATTCAGGGAATGGAGTAGCACCCTCCCTGTAACATAATGGCTGAGGGATTTCAGTTTGTGCCTTTGGGTTTAGTTAGGCTGAGAACCTTTCGGCTCAGCACATGGGTTTGTTAGGTGCAACATTAACACAGGTGTTCACACGCACACGGGCAGAGCGGACGTGTCACTCAGAGATGTCACAATAGCCCGAGATGGGAAACAGGGGCTAGTGAGTGCGAATGACATCACGCACCGGAAGCACGCGGAGGATTTTGGGAATTTGAAGAAAGTTAGTAGAGTTCAGAACTGGACACCAAACAAGAAAGGTTGACTTTCGCTTGCTCGTCGAAGCCAGACCAGTGGCCTTTGTGGCAGGTACCGCACGAGATAAGGGGCAGATGAAAAAGCCAGAATAGAAAGAATGTGTATCTCTCTTCCTTATGTCGAAACCTTTAACTCAAAGGTAATAAAAGGCTTCGTACCTGAACTGAGAAGTCGTTACGTGTTTTTTGAATTTTGAGATTCCTATGTTCTATCTTTATGGACATTCGATGTACATTTCACACATTGCCATATCATGGCTATGGTACATCCCCTACACCTCAGTGTAGTAGCTATATAAAAGGGAGCCTTTGGGTCACCCTCGATTATGGTTGCCAACTTTACTTTATATTTACTCTTAAAAAATGATAATTATAAGTTAATCATTTTACTCTTTGAGAGTTTTTTCCGCCATGGCTTTTAATGAAGTTTGAGTGAGTGCAACTCTTTTCAGTGCTCTAGTACTCTTTTTAGTATTCTTGTCATTTGTCATTATTATTTTACTCTTTTGAAAGTTTTTCAGACCAGCATTACCTGATGGTTTTCAACTTGAGTCTGGATGACATCAAGTCCCCCAAAATTTCCAGGACTCTTCTCAGCATTCTGGCTGATGTAGTTTGGATGATCTCCACTCATCCTCTTATTTTCAAGTCCTCCAGTATCTGTACTAATACTTTGGTGACTGTATCAAGAACACCAATTTTAATTGGTATCTCCGTCATTTTCATGTTCCATAGTTTTTTTAGTTCTCTTGCAAGGTCTAGGTACTTATCTCTCTTTTGCTTTCTTTCAGTTTTACCCTGTGCTCAGCCAGAATGGCAAAGTCTACAGTTCAGCAGGTTCTTCTATTTTTTGTTGACTATCCCTTGGTCTGGTTGTTTGGCTGAGCATTATTATTGTTATTATTATTTACTAGTTAGAGCTTTTCACATCAGCATTAGCCGATGGTTTTTCGCTGGAGCCTGAGTGATAGTAAGTCTCCTCAAGTCTCCAGGACTCTTCTCAGTATTCTGGACATTCTCAATAATGCTGTCGTTTGGATGGTCTCCACCTGTCCGCCAACTTCCAAGTCCTCCAGTCCCTTTAGTAATCCTTTAGTTACTGTTCCAAATGCACCAATTACAATTGGTATAATTGTCACCAGCATGTTCCACAGTTTTTTCCCTAGCAAGATCAAGGTACTTATCTTTCTTTTCACATTCTTTCAGTTTTATTATGTGGTCAGCCGGGACAGCAAAGTCGATTATTTTGCAAGTTCTCTTTTTTTTGTTGATTATTATTAAGTCTGGTTTTCTGGCCGAGATTATTATTATCATTATTATCACAATTATTATTATTATTATTATTTAATTTCCAATTTATTTATGTTTCTTACAATCCTTCATTCGGTCTTTACCCAAGACATACCATGTGGGGAGGTAGTGATTATGTGTATTCAATGTATATATATTCTTTGCTGCTGCTTTTCAATGATATCTTTCAGTCACAGTAAGTCTCCTCAGGTCTCCAGGATTCTTCTCAGTATTCTGGCTGACCTCAACAATGCTGTAGCTTAGATGGTCTCAGCTTGTCTTCTGATTTCAACTCTCCAGGCCTTCTTACTAAGTCTTTAGGGGTTGTTCCAATACACCGATTGCTCTTTGTATCACTGTCACCTTCATGTTCCATGTTTTTAAAGTTCTCTGGCAAGGTCTAAGTACTTGTCTCTCTTTTCATTTTCCTTGAATTTCACTCTGAGGTCCACTAGGACAGCAAAGTCTTCTTTTCAGCAGGTTCTCTTTTTTTGTTTACTATCACTTGATCTTTATTATTATTATTATTATTATTTTATAGGAGTATTGATTGCCCTTTCAGCTGGGGTTGTAGAATATACTGACTGTTTCTCTGTAGAGGGGTAGTGAGTGTCCTGGATGTGACACTAAAAAATCTGATAGTAAAGTTCCAGTAATGCAGGAACTTTGGGGAATGTGGAATACCTCTTTATTGCCATCGCACCCAGGTCAGCTCTGGCCTAGAGTGGTAGCACCAGATAAGATCCTATCTATGAATCGAATAGAACTAAACTGTGTACTTATGCTAAAATGAATTGTTTGAAATGGAACTGTTTTTGACATTTAAACTGTGTACTGATGCTAAACTGAATTGTTTGAAATAGAACTGTTTTTGACTTTTAAACTCCAAACATGCTAAACTGAATTCTTTGAAATAGAACTATTTACAAGTATAAAAAAATGGATTTTGCATTGAATAACCATCAATGGTTGATGTGCCATAAAAACCAAACCAAATCATATAATTGTGTACAAAGAAATGATTATTATTTATAAATAGGAAAAGTTATTTTAAGGTATATAATTGTGAGCAAATTATTTGTATATGAATATTTAAAACCATATAATTGCTGGAAAAAATAAAATGCATTAAACCACTTAATTAAATATAGAAATAACAATTCATGTATGACACTCTCTCTCTCTCTCTCTCTCTCAGTTGGCTTACTTTTTAACAATAACTGGAGAAAGAAGAGAAGGACTCATGCCTTTTTTCAAAGTGTATAAACATGAATTGAAATAAAAACAGCATCATCTGAGAATTGAAACCTGATTGCTTCCCTCAACAAAGAAAGCTAATCAAAACCCATGAATCTCTACCATAGGGACAAGTGACCGAGAACCATTTTCGACTCTTTCCCACATCCTCAGTGAACTCAACATAAAGAGAATAAAGAAAGGTTCCACATTCAAGCGTAGTGGTGGTTTTTATCTATGCTTCTCCCTCAACCACTGATATGATCAGACATCATCAGCAGTATATCCTCCTCTAATTAGACCTACCTGGTAAGCTATGTAGGTAGTTGTCATAGTTGACAATGCTACAAAAATCTTCAGTCAGTAATTGGTCTTGGCTTTGAAAAAAAGAAAAAACATGTAATTCTGCCGACTAATGTAATTTTATTTCCATAGAAATTTTAGCCTTAAACGATAACTTTCAAAAAACTTGCTTTCTTCTAATCCTAACACACTGTCTAGTCTGCGTTTCTTTGCTCCTGTCTCCATTTTGGCTGCCTGTCATTTGGTCTCATTTCTGAATAGTTATTTCTGTCTGTCTGTCTGTCTGTCTGTCAATGGCTTTACAGAACAACTCTACCATTTTTCAATCTTCCTGTTGTTATTACCCTTCTCGCCACACATCACTTCCACCTCCAAAAGAAGACACTCGGAAATTGTTGAGGAAGCAAGTAGTTTAGGCCAAAGTTTATCAATGGGGGTTCCTCCTTGGCTGTACTGCACACATGCCTAGGCATTTGCTTCTGTAACTGACTAGAAATTGGGAGGAATAAAGATTTCAAAGTGCACAATTTACAGCCGAGAATGGTGATGCTGCAGGAAAAATATCAATCTGTATCCACCAACACACACACAAGACTGGAGAATGTTACTTAAAATGTCCGACTTTATTTCTTTCTCTTTCGAGATATTTTTCTATCTTTCTTTTTACTTTTTAAACCTTCAGTTACACTTTTTCATTTTTTATTCTGTTTTTTTGTTCTTTAACTTGTTATTTTTTCTTTCAATCTCCTTTTGTTTAAAGTATTTTCTATTAAGTTTCTTTTAATCAAACATTTTTTTTTTCTGCAATGTATATATCTCTCTATCTCCTTTAAAGTTTGTATGATTATCCTTTCTTTTTTCCTTTCAATCTTTCATTCTTACTTTCATTCAAACATGTTTTTCTTTCCTTTTAATCCTTCTTTTGCTTTCTTTGAATTTCTACAACCTTTACTCCTTCTTTACAGTCTTCTTTCTTCTCATACTTCCTACTTTGATTTTCCTTCCCTTTTTTTTTTTTTTTCAATTTTTTCAATCTTTCTTTTCTCCTTTTAAATCTTAAGTTACATTTTTTTCTATTTTTTGTTCTTTTCTTTTTATTCTGTGAACATTTTCTTTTTCGCTTAACTTTTTCTTTTTCCTTTCTATCTCTCCTTCTTTTGAGTCTTTTCTCATTCTTATGGTTTTTCTTAGTTTCTTTTTTATTATTGTTTTTTAACTCTTATTTTTTTTTCTCTCTTTCTCATGAGAATGTTCTTTTTCTAAGTTTGTTTTATATTGACATTGTTTTTCTTTCCACAATTCTCTCTCCCTCTCTCTCTCTCTCTCTCTCTCCCCCTCTCTTTAATGATTTATTTTCATCCTGTTTTTCTTTTATTCATTTCTCTTTTTCTATTTCTTTTTAGCTTTTTCTATCTTTTCTCTATAATTTTCCCCCTCTTTCTCTCTTAAACACTTTCCTCGTTTTTACTGTTTATTTCTCTCGTTTTCTTTCAGATCCTCAGTAGAAAATCTTATTTCTATTTACCCTTTCTCATTTCCTCTCTTTCTTTTTAAGATATCGATATTTTCCTCCTCTTTCTTTTTATTTCTATCATTTTCTTTCAACCAAAAAGAAAGAAAAAAGAAATGATTGAAAGTCTTTAAAAAAATAGAGAGAAAAAAAAAAGGAAAAGTTAAGCATATGTAGGAAAATAAATTGAAAGAAAAAACAATGAAGAAAATGAGATGGAGAAAAAGAGATATGAAAGGCAAGAAAAGAACCCATAAGAAACAATAAAGATTTGCGAATTAGGGAGAGAGAGACAGAGAGAGAGAGAGAGAGAGAGAGAGAATAAAGAAAGTGAGCAAAAAGAAAAAGAAAAGAAAAAAGAAAAGACTAGAAAAAAAATGAGAAACAAATATCCAAAAGAGACAAGGAGAAAAAAGAAAGAATACTGTGAAAAAAAGAGAGAGTGAAGATATAATGAAAGTTTCAGAGGAACAATGAGAAAAAAAGAGAGAGAAAAAGGGAATGGGATATAATGAAAGGTTTGAAAGGGAAGATGAGAGAAAAAAAAGAGAAGGAAGAAGGATACAATGAAAGATTTTTAAGAGAGGGATGAGAGAAAAAGAGAGAGGAAGGGAGTAGGATATAATGAAAGGTTTGAGAGAGCAGATAAAAGGAAATGAGAGAGAAGGAAAGAAGATTCTATGAAAGGTTTGAGTGAGAGGATGAGAATCAAAAGAAAGAAATATTCCAAAGAATGATAGAGAAAGAGGAGGAGAAGAGACAAAACAGGAAAAAAAAGGAAGGAGAATTTTGAGAGAGAAGGAAAGAGAGCAAGAGCACATTGAGAAGGAAAAGCAAAAGAAAGAATTAACCTTTTTGATTGGTTGAAAAGGAGAAAAATGAAAAACAGAGATAAGAGTTTTAAAATAGAGAGAGAGAGAGACAGACAGACAGAGACAGAGAGACAGAGTGAGCTAAAGCTGAAGAGATAAATTATATAGTGAGAGAGGATATGGCATGAAAGAGATAGAAAGATAGAAATTATTTGAAATATTGGGAAGATATCAAAAAGAAAAAGAGAGAGAAAAAGAGAGAGAGAGAGAGAGAGAGAGGTTTGAAAAATAGCCAAAAATTGTAAAATATTGCCTGCACTAGAAAATGTAATGGCACAGTTGGAGGGGGTAGATTTGGAACTTTCAATGTCGTGGATAACATCAATGTTTGGAATATGGAAGGAAGAAGTGGAAAAGCCAGTAACAGTCAATAACAATAGCAACAATCACAATAAATAAATAAAAAAAAGCTTTCTAAATGGAAAAGTAGAAAAATCTGGACTGAAATTTACTGTATCTAATGTACGTACAAACATGAAATAAAAGTCAGTATCTAAAAAAAAAGAAATCATTATTATTAGTTTTTATAATCGTCGTTGGATGAATTGAAAATTTAGGAAAGAAATGAAATTGTCTAAGCCATGGCTTTGCTGGGGTATACAAGGTTTAGTTTGGTTCGGTTTGGTTTGGTTTTATAGCATATCAACCATTGTTAGTTATTTCTTTGCCTAATACTGTTTTTACATATGTATGATTTGTAAACAGATTTGGTAGATAAACAGTTAAAGGATCAAACACTTCTATTTCTAACAATTCAATTTAGCATAAGTCAACAAAGTTAAATGGTTCCAAGTATTACTGTATATCACTAACAATTCAATTAAACATCACTCATTTATTTACACACAGTTAAATGATCAAACAGTTCTATTTGAAACAATTCAATTTATCATTTATTTGCACTCAGTTTAAATGTTAAGCAGTTCCGTTTGACCCATAGATAAGACCCTTTTTGTTGCTACTGCTTCCGGCCTGAATGAATCTGGGAGCGATGGCAATGAGGAGTGATCTTCATTCCCCGAAGCTCCCGCATTACCAGAGCCTCACCATCAAATTGTTTTGTGTCATATCTAAGATACGCATTAGGGGAGTCTTAACCCTCTGCAGAAATGCAGTCAGTGTTTTCTACGGCCCGAGCCAATGAATATATTTCCCCAACCCTTCTGCCACAATCAGAATGTGACACAAGGTCAATTTTCAAGCGGAGTAGAATTAGTTTGAATTCAGAATTTTCCTTCTTCCAGACTGGTTGCCACAGCAAGGTTAAAGAGCCCATTTTTACTATTTACCTGTGGCTGGGGTATCAATAGTTGGATTCATACCTTTCCCAAGGATATTAGCACTTTTTAAATAGCCTCCTCCAAGATGAGAACTAGGGTCACCTTGTCAAGTTCCTATGGTGATAATCATTACTCTAAATGTGCCTCTAAAAATTCAGTACTAATTATTATCAATCTCAGACCAGAAAACAAGAAAATTAAACATGATGCACAATGTCTTACACTTGAGAGATGATGTACGTATTCACCCAACCCCTCAACAATGAGCAGGATATTACATGAGGTCAATTTTTTGCAGAGTTTAATTTCAAAGTTTTTCGTTTCTTAGAACAGTTGCTTTATGAATGTTCAGATTTGAACTCAGGTTGCCATGTCTATTTGCTAGGACAATAATCCATCACAACAGATGATGTCGACAGAAAATATGTTACAAGAAAAGGAAGAAGAAAAGACTCACCATCATTGAGGAATGTATGAACACACTAGTGACTCAGGGACAGAAAGAATATATAAACAAGACCAAAGATTTATCAGAGCTGCCGATAATGGCAAAAACAAAAATAGCACAAAGACAAAGAGGAAAAAAGGAATTCTTAAATCAAGAAAACAGAAATAGAAAGAAAAACAACTATATTGTCATTTCAGCAAACAAACAAAGGAAGGTGATCAGCACATGGCAACAAAGAGGACACCTAAAGAGAGAAATGAAATCATTATTTATAGCAACTTAAAATTATTCTCTACAAACTAGTAAAGATAAGAATCAAGTGAACAGCAAATGTTGGCTATATAGAGTAAGAGAGATAAACAAGTCAGCCATATATTAAGAGAAAGCAGAAAATAGACCCAGAAAGAGATCAAAAACAAGTATCAGTAGGTGGGGAAGGTGATTCACAAGGAACTGTGCAAAAGATTAAACTTTGACCATATAGGAAAATATGATATTTACAAATCAGTTAGAATATTGAAAAGAGTCCTGGAGATTTGGGGTGACTTGCTGCCACACAGATTAAGGTAAAGACCATTAGTTTGTAATGGTTTGAAGACTCAGAATATAATAATGAAAAAAAAACATTGAGTCTATCTGGACATTGGCATATTTGGGGTCTTCAGTGATACTGAGAAAGGTGCTTAAGATTTGTGCTGACTTACTGTCACTCACCCATCAGTGATAACCATATAATTTTATGGTTTAAAAAATTCATAGTGAACCCAAAATGAAATACTTAACCCAAACACAAAGCAGATAAAGAAATCTAAACAAGATATATTCAGAGAAAAAAATCCTTGAGATTTTAGAAGATTTTCCATCGCTCAATCTATGGTCTTAATCACCACATCATGGAGATAGAAAGAAGAACTGAGACTGCTGCAACTATCACAGCACACAGGTCTTCCAGGATTCTCTGGAAAATGCAACTTATTTTATATAAAAATTGTTGTCACTCTCTCTCTCTCTCCAGCAATAACCACCAAATTTAAAGACATGAAAAATAGAATGTATATTAATATTGAATTCAAACTACAATGCTTAACTGAACCACACAAACAGATAAATAAATCTAAACAGGTCAAATAACGGAAAGCAGTGGTTCCATATTTGAAGTCTCCTCTTTAAGAAGATGGAGAATCAGGCAATATACAATCGCAACGTAGACAGGATGCTTTTAATCAATATTAAAATATTTTTTTAAGTATTTGTTTGTGCATAAAATACACTTTAAAGGTATAATACAACAATGTTTCAAGTAGAGAAAGGATGGTAAAATGGCTGACTCTTTGTTCAAGAGTACATCCTGTGCGGAAGAAAAAGTAATCTGTATTGGCTAACAATATCTATGAATATTTGGAAAAAAAATCTCCTTTTCATTTCCAAGAGCTGTTTAGACGAATGATCTCATTCTTTGTGTTCCTTTTGTTGATAGCAAAACATTCCAGCCTATCAATACTACAGCCTTCTTCATGTACATAATCTGGAAATGAAAGAGATGAGATCTCTTTTTCCAAAATGTAGTAGAAACAGAAAAAAAAGTAGAAATTTCTGTCTGAATTTTTGACATCTAGAGTTCTTATCATTTACATTATTCACATGTCCTGGAAAATAATCCTCATCTTGATTGTTTATATTCAAAGCATTTACACTACTGTACTCTGCAACCTTCTTCAGGTATGTTTATCATAAGTAGAAGACCTCAGGGAAATTACTGCATCTCTCTTTTTCATTTATCGAATTTCAGCAAAAATATGAATATATAGTTGTTCAAAAATACAGACACCTCTTATATATATATATATATATATATATATATATATATATATATATATATATATATATATATATATGAAAGTAAATGTGGATTAAAATTCGACAGTATGAAGGTAGCAGAAAAAACATAATCCAAATATTTACTTTCATAATGTCCTTTCGGAAAAACAAATACCAAATACAATCTTACACAACATTTAACATGGATGATTCCAAACGATCTATATATATGAAAACTTACTTGTCATTGTGTATTTCACTATAAACGGGAGGTTTTGTCTCGTTTCTTTGGGAAATTCAACATTTTCAAATATTTTTCCACGTGCCAGACACGTTCTTATGACTTTTGAATTATGAACGTTATGTGCACATTTATGTATCTTTTCATTGTATATTTCTCATTCGCTCTTGTCATCTCAGCAAGCATCCATCGTTATGTGAACCATTTTGATATCCAAATCCTGATGATGGTTACTGAAATCGAAACGTTAACATCGACTTTACATCATAATATATTCACCTATTTGGAGTATGTTTTTCTGCTACCTTCATATATATCTATGTAACTTTTGGTTACAGAAGTTCCATGCAATAGAGATCACTGATGAATAATAGCTAATAATAACTGTAATTATTGCATATATCATCATCATCATCATGTCTTGTCATCTGCACTGATATACCAGACCCTTTCTCGCCACCCTTTATTGTTCATTGCTTTCAGCAGGTCTTCAAGGCTACATCCTGTATCTGCACAGAGCTAATGTGAATAGGTTCTAGCTGGCCGTCCTCATCAACTTTCAATCCTGAATTAATGAGTTTTAACTGTGCTTTAATCAGTCAAAATATGATCTCTGAACATCTTTCATTTCTGCCAATAATTAACAAGGTTATTTATACCTATACAATAAAATTCTAAAAGGTTTTGATGCCAAGAAATCTTTAAATGCAGTTTCTACTTCTCCTGTGAATTTGAATAGAATATTTCTTGTGTAAAAAAGTGAAAAAATAGTAGACAGTAGGTCAGAAATCAAGAGAATGTGGTGGATAGAGCAAGGCCCCTTATCCCATGTCAGTGAGCTTCTGCCGTGTCTTCCTGGAAATATTTGGTCACGGATTCTCATGAAGCAAATTTATGATCCAGCTTGAAAAGAAAACACATCTCTTCTTTTTTCATGTTTATGATGAGGAACATATAACCTTCAAAATCAAATTCTGAAAGAAATGACAGAAAATTAACAAAGATGATACTTCAATCATAAAGAAGGTGATTCTTTTATACAACTACAATTAAAATATATTAGAGTAGAATCTAAACTTTTGATAGAAAAATCAGACAATTCAATCATACATCTTAGATGCATCTGGGAGGTCTTCAGTGATGTACTGTCTTCATTGCCGATTTTGGGTTATTTCTGCATCATATCGGCTCCGACAGTAACCCCGGCATGACTCTGGAAGAGCCAAGCCGCCTCCGTGATCGCGACGTGCTACGCTCGTGCCTCTACCAAAGCAAAGAAAAAAAACCCCAAAAAACAAAAAAAAACAAAAAAAAAAAAACAGACAGAATTTGTCAAAGAACCTAATACAAGAAATAGTAAAATCCTGGTAACTTTGATTTAGAAGAAAATTAACTTTTTATCAAAAATTGTTTGGGTTGATACTTTAGGATAGAATTGATCTGTTAAGAACAGTTATAAGCCAACTGAAGAAAGACTTTTTCAGAATGATGCGTAAAATAATTATCAAGTTACTGGATATCAAATTACTTTTGACCTTGTGCCAAATGAATCTCAATAAATAAGAAAAAAAAGCCTCTACTTAGATATTTGCATGTGTTTGTGGTTTAGCTTTATGACTTGTCAATCATCATCAAGTTATTTAATACCAAAGTCCGTATTTCAAGCAATTATACATTTTCAAGTATCTAATAATAATAATAATAATAATGCTACAAACAAGCGCAAAAAGAGTTCCAGAGTACACATGACTGGGTGGGGAAAGTGATCCACTGGAAATCGTGCAAAAAAACTAAAAACAGACCCTTCTGCAAGATGGTATCTGCTCAGACTAGAATTCGTCCAGCAAAATTCTCTGAGATTACGTAATACAAACAGATCATCGAATCCTGATTAGAAGATTAGACCTAATGATAGTCAACCCCCCCCCTCAGAAAACTTGTTTAATAGTGGATGTTGCTATTCTGGCCGACCGCAGAGTGAAAATCAAAGAAAATGAAAAATGAGATCTTGCCTAAAAATGAAAAAATCTATGTAACATAAAGGGTATGGTGATACCACTTGTAATTGGTGCACTTAGAACAATCATCAAAAACTTAGTAAGAAGGCTAGAGTTTTTGGAAATTGGAGGACAAGTTGAGACCATCAAAACTACAGTATTCTTTGGTCGGACAGAATACTGAGAAGAGTCCTGGAGACCTGAGGAAACTTGCTGTCACTCAAGCTCCAGTGAAAGGCCATTAGCTAACACTGGTGTAGAAAACTTAAAAAGAGTAATATAATAATAATAATAATAATAATAATAATAATAATAATAATAATAATGCACAGTAACTAAAGGATTATTAAAGGGCCTGGAGGACTTGGAAGTTAGCGGACGAGTAGAGACTATCCAAACGACAGCATTGCTGAGGACGGCCAGAATACTGAGACGAGTCCTTGAGACTTGAAGAGACTTGCTGTCACTCAAACTCCAGTGAAAAACCATCAGCTAATACTGGTGTGAAAAACTCTAGAGGAGTAAATAATAATAATAATAATAATAATAATAATAATAATAATAATAATTTGTGAGTAGTTATAGATTCAAATGACTACTTCAGAGAAATATTTGCATAGAGTTATATGATTTCCATTATTCCTAATGAATACAAATAATTTTCAATTTTTAATATTTAAATGGTTTACTTAATTATTGGGTTTTATTTAGCACTAATAATCTGGTTTACATAATTATGTAGTTTCATTCGTTCCTTTGTTTGATGACATTTCAAATTCATGGGTTATTTAATGCTAAAGCCATCTTTGTAGAAAAACAGCAGTAATACTCTTTAACCCATAGCTGGAGAGATATGGGTGTTCATGCCTTTCCAAAGAGGCATTAGTCTGAAAGTCAATGTAATAGTTCAACTGGAGTTGGAACTCACCTACTTCCAGGCTGTAGTCCAGCTCATTCTCCTAAGCCACTACACAATGAAGACTCCCTCAATATGGGTTTAACTAATATTAACAATTTTGAAACAGATCTCTTTGACCCACCAATGGGACAATTATAGGTATTACCACACTCGGTCAGAGTGCACCTGGAAGAAACGGTAATAAAGGAGTAACTTTATTATCCCTTGGGGTCTTGAACTGAAGCATTACAACCGGATTCAGAGTAGTATTATATCCAAGGCACCGTTTATGAGCAGCAGGGAGATTCTTACATTTATGCAGAGAATGCAGTTGGCATTTGATGTTTGTTTTTTTATGTTAATGCGTGTTTCTCTGGCCTTGAACATCTTCTAAATCATTCCAAATGCATTCATAATATAAGGTAAGGTAAAAAAAATATCTAACAAGAAATGCAATCATAATCCCAGAGAATAATAATAATAATAATAATAATAATAATAATAATAATAAAGAAAACCAAGAGGATTCTAATGTAAGTGTACTTAGTTCACGAATGCTTTAGAAGATTGAGAACTTTACATGTTGTGAGAGCAACCAGCACATCCTTTCACCCTTCCATCACTTCCAGTCAAAGACAGACACGGATCCATGAAGCATGTTATTGAGAAGTCAAGGAAATTATTTTTGGCATCAACCCATTTATAATATATTACCTTTCTTTCTTTCTTTCTTTCTTTCTTTGAGGAAATTATACATAGATACACACATGTATGATTTATAAAACATCATGACCGTGTATAAAGGTTGCTGTATCGACAGAGAGATTGCTCAATCTCTGGAATAGCACACGCATATATAGGCAATATAATACAGAAGTCAAAACTCCATATAGCAATTAATAGTTTCATATTTCATAATCATCTGGCAGTAACACATTCTGAAGAATCTTTCAAGTGGGACTAAAGAGTGATATACAGAAAGTATGGAATATAAACAGAATCAGATTTACGTTACAAAGATCTTAAAAGAAGTCTACAGAAAAATAGAGATAGATTTGAAATAACTGTTTAAAATTTCTTCACCCTTTGTACTCTGAGGTAATTTACTAAGCTTTTTTGCTTAGATGTAGCACAAGGCCGCATGAATTGGGCACCCAATGAGAACCCTTTGTACTCTGAGCCTCTCCACACTAGAGGTTTCCTGGCGTGAAAAATTTCTGAAAATGTAAAATATTGAAATCTGTTATTTAGCCATTTTACAGGCCAATAAAAAAACAGGTTACAACAGCCTGTTGACAATTCAAAATATACGAGAAAATAATAAAATTGTATGTGAAACATAAAATTGCAAGATTCTTTTGTGGGGTAATAGCGATGTAAAAGTAGCAGGAGAATGCTGTGCTTCAATTTCGGACACTTTGATATATTTCTTGTATGTGGCATAAATACAGACCGCCCAGATTCTAAGGATTAAGGGTCTAAAGTGAAATTTTAGGAGATGGGGGTTCTATGTTTATAGTGATGACATAATAATCTTAACAGAAACCGATTTTTATATGTCAGTGTTTCATTTCATTAAACCTCTCTCTCTCTGTATATATATATATATATATATATATGTATATATATATGTATATATTTAGTTGCTGTGTCAGGCTTGTTTTTAATCATGACTGTATTTTCAAAATGACTGCTTTTTTCGAATATATATAAGGAAAACAATTCATATAGCCAAGACTAGCTCTTGGCCATGTAGGAATTATTTTCATAATATTAGCTCTATCTTATGTTTTACCTCTATCTTAATACGTTTTAGCTTAGGTAATTCTGTCGTTATTTTTTTCTTTTGACAAGACAGACGTGCTACTCGATTATTTTCAAGTAGCACGTGTGTTTTTCAATTCTTTTTACCGAATGTTTTTCCCAGATATCAGTTTGTAGAATTTGCAAATTGTTTAATCTGTGTTTTTCTCACACCAGCAGAATTATAGATTAGATATAAAGATAGATAGATAGATAGATAGATAGATAGATAGATAGTGCACTTAGCGTAACAGTTGTAGGGATTACATCCCTTGCTTTCCAAAATAATATAATGGCCGCTAGGTGGCGTGACCAAAGTAGCATTTTAAATCCCGTGGCACTGTTGTAACTCTCTCTCTCTAAAACCAAAAAGCACGCACAAGTGAATGTATCTCTCGTCTAAACAAACTTCTTTTTCGTACCACCCACGGTACCATGCTTTGACGTAAGTCGTCATACAACAAACTTCATTCAATAAAGGACTTTTCAACTCATAGATAAGACTTTCTCTCTATCGTGTACTTCAAGTATTTCATGTAAGTCCTGTATCCATTATACATTTCCCCTGCTATAAGTGTACGAACTGCGTTCATTATTCTCTAATAATTGTGGCAGAGAGTTTTGGTAATCATATACGACAAATATTTTAAGACAAACCTTCAAGTCGTCGATACCAAAGACCACTGGATCCACTCCCACACAGTTTTTACAGTAGGAAATGGAATCGGCAACCCGATTTGCTTTTCACTATGCATTAATGTCTTTAGGAAATGCAGGAATTCGTTTCTTCTACACCCCAGCAATGGGTAAATAATTGGGCAGACTGTATTTTTTTGGCTTTGTTTGGTAACCAGTCAAAGAGAAGAAAAACTCTGAATTCAAATCAACATTACTCTGCTAAAAAAATGACTTTATGTCATTCTCCCATGGTGAAGAGGTTGGAACCCCCCCACACACACACACAAGTGTATATCTAGTTTCGGTTACTTTGTTAAATGGAAAATCAACATTCGTGGATTATCTAATGCTAACTGTAGTGGTACTATTTGACTCATAGCCAGTGGGGAATAAAAGCGGGAGCTGTCCTCGTGGCGTAATGGAGTGCGGAATCGTAATAAGTGAGTTCGAACTCCAGCCGCACTATTACGTCCACTTCCGGACAAACACTTTGGGAAAAGTATGAACCCCCTTATCCACCCAGTTATGGGTTAAATAGTACCACTGCTGTTGTTCTAGAAGGATGGCTTTGGCATTAAATAACCTACAAAGTTTGACATGCCTTTAAACAAAGAAACCAAACCAGATCTTTCCCAAAAGTATTTGTCCGAATGTGAACGTAATAGAGAAACTGGAGTTTGAACTCACTCTCAACGATGTTGCAGTTCAGCTCATAAGCCACGACCCCTTATGGACTTCCCTATATATATAGATTTGCAAATGAATTCAAATTTGTTATTTAGGATTTTTATTAATTAATATACTTGTGCACTTATAAACATGTTTCGGACTTTTACGCTCTTTTCAGGTGGTGCTTTGAATGGTATGAGCACGCTACTATTTTTTATAGTAAAGATTGTTTTCATTGGTTGTTTAAGGAATAAACGTGTCTAGGACTTTTACGCTCTTTTCAGGTGGTGATTTGAATTGAATGAGCACGCTACCTTTTTTATAGTAAAAATTGTTTTCATTGGTTGTTTGATTTAGTTTAGCTCCAGCTTTTGTGTCTGTGAATTTCCCATTGGAGTTAATTGTCGGTGAAGACCTCTAGTCTTTGTAAATGTTTTTTTTTTTTGTGTGTGTGT
Organism: Sepioteuthis lessoniana; assembly: GCA_963585895.1. NCBI lineage: Eukaryota > Metazoa > Mollusca > Cephalopoda > Myopsida > Loliginidae > Sepioteuthis > Sepioteuthis lessoniana. The sequence continues at coordinate 38,792,090 of OY757938.1, forward strand.
GTGTGAGAGAGAGAGAGAGAGAGTGAGTACACTCATGTATTCTTACATTCGGATACATATATTTTTTCAAGAACATTTGATGGATTTTTGTCTTTCTTTGTTATCTTATATTTAGTCTATGTAAAAGTTTTCTTTAATATCTTATATATATATTTATCCCGTGTGTGTATGTGCGTGTGTGCAAGTGCGAATTAGTGTATATGCATGTACACTTATGTATACGTAAACATATATATTTTCAAGGGTGGTGGGTCGATTTAATGTGATTCAAAATATATGTCCCCATATTTAGTATATTGGCATAATTTTAAAGTCTCTCTGGCTGCATTCATATAGCCGTTTTGATATATAAAATGTTCTATTCCTCGTAATTTAATGTTGATTTTATTTAATTTGTTAAGTACTTGAGTGCAGCTAATATATATCTCGTTGCAGTTTGTGCATTTGATTACGGAGACAACATTGTTTAATTGCAGCTTCAATTTCTATTTATTATGAACGTTGTTTTCGACTTTTCGAAAATATAGGACTTTCATTCTATGATTAAATAACATGCTCCACATCTTTTACTCTTGTATTTTATGATTCATGGGTTGTGTGTTCTCCAAATTTATTTGAGGTTCGAGCGCGTTTTAAGTTTTTTGGTTGCCGTTTGCTTTTCATGATTTGTGTGGTATCTTTAATTCTGTTACTGATTGGAAAGTTGATCAAGATTCTTTTGACACCCCCTCTATGATAATTCCTAATTCTGATTATTAATGGGGATGTCTAAAGATGCTAATTCTTTTAAAATTGGTGAATTTAATTTCAGAGAGTAGGTTTCTGAGAAAATAATGTAAATCGTTTATGTTGCCCCTGAGCATTTCCAAAATAGGAATCAATTAATCAGGTATCTTTTCTAGGATCTTATAAATTGTGCTTTTATTTTGTTGCAGTATTTTATCCCTTTAATTTAACATAGATTTTTCTCAAAGTATCCAAAGGTTTGGGTAGCGAACATTAGTGCTATTTTATTTCTGTTCCAAGTGTCACGTGGTCTACCACTGAGAGGAGAGAAACAAGTAACTTCCCCTACCCCTCCGTGTTTGAATGGACAGGCCCCAAAGGTTGACCGTTAAAAGAGGAAATTAGAATGTAGGTCAAGCTGTCTGTACTCCATAACCTCACCCGGGTGGATAGAGATAGTAGTCCAAATGAATCGCCTGACAGGATGAAGAAGGAGAAAGAGGCCGAATGATTGGCCAGAACCCTAAAAACGGAAGTAGCTTTTTTCGTCAGCGGAAATAGAAAAAAAGAATTCAGTTTTCAGGACGGAGGTCGCCGTAGAAGGACATGCGAATCTCATGCCGAAACTCCGGGCGAAGAAACAGAAATAAACTTCTTGGATAGGAGATAACAGATGCCTTCAAGCTGAGCTCTACAGAATCCCGCTAGCCCGTGAAAGGAAAGAATATACTCTGCGAAGAAACCCGTCGAACAAGCTAACTGAACCTTAAAACCGTTTTCTCTCTCCAACCTTCCTAAGTATTGCAATTGTATGCTCTCTCCCTCTCAATTTAAAGAAAGAAGCATATATAGAATTATATGCATCAAGAAAAGAAGAGAAATGGAATGAAAGGATGCATTTCACAAACTCTAGACATATGAATAGATTTTGCCACCTTTTCAAGGTTCAAGAGAAAAGATAGAAAATTAGAAGGAAAAGAAAAAAAGAAGAAAGAGACATTTATGTCGGCGACTGTTTACTGGGAAACATAGCCGACCCCTATAAATATTTGTTTGGACCTTGGTTATTAAAACCTTGTTATATTTTAGATGTCCCCTCGTGTCGAAATTTATTCATTGTGTTGTTTGCCTATTGAATTGCCTTCTTTTGCATGTTCCTTTTCAGCTTCATTTTCGCCTCAATTTATTCTCGCTAAATGTCTTATTCGCCTTTAAAAATATTACACTGGGAATTGGAATTGTCGACTACGATAAATAATAATATTATATCTAAACTTAGCAGCCCATATCTTCCATTATCCTAGGAGTAGGAAGACGAAGTTGTCTGGTGGGTGGGTGTAACGTGATAAATGGAAACAGCGGCGGTCAGTCTAGCCCCAAGTTAACCCCCATATTATCTGCCAGTTCCCCTACGCCCAAAAAGGTAATCTTAACTAGGACTTATTTTGCGAGGGATCAAGTACCGGACTGCCCCGACTTCACATGTGCGAAAAATAAAATCCCGTCTTGGGATAAATATTTTATGCCACGTCACACAAGGGTTTGGATTTTATTAATGCTGTCGAATTTAAAAGAATTATTATTTAGTATTAGTTCTATACCACTAGTAATAAACCTTTTGTTAAATGTTGGTTGTAATTTTGGGGGGTATTTTTCTATCCAAAATATGTTTTCCTAATTCATGGGGAATATTACTATTCTGTTAGGTGACGTCAAAAGTTACCATAAGATCGTTTGGGATCATTTTTGTGATATATAGATACACATATATATATATATATATATACCAATTGGTTTAAGATATAAACTAAAACACAAAAAACATTACATTCTGACCCTAAAATACTGATTGAGATGTTAAAAGAGTTATCATTTAAACAGTCATTAGTTTTTAGATTGATCTTCTTGCTTAAGGACATTTTTCGAGAATAAAAAAGCTAAAACTCATTAGAAACTATTTATAAACATGTGCAAACAGGAATGTTTAAATCATTACGTTTTTGAAGTTCAAGTTTCGTTCACACGTGATGTTAATCCTATGGCATTCATATACCTTTAGTCTTGAAATGTGAACAGCCATTTAATAAATATCCTCTGATGATGGTTCAAGGCAGAAACCACTTGGGATAAACAAATTTTAATTATATACATAAAACAATTATATATATATATATATATATATATATATATATATATTCAAAAAAGTCCAAATCTCTTCGTGGAACTAACTAGTTTAATATATATTTTTTCTAACAAATTTATTTACAAAAAGAATAATTTTCTGACTAATTTAGATATATATGAAAGAGATTTACCAAGAAAATCATATATAATTTTTTTCAACCAATGTTCCCAAGTCTATTATTTAATTCATAACCTATCTTTCTCTCGCTATATATATATATATATAGAGAGAGAGAGAGAGAGTGAGTAAGAGAGATTCGTATAGCACCATGGTTAACTCAGAAAAAACTGGGAAACCGAGGAGAACAGTGGATTGTCAATATTCAAACTCCCAATGCAAACAGGACACCCCACACTAGTTTGCCAATTCAATAAGCCTTCCCAGTACCATAAATTCTGAGTGACATATATCAGTACAATGGTCGCAGT
>OY757938.1:38800428-38835428 GCA_963585895.1 Sepioteuthis lessoniana
GTGTGTGTGTGTGTGTGTGTGTATATATTTGTGCTTAAACATATTTGCATGTACACTTATGTGTACATTCATTTGTATACATGCACACACACACACACACATACACATATAAATATATATATATATTTTATATATATATTTGTAATTAATATTGTAAACTGTAAAAGACAACTTCTATTTGTCTGGCTGTCATTTCTCAAACATCTCAATATCTGAATCTGCTATTTTATGTTTAAATTTTGATTTTCAAATATATCAACAGAAACTGACATAATTGATTGATTAGTTGGTTGATTTAAATGGCATCTCAACCAATCCTGGGTTATCTTATGTTAACAGGTTAGGGAATCACATTTACATTTACATATCTTCTGAATGTTTTGGTTTTTTTTACTTGTCTTTTTGAATATGAATTATTTTTAAACAGATCTATTTGACTCGGATAGAACCCTACCAGGTCCTTCCACTCCATGTCATAGTCGACCTGAGAATAATTGCAATGAAGGGGTACTCAACAGTCTCCATTATCTAGAACAAGTGTCACACCATCAGAAGCAGGACATCCTTTTTTTAAGGGTTTTACTCTGCTGCTGTGGATGCTGTCAGCCTCACCCACAAAATTTTTACAATCAAAAGTTTCACATTCAAAAAGCTTGAAATTTATTTTTCATTAATTTCCTCATGTAATTTGTCAGTAGATTTGTCTTTAATATGCATTTCAAAATGCAAATGTCAGAATAAGGGATGAGATATCTTTGTTATTGAGATACATAGAATTTACACATGTCAGGCTCATTATCATTAGTATTGTAATGGTTTTTATCTTGCTTCCTGTTTCAATTTAATCTTTAAAAAATTAATTTCTTTATTTCATTAATCTTTTTATTAATCTTTAATCAGGATTGGTTTGGTAAGGGGAGGGGTTTTATGGCATATCAACCATTGAAGGTAATTTAATGCTAAACCCTCTTTAACATATATATTAAATATATAAGAATTGATTTGGTTTGATTTTATGGCATATCAACCATTGTAGGTTATTTAATGCCAAATCCTCTTTATACACTTATTTAAAATATATATGATTTGGTAAGGTTTGGTTTGGTTTTATGGCATATCAACCATTGTAGTTTATTCAATAGCAAATCCAGTTTATATATATATATTAGATATATATGATTTATATACATTAATTAACAAAGTTAAATACCATATTTGATGGTATATAAGACGCATGTGTGTATAAGATTAACCTTGATTTCAGTCAGTCAAAGCAAGAATCAATTAGTAATTAGTGTAATTATTAGTAAATTGTACAGCTTAGAATATATTAATGAGGTGTTATTTGTTTAAAACAAAATATGATCAAAATTTGATAAAAATGATAGAAAAAAAGAACACAAGCCAATAAAAATTTTATTACATTCAAAGGTAAGAAAACAAAATGAAAATAAGAAAAACCCACAAATAGCATATAAGACACAGGGGAATTTTAAAAGACATTTTTATTTTTAAAAAAAGTGTGCCTTATATGCCTTTGTGAATGACTGTAGTTCCAAGTATTTGCTCATCTTCACAAACAATTAAATTAAACATCAGTCATTTGTTTACACACAGTTAAATGATCAAACAGTTCTATTTTTAACAATTCAATTTTTCATGTCATTTGTTTCACTCAGGTTTAAATGTCAAACAGTTCTATTTTCACCCCATAGATAGGACCCTATCAGATACTACCACTTTGGGCCAGAGTGGACGCTGTGAATGATGGCAATGAAGGGGTGCATTCCCCAAAGTTCCATTATCTTTGGAGCCTCACCATGTGATTTTTTAATGTCTATGACACTCAGTTCAAAGTTTCGTGAAGGTTCCTGAGTTCAACAAACACCTGAAGCAGGCCGGAGAACATTTCAGCTGAAACGTTGTGGGAATAACAATAATGATGAAGACAATAGTCCAAAAACCCTTAATTATATAAATCTACAAGGAATATGATTACTTAACCTCTTGACATAAAATAACCTAGATAGGTTGGGAAACCATTAAATCTATCAATCAATACAACAGATGGATGGTTTGGTTTGGTTTGTTTGGTTTTATGGCATATCAACCTTTGTAGGTTATTTAATGCCAAATCCATTTTTATGTAAATTATCTGTTCTATTAAAAACAGTTCAGTTTAGCATAAGTACACAGTTCAATTGTCAAAAACCTTTCCATTTAAAACTATTCAAGCAGTTATACGTAATAATTCAGTTAAGTGTAAATACAGTTTTAATGTCGAAAAACAGTTCTATTTGAAATAATTCAGTTAAGCATAAGCACACAGTTTAAGTGTAAGTACGGTTTAATTGTCAAAAACGTTTCTATTTCAAGCTATTCAGTTTACTCAATTCATTTTAGCATAAGTATGCTGTTAGTTCTATTTAAGCCATAGATAGGGCCCTATCAGGTGCTACCAGTCCGGGCCAGAGTGGACCTGGGAGCAATGGCAATGAAGGGGTACTCCGCATTCCCCAAAGCTCCAGCACTAATGGAACCCTCACCATCAGATAGTTTAGTGTCATATACAGGACACTCGTTGGGGGGGGTCTTACCCCTCTGCAGAGGTGCAGTCAGTGTATTCTACAGCCCCAACTGACTGGGCAAACAACAGATGGAGAGAGCAGTATAGCACTATTAGAGAGACTAAGGTTTCAGCAATAAAAAAAAACGTTTTTATTTATGTATTTTGCCAACCCCTCTTCACAAGCAGGATGTGACACAAGGCCATTTTTAAGTGGAGTTTAATCAGGTTTGAATTAAGAGTTTTCCTTCTCCTAGACTGGTTGCTATACAAAGGCTAAAGAGCCTAGTTAGTGCTACTATTTGTCCATAGCTGGAGGGAGAATAGTTGGATTCATAACTTTCCCAAGGGTTTTAGAAAGCTATGTGAAATGGAAACAACCTTTTCTAGGGCTTGAACTCTGGTGACCGAGTCCATTTTCAATGATGGGAATGGTTTTTATTTAGTCAATACCAATTGCTATGCATTTTTTGCTTGCAATGAAAAATTTTTCATAAAATTGCTCTGAAAGTAATGACTCCCATTTATTCCAATGAAAACTATGACAGATGCTGAGAGCATTATAATATTCTGGGATAGAGCAAGTTTTCAGCTATAAAGCACTGTTTTCCTGTGTAAGAGATGAGTAGCAGTAAATAGTTTTACCTTTTTAATTTGGCCAAGTTTAGGTGAATGAAGTATGATAGACTTATAATTGGCCAAGTTAATTTATTGCAGTGAAAGCACAAAGAAATTGCAAACTTGTTCTCGATTTTTGTTCAAATGAATTGGCATCATCTTATATCAAATATTTCCAGTAGCTTTACAATTTTGGCATGAACATTCTTAGATATAATCAATACACAAGGAAATTCAATTTCATGTCAACGATGGATTCGAAATTTCATTTGGTGGCAAAATTAAACTGCACACACACACACACACACACACACACACACACACACACACACACACACACACACACACACACACATATATATATATATAGTATCACCCAAAAATAGATACATCTCTGACAATGTTTTATAAAAGTCAATTTTCTTCTGAACCAAAGATACCAGGATTTCTTTATTTCCAGTGGAACCTTATTTAATCAAACCAGATATTATTAGGTATTATTTATTATCAAATTCTACTGCATTGAAACTTTAATACCTAAAATAAAATTGCCCCACAGCTGTAACCAAAAATAATATTGCATATCTATGAAATATGATTATTTTTGTACTGCTGCATATTCATATATTTGGTTAGAGAATTTCAATAGAGTAAAATGATGGAGTCTCTGAGTTGTACATGCTGGAGTGTGACGTTGTTGTATGGGAGTTCAAACTCCAGTCAAGCTATTACATTCACTTTCTGAATAATATGAGAAAAGTATAAACCTCGTTATCCCTTAGTGAGGCAACTAGTCTAGGAGAAGGAAAACTCTGAATTCAAACCTGTGAAACTCCATGTAAAAATTGGCCTTGTGTCATATCCTCTCCGAGCGGAGGGGTTGGTAAATATGATAAACCCCGTTATCCCCCAAGATATGAGTTAAGTAGCATTACTACTTTTCTTCTACAATAAAGACTTTGTCATTAAATAACCCATGAAGGTTGATATGCCATTAAGACAAAGAAAATCAACCAAACCAATACAACCAAATTTGAGAATAAATAATTTTTAATAATGTTCGTTTTGACTGTATTCTGTTCCACTGATAGTTATAAAATTCTCATTTCTTTAGTTTAAAAGACGAACATAAATAGATATTTTTATTAAAAATTCTAAGGAGCATACTTATTTATAGGTTATAATCTCTCTCTCTATATATATATAGATATATACATACATATATATATGTATGTATATGTGTGTATGCAAGTATATATGAGTATGTACATAGATGTCTGTATATGGGTATATGTATATAATAGAGTCAATCAAAAAGTTCTAAGTCTCTCCCAGAAAGAATAACCAACACACAACCACTTTTCATAAAACTAGAAAAACTTAATCAAATCTTTGTATTACTTTCTGTGCTGTTGTGGCCTATACAAAGGTCAGATAGGCACACACACACACACACACACACACACATACACACACACACACACACACACACACACACACACACACACACACACACACACACATATATATATATATATATATATATATAAAACTGAATAAAATAAATAAACAAATAAAAAAATGGAAGTGAGAAAAAACGAGGAGATAACTCTTCACCCCACTTCCATACCCCCCCCATATCTATTCTGATTTATTTTATCCATAAGATCTGAAGAAGTCCTGTTAAATTTTTCTTCATGTTTTCAGTATACATCAGAAACACATAACAAGATAGAAATAAATTTATAATCAATCCTAAAGTAACCAGTCTTTGGTTTTTCTTAAAGAAAGTATATATATATATATATATAAAATGTTTGTTGTACGTCAAAAGAAAGTATAGAAATATTTTGAAATAGGTAGACCCACAAAGAGATTTTTATTTTTTGAATTTATTTATTTAAAATGAATAAATGAATAAAAAATATAAATTTCTTAATGGACCTAATTATTTTAATATATATATATATATATATATATATATATATATATATATATATATATATATATATATATATATCATGAAAACTATTCAAATTAGACGAACCAGACATGCAGGACACTGCTGGAGAAGCAGGGACGAACTCATAAGTGATGTACTCTTATGGACCCCCACACATGACCGTGCAAAAGCAGGATGACCAGCACAAACTTACATTCAGCAACTATGTGAGGATACAGGATGTTGTCCAGAAGACCTGCCTGAGGCGATGAACGATAGGGAAAAGTGGCGAGAGAGGGTCAGGGATATCCGTGCTACCAGCACGACATGATGATGATGATGATATATACTCATATCATACATCTTCATTGATGCATCGGGATGGGTCATCAGTGATATTTCCTTTGGGTTTATGGGGGTGGGTCTTGGAACATCAGACCCCCTCGCCCAAATGACCAAGTTGGCATTGATCTTACTCCAACTCCCATCCTGGCAGCTAAACTGTGCATCTTCCACACAAGACAAATGGCCACAGAAATGGCTCTATCCATAGGTATCACTTCAAATTTTGCAACAACGAATCAGAGCTCAGTTCCTCTGATGACTTCTGAATCTTTCCTTTAAAATAGGAAGGCCACTTTGCTCTTGCTTTACGGCTGTGATGACATTGTTTTTGGTGGGTGAACTAAAACTGAAAATATATATATATATATATATATATGTGTGTGTGTGTGTGTGTGTGTGTGTGTGTGTGTGTGTGTGTGTGTGTGTGTGTATTTATATATATATATATATATATGAGCATGTATACTCATATGTAAGTACATATTTATACATTCTTATTTATATATATATATATATATATATATATAGAGAGAGAGAGAGAGAGAGTAAGTAAGTGGTTGTACAATGGGTACTGCTGGAGGAGTAACAACAAACACATAAGCAATCTTCTCTTAGAGACTCCTATGCATGGATATACCAAGTTTGTTCAACCAGCAATGGCTTCCATTCATCAACTTTGTGTGAACACTGACTGTAGTCTAGAGGACTTGATTGGAGTGAACTATGAGAGGGATGGATAGTTAGAAAGAGTCAGGAAACTCTGTGGTAAACACCACTTGATGATGATGATGATGATGATGATGATGATGATATGTATATATCAACATCATTATCATGTCATGCCGCTAGCATGGATTTCCCTGACTCTCTCACACTAGTCATCTCTACCGTCCATTACGTTCGGCAGGTCCTCTTGATTATATCCCGTGTCCATACAGAGCTGTTGTAGATAATTTCGAGCTAATTGTCAAACAATTGCTCATTCATGTGATGGTGGCCATTGAAGAATATCAACTATATGTTTATCCTTACTCATCCAGCAGTGTCCCACATGTCTTGTTCATCTGATTCGTAAAGTTTTACAGATGGGAGGTAGGTGGCCGAACAGCTGTCGTTTTGTGGGATGTTACTTCCAGGTTTTGTTAAACATATATATATATATATATATATATATATATATATATATATAGACAAATACATCATGTGAGGGGGTGTCCTCATGGTGTAATGGTTAAAGCAATGGTCTGTAGAATCGTAGTAAGCGAGTTCGTACTCCAGTCATGCTATTTTGTTCACTTTTAGGCAAATACCCTTGGGAAAGGTATGAACCCCCTTATCCTCCCAGCTATGGGTTAAATAGTACTACTACTGTTCTTCTAGAAGAATAGCATTGGCATTAAATAACCTACAAAGGTTGATATGTCATTAAACAAAGAACCCAAACCAACCAAACATCATGTGAATTCCAAAACTCATGCCTCTTATCCTTATGTTTTGAATCTACTAAAGTGTCTCAAACTGATTGATAGAGCAAATTTTCACCTACCAATCACAATTTTTCCATATAGTTACCACCATTAAGAGTGAGTAACAGTTTAATTTTGTACACTGTGTACAGATAATGTGCCATCCTGTATATCTATAACTGTAAGCATTTTTACTGGTAATATATTAATCCTTTCAGACATTGTTGAGATTCAATTTTTTATAAATTGGTTCTGTCTTTTCTTGACTAGAAAATATTTTGTTTATGGAATTAATTTTAAAAAAATATGTATATATCTATATATACCAATTTTTAATCACCATCATGAATAATAATTGCTTACTGGACAGTTTTTACTGAAGCAATTAGCTTTTTATGTGGGCATCCTATCAAAACATTTAAGATGCAACTCATAATGTTATTGACTATCAAACTTGGACACTGCCAAAAGCAAAGATAGCAATGACTAATTGCATGTTACTATATGCAGGCTGCAGTGTTACCAGTTTGACTACATGTTTTATCGCAATCTTCACAAAAAAAAAAAAAATCAATGTAATTAAACGTAAATAAATAAAAAAGTCTTATAAAAAATAGACTTTCATATCAGATTTAGATTTCTGATTTCAAATTGATAAGAAAATTTACAAGTTTGCTACTGCAAGAATTAGCAGGTAATTTAAGATAACTACCCCCTCAAACCAATACACCCAGCTGGTCTGGTCATATGAACTTCAGTTATTTTAGTGAATCGATAATGCCAACTTGTATAAATCAGTTCAATACATACACTAAATATTTAATGCTTTCGTAAGAAGAACATTTCATTTCTGAATTTGAAATTGATATATAATTGGTGGTTGACTCAAAACCGAAAATAAACATAAGACATTGACCTTGTGTCACATCCAGTTTGTGACGGAGGACTTGGATAGAGTCATAGAAAAGGGAAATAAAAATTTAATCCTTACAAATTGTGCCACTAATTAGAAGTATTTATACCCAGGAAATCTGAATTCTGTCTATTAAATTTTAATGCCATCACTGTAGTACAATTGGCAGCTCTTAAAATCCACTGATTGTACCACTGGCAGAGAAATAAGAACTATCTTCACTAAAAAAAGGAATATCCTGAGTGCATCACTAAACTGCATCTGATGGTCAGGAGTACACACTCATTGTCATTACTCCCATGTCCACACTGACTTGGAGTGAATGTACTTGTAATGGTCTTATTAATGGGTCATATAGATCGGTTCAAAAATTATCTGACCATGTGCAAAAAAATGATCTCTTGAGAAACAACTGCACAAAAAAGTGGAAATATGAAGTACAATGAATGCAATTCCCAAACCTCTAGACATAAAATAACCCTAGATGGATTGACGTGCCACAAAATCAACCAATCAATCAATAACAGCACTGGCCATTCTATTTGCTACTGTGTAAATAGTCATTACATTTGCCATTGGGTAACTGGTCAAGGAGAAAGGCAACAATGAATTCCAGTCCCAAGACTTGACCAAAATACCCCACAGGGATTATGTAGGCTCCCAAGTTTGACAAGAAACACCTAAAGAATGTCAGAGAATGCATTGGCCAAAACATTGTAAGAATAGCTATAAAGACAATAAAGTACTCTAAATGATATAAACAAAAAATATTATATAGAAATACAATAGATTCACTATCCAGATGAGATTTTCCCCTGCTGACAGAACTTAGAATATGCTGAAGTCTTAGACCTCCAACCAAAAGATGTTTCCTGGGTATGAGGCTTACCTGCAACTAATAACGATGCTCCAGTTCGGTAAGAGCTTTGTGGCAATAATTCCCAGGTTCATTCTGAGCCAACATGGTAGGACTTGTTTTTTTTTCCTAAACTCTTAAGTGTGTTTGGTTAAGTTGCCACAGTAAAACAGTAAACAAGAAATTAGAGTCCCAAATGCAGTACAATGTGTTGAACCTTGTTCTGGTTCCCCTATTACCAAGTAATATAGCACTTTAATTTTCCTTCAGTGTAATGAAGAGAGGGAGACCTATTGCATGGTAACCTCTAGTCTCCTTTCCAATTGTTCCTATTCTGACAAATGCTAAAAAGGGAGGCTAATTTATTAATTGTCAGAATTTCTGAGATGAAGCTTGATGATTTTTATCATTAAGGGTTTTCGGACTATTGTCTTCATCTTTATTGTTATTTACACAACGTTTTGGCCGATATGTCCTCCGGCCTTCTTAATAACAATAAGATGAAGACAATAGTCTGACAACACTTAATGCTAAAAAGGCTAATTTATATTTCCTTATTTTCCTTAATTTTACATCCCTAAGATATACTTTATAAATTTTAGAGCAAGACTCATGTTCAGGTATTTCATATATCCAGCAAAATACAATAAGTGCAGGGAGATCTATTGAAATCTTCTTCTCTACTGAGTTTCTATAGATTTTTCAAACATTAGAACAAGAAGCTTTTTTAGTTTTTTACTATTGATTTTTGCTTTTATATCTTTTGAAAATAAATGTAAACAATCCTTCAAAACAAATATTTTCCATTCCATATATTGTACACATTTTCGATTTTATATATCATACATAAATGAATTTTATATCAGAAATTGTGGAACTTTCGGCAACCATTAAATTCAGTATTGAGTCAGATTGTATAAATAGAATTTATATTGTTGAATATTTTAAGGTAGATATCAATTAAGATGGATTGACAACCATAGTTCAAATCTTGGAAGGGGCTGTTTGTATTTCACTTCAGGCTATTGCATTTAGGAGAGATGTAAATCTTTTTCTTTTTTCCTCTAGCAATAGATAAATAATTTGGCAGACTGGATTCATTAGCTTTGGTAAGGCAACCACTCAGGGGGATGGAAAGATACTGACTATAAAACTTGAGAAATGTTTTTTAGAAAATCTGTGGCACATGAGTGCAAAATTCTTCTGTTATCAGCTCATCCAAAATGTACGACTTGCCTTCACTTCTATAAATAAATCCTCTGTGTTCTTAGTCCAATGGGTCATATCTTAAACTGAACAGTGTGGTTTATTTATAAGCATATCAACCCCTTATGGTGTATTTAATATCAAAATTTAATTAAATTGTATATGCTTAATTATCTTGGTAGAGCAACCACTCCAGCAAAAGGAAAAACTGAATTTAAACCAGCTGTAAGAAAAGTTGGCGACCGTATTCGAGGGCAACCAGAAGGCTCCCTTTTCAATAGCTACTACACCGAGGTGTAGGGGAGGGTGCTACTCCTTTCCCTGGATTGCTTCACTTTACCCTTGATACTTACCTTATATTGCTGAGTGTTAAGCAAGGAAGCATCAAGTACCATTTTTAAAGTCTTTGGTGTGACGCAACCTGGGATTGAACCCATGTCTCCCGGACGATTTTGTATCCCATATAAGAAGATCGGTTGGGAAAAAGAATATGTTAATTTACAAAAGTATAGAATTAATTGAAATATTCTTTCATGTTCATATTACATTCTAGTCAACATTTGAAGTACTTTTAGTGTTACTGGTATTATTGCAGGAAAAGGAATCAACAATCAGAGTTCAAATCTTGGACTTGGTTGTTTACTTTTTGCTTTCTGTCCATGTTTTTGGGAAAGGTATGAATCTATCAGTTCTCCCTCAACTGCATTCCTGTAATACATTGTCCCTCGATTGAGCTGTCAATCAAGAGATGTACCTGTGTAAATAAGCGAAAGAACAGCGGAAGCAGGTGGGCGTTAAAGAATAATATAACCAGCACACAGACGGCTTGAGTCAGTTGGACAAGATGCCGGAGTGAGAGCCAGCAGCAGACAGAGGGCTTTAGGCCTTCAGTGACCAACACTTGAGCAACCCAGCCAAGATGAGAAAGAAATGCTGTTATGGTCAGAAGAACTTGGGGTCAATATAGCAGTCTGTCCCTGTCTCCAACTCATCTCTCACACACAACCAACATCACCCTTTCAAGAATAAAGTGTGAGAGATTATATTTTTATTAAGAAGTGTATTTGTTCGTTCATTGAAGTTTGTATATTATGTTTGAGTATGTCTCTGCTTATATTTATACTTGTATTATGAGTATACAACATTCCTTCACCCAGACTTGTTGTCTTACCAACGCAACCAATCGAGGTGAAGGAAACTTTAAATTCAAACCTAATGTATTTCACTCAAAAATTGACCTTATGTCACACACTGCTCATGGCTGAGGATTTTGGTTAAATATATATACTTAAAATTTTATTATCTTAATGTTGATAGTAGCAGGTGTTTGAGAACCTCCGCCTTAGATTATGTGGCCCTGGGCAGCAGCCTACTCAGCTCAAATGTATATCCAGCACTGAACTTTCCAGAGACAATATTCAGTTTTCATGCTCATAATATTATAGACATTTTGAAAGAGCTTTAGATGTCAAGATATATATATAAAAATATATATATATATAAGTCTGAGTGTGTGTATATATATATATATATATATATATATATGTATGTATGAGCAGGTGGTAATTTAACAGCTGGACAAACCTGATGAGTGACGCATAGAATGATGCGCTGGGAGACAAGCGTATGCAGAGACAGAAAGAAAAAACAAGAACAGACAGACAAACAAAGAAATAAAGAAAAAGGAAAAAAAAATGAAGGTTATCACAAATAGAATTCTTCAAGCTGTACTTAATCTAATTCTTGAGCCTCTTGCTCACCAGCCTCTTGCTCACCAGCATCTTTCTCTTCTCTTTAGCTCTAGGCACAAAGATATTTCTGTTAAAAATGGTCCCCCCCCCATCTCCAATCACCACAATCACCAATTCTGGATTTATTCACATGCTGGTTATTTCATTGGTTGATTGCGAATGGATCTTTTTTTTTTATCTTTTATTTTTTGTCTGAAATGTTTCTGCTACAATCTTCTTTGTTTTGAAGGATGGAAATGTAAAATATAGAGCTGAAAAAGGAAATGAAAAAAGTGAATGAAGAGCTTCCAAAAATAAAACATGAACTGAGGAGTTATCTTCCCATTTTTTTTTTTTCGCAATGACAAACTCTTTTATAGATCAACCTAGAGCTTTCCAAACTGCGTGACATGACACTTTAGTGTGTGGACTATAATCTTTAGGCTCATCACAAAATTAACCTTTGAACTCAGATGTGTGACTAAAAGCTCAGTTAAAGCCAAATTTATAATGTCTTCTCATGTAAAACTATAATCAAATTTTATACTGTGTTCCGAATTCAGTGTTTAAGTGATCAAGTAACGTGGTCTTGAGCCACATTTACTGCAGTCTGAAATAAGACCTTATATGGACAAGAGTGTCTAAAAATAGAAATTGGAGGCAGTAGAAAGAGAGACAAAAATAATAGAATAAATGAAATATTACAGTTACAAAGAGATATTGGAGAAATTAGGATTAAATACTTTATGAGAAAGAAGAATAAGAGGTGATATAACCAAAATTTTCAAAATAATTTATGCAATTTCTAATTATGATAAAAATTCTTTTGAATATTTCTCTTCATACTGAAAATTTATTGTCAAGATCAATTACAAAAAGTATGTCTTCTGACCATTTATTTATTTACTTTTTTTGCTAATAGAGAAATATATTTTTGGAACAAGTTGCCAAAACAGTTCAAAAGCAGCAACAGTATAAAATAGTTTAAGATTAAATCGAATGATTTCAGAAAAAAATGATCAGAAAAAGAATTAAGAGGGGCATTTTGGGGGACGAATTACTTTACAGAATTTAATCTGTATATGAATATTTTGGGGCATTTAATCTGTATATGAATATTTTGGGGCATTTTGGAATGAATTACTTTACAGAATTTAATCTGTATATGAATATTGTATAGGTTCACTGCAAAGATTCTTTTTTTTTTTCAATTATGTGAGAAGATAGTGCAAAAGGGAGATAACCAAGAGGGCATAACAAATAATAATAATAATAATAAAATGAACACAATATTTTGAGAATCAAGTAGATCATCTGTTGACCAATTGAATTCCTCCTGTAACAGTGATCCATAATGATATTGATGCTTTTATTTAAGAAGGGATGTAGGAGTCTAATCAGCTTTTGATGGTTATCTATGTTATATCATACTGTGTTCTGTTTTAGGGAGATCAGGAAAAATAGCTTTGAGCCACATTTGTAGCAATCTAATGACAATCAATGAAACCACACAGTTATATATATATGTGTGTGTTTGAGTAAGGTACGAGGTTTAATCAGATAGAAATGTTGCATAAAGAAAATGGATCGAAAAATACATATAAATAGATGAGAAAAGATTTATCAATTAATTAGTTCCACTGATGTGTGTCACCTTAACTTGTTTAAAAATTTATGTTTCATAACATAACATTTTTTAATATTTTTCAAATATTTATCTGTATTCATTTCAAACTGCTGTTTCAAATTCATAATTCCCACCCAGAAGAAGACAAAAACCTGAAATTTCCATAATTTTGTATCTTAAACAATTCTGTCAAAATTTGTTGGTGGAACTCATTAAGGTGGACTTAATTAATAAATAAATCTTTTTCCATCCATTTATATGAATTTTTCTTTCCACTTTCTTTATTCAACATACATGTGTGTGTGTGTATGTCTTTTGGAAAAGGTATGTGTTTTGGGAAAGGTATGAATCCAATTATTCTCCCTCCAGCTATGAGTAGGGCAGACTGAATTCTTCAGCCTTGGTGAGGCAACTAGTCTATGAGAAGGAAGACTCTGAATTCAAAATCCGCTTAAAAATTGACCATGTGTCATATCCTGTCCGAGCAGAGGGGTAGGTAAATATGTATATGTTTTGAAATGATAAAACTACAAGGTAAAAACTAAATTATTATTCCTTACTTTCATGGTGGCATTTGAATAAATAAATAAATGAAAGGTCTCAGTTGTCAGCAAACTTCTTCTATGAAGGTAAATATTTACTTCGTTATTAGGCACCTGATATAGCCATGTGACTTATTATGTCAACCATGTGATAGTCATGTGACATAATACAAGAGTAAATGTTTGTTTAGTGGAATCTAACTAAGATAGATGTGTCGAATACTAGATCACCTGATTATGTGAAACTCTGAGTTGTAAGTTTTTGTTAGTTTCTTTGTTTACCTTTATGAATTATCTAATTTCAAAGCCTTCATTGTAAAAGAACAGCAGTGATATTATTTCACCAATAGCTTGCAAGATAAGTAAGTTCATACCTATCTCTAGGGTATTAGTTCAAAAGTGAATGTAATAGCGTGACTAAAGTTTGAACTTATTTTGACACAGCAGTCCAGCACTTTAGCCCTTACTCCTTTGGGACTACTCCCAAGAGTTTTTATCTTGTTTTATACTTGATATATATATATATATATATATAATTAGAATTTTGTTATATGTATAGATTGATGGATTGATTTTAATCAAATGTCAACCTGTCAAGGATTACTTTATTCTTAGACCTTAGATTGGTTGGTTGTTGGTTGTTTGTTGTTTAATGGCACATTAAATTTCTAGGGTTATGTAATGCCATATCCATCCTTGCAGAAGGACAGTCATTGTATTATTTAACCCATAGCTGGGAGGATAAGGGGGTTCACACTTTTCCCAAAAGTATTTGTCTGAAAATGAACATAATAGCTTGACTAGAGTTCGAACTTGCTTACTACGATTCTACAGTCCAGCACTTTAACCATTACACCACAAGGACAACCCCGACCTTAGCTTGGTTTGGTTGGGTTTTATTGGATATCAAACATTGTAGGTTATTTAAGGCCAGATCCTCTTTATACATGTATATCAAATATATATGATTTGGTTTGGCTTAGTTTTATGTCATAGCAACCATTGTAGGTTATTTAAGACCAAATCCTCTTTATACATAAATATTAAATATATATGATCTGTAAACACATTTTAAAACAAGTCTGAACTTATTGTTTTGCACTCAATTAAATGGTTCCATGCATTGTTATGTGTCACTGAAAATTCAATTAAACATCAGTTATTTATTAACACACAGTTAAATGATCAAACAGTTCTATTTCTAACTATTCAATTTTGTATGTTGTTTGTTTGCACACCATAAGAATGCCAAGCAGTTCTTTTTGATCCATAGATAGGACCCTATCAAGTACTACCATTTCAGGTCAGAGTGTATCTGGGAGAAATGGCAATGAAGGGGTACTCCGCATTCCCCGAAACTCCTGAGCCTGAACCTGAGCCTCACCATCAGATTACTTATCGTCATATTCAGTACACTTATTGAGGGGGGAGGTCTTACCCTATGGCAGAGATGCAGTCGGAGTATTCTACAGCCCAAGCCGACAAGGTCTATAGAGAATTATAATCATTGTATGTTTATGTTTATATTTTTTGCGTATTTCTTTTTTCCACACACTTATATGATACCAGCCGTTACTATCTAATTCAAGAAGTGAGTTCGTACTCCAGTCGTGCAATTATGTTCACTTTCAGCCAAATATCCTTGAGAAAGGTATGAACCCCCTTATCCTCCCAGCTATGGGTTAAATAGTACCACTACTGTTCTTCTCGGAGAATTGCTTTGGCATCAAATAACCTACAAAGGCTGATATACCATTAAACAAAGAAACCAAACCAAACCTATCTAATTCAAATAATTAACCAACACATCTATTTGACCCTTACAGATTCCACTATTCGAGCTCAGAGAGAACCTGGAAGTAATATCAATGAAGTAGTACTCCACACTCCCCAGAGCTCCAGAACAGATGCCTCACTCTCAGATGCAGCTTAGTGTCATATCTAGGACACTTCTTTTTTGGGGATGTGTGTGTGTGTGTGTGTGTGTTGGGGTCTCACTCCTCTGCAGAGAATATGGTTGATATCTTCTAAGCCCTGCTAACAAAGCTGGTAATATATAGATTACTGAGACTTTATTGAAAATCTTTTGAAATATCTTCGTTAAAAAGAAGTAAATGGAGTTTGTGATATAAGAATAGAGCTGAAAATTCCTTATCGATTGGACAATGAAGGCAAAATATGAAAGCAAACCATACAAGCATTTGGTTGGATGGTAAAAATATTATGTTGATCACTTTCTCTTGGAAACACTTAAAATGAATTCAGAGGCGGATATTAACTTCAAGTATAGCATCTGCAGTCAAAGATATACAGGTTCTTAGTTTCTTGTAATTAACAAATGCAATAAAAAATGATTTCAACATCTGTTCAGTGGCAAGAAGAACAGTGATGGGGGGAAGTTGAGGAGAAAATGGAGGTGAGGGTTATTCCGACCATTTTCTCTCCTGTTTTTTTTAAAGACCAATTTAATTTGTCTGTTGTTACCATTCCCATTAGATTGGAAATAGAAAGGAGTGACACCATTCATGATTAAGAAACAGTGAAAATGAAAATTTTTATGGTACATGAGATGCATTAAAAAAACATATCAAGACTATAGCTGTGATTACCAAGACAGAAATAAACAATGAATGAGACAGTAATTTTTTTTTCAAAACACTCACCATTCCATTCAACATACTTACACCAGTGAGTTTTAAATTGGTCAAAGCACCTCTGAAACTCCTCTTTTGTTATAGTGCAAAGCTGCACCATCATAATGTTCATATTCTCAAATCTCTTACCCTTGAGATGAATTTTCAGTTTAGGAAAAGTTGTATCGAGTATGTCTGAAAAACAATAGAATAAATGTGTTGTATACTGAAGGAACTATTTGGAAGAGAATGAGTAATTCATTTATTGTTCATTTTTTGTCTTGGTAAATACAGCTTCAATCTTAAACCTTTCATATCAATCTATTTCAGTTTGTCCATATCTATCAATCTATCTCAGTCTGTCTATATATGCTTTCCCCCCCCTCTCTCTCTCTCTCTCTATATATATATATATATATATATATATATATCCCAGTCTTTATATATATATATATATATATATATATATATATATATATATATATATATATCACTGGTTTATCCCTTATTTCTCTTTATCACCATTCATATCATTTTACTTTTCAATCTATCTATCTATCTATCTATCTATCTATCTATCTATCTCCGTCTTTTTATATCTATCAATTTATTGCTGTTTTATCTTTTATATCTATTCATCACCATTCATATCTTTTTACTTATCTATTTGTCTATCAATTTATCTCTCTCAGTTTGTTGGTATCTATTTATCTCTTCATCCAATGTAAATTAACAAAGAGTGATACTAAGTGAACTGCACGAGGAATGTGAGAATTGAAAGCTATCTTCATTGCAACCCTCCTCTCAACACTTTGGGAGCCACCACCTCTATGCTCCTGCCCTTGACATCAATGCTTCTTGGCACCTGTTTTCTTGGCACCAACCTTGGGTAATTGGCTCTCGGTGCCACGGCAACCATTTCATGTCTTACACCTCTGTTAGAAACTATTTACATTTCAGTGCTTTCATTCTAACTTATTGCTCACAGATCGACCCAATGCTGAGTTTTGTCTTGGAGTTGGCGGGGAATTGTTCATTTTCTAATAATCTCTGCCTGGAACAGTTTTGGAATTATTCCATTCCTACCAGAAGAATTGGCATTCTTTTAATTGTACAAGTCTTGCCATTGATTCTGTTCACATTGGTTGTAGTCAATGTATTTTATGTGTTTTCTATTTTTTTTTTTTCTCATTTTTATTTGGGCAATGTTCAGAAAAGTTTTCTTTTTTGATTATTTTGGATGACATCAGTCATCTCTGCTGGGGTAGCTTCCCTATCCATTAAGACAGTTACATGCCCGTGTGTCACTTCGCATTGGATTTTGAAACCCAGAGAGAATACTTGGTGGTGGAATGATACCATCTCTCTTATCATTTTATGAGGTATTTTAGTAGAATTTTTACATGGCACTAAACATTTGTACTCTAAACTTGAAAGTTAAATTGTCAGAATAGTCAACTTCAAAATGGACAATCAAAGAAGCAGAAGAATAGACATTCTGCTGTGTGACTTCTCAGTCAGCAATAAGGCAGCATTGGGTGAGATTTTGTACTGTGTGACTGTCTAATTAATTATGACAATACTCCAAATCATTCATCAGGTCTTGTCAAGAAACTTTTTGCAAAACATTACCCAGGTCAGTTACTCTCCTATTGGCAGAACTTTGAAAATGCTGACTATATCCCCTATAGATGAATAAAATTCTCAAAAAAAAGCGTGTCCGTGATATTCCTGGGTATTCCTGTCGAATATAAATAATTTGCATGCAGTTATATGTTTTCAAGTATTCCTATCTCATAGTAATAATTCAATGGTTTCAAATGGTTATTTCTGTTTGGTAATAGTTATGTTTGCACACAGTTATATAGTTTCAAGTGAGTAATGATAATTGTTCGTAAAAAATTATTGCTTGAAGTAACTATTCTTAATATGAATTATTTACTGTTATATGGTATCAAATATTCCTATCCAATAAGAATAATTTTTAAACAGATCTATTTCACTGATAAAACTCTAACAGGTACTACCCCTTTTGGTCAGAGTGGACCTGGGAGTAATATCAATGAAGGGACACTCCACACTCCTCAAATCTCCAGAATTGGAGCCTTGCTAATAGATGTAGTTTAGGGTCATACCCAAGACACAAGAGTATTTTAAAGGCAGTACTGCACTATTTTTTTGGTCAATAGTAAATGACAGGTACTACCCCTTTTAGTCAGAGTGGACCTGGGAGTAATATCAATGAAGGGACACTCCACACTCCTCAAATCTGCAGGATTGGATCCTTAATAATAGATGTAGTTTAGGGCCATACCCAAGACACAAGAGTATTTTAAAGGCAGTACTGCACTATTTTTTGGTCAATAGTAAATGACAGGATGCTTTCCGGAATAACTATGTACAACAAAATTGTCGATTTGATGTTGACAGAATTATTGATGGAATAGACATTCATTTTACTTAGAAGCCTCAGCAGTTCTTGAATTGCATCAACTTATATAATCTACCAATGTTCAATGTGTGTAGTGAAAATGAAATATTGGCTCTCACACTATTTCTTTGGGAATGTGCTTCACTGTCAAGTATCAACAAGTAAATTCCTTACCCTCAAGGAAAATAAATGATTTATTTTTACACATTGAATTTAGCTAGCCTATTCAAGAGGACATTTTTTTTAAACAGTCATAGTGAAGATACCATTGGAATTTCTGAAGCAGTTTTGTTTTTAATATGAGTAGACTACTTAAGCACGGATAACTATTCCTCCCTTTTATTCTTCTCTTTCTTTCAATAAATACTTACTCTTCTCTTTACTTTTTTTTCATCTTTATTTTCTGGCTTGCTTATTTAATTTCACAGAATTTTTTTTCTTCTTTTTATATGTCTGTATCTTGGGTATTCATTTCCTTAATCTTTCTTCTACCATTTTTCTGTTTGTCTTCTTTTTTTCCTTTCCTTTCGTTTACTTTCTTTCTTTCTTCTAGCTATTTCCTTTCCTTCATCCCTTTCATTCTTTCTCACTCTAACCTTTTCTTTCTTTCTTTCTTTCTTTCTTTTCCTAACTTTGGTTTATTTATATCTTTCCTTTCATTATTTCTTTTTTTCTTTCTCCATACTTCTATTCAGTTTTTCTTTCTTTCCTTTCTTCTTTCTTACACTTCTATTTGATTATCTTTCTTTCTTTCTTTCTTTACATTTCTGTTAAGATATTATTTCCTTCTTTCTTTCCTACACTTCTCTTTCTTTCTTTCTTTCTTTCTTTCTTCAACCTTCAGTTGATTTTCTCTTCTTCTGTCTTCTCCCACATTGTTTATTTTCTTCCTTCCTTTCATTGTTTCAATCATTTTTCTTCTACCGCTCTTCTGTTTATTTCATTTCATTTTGTTTCTTTCATTTATTTTTAAGTCTCTTTTCAATTGCCTTTGTGTATCTATCTTTCTTTTATCAGTTTTTTTTTTCAGCTTTATTCTTCTTCCATTATTGATTTCTAATATTTTTAAAAATTCACTTCTGCCTTCTTTCTTTCATTAATTTCTTTCTTCAATTTCATGTCTTTTTTTTTCTTTTTCTTTGTAATTATTTTTTTCCTTTAAATTGAATTTCTTCACTTCTTCATTAAATTTTAATTCAAAATATCTTCACTTCTTTATAAATTTCTTTTCTTCATTTTTTATTCAATTTCCATTTGTAATTTTTTCAACTCTTAATTTATTATCCATAATGTTCTCATTCATTTTCCTTCATAATTTATTCATCTCTTTATTCATTTTTATTCATCTCTCTAAAAATAAATCCTTCTGGTTTTCTTTCTGTGTTTTTTCTTTCATTCCTTTTTTCTTATTTTATACTCTGTTTTTTCACTCTTTCATTCAATCATCACTTGCATTCAGACCATCAAAGTAATGTTAGCAATCTTAGAATGATTAAAAGAAAATTTCCCAGATTTGTAAAAAAAAAATCATTTTTATTAAAATCCATAAAAAACTACAACCCAACTACATCTGCAACAAAACACTGAATTGGCTATGAAAATGGTTCTTGAGGTGGCATTTAATCTCCAAGAAGGAGATAAACTTTACTAATACGCACTTACATATGAGTATCTATGCTTCTTTTATATATATGGAGTTTGCATGGCATAGAGGATAGCATACTGGACTGTAACAGCATCAAAAGCAAGCTTGAACTCCAGTCATGCAATTGCATTCCCTTTTAGACTAATGCTGTTGGCCCAGCGGTTAGAGTGTTCGCCAATGGCCCGGGAGACCTGGGTTCAATCCCAGGTCGAGTCATACCAAAGACTTTAAAAATGGTACTTGATACCACCTTGCTTAACACTCAGCATTATAAGGTACGGTTCAAGGGTAAAGTGGAGCAATCCTGGGAATGGAGTAGCGCCCTCCCCTACACCTTGGTGTAGTAGCTATCGAAAAGGGAGCCTTCGGGTCACCCTCGACTATGGTCGCTAACTTTACTTTACTTTACTATGAGTTAATTAGCACTGCTACTGTTTTTCTCTCAGGATGGATTTGTCTTTAAGTAACCCAAGAAGGTTGATAAGCCATTAAACAAAAAAACTCATGTATATATATATATATATATATTTTTTTTTTTTTTCATTACTGTGTTTAAATGTTGCAGTATCTCCAAAAGCAATCTCAAGTCTGATAAATGCACCAACAATTACGGCCTGAAACTGTATATCAAAATAGAAATCCTTTTTGCATGGTAACTGCCTCTAACTAAGTGTTATTTATAAGGCCACTTGTCAAAGTTAAGAAAAAGTTTTGATTGGAGTAACTGGAAAACCATAGAAACAAAGGAACTATTCTATTACAAAGTGCTCACCTCTGATAAGAAATATGAAGAGGACACAACAGTTTTCTAAATAGGATTGAGATTTTAAGAACAAAAGCCTTCCAACAATTGGAAAATCAGAAAACCTGCCCAAACATATGTAACAATTCAAAGTGATTTAATTATATACCCAACCTCTCAAACACATACCCAAGTGATTTTATCTGTCACTCTCTCCAAATATCAGAGACTTTTTGTTAGAAATGTTACAAGGGAAGCATGAATTTAGAGTAAAACGTTCATTAAAAAAATATTGCTTAATATAGTAGCTTCTGGGTAATGTGATAAGACGTTCATGCAGAAATTAATCATGAATAAAACAGCTAAAATGAAAAACAAATAACAGGAGGTTGAGTTGAATAGACGTTGTACTTTTATTGTTATATTTTGACCTTCGATCCAGCCCCAAAATACTATTCCAAGGTAATACAGCGGAAGGAAGTGACACATTCCAACGGCCAGTAATCGAAAGAGATTGCGTGGGCGGATTAAGGCTTATGATATGGGACAAGGTGAAGGTCTCATTGTGCCACTACAGTCATGCACCGGAAGAGAGTAACCTCTGAACTGCATGACAGTTATTTCCGCTTGATGACGATTAAACATCCGATTCAAAGATCCAGTAGCCAATCGTGTGGGCGTTGAGTTATTATTTAACTCAGTTGAGTTTGGGTCCCAAGAGTTGCCAGTATAATTCCAGACAGTAGAGACCAGATGTGGTAGGGAAAGCCACACCCGACCGAGGGGGCCCTCGGAAAACCCCCGATGGAGTGGACCCCAACATCAGGAGAACAAGACACAATGTGACGGTCATAACAGTGGGGTCAAAATATGAAGTTTATGTTCGGTCTCCAGCACTCTCTCACATGCAAATTTTGAGTAACCCTTTTCAAACCTTGCAATAAAGGGAGAGGTAAATATGTTAAAGAAGCCTTCCTGTGTCTTCCTTCTTGCGTCTTTATCGTTGTGTCGCTGTGAATTATTCTACATATATATGTGCATGTATGTAGATGTGAATCTGCATATGTGACTATATAACATTATGCATTGTTTTACTTTTGTGACTGTTCTGAATTCCTCAAGGAATAAAATTTGGTTATCAACGAGAAATTCAGGACTGACATTTTTGGTTCAGTGGCCAAAATATCAAAAATTTACGTCTATCCTCTTTGACTTCTGGACTGTTAATGTTTTGGAGGAATAGTCGGTATTTAGACCCACTAGATTTTCATGGTGAAAAGGAAAAGTTATTTTTGGAAATTATGAGACTTATGTGTCTTTTAAATTTGATAAAACACTTACGTTAGGAATGTTTTAGAATTATGACTCTGAATCCATCTGTGTGATTCAGAAAACTTTAAATACAAAATTATGCCATGAATCTTGATGCTACAAAATCTTCCAGGAATATTCTACAAGATTATCTGACATGATTGGCTTGTAAAGAAATACTATTCTATCTACATCAGTAGAAATATCTTTTATACTCATATGTAGGTCGGTATTTTTTAGGCAAAAAATTAGTGTCACACGACAGATTTTGAAAATCAAACATTTGAAGTAGCCTGGCACATTGCCTGGGAGGTGCATTTCAAAGTGGGATCCATTATCTCCGGGGTGAGAAGAATAAAATGGCTAATATTGTAATAATTAGTAAATATCACTTTCACTGGGGAGGGCAAGTGGTTTTTAACGGGTACAGGCTCTACTGGCTTCCTTTGATGACGAAGGTCCATGAATGAAGCTTCAAAAATTAATTCCATTACTCCCAGATCCACTCTGATCTGGAGTAGTAGTACCTGTTAGGGTCCTATCTATGTGTCAAATAGATTTGTTTAAAAATTATTCGTTTTCGTTTGTGCTGTATGCAAAAAAAAAACTCTTAAGAAACAGCTCCACCGAAGATGTAAATATGAACGTACATCATCATCATCATCATGTCGTGCTGGTAGCACGGATATCCCTGACCCTCTCTCGCCACTCCTCCCTATCGTTCATCATCTCTGGCAGGTCTTCAGGACAACATCCTGTATCCTCACATAGTTGCTGAATGTATGTTCGTGCTGGTCTTCCTGCTTTTGCACGGCCATGTGTGGGGGTCCATAAGAGTACATCACTTATGAGTTCGTCCCTGCTTCTCCAGCAGTGTCCTGTATGTCTGGTTCGTCTAACTTGAATAGTTTTCGTGATAGGAGGCAGAACCTATAAAATGAAACGCAGTTTCTTCCAGGCAGCGGTCACATCGATACTGCTATATGGATGCACTACATGGACTCAAACAAAACGGCTGGAGAAGAAGCTAGACGGCAATTACACAAGAATGCTGCGAGCAATCTTGAACAAGTCCAGGCGGCAACACCCAACAAGACACGAATTGTACGGCCACCTGCCTCCTATGAACGTACAATGAACGCAATTCGCTAACTTTTTGGCATTAAATAATCCTAGATGGGTTGACATGCCGTTAAAATCAATCCCACGTAAAACTCAGTGAAAATTATTTGTATGAAGAATTGTTACTTGTTTATAAATGGTGATAATTAGTTACAGTGATGCCTGGAGATGCGAAATAAATTCGTTCCGGAGGGAATTTCGTCGCTTGGAATTTTCGTATTATGAGACAAGATTTACCCTACAAATGGCATATTTCGCTCCAGCCCCCAAAAGCAGTCGTATAAAGTGTAAAGATTAGACCCACCCGAAGTAATATGTTCGTTAATGACAACATAGTCATTTATGTAAATGTTAAAAAACGATGAAAACATTATAAAATCAATGAAAAATATTTATAGCGTTTATGGGAAATTGTTAATTTCTCTAACACTATATTTTTTAGGCAACACAAATGAATTACGAAACTTTTCATTAACACAACAAAGACATTTTTTATTTATTTGCAGCATTGAATATGTTTTGCTTTTGGTGCTGCAAGACTCGTGAAGGTTAGGCTTGTTAGTGTTGGAGACGAAATGACTAAGCGGGATGTTGAGATGGCAACATGTGTTGCGGGACGTGTGAGGGATTGTGTTTAGAGTCACCGTGTAGTTTTGTGTGTCTGGCATTTTTGGAGAGAGTATGCGTTATCTACATTAATGTGGACCAGAAGTGAAATGGGAGCTAGTGTGTCGAGAGCGGAGTTACGCTCGGATCGACATAGCCAATTTTTGGGGTGACATGAAGTGGTGCCTGTGGAAGGCATGCTGAATGCATCCAATTCATATTCAACTGGGATTCCTTGTACGAAATCCATAAATTAGATGGTTCCCTAGTTGAGTGTCCATGTTGCTGCCGCTAGTGTTAAAGCCACAGTGAGATGTCCACATTGGGCGGCTTGTCTAGCTAACAAGCATCGCTAAGTAGGGACGGCCAGGGGAACGTCTGTTCTAGTCGCCGTCTCAAGCCAAAGAGAGTGGGTTTGGTCGCTCACCCGTTTTGCAAGCCGGAAATGAAAGTCCGGGCTGAATAGGATAAGTCATCCTGATTGGGTGAAATTAAGTGTCGAATTAAGTTGTGCGCCAACCAAAATACGAGATTTTCCTCTTCTCTACATAACGAATTATGACACTTTATCTTTCAAGTCGGGCGAATGTGCACAAGGATTGGGAATTTACTAAGCTTTTATGCAGCACAAGGTCACATGAATGGGGCACCCAAATGAGAATCGAACTCACTCGTGCATGTTTGCTCGTCTACCTTGCTAACCATTACACCACCTGAGGTGCCCGAATGTACCCAAGGGGTGTTGTAAGGTGAGCTTGATGGAGGAGGAGGAGGAGGTAAACAGAGTTTTGACGGCAGAAATCGTTCGTAAGTTTACGTAACATAATTTAAATGAATACATAAACGACACTTTTTATTCTAGTTTTCGTATCTTGAATATTTTTTCGTTAAATGGGACGGAAATTTTTTTGAAGCCCGTTTCAAAATCTGAATTTTTCATTTAATGGTGTTTTCGTAAGTCGAGATTACTCTCAACTTGAAACCATATAACAGTGTACAAACAAATGACTATCATTAAGTAGAAATTATCACTAAACTACATAAAGCCCTTCACCAGGCAATTGGCCAAATGAGTAGAGTGTTCGCCAATGATCTGGGAGACGGGGGTTCAATCCCAGGTCGAGTCATACCAAATACTGAAAAAATGGTACTTGATGCCGCTTTTCTTAACACTCAGTATTATAAGGTAAGGATCAAGGATAAAGTAGAGCAAACCAGGAAAGGAGTAACACCCTCCCCTACACCTCGGTATAGTAGCTATTAAAAAGAGAGCCATCGGGTCACCCTCGACTTTGGTTGCCAGCTTAACTTTATATAAAGCCCAGTGGGCTAGGGCTGTAGAATACACCGACTGTATCTCTGCAGAAGGGTAAGAACCCACCACCAATGAGTTTCCTGTTTATAACTTTAAACAATCTGATAGCGAGGCTCTAGCTTTGGAGATTTGGGGAATTGCCATTGCTCCCTGCTCCACCCTGGACTCGGAGTGGTAGCACCTGATAGGATCCTATCTATGGAGCAAATAGAATAAACTGTGTGCAGAAAAATGACTGATAATATTTGTCACTACCTCCCACCAGACAGGACTTGACACAAGGTCAAAAGCCCGAAGGCCGATTAAAGTGGGGATAAAGGGGAGGGGAAGGTCAGGAACGAGCCGAGACTCAAACCCTGCTAGTCATTGACCCACTAAGTGCAATGTGGGTCTAATGAATCAAGCAGTATCACGAACCTAAATCTAGGTCCGGGCACGTAGGTGAGGTCTAGTGCTATACAAGGGGTCTGAAAAGCAGGTCGCCCACCCGAAGGTTGCCCACCCGAAGTTGGGGGCCTATTCGGCCCCGAGATGGAAATTTACTAAGCTTTTTGCTTAGATGTGGCACAAGGCCATATGAAAGGGGCACCCAATGAGACTCGAACTCACTCGTGTAGGTTTGCTAGTCGAGCTTTTTAACCATTACACCACCAGAGGCGCCTTTCAGACAAATGACTGATGTTAAATTGTGACTTTCATATAGCAATACTTGAAACTATTTAACTGAGAGCGAAAAAAAATTTAGACTCGTTTAAGAATGTTGTTTACAAAACGTGTTTGCAAATCATACATATATTTAATGTATATGTATAAACAGGATTGGCATTAAATAACCTACATTGGTTGTTGATATGCCATACAACCCAACCTAACCAAACCACCTCAACCATATGATTATAAGTATTAGATAGGAATACTTTATCATATAGCTGTGTACAAAATTGTAAAAAAAGATGTACCATGTACACATTTCTACATATAGAATAACACTAGAGGGATTGACTTGCTTTTAAAATCATTCAATCACTCAATCATAAATTAACTCCATTAATTCAATATCAAAGGTCGACTTATACATGAGTCTACTGACACATAAATTCAAATGATTATATGATATGTAAAATACAGTTCGAACATCAATAGACCGCGCTACATATTTATTAATAAAAAAACAAACGAACAAATCATCTAAATCTATTACTACACATACAGACAGATGTTTATGCCATCATAATGAAGACGGCAAATATACGTCTATTCGCTACTAATTACAAGTATTTATTATACCTATGATCCGATTAGAATGACGTAGCTTGAGATCTCTGCTGATGCTTGTAACGGATTAGCAATAATCCCATTTAAAGAAATCTATCGCTCGGCTGAGGTAACGGTAATTCTCGCAGTGCCAACTTTGGCGTCACATTGATTTTTCGCTACTGGAATTTCGCTGCCATTTTCGAAAATGTCGTTTCTGGTATTAGTGTAAGTGGAAACCAATCCTATAGAATCTGTTACTGTTCTGACAATCTCAGAATTGCAGAGCGGAACTTATGACAGCATATAGGAACAATCTTAAATGAAGACAAGCAGAGGTATTCGGCGATGCTCGAGGGAGAAAAAACAGAACAAAATAAAACACAACAAAAAGAGACAAAATGATCATGAAATATATCTTACAGATTATAGGAAACCTCTATTGGTTCAGATATATGAACACAATATTCGGCGTGTTAAAAAAGTATCGAGACTGAAGTCTTAAATATTTTAGTTTTAAAAAATTATTAAAAAATTGAAATTTAAATGAAAACTCATCAATGATAGAACAACATATAATAAAAGGATGATTTCTAGATTTCTAAATTTAGGGCCGATTTGAAAAAAACGAAAAAATGAAGGCATTCTTGATATTTTTTATCAACAGTTTGGAGAGAAATAGGGGATGATGCCAGTACAATACTCTTCATGCTCACCAGGTCGAACTCGCAAGATTTTTTCTTTTTTCTTAATGGCTCAGTCGGCTGGGGCTGTAGAATACACCGACTGCTTCTCTGCAGAGAGTTAAAACTCCCCCCCCCAAGGAGTGTCCTGAATTTTGACTCAAAACAATCTGATGGTGAGACTCTACTAATGCAGTATGTCGTCGAATTGTCTGGTCTTCCATACTTCAGGGGGAATCTCGTCAAGCTCTGCAGCTTTCCTATTTTTTATTTTTCTAAGAACTGAGTCGAGTTCTTCTTGAGTGAACGGTCCTAATTTAATGTCCTATTGTTTACTAATAATTCTAGTGATTGGTTCATGTGTAACTTTCGGTGGGTTTCCTTGTAGATTTTTGAAATGCTGTTTCCACAGTTTTATTCTTTCTTACTTGAAACCATTTAACTTTGACTTGCTAAACTGAATATCTTGAAATAGAAATGTTTTTGACATTTCAACTTTGTACTTATGCTAAACGGAATTGTTTGAAATAGAACTGTTTATATGTATAAAAATGGATTTAGCATTAAATAACCTAGAATGGTTGATATGCTATAAAACCCAACCCAACCAAACCAAACCAAACCTTGTTTCTGAATCTGAAAATTCATCTGAAGATTTGGAAGACATTAAAAAATACGATTGTACAGCTTCATACCAAATCCAAAGAGGAGTTTCAAATCTGCTTAAAAATAGGGAATTCAATGGCATTGGTCCTTTCTATCTTAGTAAATACAGAGTCAGTCTCGATATTTTTTGAACACATCTCATATCATCATCATCATCATCATCATTATCATCATCATGCTGCGCTTCTTGCACGTATCTATCTGGCCCTCTCTCACCACCCGTCTCTCTCATCCATCGCTCCCGAGAGGTCTTCAAGGCTTTATCCTCTATGGCACAAAGCTGTTGTATATAGGTTCTAGCAAGTCGTCCTACGTCTGCTCGTCTATGTGAAGGGGTCCACAGGATTATATCGCTTATAAGTTCGTCCCTACTTTTCCAGCAATGTCCCGCATGTCTGGTTCGTCTAACTTGGATAGTTTGATGGTTTTCGTGGTAGGAGGCCGTACTGCTTCGGTTTGCGGGGTGTTGCCTCCAGGACTTGTTCAATATAGCCCTCAGCCTTTCTCCATACATTTAATTAGTATCCATGTGGTGCATCCATATAGCAGTATCGAGACTACCGCTGCTTGGAAAAAACTGCGTTTTATTTTAACGCTCAGGTCTGACTTCCATATGACCAATAGCCTATCGATAGACGTTCATACCTTTACTAGTCGCGTGTTGATGTCTTTCTCGGTTAATGAGACACTGCTTCCGAGGTAGGCGAAATTGTCTACTAGTTTCAAAGGACCACCCTTTTGTGTGGCGATGTCTTGTATTAAATGTTCACTTTCAAGAAGTATAGATATGAAGAGCAGGGGATTAGAGATTGATGCTCAATAAAGTACTGAGAAGAGGGTTTCACAAAAGATAGCTTACAATTCTCACATCCACAGAGCTTTTTACTGAATGATACTCTTTGTTCACTAACATTGGTTGAAGAGATAAAAAGATATCAACTGGCTGAGATAGATAGATAGATATGGACTGACTCAGATAGATGAATAGAGACAGACAGATACATAGACTGAGATAGAAATATATAGACAGAGATAGAGGGATAGATATATCTAGGCAGACTTAGATAGATAGATAGATAGATAGATCGATAGATACGATGTGTTTAAAAAGTATCAAACCTGAGGTTGGTGTAAGCGATTTCCTCTCTCTTTAATCATTTCATTGCTATGGTTTTGGCGCAGACTGGTTTAGGAGGGTCTCCTAAAGTGGACTTGCAATAAATCTGTCTTTTTTTCGCTCAGTCGACGAGCTTAGGATTCAATGACTTTCTCTGATAGTGAAATTCCTATTCTGGAGCTTTAGAGAGAGTGCAGTACTCCTTTATTGCTATTATTCCCATATAGGAGTAGAACTCGTTATGTCCCCATCTGTGGTTGAAATATATCAGTATAAAAATTATTTCTATTTGAAAAAAATCTTAAGAAATAATTACATAAAAATTGTAGATATGAGGTACAATGAATGCGATTCTCTGACCTCTAAACACAAAATAACCTAAGCGAGGCTGACATACCATTCAAATCAATCAATCAAATCTGCACTTTGCAGTCAAAAAGGCATATCTTCGAAGGCTCTTGAATATTTCCCCCAATATTGTTTCAAATGTATTTCATGTTATATTTGGGCTACGACCTACAATAAGGTGCGTCTTATATACAACTAATAAAATATGTGCAGAGAGAGTTATTGAAATCCAATACTCTGGTGAATTTCTATGGATTTTTCAAACGTAGGAGTAACGAGCTTTTAATTTTTTTTATTATCGATTTTTGCTATTATATCTTTTGAAATAAATGTAAACAATCCTTCAAAACAAATATTTCCAATTCCATATATATTGTACATACTTTCGATTTTATATATTGTACATAAATGAATTTTATATTGGAAATTGTGGAACTTTCGGTAACCATTAAGTATTGAGTCAGATTCTATTAATAGAATTTGTATTGTCGAATGTTTTAAGGTAGGTAAGAATTAAAATGAAAGAAAATACAAGTCAAAATAGTTTAACAATGTTTCATTTAAAACTGAAAATGAATAAAAGATGCAACTAATACAACTAGGGGAAAATAGAAATGATAAAAACAGCAACGAGAGACATTGAGAAGAGAATTAAGGATAAGTTTAAAGAATTTGAGTCGCTCTTCTCTCAACCAATGAAATAAAAAACCAAGTCCACAAAAGTTGTTTTTTACCTAGTTGGCTGGAACTGTTGAATACATCGACTGCATCTTTGCAGAGGGATAAGACTCCCCAAAGGGAGTGGTAGCACCTGATATGGTCCTATCTATGTGTCAAATACAACTAAACTGCGTACTTATGCTAAACTGAATTGTTTGAAATATAACAGTTTTGACATTTAACTGTGTGTGGACAAAAACGATACTTATACTAACCTGGATTGTCTGAATTAGAATTGTTTGATTAAACTGAATAGCTTGAAATTGAAATGTTTTTGACAATTAAACTGTGTACTTATGCTAAACTGAATTGTTTGAAATAGAACTGATTATTTGTATAAAAATGAATTTGGCATTAAATGACCAATAAAGGTTGATATATCATAAAAACCCAACCAACCAAACAACCAACCAACCAATCAAAACTTGTCTTTGGAGCGTGACCGAACGTTGTAAGATAACAATGACCCAAAATATACATCAAATACTTAGACATACAAATTCTCTTGGGATACAATAACATTTCTCCGATTTTTCTGTTTGTTATTTTACTCCTCTTTGCAATGCTGCTGTCCACAACTGAGGACTCCTCGTATACCAGTATCGTTTGGTTTGTTTTTATGGCACATCAACCCTTGTAGGTTATTTAATCCCAAATCCACTTTATACATACAATCAGTTCTATTTCAAACAATTCAGTTTAGTATAAGTATAGTTTTTGTTTACACACAGTTAAATGTCAAAACAGTTTTATTTCAAACTATTCAGTTTAGTATAAGAACACAGTTTCAATGTCAAAACAGTTCTATTTCAAAAAATTCACTTTTGCACAAGTACAGTTTCAATGTCAAAAAACAGTTCCATTTCAGAGAATTCAGTTTAGCGTAGGTACACTGTTTAGTTCTATTTGACCCATATATAGGGCCCTATCAGATGCTATCACTCCGGGCCAGAGTGGACATGGGAGCGATGACAATGAAGGGGTACTTCGCCTTCTCCAGCATTACTGGAATCTTGCCATCATATAGTTTAGTGTCATATACAGGACACTCGTTTGAGGGGAGATCTTAGTCCTCTGCAAAGAAGCAGTCAGTGTATTCTAAAGCGCCAGCCGACTGGGAAACTTATGCACCAGTTCTACGGCATAAAATTCTCAGATGGGACGAAGACGAAACAAAGGGACCTCTTTTTTAGAATTGTTTTAAAGATATTGTAAATAGGTTTTAAGATATTTCATGCGTTTTGGATATGAACACACTTAAAAACTTTTTTCCGATTTTGCACGTACCACAAATTTTTACATAGACGATCATAGAATATAAATATATCTTGTACAAAATCTTGATGTAAATCCCTTTGAAATGTTATGGGTTTATTTGAAAAAAAAAGGAGTTAGAAATCCCTAAAATTTTAAGATACTAAGAGTTATTGCCAGGGAAAAATAGAGCAACATACCTGAGAGTGTGTGAGTCGTAGTCTTGAAAGGAACGATCAAAAACGATTAAAAACAATAAACGAGAATAAAAGTTGCACAATTGATTAGTGAGGCAATATGGTCAATTCTTTAGTTAAATATTTGTTTGATGATTTTTTGTATTATTGCTGTGCATTAAAAAATTATTGGATTATTTCATATTCTTTCAAATCCATTATTTTATTATTTTGTCCCAGTCGGCCATGGCTGCAGAATACACAGACTGCATCTCTACAGATGGGTAAAACTCCCCCAATGAATGTCTGGATATGATACGAAACAATCTAATGGTGAGGCTCAAGTAATGCTGGAGCTTTGTGAAATTCTTAGTACTCTTTCATTGCCATCGCTCCCAGGTCCACTCTGGCCCGAATTGGTAGCACCTTAAAGGTCCTCTCTATGGGTCAACTAGAACTAAACTAAAATGTTATACTAAATTGAATTGTTATTCATAGGAATATTTATAAGTATAAAAATGGATTTGGTATTAAATAACCAACAATGGTTGATATACCATAAAACCAATCCAAACAAATTTCATAATTTGTGGAAAAAATGTACTCACATCTTCCATGATAATTTGAGGCATTAAAGCCTTTTTCATCATTACGGGAGAAGGGTCAAATATTCTGGCAGCAACTATATATATATATATATATATATATATATATATTCCTTTTCTAACATTCTAAAATTTCAGTTTTTGTATTTCGTGTTGTTCAGTAATTTGAAGCGTCGTCGAAGGAAAAGGGAAAGTAATCGCAGCAAAGTTCTATATATTAACCGAACATTTCAGAATAGGAAGGGTTGTCAAAAAAGCTAACCCTAACTATCTATACATTTTTAAACGTAACTGTATTTTGAACTTAAATGAAGATAAAATTTAAGAAAGATTTAAAGACAAATTTTTCTGAAAAGGAAAACTCATTCTGATGGCCAAACAAGTCTAATAACGGAGATGTATAACCCCAGTAAGTAAGTAACTGGACATTGGCATAAGTGTCAGAGTGTTCGCCAATGATCCAGGAGACCTGAGTTCAATCCCAGGTCGATTCATACCAAAGACTCAAAAAATGGTTCTTGATACTTCCTTGCTTAACACTGAGCATTATAAGGTAAGGATCAAGGGTAAAGTGGAGAAATCCATAGAAAGGAGTAGTGCCCTCCCTTTCACCTTGGTATAGTAGTTATCGAAAAGTAAGCCTTCGGCTCACCCTTGACTGAGGTCGCCCACTTTACTTATAACTCCAGTAAAAACTTACAGGTTAAACTCCACATCAATTAAACATGCAGCCTCCGAAATAACTGTTACCTTTCTCCGGCATATCACTGGATATCAAATTCTGCAAGAGAGTATTATACGAGTTATACAAGAGTATAGCATTGGGAACATACAACATGGTGAATGTGAATAAGGCAGATAAACCTCATCGGTCAACGGCCGGGATCAATAGTTCAATCAGGAAATTACTGCTACTCATCTCTAAGAGTGGATTCTATCACCAAATGATTGCCGTCACTCAAATTCAAACCATATGTCCAAACAGCATCACCTTTCACATGATTCAACAAGAGGCGTATTCCGTTGCGGTCGGAGGTCTGGCTCCAGTGTTCGAAAATTCAGCTTCAGAGCCAAAACCTAAACCCAAATAAGAAGCAAAATAACTTTCAACATTAGCACACTAAATTCAATAAACCCAAACTCAAAGCGTCTGCAGCCGATAAGAACTCAGATATCATATGCGTACAGGAACATTGATATTATGATATTGAACTCGAACTAAAATATTATGATCCCAGTAATAGATGGACATTCTTGTCGGCATCTGAATAGAAAAACTCCATCCAAGCCGCCATCGAAAATGTAGGAACGCTTCTCAGTCATTGTGTCTTAAAATCACTTAATAGAATAGAGAAAATCCATCGAAAAAAGATGTGACCATCATTAATGATAACCTCTGAACAATAAACATCTCATTCTACAGACACACTGATGCCACTGATTAAAAAAAAACATCACCACTTTCTATAATGAGCTATCTTTCCGTGCCTTACTCATTCCAAAACAAAACGTTCTGACTAAAGGTGGAGACATGAATGCTCTTGTAGGCA
This sequence comes from Sepioteuthis lessoniana, assembly GCA_963585895.1. NCBI lineage: Eukaryota > Metazoa > Mollusca > Cephalopoda > Myopsida > Loliginidae > Sepioteuthis > Sepioteuthis lessoniana. The sequence continues at coordinate 38,834,418 of OY757938.1, forward strand.
TGAGGTGAAAATGATAAATTCTGTTTACAAATCTCTTTAAACAGGGTGAGTATCTAGCAAAATTTTCTATTACGAAGAGGCTTGTATACCTAAATATTGAATTTGAAAAGAAAAAAGAAGGGAAAACAATGGACCTACACCTACCTAAATAACTGTAAAACATTTAGATAATATATTCATGAACAATAATCAAATAAACAGCGCTTTGAACTGTGAGACATTCTCCTCTTCTGAAGGGGTATCTTTGGATTACTAAATCGTTTGAGCAAGGATTTCGCTTGAATTTATGCGAAAGTAAGAAACAAACAGTTAACTCTTTACAATTTAACTGGTTCTCACTTTCCAATAATGTTAGAGGCAATTAATATATAGAGGTTGAAATAAACAAGTTTGAAACTTTTCAAGAGACATCTGAATGACTTAGTCCAAATGACGAGTATGAAAACTTTATTACCGCCCACATAGAAAGAACAGCTGAGTGCATAAAAATCAAACAAAAGGACAATGTGGAGTTTCCTGAGAGTCGAAAGCAGAGAAAAACGAGATAACATAAAAAAAAACACCTTCACTTCACAAAAAATCCCAACAAACACCAATACACACAAACTTAAGAAAGCCTACAGAGAACTGACGAAAACACACCAAAGCAAACAACGAAGATACATCGAAGGTCAGATAAATACAATCAGAAATTTTGTTGAAGATAAGTCATTTCAATTAGCATGATATACTGCAAATGAAGTAAACGGAAGAAAAAGCGCTTAGACAGCAAAACTTAAAGCTGCCAGCCAAAAAGAAAGGCTCAAGAAGTAAAAAGAACGTTTCAAGAATCTGCTTATAAAGTCTCCTAAAAGCAAAAATATCTCTGTTGAAGAAATTGTGAATGGCCAGCTAAACATCAAACTTGCACACGTTACGGACGAAAAACTTGACGCGGTTCTGAAAAAGTATATTGGCAGAAAAACTGCAGACCTCGACAAAATACCCCTTGAAGTAAGGAAGACAAGGAAA
>OY757938.1:38840428-38855428 GCA_963585895.1 Sepioteuthis lessoniana
AGGTATTTTGCGGTAATTTCTCATCAGATAAGATTTAAATGTTTTCAACTCATTCTCACCGTAACACACATTCTTACACACACAGGAAAGCATAAAAAAAAAGAAGTGAATGACATTGAATGGAGAAGCTTTCGAATCTCACTTAAAACAAAAGTAAGCAAAAAATGAAATAGACCTAAATAAAGTTGGTGGTTCTGAATTGTCGCGATAACAAAGAATATAAATGTCTCAAACATGGAGAAAGTAGAACTAGTATGAGAAAATGGTTCCATTGGCACAGTGGTAGTGTTCACTTATGGTTCTGGAAACTGGGGTTCAATCCCAGGTCTAGTCATACCAAAGACTCAAAAAACGGTACTTGATGTCTCCTTGATTAACACATCATTATAAGTTATGGATCGAGGGTAAGTGGAGCAATCCAGGGAAAGGAGTAGCGCCCTCACCTATACTTCTGATGAGGAAGCCTTCGAGTCGCCCTCGACGATGGTCGGCCAACTTACTAACTATATTCCTAGCTCTTCTCTTGTCAACTTCTTGCCCCGTCGACTGGGGCTGTAGAATACACCGACTGCATATCTGCAGAAAGGTATGACTCCCCCAACGATTTCCCCGGATATGACACTAAACAATCTGATGGCGAGGCTACAGTAATGCTGGACCTTTGGGGAATGCAGAAGTACTCCCTTATTGCCATCGCCCCCTGGTCCACTCTGGCCGGGAGCGGTAGCACCTGATAGAGTCCTATCCATGGATCAAATAGAACTAAACTGTATCCTTATAGTAAATTGAATTTTTTGAAATAGAACGGTTTTTGTCATTTAACTGTGGGTAAACGAAAAACTATACTCAACTGAATTGTTTGATACATTTTTCAAAATGACTTAATTCGGCGTTAAATGACCCGAAAAGTACTGATACGCCGTAAAACAAACCAACTAACCTAGTCAACCTCTGTAGCTGTCATCAGTTGGTTAATAGAAGCTAGGGATGGACTGAGTTGCAGGTCAATCAGATTGTGCTCGATTGTCAAAAGCATCATCATCATCATCAAGTCGTACTGATAGTACAGATTCCCTTGACCCTATCTCACTCTCAATTTTGTTGTCAAAATATTCATAAAGTTATTTTTCTTTCTATTCCTGGTCCCTATATTTTGTGGCTTTGTTCGTCCTTATGTTGTTATGGAGCATAGAAGATTTGTTGGTTGGAGCGGTAAGTGACCGATTGGGTTCTATGGAGATGATTATGAGTTTTTGTATCTGGTTCCTTTTTATTGTTCTTAACTTGTTGGCTTCTTTTTCTGTGGAAGAAAGCAAGAGAATTAAGGAAGGAATGAATGAGCCGAGGATACTTTTTACCTCAAAACTTTATTTTGGGGTTCATGATTATTCTGTTGCGTTTATGTTTTTCCTGAACCAGTAGAAGTAGACGCGTTTCTCAGAAAGAGTGTCGAAATATATTAGAGTCATTTTCTGGGTTTTATAAGTCCCAGGTTTGTCGATTATCCAGTGGGTATTTTTACTGAAGTGTGTTAGCAGAGGCGGCTGCTAACGGGAGAGTCATTTTCGGTGACTTGTGAGTTTGAAGGTCTGTTGTGTGTCTAATAGGTATGTTCGGCAAAGGCTGCAACAGGCGGGAGAATCAGCCGCTAAGTCATGACCCAGAAGACACGTGTTCTCCCCCACCATCAACAAGAGAGGAGTAGGTCCTTCCACTCGGAGTTGTCACTATTCAACTGAGAGAATTTCTCTTCAGCGCCCGGAAAAAAAACTTTTTTTAGGTATGCGTTGTTCTTGCTTCCTGTCAGCGGGCTTCTTGGAACTGTTATTTTTAAATTGATCATTTTATTATTTTTAATTTCATTTTTAATTAATCCCCATATTGTCATTGTTGTTGCTGGCCGCTGTAATTAATCTTTCTTAGCTCTTTTTAATGTAATCTTCGAGTCGTCGTATCGATGCATCCTCGCTTTATTCAATGCTGGCGACTCCTCTTCCTCCTTCTTTTCTTGACACTTATAGTCTATGTTATCTGTCCGGTGCATAGTCATCAACTTTCTTGTTCTTTGGTTCATTTGTTCATTTTAATAATGCTCCCCAGTATCTTACAAGGGGGACTTTGATGTGATTTCTGCTGCAGATCTTAGTTTCGAGAAGTTTTCTTGTTCGTCTTAGGTACTCTTTTCTTTTTTTTTTATTCCTTTCACTTCTGCTTGTTTGATTGTGTCCGCTTCCACTCTTACCAAAGACTTGTAATTTCCCTTTGCTACAAGCGTTCAGATTCTTTCTTGATTTGGCAGTTCTGTTTCCCCCGTTATTTGTCTTTTTCTATGCCAAATTCCATTCCTATATCCTGGCTGTGTCTTCTTCTTCTTCTTCTTCTTCTTCTTCTTCTTCTTCTTCTTCTTCTTCTTCTTCTTCTTCTTCTTCTTCTTCTATCACTCCTTGAGAGTTTTTCACATCAGAGTCAGCGGACGATCTTTCACTGTAATTTGAGTGACAGCAAGTCGCCAGGACTCTTCTCAGTAGTTTGGACAGTCTCCACCAGTTCCTTTATTTTCAAGCCCTTTATTATCATCATCATTATTATTATTATTATTATTATTATTGTTTTTATATGTTATTCTATTATTTTATTTTTATGTATTTATTTTCTATCTGGCGCTTTGTTCGATTTTATTTACTTACTATCATTATGTCTTAATTAGACATCATTATATATATATATATATATATATATATATTTATATATATATATAATGATGTAGGTAATTCGTGCCAAAAGGGTAGCAATTTTTTGGTCTTGAAAGATTCTAATCCTTTAAGAGAACAGTAAAAGCCGGAAAGTCGCCGACCAACTTAAATTTTCCTTCAATGGTTTTAGGCTGTTTTGGATTTTCATCACAGTCAGCCATTTTTCCTATAATTTTTATTTATCTATTTATTTATTTTTGTTACTTTAGCTTTCAGTCCTTTTTTTCTTGATTACTAATTCTTTCTTTCTCTTCTTTCTTGTTTGTAAATCTTTTTCTTTCTTGTTCAAATCTCATTTCTTCTTTCATTTTTATTCTAAAATTCGTAACAACTCAGTAACCAGAAATAAAATTGCATAAATAAATAGAGTCGGGATGCTAATCTTTTGGACTGCTAAATATTCATATTTTTGTCTCAATGTTTCAATACTGTAAAGTATGGTAGTAAATAACACCTAATATTATCCGTTTTAAGTGTATAATGTTACAATTGATTTTGCTGTATTTAGATTTGAAGAAAAATTTATAAAGATGTACTAATTAATTTTGAATTGAATAAATTTTGTATGAAAATATTATCGCTCAGTGAAAACGACACATCGTTGAGAGTCTTTTTTAGATCAGCATTCTTAAAAAATCCTATTCTCTTGTGTTGTGTTCCGGTTAGTGAACACAAATAGTAATAATAATAAGACAAACCACGATATGTGAGGTAAATAGTTATATTTACAGGAAAGAGTATATACAAGAGAGAGACTGTTAGTAATAAGAACATAGGATTAGCGATAGAGTAAGGATATACTTCAACAATAGGAACAGCTCTTCTGGTCTGACTCGTAGGCTTATTCTTTGCAGACTGATCCCCGCTACTGCCATATATGGCAGATGGAACAGGTCATTATGCTGAAAATGTAGGTGACACCCAACATCTTGAATAAAGCATTTTAATTTACAAATGAAGGATAATATTGCAGAGTCGATAGGTACACTTAACATCATATTTTAGCAAGATTCACGATATGACAGAGATAATTATAAAATGCTCATCAGAATCCTTCACTCCTTCCTAAATAGAAGCATTAATATCATCATGGACCACTGTTACAATGGGAACACAACTCATTCATCGATCGTTCAATCTAACAATTTATTTATTACTGACACAATTGAAATAGCTATGAAATACTAATAAGAATCCTTCATTCTTTTTTTAAATAGAAGCGTCAGTATCATCAAGGACGGGTGTTACGACGATAACCCATTATTTTCCGTCTCTTCTTTCTTTTTTTTTCTTTCTTCTTTGATTTTTAATTAATGCGTCTTTCCTCATAATTTCCACTCTTTATTCTCTTTAATCTCTTTTTCTTTGAGTGGGAGTGGCGCTTTCACCTTTGCAGAGGACACAGTCAGTATATTCTAGGTTCAGCCCACAGGTTAGTCCTCAACTGAGGAATGTGGGATCACCTCTTCATTGCTATAACTGTCGAGTCCATTATTACTCGTATCCATACAAGTTATAGTCCCATCTAAGACATTTTTCGATAATGTAGTTCATAATCATTTTAAAAGTTCATATATTCATGGTGCGTTTAGTGCAACGGTTATCGTTATCAAAAATGGAATCAGTAAGCCATGTTTAAATCCTGGATAATCCTGTTTTTATTTCACTTTCACATTAATGGTCTTGAGAAAGGTATAGATCCATCTGTTCTTCTAACTGTTTGTAAATAGTCGGGCAGATTGGGTTCTTTAGCCTTTATTAGGCAACCAGTCTATAAGAAGAAAAACTCTGAATTCAAACCAACTTTGCTCCATTCAAAAGTTGGCCTTGCGTCACATCTTGCTGATGGGGTTGGGAGAAGGTAAATAAATGGATTGGCGCCTAAAAAGACAAATGTTAAACTGAATTTGGCAAAAAATGATTATTATCATTAGTTACTTGAAACTGTATAATTGCTTAAACGAAAGACTGACTTCGGCATTAAATAACCCAACAAAAGTTGACATGCCGTAAAACCAACCAACCGACTTTTTCTTATCTCTTTTTTGTTTTATTTATTTCAATATCTCTTTCTTTTCTGTTCACTTTTTTCTTTTTCTTCCCGTTTCTTTTCTCAACTCAATCATCCTCTTTGTTCTCGTCTCATTTTTTCAAGTTTTCAAGGTCAGGGCCTTTAGCTCCTTTCTCCTCCTCGTCCTCCACTCCCAGAATCCACTATCTGCACCCCACCGCATCATTTCTTTCTGATTTTCCTCTCCTATTAAGCTAGGCAGTTCTTCTTCTTCTTCTTCTTCTTCTTCTTCTTCTTCTTCTTCTTCTTCTTCTTCTTCTTCTTCTTCTTCTTCTATTTTTTCAGTGTTTTCATTCAGCCGTTCCTCTTTCTTTCATTTTATTTACTCACTTCAAATATCCTCTTTGTTTTTGTCTCGTTTCTTGAAGTTTTCAATCTCCTAGAATCCATTACCCCGCACCCCGTCATTGCATTTCTTTCTGATCTTCCCTCTCTTAAGATTGCCAGTTCTCTTCTTTATGCGATGCCTGTACTGAATGCTGGCGTATTGGCTGTTCCTCAACTCCAAGGATAATTATTTGAACAGGTCTTTTTTTTTTTTTTTGTCTATTTTCAATATTTCTTACACAACACAAACGGGGAAGTTGATTGTACAAGAATTACATTTGCTTTTAAATACATTCACGATAAAAATATTTCACAGGAATAATGAACAGTTGAATTTTTCTGTCCAAGACTGTTATTCGGCCTATGCTTTCTCGTTATGTTAAACAATCTTTATTAGTATTCTATTTTGTCAGTTATTTGTATGGTGATTTTTTACGTCAAAGAGTGGACGTATTTCCATATGTTGTGACCGACTAAATTCCAGCATTTCTGATTGCTTCTTTCGCTCATATAGATGAAAAGAAAACTTCTTTTGCACATGTAGATGAAAAGAAAACTCCTTTTGCATAGGTTGATGAAAAGAAAACTTCTCTTACACGTGTAGATAAAAAGAAAACTTCTTTTACACATGTAGATGAAAAGAAAACTCCTTTTACACATGGAGATGTAAAGAAAACTTCTTTTGCACATGTAGATGAAAAGAAAACTCCTTTTACACATGGAGATGTAAAGAAAACTTCTTTTGCACATGTAGATGAAAAGAAAACTTCTTTTACACATGTAGATGAAAAGAAAACTTCTTTTGCACAGGTAGATGAAAAGAAAACTTCTTTTGCACATTATACTGATAAAGTTGAAGGATATAAATGTATTGAGTTAATTAGTAAATCTTGCTTTGATTAGTAAACTTCGAAAGTTACCTGTGAAGGAGGAAGCCCAACCAGAGTAACGTGAAAGTTTGGTTTTAATTTCGTGGTTTTTTAATTGGATATTAATCTTCCTGATTTAGTTAATGCTGAAGTTATACTTGTAGAATATTCGTTGTGTTATTTAAATCATGGCAAGGGGGATAACGGTGTTCATGCCTTTTCGAAGGTATTAGTCCGAAAACGAGTTCGAACTCGCTTACTATGTTGTCGCAGTCCAGTAAATTAGCCACTAAGCCACGAGGACTACCAGCTTCATGAATCTTGTAACGAATTATACATAATGAGTTTGTCATGAAATGTAGCTTAATATGGAAACAGAAGAATTTTCCTGGTAGGGTAATGTAAAGGTTAATGCTGAAATAAATCATAAATAAAAAAGAAAAAAGCCAAACCAAAAACGTCTATTTCACTTCAACATCCAGTTTTCTTTTTATGTTTTTTTGGTAATGAGCAATAATTTACAAAAGATATTTGGTGTGGATATTAATTTTTCTATGTATGCAGTGTACATAAATATTTTAGTATTCTTTTTAATTGGTTTCTTGCGTGTCAGTCCTGAACTCATAAAACTTGGTTATCGCCGTGAGATTTTAGGAACTAATATTTTGTTGGTGAAACCAACGCCTGACTTCTTCGACAGCTGGACTGCGACTTACTAGAGATGAATAGATAATATTTAGTCTCACCAGCTCTTTCCAGCAAAATTGGTAAAAAGTAATTTATGGAAACCAGGTCACACAGAGTTTAGGTAATTTCTTTCTGATGTGGATCGCTTTGATATATATATATATATATATATAACCATCCCATTGGCATAGTGGGTAGAGTGTTTCCCAATAGTCCAGGAGACTAGAGTTCAATCTCAGGTCGAGTCATACCAAAGACGCAAAAAATGGTATTTGATGGCGCCTTGCTTAACACTCAGCATTATAAGGTAGGGATCCAGGGTAAAGAGGAGCAATCCAAGGAATGGAGTAGCGCCCTCCTCTACACCTCAGTCTAGTAACTATTGAAAAGGGAGGCTTCGGTTTACCCTCGACTAAGGTCGCCAACTTTACTTTTACTTTATAGAGTTTATCTACTTGCTTTAGACTGGTTTTGGATTGACCTTTCTTTATGAATATACGTAACCCTTCTTGTTTGGGACGAGTTCAGGTGGAAATAAACAATTGAAAAATGTGCAAAAAAGAAATGGAGGCATTAGAATACTTGTTGGTAGATAAGATATTTAGTCGAGTCCTCATTTACCAAAAATCGATATTAGAATTTGTTTATCCATGATATACAAACGCTTATCAAACTGAAATAAAGACAAGATGCACTTGCAAGAACATTCACGCTTCGAAATGCATAATATATATATACAAACAGTATTAAACGAAAGAATCCATAAACAAGTCTCATGGTTGGATTATACACATATACTTAAATGAACAAGCAGTATATGGAAGAAGTGCGAAAATCGAAAAAGGTTTTTTTGACAAGTGTGGGTGATATAACGATGTGGCTGTACCATTCCTTGTTAGGTTCAGAGAAAATTTCCCGACTGTTCAAAGAACAGGGGCGAAAAGAGATCGAGAATGGATTTATCCTATGCTACTATATTACGCTACGTTATATTGCAAACTTGTAACGAAAGGGAGACGTACATCTTCATTTTATCGAAAATATGACATTAAGAGTAAAGACCCCACGAATTTATCATTCAGTTCCAAGTTGGACTGGAAATTACTTTTTTCTATTAGTCTGGTTAAAAATTTCACTGTGATGTACTGTTTTTCTTGGTTACAGATACATACGAACAAAATGAGAAATGTGTTTTCATATCTTGAATGTAAATGTTCATTGATTTAATAAAAAAGAAATGTTTCTAAGAATATGAATTGAAAGAATTTAGTAGTATACAGCTCTTTCTTTGATTTTGTAGAATAATTGAAAGTCAACCCGGAAAGAAAAAACTTATTTATCCAAATACATGTTTAAACTACATATGCTGTAGCAGTAACGAAAGTGTTCACATTAAAAAAAATGCATAATGGCTACTTTATTGTGATATTTTTTGTTGTTTTTTTTTCCTCTTAACGCTCTTCGACTTTTCGAGTGTGATTTTTAAATCATTTGACGTACAAATCCGTTGAAAATCAATAAAAAGTACAATTCTATTTATTTTACAGCATTTAAAACATAAATCATTTTATATATTCTATGCAGTATAAATATTAACTCTTTTCAGATCTGGTCAGCCAAAACAAGTGCGTTTTTTTTCAACTGAATCTATTAATATCAACTGGTTATAGTGGTTGATAGGTTTATTTTTTTTAATGATACATGAACATTCGAGGGTTATTTCATGCCAAAGTCATCCATATAGAAGGATAGAAGAGTTAATATTTAATTCTATTGCTGAATGGGGGAATAAGGGAGTTCATGCCTTTCCCAAGGGTAATTATTCAACTGGGGTTCGAACTCGTTTACTACGTCACAGTCCAATACGTTAACTATTACGCCTCAGGGACTTCTGGTCATAGTGGAAATGGCATATTGATAAAACCGGATAAAAAATCACGACTCATAGTTTCGTGTTATCAATCCACAGGTGAGTTAATGATCAATACTTTTGACTTCAGCTAAACGAATATTTGTTCGACTGAATCTAGTATAAGTGTAGATATGTTAAATACGAGCTCACCTGAAGATCGACATCGTAAAAAACTGAGTCGTGAGTTTTGATCATATTTTATCATTCTCCTATTTTCACAATTTTATACTTTAAAAGTATATGTCTCATGCTGCCTGCTGTAGACATTCAGCTTGGGCAGGTGTCTTTGCGAGAAGCACTTGATCATCTATGTAGATTGCATCTGTGATAGTCTCTGCAGGATATCGTCCGTTTCTTGGCTTTTTTAAAGTATGAAACCATTTTCTTCCATTTGATCTACTGATGCACGGAGTGCGTAATTTCGGCATCAGTCGTAGGTCGCGTCATACCAAAGACTTTAAAAATGGTACTTGATACCTCCTTGCTAAACACTCAAAAATGTTGTATATTGACCTTTGACCCGGCCAAACATGCCATTCCAAAGTGATGCACCGGAAGGAAGAGACACATTCCGATGGCAGTTATGAGAAGAAATCGCGTAGGCGGGCTTGGCTGAAAAAATGGGACAAGGTAAAATCCCATGGTACACTCATAGACTGATGCACCAGAAGAGAGTGACCTGTGAACTGCATGACAGTTATTTCCGCTTGATGACGATCAAACATGCCATTCCAAAGATTGAGTGGGCGATTGAACTATTATATAACTCGGTGGGGACAGGAAGTCAGTGAGTTGGAGATCAGACAAGTTGGAGAGAAGGTGTGGTAGAGAAAGCCAACACCCAGCAGAAGGGGCCCTCGGGACCCTCAGCGAGTTTGGAGACGAGACCAGTTGGTGAGAAGATGCTGGAATGAGAACATGTCCAAGAGAGGCTGGGCCCCAGGCTCCCGGTTGAGTAGCCCAGGAGAACGTGAACGACACACGGCTATGTCCGGAGGGGCTGGTGAGGTCAATATGTTGCAGTCTTTGTTCAGTCTCCAACTCCCTCTCACAGTAAAACCTTGAGTAACCCTGTCAAACCTTACAATAAAGTGAGAGGTATATTTTTAAAAAACAAGTCTTCCCTCGTCATTATCATTGCGTTGTTATGAGTTCGCATGCATATGTATTTGTATAGTTGCATATGGTTATACAACAAAAAATATAAGGTACGTATCAAGGGTAAAGTGGAGCAATTCTGGCTAAGGAGTAGCGTCCTCCCCTACACCTTGGTGTAGTAGCTATTGAAAAGGGAGCCTTCGTGTCGCCCTCGACTACGGTCACCAACAACTTTATGAATAGAAATGGTGCTAGAATATCTCCATGCGAATGACAATGTCAAAGCAATTAGTATCATCATTGTGTGATCGAACCATTGTGATCGAACCATTGCTTTCGTGTCTTTGTTAAGCATTATTATCATGTCAGTAGTTTCTTTGGAGAGACCATTGGCTTGAAGTAGTTGCTCCATATTTTCTCTGGGTATGGAATAAAATGCTTTGGAGAAATCTACAAAGAATATGATTGATTTCTTTGTTTAATGGCATATCAACCGTTGTAGGTTATTTAATGCCAAAGCCATTCTCCTAGAAGAACAGTAGTGGTACTATTTAACCCATAGCTGGGAGGATACGGGGGTTCATACCTTTCCTAAGGGTATTTGCCCGAAAGTGAAAGTAATAGCGCGACTGGAGTACGAAATCGCTCACTACGATTCCGCAGTCCATCGCTTTAACCATTACACCACGAGGACACCCCCTACAAAGAATAGTATCAATTCTTGATTTTTTTTTTCACGTACTCTTTCGATGTTTAACGAATCGAAATAATCTGAAACGTTTTGTAGCAATTTCTTCGAAAACCGTTGTGATTTTTCCGAAAAATTTTCCCAACTACAAGTCAGATATAGTTTAGAAGCAGGGCTATGGCAGTAAAGGTTACGCCCCTATAGGCCTTAGTGATTCTGAAGTGGCTTATTCTTTGTAAAGGGGCAGATGCAGCATTTCGTTTATTTCATTATTACGTCTTGTGGAATGTCTTTCGGAAGTTTTTGAGTACAGTTGTTTCTCCTAAATAAGGCGTTGAAATGCAGTTGTCGTTTTCAGTGGTAGATACATCTAAAGACAGTGTTTTTATATTGTTGGTTTCGGTAGTGTCGGTTCCCTAGCAGCAGATAAGGTGTCAAACTACTAAACCTTACGAGCTATGTGTTCGCTGCTAACGGCCGCGTGAAAGAGTGTCTGTTCTGTGCTACGGTAGAGGCTGGAGTGAGATCAAATTTTTCCATTTCGTAGGGACGGTACCGTTTTCGGACATGCGTCGCCTCTACTTCCTGCCAGGGGTTTCTGGGAATTTCTACACTTCTTAAACTATTTTATTAATTTTATTTTTATTTTTCTAATCACTACAACCGTCCGTAAATTGTCTAAATTTGATATCCTACCGGTCATTGATAATTTCTATGGCAGAAGTAACTGTGATTTTAAGAGAATTTCCGAGAGACGCGTCGATCTCGACATATGAGGCTTCAATGATGTATATATATATATATATATATTTGTGTGTGTATGTAGTTACACACTAACACACACACACACACACACATACACACACACACACACATATATATATATATATATATATATAAAGTATATGCACAAACTTATATCAGACAGACACACACACGCATACATATATAAATATAGTTAAAGTTTGAACTGCTTGAGTACCAACCGTATATATATGTATATATGCTCATTCCTATTCACTGCCAGGAGTGGCAGTACCGCCTTGAGCTACCGAAACTGTGTTATCACCCTGGTTGGCGGCTGATGAGGCTAGGGTATCGCACGTGCTTTCACACGTATGATGAAAAAAAAATATATAAATATAGTTAAAGTTTGAACTGCTTGAGTACCAACCGTATATATATGTATATATGCTCATTCCTATTCTTTGACCAAATATTTCTATTTCTCTTTATAGATACATCCAATTAACAAGTCATTATTAATCATTTATTTACACATTGACTAATTAGATACAGATGTTGAATAGTAACCATTTTTTCACATTTTTCTGATCTTTTCTTATTTTTCAAAATTTTGCATCTTTTTTCTCCCTTATTTTTTCATCTCATTTATCTATTTATTTTTGATTTGTCATATTTTGGTTGCTGTTTTATTAGCGTCTGATATTTAAGTATGGGATTCCTTCCAAGAATTCCTTCCAATGTCAGCAAAGCAGACAAATGTTTAATGAAGCTCTAATTCTACTGCAAATTCTTCACCTTCTGGTTGTGACTTAATTTTAAAAAAATATCCTGTCTTTATTCTCATTCCTTACGTCTTTCTGCTTCCTGCAAAATTTCAGGGGTTTCGGCCGTCTCACATAAACCAATTAAGATACATTGTGCTGTAGGGTTCGACGACGACAACATCCTGGTTGATCCAAACACTTACAGTGCCCTGAAAATTTGAGAGGATTTCTAATTTTGTGCTTCTTAAAATTCTGAGTTCTTTAGCTGTTGCTTACTGACTCATATTCTTGACCATCTTCAATATCTCCATTCTCATTTCTTTGGAAATTTTCGCAGTGATCTTAAAATTAAGAATTTTCACTATATCTAAGAAAAAATCGGCGCTTTTGCAGGAATATTTGCTTATTAGCGGTGGGACATTTTTCTGTTTTAAAACACCGAATCTTTATTAGTTTATGTGAGATGTTCAAAACCTTTTGCACGGCCATTTTTAGGCTGGTCTCAAATCTTCTCCTCTCATTCAGAAACCCCACAACAAAATATATTGAGTCGGTATGCAAAAAACGCAGACAAGGTAATTGTTTTATTTGTAAAAATTACAATGCAAAACATCCACCTATAAGTTGGCAATTAGGAGAAATTTACAATAGTCCAAAGTGGTCGAAGATTTTGCTCAGTACTATATATATATATATATATGTGTGTGTGTGTCTGTGTGTCTGTGTGTATATATATATATACATCTGTGTATTTATACATGTGTGCATTTGTGTGGGTATATATATATGTATGACCGGCCTATATATGTATGACCAGGTAGAGTGTTCACCAATGGCCTGGGAAACCGGGGTTCAATCTCAGGTCAAATCATACCAAAGATTCAAAAAAATGGTACTTGATGCCATCTTGCTAAACGCTCAGCATTATAAGGTACGTATCGAGGGTAAAGGGGAGCAATCTAGGGAAAGGAGTAGCGCCCTCCTCTACACCTCGGTGTTGTAGCTATTGAAAAAGGAGCCTTTGGGTCGCCTTCGACGACGGTCACCAACTTTACCTACTATCTATCTATGTGTGCTTGCATATATTTATATACATATGATAAATAAGTGCACACACACACACACACACACACACACACACACACACACACACACACATATATATATATATATATATAAGTATATGTATATTGATTGATGTGTGTACGTGTATCCTTTTGTTAATGAATTGTTCTTCCTGCATTCGTTTGCCAACTTAAAATATTCTTATTCTTCTCGTATCAATGTGTCAGATTCTGGAAGAATCTAGTTCAAAATGTAAGTATTCTGTCTGCAATCAATAGACGACACCCAGTTAAGAGCAGCTTATGGCTAATGATGCTAAGTATACCAAGTCACGACAGATAAATAGCAATGCTTTTTAATGTGTCACCAAAAATCAAAGAACATTTTCAAAAATACTTTGCTTTCCTTTTCAAATGGAACTAATTCTGACCTAGACAAAGACGCATTTCATCCTTCCTTCCCAGACCGGCTACAACCCGTCAGACCAAACACTAGATTATTGGAAATCTATGAGTAATTAGCAGACAAGAAAATATGAATGGGTTTTATAAATATTGTAATATTTATACTATGACACTGATCTTTCCTTTCTGTTTTCCAAATCCAGTATTGATTTTCTGAAAGTATATTTTAAAAAATATTCTCATAGTTTTGTTGGTTGTTGATTGTTGTTGGGCATTTTTATGGCATGACAATTTTTATTGGGCTACTATATACTGAGCTCACTCTTTTTGGTATAAGCAATTATATGGTTTAGTATATATTTACTAACATGTCTGGCACATTTGCCATTCACAGTGTCGATGAGTCACAAATTCCTTTTACTCGCCTCTTTTTTACTTCATTCTTCTTATATTCTAAGCAATTAACTATAAGAGGTGGTGTAACGGTTATCGACGTAGAAAATGGACTCGGTGACCCGAGTTCAAATCCTGGATGCGACTGTATTTCACATAAAACTAATATCTTGGAGAAAGGTATAAATCTAAGTAATCTCTCTCCAGCTATGAATAAACGGAAGAAAAGACTGGGGTTTTTAGCCTTACTGTGGCAACTCATCTAGGAGAAGGAACACTCTTAATTCAAATCAGTTAAACTCCGCTTAAAAATTGACCTTGTGTCACATCCTGTTCATAGGGAAGAGGATGAAGAGGAGAAGCTAAGAAAGAGACAAGATATTCCATGATCTGCTTTTAAAGTGGTGGGCAGAAATAGCCAGAGGTGCCCATCACACTCCAGATTTAGTTTGAAATCAGTGTTTTCTTTCTCCTAGACCGGTTGCTATACCGAGATTAAACAGCCCAGTTTGCTCTACTATTTATCAATAGCAGGAAGGAGAACAACCTCGACCAGGATTTGAATTCTATGGCCATGTTCACTTCCTATGACGATAACCGTTACTTCATGTGCGACTCCACAAGTAACTATAGAAAATTATTTGAAAATTGATTGCTAGTAGAATACTAACGCATGAGTCACTGAAAGAATACGAATTTTAGAGGGTAAATTTTTATTTCATCTGGAATATTGATGAACGAGAAAACAAAATTAAAAAGCAAAGAAGAAAAGGAGGAAGTCTACCTTCTCTCTCTCTCTCTCTCTCTCTCTCTGTCATTGAGTTTTCTCAGGATAATAATTTGATAAGGCTTACATAGTGATCCTATGCCATTTAATGGCATGTCAACCTTCGAGGGTTATTTAAAACCAAAACCGTTTTTAAAGTTTTATCATTCAAATCCTAAAGGAGGTAGTTTGAGTTTTCACATCATTTGAATGCCCTTTTGAAATTGTCATTTCCACTGTAATATATATATATATATATATATATATATACATAGACAGACAGACAGACAGACAGACAAAGAAGAAGAAGAAGGTGAAAGAGCAAATATTTTGAATAAAATACTAGAGTATAAGAAAAAAGAAAACAGGGGCTAATTACTTAAACTCTCTGCCCCAAACAAGATGCCACAGAAGATCAATTTTTAAGTAGAGTACAGGTGAGTTTGAATTCACAGT
>OY757938.1:38860428-38945428 GCA_963585895.1 Sepioteuthis lessoniana
GTTTTTGCTGGTTTCCAACACTGGTGCGTCCAGGTGTTGTAGTCCACAGGAGAACGTCGTTTGTGAGTTTGTTCCTACTTTCTTTACCAGGCCCAGTATGTCTTGTTCGTCTTACTTGAGGTGTTTGTAAGATGCGAAGTAAGGGGCCGTACAGCTGCTGTTTTGTAGGGTGATACTTTCAGGATTTGTTCAAAACAGCTGGCGGCATTCGTGAGTTGTTCTTCTCTTGCTTTTTTCTTCAGGCATTTGAGTCGAAGTGGTGTAACCATACAGTAGTACCGACACATCTACAGTTTTTATCAGTGATCCGATTTCCATAATATGAAACTGAAATAATTTCTTGCAGCCTTATAATTATGAGTATTAGATAGGAATTCTTGAAACCATACAACTGTGTATAAATTATTTGTATTAGACAGGAATACTTGATATCATATAAGAGTGCGCAAAGAAACTCTTAAGAAACAGCTATATAAAAAAGGTGAATATGATTATACAAAGAATACATTTCTCTAACATCGAGATAAATAATAAGCCTACATTGATCGACATGCTGTAAAAATCAGTCAACTTGGTGTGCATTACAAACAATGAAGAAGTTTTTTAATGAAAGAGAAGTGACACAAGTATTAAAGAAAAATAATTTGCAAAGAGTCCTAATTTTAAATTAGAAGGATACTGATGTCTGACTGGGAGCCCAAGACTCCAACCTATACCGGTTGACTTATTTGTAAGATCGGATAAACTTTCAAGGTGTGACAGAACACTTCAGATGCCTGGTCATATCCTTAAGTGAGGGGAATCAAGATAGATAGATAGTTAGATACATAGATAGATTTGGAACCATTCCAAAAACACTAGAATGTAGATACATTCAGTAATTTGAGACAGTCCAGACTACAGAATGTTAATGTCTGCAGGGTGAATTTCTGGGGATTTTAGAAGACTAGTTACCATCGGGAATCTAGTGCAAACATGAAATAATAATAATTTGATATACCATTGAATCAAATAACCTAACCTAGTCTAAAGAGTCATGTTGACTGGGGCTGTTGAATACGCCAATTGCATCTCTGCAAAGAGAGAATATTCCCCTCCACAACGTGTATCCTGGAGATGACACTAAACTGCGTCTGATAGTGAAGCTTCAGACCTGGAGCTTTGAATAATGTGAAGTACCCCTTCATTGCCATTACTTGCCGGTCGACTCAGACCCAAAATTATAAAACCTGTTAGGGTTCAATCTATGCGCCTAATAGTCCTGTTTAATTATTTATTAAACTTGAAAACATTAATGTTGAACAGAATTACTCGTATTAAATAGCAATGATTTAATGTATTTATTTGTGTGCAAATAAAACGTTTAGTGATTGACAGTAATAATTAAAACATTTAATTGTGTGCAAACTAATTAGCTCTGGCTTGTTTAAAAAGTGTTGCCGATAAACTATTCGTGACAGATCGTATATATATAATATATATGTACGAACAGGATTTGACATTAAATTACCTACAAGGGTCTATATCCCGTAAGACGCAACCAACCAACCGACCAACCTTATCTGTAAACATTTATCTGTGAGCAAATAGAATTATCTGTGTTGAATAACAATACTTGAAACCATTAAACTGTGTTTAAACGAATGAGCAATGACTTGCTTAGAAATGATACCTACAAACTATTGAATTACAAATCATATATATATATATATATGTGTGTGTGTGTGTGTGTGTGAGAGAGAGAGTGTTTGTAGAAATGTTTATAGAAATATTTACATGTACACATATGTATAAACGTATCTATGTTTATGTGTGTATATATGTATATGTGTGTGTAAAATATGTGTGTGTATGTATATATATATGTGTGTATATGCATGTATGTATATACATATGTATGCATATTAGTGGTGCATTCATAAAGTTTCCAGACTTTTTGCACAGGCATTTAAAATTGTCGTAGACTCTTGATTATTCAGTAGGTTATTGCTATACCTCTTATGTGATGACTGACCAATTTTTATGATTTCAGGTTCAAATAAACAGCTACAGCAGGAATCAGAATACACCCTACTCAAGCCTGATTGTCACAGCTGGTGAATTTCAAAAATCCAATCTGGACGTGAGGACACTTTAGAAGAACGATATGCAATAAAATTCTGTTTTAAACTTGGAAAAAATGCCACAAAAACGTATGGAATGCTTCAGACTGCTTTTCAACCATCTTGCATGAATCGAGCATCAGTTTTTGAGTGGCATAAGAGATTCAAGGAAGGTGGGGAGTCTGTGAGGGATGATGAGAGGTGTGAGAGGAGTAAGGAAGTCGATAGACCAGAGTCGATTGGCCAAAAGGTTAGGGTTGCGGTTAGGGTTACTATGTTGAGGTTTTAAGGGAGTCCAGGAAGAGATTCCGTTGGAAGAGGCCAGCACTCTTCAAATCGGGTCAGGGGCATTTCCACGAAGACAATGCACCAGTCCACAATTCCATCCTTGTCAGAGACTATTTGAGCAAGATGGGCATGAAGACAGTTCCTCAGCCTCCCTATAGTAATGACCTTGCTCCCTTTGACTTTTGGTTATTCCCTAAGCTCAGAGGCTGTCGTTATGAGACAATTGAGGAGATGAAAGAGGCTGTGACGAAGGTCATTGACACACTCACATAAGAGGACTTCCATGGGGCCTTCCAGAAGTTGTTGGAACGGTACAAGTGTATTGCAGCTGGAGGAGATTACTTGGAAGAGGGCTAGATGTGTGTACTATCAATAAAAGTGCCCATACAAAAAAGTCTGGAAACTTATTTAATGATCTTCGTATATATACATGTATATATATGTGTGATTATATATCTATGTGTATATATATATATATATATATAGTAAAACAATGAAATATAGGTAAAATAGTTTATATCTTTGAGACAAGTAAAATCTAAATCAATTTACCATTCTATCTATCACCCAATCAATATCTTGTCTTTCTCCTCTCTTTCTCTGACCTACGATGAAGATAAAATAAACAAACCCTTACTACCATCCCATTCCCTTGATATATGATAGTCCTGTTGGTCTTAGACCAATAACAACATGACAAGACTTCGATGTTTGCTAGTGCAGGTGACCTAGAATGAAAAGCTAACAAGTCCTGTGCTATTGGTGTCTCCAACCGTCGCCGTCTAGAGATTGTGATTGCGGACTCGAAATCTAATGAACAGGCAAGCTCAAAGACAGCCTCTCTTTCACCCCTCTTTTTTCTATATTTAAGAGCCTACAGCTATTTTTTAAGTCAGTATGTTCTGTGGTTGATGGCTGAATAATAATTCTATAAAGAAGATAAGACTAAACATTGATCTTAATGGTCGCCAGATTTAACCTTTAAGCGACAAATCAATAATGTAGATATATATGGAGAATATTATTTTTATAATTTTTGATTAATTTTGTGCATTTTTGGTTGCCGAATTATAAAAAAAAGGAACTATAATGTGACATTTTCAACATCAAAATTTATTTTTCACAAAACTCATTTAGCGACATTTCAATGATAGTTCTGCAGTTGAAAACAGCCGTTCGAAGGATATAGTTGAATAGTTGGGACTTGAATGGATGTCTCCTTTCCACTGTTCCAAGTGCAAAGGCACACAACACCCTCTTTTGAGTTTTATGGCCAACGTTTCTATCACTTCTGCAATTGGTTGTTTGATTTTTTGATCGTTTTTAATGACATGTCAACCTGTCTGAGGTTATTTTATGCCAAGAGATTAAAGAATTGCGTTCATTCAATGTTCATATTTATATTTTCTGTGGAGTTGTTTCTTAAGAGATTTTTTTGTACACGGTCCTATCAAATTCGGATAATTTTTAAACAGATTTGACCCACAGATAGGACCCGAGCAAACACAACCACTCTGGAACAGAGTGGACTTGAGAGTAATGGCAAGGAAGGGGTACAAACTTCCCAGTAAGTGTCATAATTTTGTGTCATACCCAAGACACTTTTTTGGAGGGATTGGGTCTTACCAATTTGCAGAGATACAGTCTGCGTATTTAAAGCTTCTCTGACAGGGGAATTTCTGCCATTGGGATCAAATGGCTATTTCGGGACCCTCTTATTACAGTATCCGTTGGTAGGTGTGAGGACCTTCACACTTAACTCGACCTTGTGTAAAAAACTACTGCCCCCGTGAGGCGTAGATAGGAAGTAACAATCGATAAATCATCTAATTTCTTTTCCTTTATTTATTTATCTATTGATTACTTGCAATTTATTTTTTGTTGTTGTTGTTGTTTTCTTCCCCGAATTACTCTCCCGGCTTAATACTCACAGGAAGTGGAATCTTGTATTCATTAAGCCGAGAGTTTAAGTAAGTTTCGCGATCAATGTTTGATTAATTGATTTGGTTCTGCGTTCTTGGAAGTCACTTTAAATATGTCTCTTTCTGTGAATGCTGCAACTCTCAGGCCGTGTGTAGGATGTGTGTGTGTGTCTCTCTCTCTCTCCCTCTATCTCCTGATCAATTATCCTATCTATCAATCTATATCTTTGTGTGTCGTCAATTAAATTTGGTTTGATTTGTGCAGCGATCTTTGTTACTGGGTAGCACAACATAATTTTATAGTTGACGTGTTCTTTCATACAAAGCCACTTACGATAATAAAAATCACAAATGATATTTTCTTTTGAGTGGGTGTTATAATTGTTTTTATCTTTAATTCTTCTGTAATCTGTTGGAATTGTAATTCTTTTACGGTCTACATCTTAATTTGACATAATCAATGACATCATGAAAGATGCATATCATTCATCTTAACGTTCGTTTCCTATGGAGTAGAAAATATGCAATAATATTAAATTTGTTTTATGACTAACTTAAGCCAACTACTACCACAGCTAATATCAACCTCCAGCCTCGTTTATTATCTTCTGTCATCATGACTTAGCTTCATGAATGAAGATTAAAAAAGAGGTGGTCCACGTTGACCTCAGGTGCGCTTGTGGCTGACAAGAATAATGTGAGACAAGTAGACACGGTCGCCGTAGTTGCAGCTGAAGGATTTGATATCGCAGTATATACATTTACATATACATATCTTTCCGCCCCTTTTTTCATTGAGAGTGGTACTGTGGCTGTTTTCGAAAGGTGAGTCAGCATGGTTGATGGAGAGACGCCAAGAGGCACGTTCGTAAGCTAAGGTAGACCATCGCCGATGGTTGATGTGACAGGTACCAGGGGACTTTTTCAAACAGTCTTTGTATCGCTTCTTTGGTATCCCTTTGTCACGATATCCATTGGAGACTTAATAGCACAGTGTAATCTTGGGGAAGTGATGATTCCTAGCCTTGATGACGTTTCCTGCTCTGCTTATCTGGAACTACAGCAGCATGACCTTGACCTGGTCACTTCCACCAGTTCAAGATCTTCAAAATTGGTGATGAAGTCGCTCGAATGGATAGTGCGGAGGCAGCGCTGGTGGAAGTGCTTGAGGAATCGTTGGTGGTGATGATAACTGACCAATGAATCTCAGTTATATTGTAGCAGTTAGGACTATTGCTCTGTCCTTTCTGATCTTTATGATCACCTATACTGATGGGTGGAAACACCGTAGAAATTGTGTAACATATGCGTCCAATTTATCTTTGATATACTGTCCAAATATTGCTTTAAAATAGATTACCAATAACATGTTCCGCAAACACATCAGTATCACATAACTGAAAGAAGAAAAATCGTGTAAACTAGTCATGTTACTCAAGTACATCACTTTATTACATATGTCTAACGTGTCTTTGGTGTCCTAATTGACCTAATATAACGAAAATAAGCTGTTGAAAACATTCTAAAAGACGCATCATTAACACATGGATCTGAAGGAAGAAAATGTGCGCTAAACTAGTCATGTGACTTATTCACATGACATGATTACACGTATCTAAAACTGCCTTTAATGTCTTTCATGGTTTATTTGTTTAATGGCATATAAACCTTCATGGGTTATTTAATGCCAAAGTCATCCTTCTAGTAGAACAGCAGTGATGCTATTTAACCCATAGCTGGGAGGATAAGGGGGTTCATACCTTTCCTAAGGGTATTTGTCCGAAA
Source organism: Sepioteuthis lessoniana (assembly GCA_963585895.1). NCBI lineage: Eukaryota > Metazoa > Mollusca > Cephalopoda > Myopsida > Loliginidae > Sepioteuthis > Sepioteuthis lessoniana. The sequence goes on from OY757938.1 coordinate 38,866,526, forward strand.
GTGAACATCATAGCGCGAATGGAAATCGAACTCGCTTACAACGATTCCGCAGTCAAGCGCTTTAACCATTACACCATGAGGATACCCCCAAGTCTTTCATGAGCTGCGGAGTGGTAGTACCAGTTTGAATAACATTTATGGGTCAGGCTGATCTGTTAAAATCATTTGTAATTGATTGAAATACTTGAAACTATATGCACATTATTTTTATAAAGATTATTTATTTAAAGCTACAATTGATTAGTATTTGTTACTTGAAACCATTTAATCACTTGAAAAACTGGAAACAGTATAACTTTTGGAAGTCTATTAGTATTAGATAGGAATTCTAGAAAACATGTAAAGTAAGAAAAGTTGGCGACTGTCGTCGAGTGCGACCTGAAGGCTCCCTTTTCAAAAGCTACTACACCGAGGTGCAGGGGAGGGCGCTATGCCTTTCTTGGGATTGCTCCACTTTACCCTCGATACGTACCTTATATTGCTGAGTGTTAAGCAAGGAGGTATAAAGAACAATTTTTAAAGTCTTTGGTATGACGCCACCTGGGATTGAACCCAAGTCTCCCGGATCATTGGCGAACACTCTAGCCACTAGCCCACTAGCTGGTAGAAAACATGTAATTACGTGTAAATTCTTTGTATTAAGAATAATAACTTGAAGCTATAATTGTTTCTCTATGAATATTATTATTATTAAAACTGTACAATTGCTTTAGAAAAAACAGTTCGCTGTCATTACTCCCAGGTCCACTTTAAACCCGAGTAGCAGTACTTGTTAGAGTCTCATCTATTGGTCAAATAGATCTACTTGAAACCCTTTAACTGTGTGCAAACAAAAGATTATCATTAAATAGGAAGTTAATTGAAACTATATCATTGCTTGAAGAAAGACTGACTTCGGTATTAACTTGTCCCTAAGAAGTTTACGTGCCGTAAGACCAACAACACAACCCAACCATGATCCATGCAGCATCTTCCTATTGTTTCAAAGCAAGCGGGTCTTATTAGTACATAACATGATTAAATGTATCCAACGTATCTTTTGTATCCTAATCGTTCTTGTATCGCTGTGCTAAAAAATGATATTGTTAAATAACCCTTTTTTATTCTTACTCTACTTTAGACTTATATCTTACATCTTAGTCAGTCCCCTCTTCTTTTGTTTGTCGTCATGTCCGTCTTCTATCGTCTGCCACAATCTGTTTTGTTGTTTTCGTCTAGTGTCGTACTGCTGTGTCTTCTCCCGAGGTCTTGTTCGTTGCTGTACCCACCACTGTCTTAGTTGGAATAATAACAATATGAATTCCATTCTTATTCGCACATATTTTATTTCTTACGAAAGATCCATTTGACCCTTTGTGACCTTTACGGAGAGCGACGAACATGGAGAAAATCAACAATTCCTTTCAAACAGTCTTTTCCTAAATTTCTCGAACCACTCACGCACCTGATAGAGATTATCCCATTAGAGCTAAGTTCTTTAATTGATCTCGAGGTTATCATTTATCAATCCAACTGAGCTGACTCACAGTATCTTTCCATCCGTTAAATTTAGAAGCTTATTCAAGCATATCAATATCAGACCTCTGTAATCTGTAATTTAACCGTATACATGGCAATTTTAAAAGAAACATCGATTGGAAATATAAGACAATATATATAAATTAGTCATCCGGCCATTGGCCTAATGAGTAGAGTGTTTGCCAATGGTACGGGAGACCGGGGTTCAATCCCAGGTTAAGTCAAAGACTCAAAAAATGGTACTTGATGCCGCCTTGCTTAACCCTCAGCATTATAAGGTAAGGATCACGGGTAAAGTGGAGCAATCCAGGGAATGGAGTAGCGCCCTTCTCTAAACCTCGGAGTAGTAGCTATTGAAAAGGGAACCCTTGACTAAGGTCGCCAACTTTTCTTTACTTAGTTATGTGATTTAAGTACATATCATGATTATGTATCTTTGACTGTAAGACAACCAGTAAACAACCAAAGAGAAACAGATGTATATTTTCTTATTTAAATAGAGGAATTATATCATGAAGATTACCATGATCAGAAAATCCAGCGAACACTTGCGCGCGAAATACTGAACCACTGGACAGTTATTTCGACCTTATTAGGTCTCATGCTGGATTAGTTATGCTGGATATTCTGGTCATGGCAATATAATTAAAAAAGAAAATGTACATCTATTTCCTTTCCCATTAGATTATAATTACGCATATTCGTATTTCCAAACCTCTTGAGAAGACGTAGCCCTGGAGGTGACCGTATCTTCAGTAAGGTTGGTTGGTTGTTTGGGCTTTATGGTATATCAACCTTTGTAGATTATTTAATGCAAAATCCATTTTTATACAAATAATCAGTTCTATATCAAACAATTAAGTTTAGCATATGTATACAATTCAAATATCAAAATAGTTCTATTTCAAGTAATTCAGTTTAGCATAAGTATGTATTTTAATTCCGTTTGACCCATAGATAGGACCCTATCAGGTGCTACCACTCCAGACCAGAGCAGACCTGGGAGCGATTGCAATAATGAGCAATCCGCAATCCCCAAAGCTCCAGCATTACTGGAACCTCACCATCAGATTGTTTAGTGTTATATTCAGGACACTCGTTTAAGGGGGTTTTACCCCTCTGTAAAGGTACAGTCGGGGTATTCTACAGCCCCAGCTGACTGGGCAATCCTCTGTATGGTTTGGTTTGGTTTGTTGGGTTTTATGGCATATCAACCTTTGTAGGTTATTTGTAGGTTATTTAACGCCAAATCCATTTTTATGTAAATGATCTGTTCTATTTAAAACAATTCAGTCTAGCATAAGCACAGTTTAATTGTCAAAAACACTTCCATTTCAAACTATTCAAGGAGTTATATGTAACAATTCAGTTAAGTGTAAATACAGTTTTAATGTCGAAAAACAGTTCTCATTTCAAATAATTCAGTTAAGCATAAGCACACAGTTTAAATGTAAGTACGGTTTAATTGTCAAAACATTTCTATTTCAAGCTATTCAGTTTACTCAAACAATTCATTTTTGCATAAGCATGCTGTTAGTTCTATTCAACCCATAGATAGGACCCTTATCAGGTGCTACCACTCCGTCCAGAGTGGACGTGGGAGCGATGGCAATGAAGGGGTACTCCACATTTCCCAAAGCTCCGGCACTGCTGGAACCTCACCATCAGATTGTTTCGTGTCATATCCAGGACACTTACTTCTCTGCAGAGGTGCTGTCAGTATATTCTACAACCCCAGCTGACTGGGCAATACACAGAGTTAAATGTCAGACAGTTTTATTTCAGATAATTCAGTTCAGCATAAGTACACAGTTTAGACGTCAAAAACAGTTCTATTTCGAGCAATTCAGTTCGGCACTAAAACAGTTCTATTTTAAATAATTCAGTTTAGCATAAATACGCAGTTTAAATGCAAAAATCTTTATAGTGAAAGAAGCACGGTTTAGTTCTATTTAAGCCATAGATAGGACCTCTATCAGGTGCTACCACTCCGGGTCAGAGTGGACCTGGGAGCGATGGCAATGAAAGGGTACTCTGCATTCCCCAAAGCTCCAGCATTGCTGCAACCTCACCATCAGATTGTTTAGTGTCATATCAGGACACTCGTTGAGGGGGATTACCTCTCTGCTGAGAAGCAGTCGGTGTATTCTACACCCCCAACCGACTGGGCAATCCTCTGTAAGAGTACAGATATAACTTACAAGAAACATCAAGTTAATTGGCCTTGCAATTACCACGAATTGTTAATTTGGGATTTGCTTGTGCATGATGGGGGGGGAGATCTCGGTATACACTGCTAATGAGACCTAATAAGGTGGTAACAGCTGTCCAGTGGTTCCGTATATCGCACGCAGTTTTTGCTGGATTTTCTGGTCATGGTAATTCAATTTACAAAGAGAAGCATTACTGCTTGAATATTTCTATGTGGTCAAATAAAATGAGGTAATATAGCCAAGTATAACATACCAATATTTTTTTTTTGGTATTCTACAAAAGAAAAAAGAATAAATGCTTCAATATTAGCAGACCTTGACCAAGTTGCTCACTTGTAATATTTCTTAGCGTACCCGTTTGGTTGGTTAGTGATTTATGGCATATTAACCCGTATGGATTATTTAATACCTACCTTCTGAATATAAATATGGTCTGTTCGCGAATAGTTCCTTAGTAACTATTTTTAAGAGCCATTAGAGTTCATTTGTTTGCACGCAGTTAAATGATTTCAAATATTGCTATTTAACATTAGATATTCTATTTATCAAGGGTGAGTCCTCAAAGTAAGCGAGTTCAAGCTCCAGTCGCGTTATGACATTAATTTTCGTACTAAAACCTTTGGGAAAGTGAGGATATTCTTTACCCACCCCCAGCTATAATTTAAATAGTACCACAACAGTAATTTAACAAGGAGGGCTTTGTCATTTAAATAACCCACAAAGGTTGTTATGACAAACCAAACCAATCTAATAATCTAGTATTACAATCTAATACAAATAATTAGAACAGACCTGTATGATTTTAAATAATCAATTATACTAATCTTTAGCAAAAGATTAAATAGTTCTATATTACCCATAGATAGGAGCTTAATAGGTACGACCACACCGGGTCAGAGTAGACATGGAAGTCATAGCAATGAAAGAGTATTCTACATTCCCCAAAGATTTTGGATTGGAGCCTTGCGATCAGATGCAGTTTAGTGTCATACCCAAGACACTTATTGGGGTGGGGTCTTATCCCTCTGCAGAGGTCCAGTCAGCGTATTCTATTGCCCCAGCCTATTGAACGGGAGTGTATCTGTAGACTAGAAATTGTTTTTGTATTTATTATTTCAGTTATAATTAATGAAGTTTTAGATTGGAATGAAAGATCTCAGCTCCTCAAAAATTCTTCATTTTTAATCTATTATAGTTTAGAATCTTAATAAAAACCTGTTTTAATGACTCACATGACAATACAGCTAAAATCACCGGAGTTTTGATTGAGATTTTGAAATGAGTGGTTATTAATATTCGGTTAATTTGGGTGCTTTGCCATAGACAGAGTGTAATTTTTAAGGGGTGGCCATTATTTGTGGCCTTGTGTCTTGACGTAAAATGATTAAAAGAAGAAAAAAATATCTGATGGAAGAAGAAAGAATAGAATGAAAAAGAATGAACAAAATGATAGATTGGATAAGAAAGAAAAAAAGAAAAAGAATGAGTGGACAGATAGAAAGAAATCATTGAGCATTTTGAAAGAAAGAAAGAAAAGGAAAAGGAAGTATTATAACCGACTGGAAATAAAAAAGAATGAGAATTAATTGAAAAAAATGTCTGGATGAAAACAAAGAAGAAGATATAAAGAAAGGTAATGTATGAGTGAAAAAAAAAGGATTGAAAAATACTAAGAAAGACCGAAATAAAGGAAGGCAGTAGAAAGAGAAAGAAAATAGAGGAATAAAGAAGGGAAAAGAATGGCTGAAGGAAAAGAAAGAAGTGAATTAACTAAATGAAGAGAAAGAAAGGGAATTGATGTAATAAAAAGAAGAAAAATTACAGATAATGACAAAATGAAAAGAATGAAAAAAAGAAAACAAGTGAAAAAGAATGGAAGGAACAAAGGAGATGACTAAATGAAATGAAAGAAAGGGAATGGCTAAAAAACGAAGAATTAAGAAATAATAACGAAATGAAAAAAAGGAACAAAGAAAAAAATGAAAGAGACTGGCCAATAAAAAAAAGAATGACTAAAAAATGAAAGTGAAAAAAAAAAAAGAATTACTGAACAGAAAGAAAGAAAGAAAGAAAGTGAATGATTAAAATGAAAAGAAAAGAAACAAGGTAGAAAGACAATGAAGAAGGAAAAAAAACAGAAAGACCCCATTGAAAGAAAGAGAAAGAATTAAATCAAGGAACGGAGAGAGAGAGAGAGAGAGAGAGAGAGAGAGAGACTGAATGAGAATACAGGAAGGAAGAAGAAAAGTGTGAAAGAAAAAATTACTGACTGAATCAAAATAAATATATAAATAAATGTAAGTTGTAAAATTTCGAAGAACAAAGAATAAGTAGTCGAGAAAATCAATGTTGGCTGGAACGAACTGAAAGAATCAAACAAGACAAAACAAAGATTGCGAAAGAAAGAAAGAAGGAAAGAACCGACTGATAACTGGTGACAACAACACTGACAACAGTAACATTTATCAATAAAGAATGGAGGACAGTCATGTCATATAATGTCATGTCGCATTGCAATGTATCTCATCACTCCCACATGTACTGGAAGCGATAAAACATCCCACTCTTCTCTCACTACCTACTTTGGTTGGTCTTTCGTTTGGTCTATTCTTCCTTATGTCATATTCTTTTTCTCTAGTCTCAACAATGGTGAGCATACTTTACAGTCAGAAACTGTCATCTAAGAAGAACCAGAACAAAGCATCGGTGCTCTGAGAATGGTTCAGCTGAGAACGAACATGGTAAGGAAAAGGAGCTCAATGACCTATTCCTTCTTCCTGTTTTTTTTTTTTTTTTAATGAATCAAGAATCGTTAAGTTTTTATTCTCTTTGCTTACAATACTTTGTTTTGCTTTTAGGAGGTGCGCGTAACGTAACGGTTATCTTCGTAGAAAATTGAATCTCGGTGACCCGAGTTCAAATTCTGGACGAGACTATTTGCGTTTCACTTGGCATTCATGCTCTTGGGAAAGGCATGAATCCATCTACCCTCCTTTAGCGATGGGGAAACAGTAAGGGTAGTCTGAATTATTTAGCCTTTCTTTGGCAACCAAACTGGGAGAAGGAAAACTGAAGTCGAACCAGCTTTGTTTCACTTAAGAAATACTGACTTTGTGTCACATCCTGCCTTTCGAAAATAGCTAAATGTTATTGTTTTCTTACATTACAATGTTTTGCTTTTCGGAGGCACACTTAGCATAACGGTTATCGTCATAGGAAATATAAGCAGCGACCCAGGTTCAATTTCTGGACAAGGCTGTTTACGTTTCCCTTCTCTAGGAACGTGCATGAATCTATCTACTCTCCCACTCCCAGCAATGGGTGATGATAGATTGATTTTAACGGCATGTCAACTAACCTATAGTTATTTCATGCTTCGAGGTTAGAGAAGTGCATTGATTTTACATATATATTTATATTTTTGTGTAGCTGTTACTCAAGAATTATATGATATCAAGTATTCCTATCTAATACAAATAGGTAAATCGAAGGGCACATGGGGTTCTTTTTGCATTTGCGAGGCAACCAGTTAAAGAGAAGGAAAATTGTGAATTCAAACCAGCTTTACCCCGCTTAAAAATGACGTTGTGTCATATCCTGCTTTTCAAAACTTGTCAAGTTTTTTGTGTCATTTTTACAGTATTTTGTTTTGCTTTTAGTCGGCGTGCTTAGTGTAACGGTTATCGCCGTGGAAAATGGAATTGGTGACTCATGCTTAAATCCTGGACGAAGCTGTTTACATTTCCCTTCATACTAATTTTCTTTACAAAGACAAGCATCCATCTGTTCTCCCCAACACCCAGGTAAATGTGAATAGTAAGGCAGACTAGGTTCTTTATCCTTGGTTAGAAAACTAGTCTAGGGGAAGGGAAACTTGACTTCACTGTTCATGTCGTGACTCTCTGGCTTTGGTACAGCAACTGATGTAGAAGTAGGAAAACTCAGTATTCAAACCAGACAGAACACTGCTTAAAAATTCATCTTGTATCACATCCTGCAAGTTGTTGACAGATTGAGTAAATACATTTTTTTTCATTGCCTCTGTTAAATTTTCGTATCCAGTAATGTTCGTTCCTCTTTTTTCCTTCAAAATATAAACCTTCATCCTGCTAACTTTTCTTTTTATACTTAGTCTCTAAACCTCTCCAATAACATAATGGTTATCTGAACTTGGCTAGCAGAAAGACCATTGTTAGTGAGTTGGAATCTTGGTGGATGCTCAGTGCTTCTGATCTTGTACCAAACTAAGTTATACTGAATAAATGACTATTCAGCCTCTCTCTCTCTCTCTCTCTCTCTCTCTCTCTCTCTCTCTCTCTCTTTCTCTCCATGGCCATTTTTTTAAACTTTTTCAAATTATGACCGCCTTCTTTTGTATTTTTTACTTTCTCACCATTTTTTACTCTCTCTTTTTCTCTTTCGCCTCCACCCTTTTCTTTTTTCTTTTCTTTTTTTCCCTCCATTTCCTCCTCTATCTTCCATTAATTCATGTGTGTCTGTATGCAAGTAAAAATATGATGGAAATTCCACCTCATTTTTCTCAGATAATCAATTAATATGAATTTGTTAAAGCACTTGCTCCAATTTTCAATGCCCACTCTCCTGTTTTGTTTTAATTTAAAAAGAAATGGAAAAGAGAACATTATTATTATTTCTGGTAAACTTTTTTCCTTTCCTTCTTTCTGTTAATAGTTTCTTTTTCCCATCCTTAATTCTTTCACAACTTTCTATTTTCCTTTCTTTTATTTCTCCCTTTGATTTTTGTCTTTTTCATATTATATTTCGTTCCCTTTACCATTCTTCTTTTTCTTTCTTTCTCGTTTCCATTCTTCCGTCTTCTTTATTTCACTCTTTTATTCTTCTATCCTCTTTTTTATATTCTTTCTCTTTTCTATTTTTCCTTTTTCTTTCTTTATTCCATTCTTCGGTTTTTTTTTCTTTCTCTCTTCATTCTATTTTTCTATTTTATCTTCTTGTCTTTTTTATTTATTTATTTATTTATTTTTCCTATTCTTCTTTGTTTCTTTCGATTTTGTTTTCTTTCTTTCTTTCTTTCTTTCTTTCTTTCTTTCTTTCTTTCTTTCTTTCTTTCTTAATTCCATTGTTTCTTTCTTCTTCCCACTCTTTTTCTCTGTTTCTTTCTATTCTGCTTTCCTTCTTTCTTTGAAATTTATTTTCTTTCTTTCTTTCTTTCTTTCTTTCTTTGAACTTTAATTTGTTTTTCTTTCTTTCTTCTTACTTCCATTCTTTTTTCTGCTTTCTTTTCTCTTCTATTTTACTTTCCTTCTTTTTCTAACTTCCATTAGTATTGTCTTTTTTCTCTCGTCTCCTTTTCTTTTTTCTTTGAACATTTTATTTCGTTCTTTCTTTAGTCGTAATTCTTTCTTTCTTTCTTTCTTTCTTTCTTTCTTTCTTTCTTAAACAGTTTTCTGACTTTCGTCTTTCTTTACTATTTTTCTTCTTTTCTCTTTTTTTTTGTTTCTATTCTCTTCCTTTTCTTTTGTACCATCTTTCTTTTCACTTTTCTTCAAATTTTCTTTTCTCTGACTTTTCCTTTTCTTCCTTTTTTCCCTATTCTTTTTAAAATTTCTTTTTGTTTATTTATTGTCACTAATAATATCACCATACTCAGCTATTTTGCCCTTTATTAATTTTGTTTCTCTTTCCTTCCCCCTCTCTCTGTATCTATCTATCTATCTATCTATCTATCTATCTTATTTGTTCCTTTTCTTCGAAACATAGATATTTTGTCCTTTTTTCAGGTAATTTTCTTGTTTGCATGCTTTGATTGGTTATTCCTTTTATAGTATTATTTTAAGTTTGTGGGTTTTTCTTCTTCTTTTATCATTATCATTATTATTATTATTATTTTGCTGTTTTGGATTGCTCTTGTATCTGGCCTCTGTATGAGTGAGATAACATGAAAAAGAAATTCTCAAAAGAATGATGTTTAAGAAACAAGATGGGAAGGAAATAAAAAGAAGAGAATGCAAAACACGCCAAACAATTTTATGTGCAGAGTCTAAGAACAAGTGAAAGTCTGAAAACCGTTTCTAAAACACGGGCTTCAAAAAAAAAAAAAAAAAAAAAAAAAAAAAAAAAAGAATCAGAAAAATTAAATTTTGGAAGCAGAAGGGAAGAAAGAAGTTGAAAATTTGCCAAAAGTTTAAACAGAAAAAAAAAATCTGAAAAGCAATAAAAGATATTTTAAAGTTTGTGCTGTTAACATTAGCTTTCTGGCCAATAAAAGTGGATTATTACAGAAACAGACCGACTGCTGTGCATAAAATGAAAACACATGCAGAGGTATTCATGCACAGTTGAGAACACACTTCCTTACACAGATACACATTCATTGACTGAGGGATGCACATTGTCAATAGATAACCAAGTATGTTACACAGTAGTAGACTTATTCATACAAAATTATTAACACATTTACCCTACACAGATACACATTTAAATGGATAACCGAGTATGGTACATGGTAGTAGACATATCACACACAGAATGCACCTTCTTATACAGATATGAAGGGGGTGTCCTCGTGGTGTAATGGTTAAAGCGATTGACTGCGGAATCGTAGTACGCGAGTTCGTACTCCAGTCGCGCTATTACGTTCACTTTCGGGCAAATACCCTTGGGAAAGGTATGAACCCCCTTATCCTCCCAGCTATGGGTTAAATAGCACCACTACTGTTCTTCGAGGAGAATGGCTTTGGCATTAAATAACCTAAAAAGAGTTGATATGCCATTAAACAAAGAAACCAAACCAAACAGATATGAATTATCTAGGGATAGCTTAATATGGTGAACACTAGTAAACGGGTGGACATACAGATAAGAACACACTGTGTTACATAAACACACATACATTGACTTAAGGGCGAACATTCTCCTTGGATAAACAAATAGGGTACACAGCAGTATACATATTCACACACAGTTAAAAACACACTGTATTACCTAGGTACACATTCATTGACTGAGGGAGAAAATTTTTTCAAAAGATTACCAAGTATGGTACACAGTAGAAGATTTATTCCCACACAATTATGAACACCCTTTTTCTACACAGTCATAGATTTTCCAGGGATATCGAAGTATGGTACATTGCCGTAGACATATTCACACTCAGAACAGATTTTCTTATACAGATAAACATCATTTAGGGATAATTAAATACGGTACACACCAGTAGACATATTAACATGCAGTTAAGTACACACTGTGTTACATATATACGCATTCATTGACTTAGAGATGCACATTTTTCATAGACCAACAAGAAGGGTATAATCATATCTCTCAGCAGACCCACCTGATATTCAAGCTGGGTGAGTTGTTGTTTATTGGACATTTGGTCTCAGGTGGTGGTCCTCCCAGGCCTTACTTGTTTTACAGGGTTGAGTTGATTGCTTGGTGTCTGAGGCACCCCTTAAAAGTAATGACGACGGGGTAATGTATTTAGGGGACCTACCGTGCATGAGTTTAATATTCATGCTTGGTCACCACCATAAACTGGCCTTGTGCTACATTCTAGCTTGGTGGGAAGTAAGATGCATACCAGCAAGTAGGGAACACAACAGTAAACATATTCATGATAAGAATTGTCTAACATTGTACTTACATTCATTCATTGACTAAAGGATGAATATTCTCTGAGGATAAACAAGAATAGTATGTGGCCGTAAACTAATTCACACACTGTCAAGAACATATTTCCTTACACAAATACACATTTATTTACTGATAGAAAACCAAGTTAATTACCAAGGTTTTAATCAAGACATATTTGTACACAATAAAAATGCACTTTCTTACGCAGATGCACATTTTTTGGCTGGTTGTTTGTTCTTTCTTACATTATATCAGCCCTAGGAATGTTATCGAATGTTAAAGTCAGTATTTTTTGTTTGCAAATGAATGGTTTTTAGTAACTAAGGATTATGATCCTTTTTAAAACTATAATATCTTCAAGTAACTATTCTTAATACAAATAATTGTCAGTAATGTGGTTTCCAATATTTCCATTTAGCCCTAATGATTAAAGAGGTGACATCTTCACACTAAATAGTAGTTTGAGAATTATTTTTTTATTTATTGCGGACATTTTGTCCTCATCTTGCTAGTTTTTTTTGTGTTGTTTCTTCTTTCACTACGGCGCAGCGGATAGAGGCGTTGAGTCTCTACGATTCCAGATGAGCATTGTCAGAAGATAGCGGTTTCAAATCCTACCCAAGCCGGCCAGAGGTTTACTTGGTCAAAAACGTGGTGCGATAGACAACAACTATTGAAGGCAGTAATTACTGGGGATACGGTTACAAGACTCTGCATTCCTATCCGAGGTCGCGGTAAATCACCTGAAGAAGGCCAGAGGTGAAATTTGGCCGAAACGTAGTGCAAGAAGAAACAACACAAAAAAACTACCAAGATGAGGACAAAAAGTCCGCAATAAATACAAAATTAATTCTCAGATTAAGAAGCCTCATCTCAAAATGATTCCAATTAAAGACAAGTATAAATAGTGGTTCTTTGAAACTATTTGACAAGTTCACCTACCTAAGAAGCAGCGTTTCATTTATGGAAAATGATATCAATACGCAATTAGTGAAGACATCGACAGCTGTCGATAGGTTATCAGTCATATGGAAATCAGACCTATCCGATAAAATGAAACGCAATTTTTTCAAGCAGCGGTCATGTTCATACTACTATATGGATGCACCACAAGGACGCTGATAAACCCTATAGAAAGAAAGGTTAACAGCGATTGTGCAAGAATGCTAAGAGCTATCAGTTAACAAATTCTGGAAGCAATATCCCACAGAACAGCAGCTGAACGCCCACCTACCTCCCATCTTAAAAAAATCCAATTTGGACGAACAAGACAAGTGGGACACTGTTGGAGAAGTAAGAATGAACTCATAAGCGACGTTCTCCCATGGACCCTTTTCAAATGGACGAGCAATTGTTCGTCGACCTGCTATAAGTTATCAACAACCAGCTACAACTTATCTACTGCCTTCATTGAATCTCTTATACCACTCAAAAACTAGTGCTTGATTCATGCAAGATGGTCCAAAAGCAGTCTGAAGCATTCCATACGTTTCTGTGGCATTTTTTCCAAGTTTAAAACAGAATTTTATTGCATATTGTTCTTCTAAAGTGTCCTCATGTCCAGATTGGATTTTTGAAAATCACCACCTGTGACAATCAGCCTTTAGTAGGGTGTATTCCAATTACTGCTGTAACTGTTCATTTGAACCTGAAATCATAAAAATTGGTCAGTCATCTCATAAGATGTATAGCAATAACATACTGAATATTTAAGAGTCTACGACAATTTTAAATGCCCATACAATAAAAGGCTGGAAACTTTATGAATGCACTACTTATATATATATACTTTTATACATATATCCCTATTTGATTATATACACATATATACACATATAACCATATATATATGTATATATGTATACACACTTGATTAAACTCAACAGTCATTTCCTGTCTGCCTATTCTATCTTTGATTCTTTTAAGTCTTAGTATAATTCATTTGACTTTTGGATAGAATGATTTATCGAAGGTTCCATATTTTTCCCAAGTAATGTTGGCCCCAAAGAAGGGAATAATGAAATGAGAAATACATTTATGGGCTATATTAATTCATATAAAAAGTAGCAGGAAGAAAAATTGGGAGGGAATTTATGGTAGAAAAGAATTTTACTTGATCTTTCTTTTAATGAGGTTTTATTAAACTTTAAATAGCTTCAAGAAATTGGATTTTCAGTGAGTTTTTATTTGTGTAATATATTCCTAAATTCCTAAATTACTTCCATCCAAAAGTTAACCAACTCTTAGAAAGATTTTTAACAGATCAAAGTGTAGTGTCTTTCCAATTTAATCAAACTGAGGGTTGTCCTAAGGGTAGAGTGGTTAATATTCTTGTCGGCAACATTGTAGAAAGCAAGCATTAAATAAAGAATGTGAGCTTAAACTATTTAATCAAACATGATTAAAAAAGAAAATGCTAGATACACATACACAGTCATATATACATATATGTATGTATATATACTTGAATCTTTTTTATGACCATTTACCTCCTATCTCAAAATCCATGCAAGTAAAATGAACAAGACATGCATGAAACAGCTCTAGAAGCAAGGAAAAATTTACAAGTGACATTTTTCTGTGGACCCCCACACATAGATGAGTCTGTGTTAGCTGACAAGAAAGAACTTATTTACATAAGTTTTCTGCAGAAACTGGATAAAGTTTGGAAGAGCTGCTGGGTTCGATGGATGATAGAGATCAATGAGGAGAGAGAGAATCAGGGACATCCATGCTGTCAGCACAACTTGATGATGAACACACACACACACACACACACACACACACACACACACACACACACACACACACTCATAGATATATATATTTACACACACATATATATATATATATATATGTATATACTCTTGATTTTATATATGTATACACACCTGATTTTATAGAAATATATATATATATATATATATACATCTTGATATGCATACATATTTATATACTTGATTTTTTATAAATATAAATATAAGATTTGATTTTATATATATATATATATTTATATATACATAGAGAAAGAGAGAGAGAGAGAGAGAGAGAGAGAGAGAGAGAGATAGAAAGAGAGGAAGTGAAAGTGGGGAAGAATTTGCTGTATTGATTTCACAGTTAATATAACTGCTTGTGGCATTTACTCTGGTTTTAGCGCAAATCCCCAGGTTAAAATTATCGAACTGCAACCAAAAAAAAGTAATAAAAGCCAAAAAACAAAATTAGACTGGAGCAAGATGTTTTTGAATGAAAATTTCATCAGACCAAAATTATGAAATCTTGTTGCTATGTTAGGACAATCAGCATCATCCTCATTCACTTACTCTGCATGACGGACGATTACAAGCACTTGCAGTCCATAAATGATTCAATCAAATACAACTACATGTGGTACAGTTACTCCCATAAATAATTATACCATTAATGAATCTCTTTCATCTGTGTTAATTTTCTTCTCAACATTCACTTTTTTCTTCTTTTTCTCGCATCCCCATGATAAATGTGTCCCTCTTCATTACAGCTCTTGCCGAGTAGGCTGGGGCTGTAGAATACACCAACTGTACCTCTGCAAAGGGATTGGATGCCTCTCACTAACAAGTGTACTAGATATGACATTAAACAATCTGATAGTGAGGTTCCAATAATGCTGGAGTTTTGGGGAGTGCAGAGTACTCCTTTATTGCCATCGCTCCCAGGCTCACTCTAGCCCAGAGGAGTATCACCTGATGGGGTCCTATCTATGAGTCAAATAGAAGTGAACTACAATTTCGAAAGTTTACTATTTTTGCATTTAAACTGCTTATTTAGGCTAAGCTGAATTGTTTGAAGTAGAACTGTTTTGACATCTAAACTGCGTACTTTTGCGAAACTGAATTATCTGAAATAAAACTGTTTTTACATTTAACTCTGTGTATTGCTCTGTCTGTTGGGGCTGTAGAATACACTGTCACCACCTCTGCAGAGGAGTAAGACCACCCGCCAATAAGTGTCCTGGATATCACACTAAAAATCTGATGGTGAGGTTCCTGTGATGTTGGAGTTTTGGGGAATGTAGAGCATTCCTTCATTTCTATCGCTCCCAGGTCCACTCAGGCCTAGAGTGGTAGCACCTGATAGGGCCCTATCTATGGGTTAAATAGAACTAATCTGCATAGTTATGTTAAACTAAGTTACTTGAAATAGAACTGTTTTGATATTTAAACTGTGTAATCATACTAAATTGAATTGCTTGAAATAGAACTGTTTTGATGAGTAAACTACATATTTATGCTTAACTGAATTGTTTGAAAAAGAACTGATTATTTGTATAAAAATGGATTTGGCATTAGATAACCTTCAAAGGTTGAAATGCCATAAAACCCAACCAAACAAAGAAATTACTACAACTCTGTCAGTAGAGCATACAATATGTTAACTGCTTCTTCTGCGAAGAATTAAAACCCCATCAAAGAAAAAAAAGAGTCTTCTGAATATGAAACTAAACGGCATTCCAGTTCAGGAGCAACAGTCATATTTATGAGTCAAATACATCTTTTTGATAATTATTCATATTAGATAAGAATACTTGAATTTTGAATGGTTGGTTGGTTGGTTGGTTGGATTTAATGGCATATCAACCTCTATAGGTTATTTAATGCCAGAGCCTTTTTACACATATATATTATATATATGATTTGTAAACACATATTTTTAGGTTGGTTGGATTTTATGGTAAATTAACCTCTTAAATTTCACCGAGTGTCAAACTCTGATATGTATGTGTATATATATATATATAAATGAATATTATTTGTAAATAAACAGTCTGGAATTAGTGTTTTAAAATAGGTCAAAGCTTTTTGTATACACTTGATGGTCGAAGGTCTTGATAACACAGCCTATATCTTTAATAGGAGACCAATTATTTTTAAGAAGATGATAATTGTCTTTATTGGGAATCCTTTTTTAGATGAGGCTCCTTAATCTGAGTATTAATTTTATTGCGGACTTTTGTCCTCATCTAAAGAAAATTACAAATTCGGTACGGACCCAACTATGAAAGACCAGATAAAGAGAACAAAGATTGGATTTATAAGACCAAAATATCCAACCTTGATTGCCCTTCGGGGCCCATGGTGCGGCAGATAGAGGCGTTGAGTTTCTATGGTTCCAGGTGAGCATTATCAGAAGATAGCAGTTTCAATTCCTACCCAAGCCGGCCAGAGGGTTACTTGGACAAAATGTGGTGCAACAGACAACAACTATGGAAGGCAGTATTTACTGGGGATACAGTTACAAGATTCAGCATTCTTATCCGAGGTCACTGTTAATCACCTGGCCGAAATGTAGTGAGAAAAACAACAAAAACTACCAAGATGAGGACAAAAATCCACAGTAAAATTAATACTCAAGTTGATTATGTTTTTGAGAGTTTTTTTTTTTTCAAATAGTTCCTTCATGCTGTTCGCCTTATGAAACTTTTTCCTGGTGTGGTTGAGTTTTGCTTGGTTGAATTTTGAGGAAATGGGTTATTTATTTTTGCTTTTTGGTTTTGTTTAATGGCATATCAGTTTTGTGGGTTATTTAATGCCAAAGCCTTTTTTGTAGAAGAATAGCAGTGATACTTTTTAACCCATAGTTTGAGGGATCAGAGCATTCATACCTTTCCCAAAGGCATTAGTCTGAAAGTGATTGTAAAAGTGCCTGTTAAGTTCAAACTTACTTTCTACAAGGTAGTAATCCTGCACTTGAGCCGTCATTGCTATGAGACTTCTATTGGGAATCGGTTAAAAACTTGAGATATGATATTCTATGGATGTTGAACTTAAGGATGAATAAGTTGAATGGTTCTTGGTCATATCCTTCTTGGTTGGTCTAAGAACTTTTCAGCATTTCCAGTGAAATTGACTGTAGAAAAATAGTGTTTGGTTGCAAAAAAATTGTTCTATCCATCAATGCTTTTATGCTCTCCATATCATTTAGAGCACTTCTATTATTATCTAGCCCAGTCATCTAGGGCTGTAGAATATACAGACTGCATCTTTGCAGAGGGGTAAGACTCCCCCAATGATTGACCTGTGGCCCAGTCATCTGGGGCAGCAGAATATACCAACTGCATCTCTGTAGAGGGGTAAGACTTCCATAACGAGTGTGTTGGATATGACACTAAACAATCTGATGGCGAGGCTCCAGTTATGCAGGAGCTTTGGGGAATGTGGAGTAACCCTTTATTGCCCTTGCTCCCAAGTCCACTCTGGCCTGGAGTGATATCACCTGATGGGGTCCTATCTATATGTTAAATAGATCTAAACAGTATGCTTATGATGAACTGAATAGTTTGAAAAAGATCTGGAACTTTTTTATGTTAAACTGTCTGTAAACTAAAAACTGTGCTTATGCTAAACTGAATCATTTGAAATAGAACTGTTTTTGCCAATGAAACAGTGTACTTATGCTAAACTGAATTGTTTGAAATAGAACTGTTTATATGTATAAATATGGATTTGGCATTAAATAACCCACAAAGGTTGATATGCCATAAAATCAATCAAAGGAAACCAATTTTTTATTATCTATCTACCTCATCCAGTAGCTTATTTCACATCAAACTATTTATCTCAGTTGATATTAATTAATATTTGTATCAGTTTATCTACCTATCTGTGTACATATCAATTCATGTTCATGCCTGTCAATCTAACTCAACCTGCTCAGAGCAATCAGTCTCAAACAATACATGTCTCTTTGTGTCATTTTGTTCACATCTCTTTGTATATCAATCTGTCCACATCTCTTTCTATCTCAGCCAGTTCACATCTGTTTATGTGAGTCAGTCAATATCTCTCTCAATTTCAGCCTGTTCATATCTTTGTATGAAAACCTGTCAATGTCTCTATTTATCTATCTCAGCCTGTGTATATCCCTTTATATTTCAGCTTGAGTATCTCTCTGTTTCAGCCTGTCCACATCTCTCTCTGTCACACCCAATTCAAATCTCTATCTCAGTCTGTCCCATTCGCTTTCTATCACAGGTTCTACCGGTTCACATCTCTCACTATCTTAGCCAGTTCTCATCCCTTTAACTCTCTCTCTCTCTCTCTCTCTCTCTCTCAGTTTGTCATATCTCAGTTTGTCATATCTCTTTCTCAAGCTATTCCAATCTCTCTTTTTTTCTGCCAGTTCATTTATCTTTCTCCGTCAACCTTTTCATATCTCTCTTACTCTCACCCTTTTCACATCTCTATTTCAGCCTATTCCTATCTCTGTAAGTCTACCTGTCTATCACTCTCACTCTCTCTGTCTCAACTTGTTTTTATCTCTCTCTATGTCAATCTGTTCCTAACTCTCCCATCCTATTCATATCTCTCTCAATCTCACCCTTTTCACATCACTCTCTATCTCAATCTATTTGTATCTCTTGCTCTCTCTCTCTCTTTCTGCATTTTCCTCTATGACTCTCTGTCCAATCGGTTTCTCTTTCTATCAGCCTATCTTTCCCACAATCAATCTATCGATCTATTGAGCAGTGTAAAATCTCTTGATAATATAATAAGGTTTATAAATCTGAGAATCTTTTGCCAGCTTTCTGATTAACTTTACCTACCTTCTTTTATTTATATAATTTTTTTCTACCGTACTTATGTTTTGTTTGTTTGGTTTTCACTTTTTTTCCCTCTTTTGTAATCAAATTAAAACCAGTGGGCCCGACAAAACCACTGATCATATCTACGGTTTTAATATACTTAGTGATTTTGAATGAAAGCCTAGCTGACATGTATTAATCGGAAAACTGCCGGTCTTTCAGTGCTGCTTAGATATTTTGTAGGTAAAATTTAGTCTCTATTATGTAGGCCAAATGAAATTTGATCGACTGAATATGATAGAAAATTCATCGATTACCAAACACTATTTTAATTATCTAAAACTTGAATGCATGTCTGTACATAAAGAAAAAATATATAACAAGGTAATCCAAGCAGAAGGAGAGATTTATTGAGAAACAAAGTCGACACTATAGTGTTTCGGTTCTAATGAGCCATCATCAGGACTGGAAGGGATGATATTAGTGATGTTAAATCAACAATGGATATTGAAAAAATTATTAAACATGATGATGGTTTATTAGTATCAACTTTGTTTATCAATAAATCTCTCCTTCTGCTTGGGTTACCTTGTTATCAATTTTTTCTATATTGTTAGATTTTACTCCATTATTTACTTCCATTTCTCTTCATGTGACAATATTAGAATGCTTAATTCCTGACAACTGATAATCCTTTCTTTTCTTACGAGTTGAAAATACCTACCGACAAAGTTAAGTTTCAGTGAAAATTTCTCATAGCAATAGAAGTAAACTGTTTAAGAACTCTATCAAAATTATGTTTGGTAGTACGATTAGCATTTCGACTATTTTTGCAGGAAATGGAATTAGTGCCTTGACTTTAAAATCTGGACAAAGGTGTTTACATCTCAATTTATTCTAATTAACCGGACCACTGGCATAGTGGTTAAAGTGTTCACCAATGGTCCGGGAGACCGGGGTTCAATCCCTGGTTGAGTCATACCAAAGACTCAAAAAATGGTACTTGATACAGCCTTGCTTAGCACTCATATATGGTAAAGGGAAGCAATCCAGGGAAAGGAGTAGTGACCTTCCCTACACCTCGGTGTAGTAGCTATTGAAAAGGGAGCCTTCGGGGAGCCTTCAACTACAGTTACCAACTTTACTTACATAGAAAAGGTATCTTTCCTTCTCTAATGTATGGTTAAATAGTTAGTAACCAGTCAAGAAGAGGGAAAATCTGAATCCAAACCCACTTTATTCCCCTTAAAAATTGACCTTGTGTCACATCTTGCTGATGTTGAAGGAGTTGGGTAAATAAATACATCAAAATTATGTTTCTTTTAGATTTAAGTTTTATAGTTAGACATAGTTTGAAAATATCTGAACATGTTTTAAAATGATATGTACAGTAGAAATGAAATTGAATATATCTTTTTTATGGCTCTTGTGTTGCAACTGACACTCCATGTTCCTGCCCACACAGTGTAAATGTATTTATAACGATGAAGGCTTGTGTAGGGAGAGCCACAATTTTTGGATGAACTGATAACAGAGGAATTGTGTATCGTTGTGCCCCAGATTCTCTAAACTCTCGTCAAGTTTTGAATTAAGAGTTTTACCATTTCTTAAATTGGTTGCCCTACTAAGAGTAGACAGGCAAGTTTCTTCTGAAATGGGCATTAAAAAGACAGATTTCCAGGTGCATGAAGTGAAACGCACACAGCCTTACAGAGAATTTCAACTCTACTCATTGAGCCCATTACATTACATTACCATTATGCATATATATATATATATATAGCATATGCTCACCAAGTGCCATTGATTTTATGTCAATGCTATCCTAACATATAGATATATATATATATACATATATATATATATATTTAGAGAGAGAGAGAGAGAGAGCATTGACAAAGCATATGCTTCTGCAATCATAACTTAGATATATATGCTCTATATCTGATATTGAGGCATTTATTTATGAATATAACAATTATATTATCATTTTATTTACATATATATATATTTACATATACATGTATATTTTTTATGTATAGATATGTGTACTTATCATTATTATTATTATTATTATTCATCGTTGTAAAGAAAGGAACTTGATGAGCTGATTACAAAACCTCAACAAATCTGTTTGCATTTTATATATATGTATATATATATATATGTATATGAATGCATGTATATTTATATGTATGTACATATATATGTATGCATGTATATAAATATATATATATATATATATGTTTGACTTGATGTTTGTTTGATGGCATACCAACCTTCTTGGGTAATTTAATGCCAAATTCATCCTTCTAGAAGAACAGTAGGGGTACTATTCATCCCATACTTGGGAAGATAAAGGGCATTGTCTAAAAGTGAATGTAATTGTGCGACTGGAGTTCAAACTCGATTATATATATATATATATATATATATAGTTGGTGACCGTAATGGAGAGAGATTCGAAGGCTCCCTTTTCAATAGCTACTACACAGAGGTGCTGGGGAGGGTGCTATTCCCAGGATTGCTCCACTTCCCCCTTGATATGTACCTTATAGTGCTGAGTGTTAAGCAAGGAGGAATCAAGTACGATGTTTTGAGTCTTTGATATGACTCGACCAGGAATTGAACCCTGGTCTCTTGTGCCATTGGCAAATACTCTACCCAATGGGCTAGATGCATATAAATATATATATATGTGTGTTTGTGTGTGTATCTATATATGCATAAATATGTATACATACATATCAGTGGTGACTCTAGCCTATTTTTGCTACTCGTGACCCCCCGCCCTCTATCAACTTCAGTTCCCAACCCGTGGTCCGTGAACCCAAAGTAAGTCATCATAGTTGCTATTGCGTGATTCTCCATTGAATCGCACAGATTGACAAACGTACCTTGCATGGTGTTTTTTTTTGTAAACAATCAAGATACTATATAATTGGTAGTCTTGTTAATACAGTAGATAAGATATTTTTTTTCTTTTCAAAAGTATAGAAGAAAAGAGATGTTCATTACTATGACGAGAAAAATATGTTTATTAGAATAAAGAAACTGATGACAATATACACAGACACAGCTAGTAGTTTCAATTTCGCTTAAAATAAAGATTATTTGTTGAAAATGTATTCAAATAAACAAATTTTAGTTACAGAATGTAATATATGCAACATTCATTAAAGAAATAGAGATCTGTTAGTGAAAAAACGAATTAAAACACGCCGTTTAACCAACATTTACCATAGCGATGATGATGACGTCGACAACGGCTCTAATCTACTATCCCCTCTCTCTCTCTCTCTCTGTCCATCTCCCTCTTCCCAAGACATCTATCAGCAGTCTGTGCTGAGATTTTTGAGCACGGTGTTAGGGTTGCTCTTGCTATTGGCTACAGCCAAAAGCGTATTTCTCTAACATTACTGTTATTATAAGGGTCTAGTGCTCGGCACGGATTTGCGCGTGTTCAACATGATAGCCGATTTTATGGGATGTTCAATGAATCTGACGGTGGCCGGACAAAGACCATCCGTTCAAAACAGCATCGTTGTATTATTCCCAGATATATTTATGAACTTGTGGCTACTTAGTTATCAAAACTTGAATAGATACGTAATTTAATTGAGATCAGACTAAATATGTTTGCTTGAAATTAATGGATGATTTTTAATCCATTTTGAATAACATTGACCGAGTTATTGGCCGTGCCGGGCACGAGTAGCACTAGTCCCGTCTCCGCCCCTGATACATATGAATATATATTGACTTTGCTTCTCAATAAATCTCTCTTTCTACTTGGATTACCTTGTTATCAAATTTTTCTTTATATATATATATATATATATATATGTATACACACATATATATTTTTTTTTTTTATACCGTTTTCTATAATGTAGCCGTGTGAAAAAAAAACAAACGATGTAATTTGTAAATAAAAAAATATAGCAGAAACAGATATCTGGGGAAAAAACTCAGTAAAATGAGAAAAGACTAAAAACAACTGTACTTCTCACAAATAATTCTAACAGCACAGCAATGTCTAGCCAAAAGAAAAAAAACATTGACAGAGTTAACTAAGCTAATACTTCAAAGTGGTTGAAAGGTTATTTTCTAGCTCTTCTAGATATTCTCTGTGTATCTCCATCTATATATATATATATACACATAAATATGTATATATCATCCTCAAACAAGCCTGCACCAAATATGAATATCATATGCCTACATCTCTCCGTAAATTCATGTTCATCTTCCAAATAAAAGTCAGTAATTATTTACATTTAATGCAGAAATATATATATATATATATATATATATATATATATGTAATGTGTGTGCATGTATATACATATATATATATATATATATATATATATATACACACACACACACACACACACACACACACACATATATATATATATATATATATATATATATATATATATATGATCATTTTTATTGAAACTAAAATTTACTTTATTTATTTACAGGGAAAGTCTGCCACTCTGACACCAATATTGGATACACTTACAATTGTTGACACTTAGGATACACTTACCAAATAATTCTTGGGAATACACTTACAGATGTATCATGCTACTTCTTTTACCTATCTGGTATGTACTTAGATTTTTACTCATATTCCAAAGTTCTAGTATGTTTTTTTGATATAGTGTATTTTTTTATGTTCTCCATTTTCCCCCCATTTGATTAGAAGTAGATGATTTTTGAGATCTCATATTTTACATCTTTTTAAAAAAAGTTGACAACATTGATTTTTTAAAATATTTCTCCAGGGATTAACTTTGCAAATAATGTTCCTTTTAGACTGAATGCTGTTAGCACTTTTTAAAAACTCCTTTTTTTAGCCACTTTTTCTAAATTCTGGGCATGTTTTTTTATGACAGTCATTTTCTTTTTTTTTCTTTTTTTCCTTTTTCAAATAAATAATCTTTTTTTCTTTAGATTGGAAATTTTTGGTGATTTCTCTGGTTTCATCTTTGTTTTTTAATATTTAGCATTGGTAATACCTTCCTGTCTATTTGTCCATTCTAATCGAAAACTGCCATGTGATTTTAAAAATATTTTCAAATGTCATGTATAAACGTTTTGCTAAAATTCATAAATTATTTTCCTCTCTTCAGAACTTTTGGGATTTTTAACAGACAAATGATATTCATAGAGCTTGGTGGTGCTGCATAACCCCATGTATATTAAAAGAATTGAAAGTCAAAATAAACTTGTGAATTTTAAAAAGAAATTGTTTTATTGTATAGAATGACTTCAACTAAACAATACTATTTCAAATTATTGAAATAATTATTTTATTTTTTATTGTACTTATTATTCACTGAAATTATATATATATATATATATATATATATATATATATATATATATATATATATATATATATGTATAATAAATGAATGAATAAATAAATATTCATATATGATATATTTTTCTTAATCATCAAACGTCAAGCCATGTGACATTGGCGGAAGGATGTATAATGTCGTCAGAGAAGAATGTTTTAGTCAAAATATATTTATAAATGGGTTAAAAATGCATTTGCCACAAAAGCCTGAGTGGAAAAGACAGTTGATGAAGTGGAAACACCATGAAAAAAAGTTCAAGGTGCAGCAATCAGTAAAGAAGTTCTGACAGATAGTTTTCTGGGACATGAAAGCATCCATTGCAATTGATTTCCTTGAAAAAGGTAAAACAGTAAAAAGTGTTTCTTTTTGTCAACATATTAGGCAAAGTCCACCTTATGACCCTTGTACATATATATATATATATATATATATATATATATATATATATATATATATATATATATATATATAGGTATTATTCAGTCCAGTTAAACCAGAGTTGGGAGTAATTCCTTCAGGACAAGAAAATCATTCAAAAGCTGAACATTTAAATTTTCCTGGTAGAGAGCTTAATATAACTAATATTACAGAGCAATATATATATATATATAGTGCAGTTAGAAGGAAACTCAAACCTGCTTAAATTGTCATTATTTCAGCGAATAATATCATTATACTCTCCATCTCATCAGATGACTGCACATATTCAAATTAAGGTTGAAAAACAGCAAATATGAATTACAGTCTATATATGTATCAAAAAATAGAAAGAAAGAAAAACCTATATAAACTTAAAATTCTTTGGCAAGATTAAAGGGAGCTGAAACAATAAAATGTTGATAAACAACAGTAAAAAGATAAACAAGAATATTTCTTTGCAACTGCTTACTTCTTAATTCAAAATTTTTCTCAACAAGTTCCAACCTCAGGTCATCATCAAGTGAAAATGTTTTTTTAAGAGAACAATAGTTATGAAATGTATTTGAATATCTATCTATTATTATTTATTTTTTAATTTTTAATTGTTCTCAAATAATTTCAATCTCAAGTCATAACCAAGTGAAAAGATTTTTTGTCAAAAAAAGGTGTTTTAAAGACTTTTTAAAGACGTTGATATGCCACAAAAAAAAAAAAATGGACAATGAATCAGTTCAATAGCATATCTATTCATTAATTGAGGATAATTAGTTAGTATCCAGCTCATTGGTCTTGTGGTTAGAGTGTTCACCAATGGTCTGGGAGACCTGGGTTCAATCCTTGATCGCGTCATACCAATGACTTTAAAAATGGTACTTGATACCTTCTTACTTAACACTCAGCA
Source organism: Sepioteuthis lessoniana (assembly GCA_963585895.1). Classification (NCBI taxonomy): domain Eukaryota; kingdom Metazoa; phylum Mollusca; class Cephalopoda; order Myopsida; family Loliginidae; genus Sepioteuthis; species Sepioteuthis lessoniana. The sequence goes on from OY757938.1 coordinate 38,892,140, forward strand.
ATATCAAGGGTAAAGTGGAGCAATCCAGGGAAAGGAGTAGTACCCTCCCCTACACCTCGGTGTAGTAGCAATTGAAAAGGTAGCCTTCGGGTCACTTACTTAACTTAGTTAGTATCCAAGTTTCAACATACCATGATCACCTGACACTTGGGGCCACATTTGGAAGGTAATTTCTCGGGTACAGCCAGGGCTTGTTTTAAATTAGCAAAATTGTAGGTTGTTATATTTCATCCTTAGTAAGAAAGATTTGATATTCATCATGCTTCTCATATGGCAGGGTTTGACACAAGGTCTTTTTCTTGTGGCAATTAGGAGAAGGGGAGATCACATATGAGTCTCAGCTCATGTGCGACTGGTCAGTGTTGGTCACTTGACCCAAGGTCTCATATGGCAGGATTTGACACAAGGTCTTTTTCTTGTGGCAATTAGGAGAAGGGGAGATCACATATGAGTCTCAGCTCATGTGCGACTGGTCAGTGTTGGTCACTTGACACAAGGTCTTTTTCTTGTGGCAATTAGGAGAAGGGGAGATCACATATGAGTCTCAGCTCATGTGCGACTGGTCAGTGTTGGTCATAGATTCACTTGACCCAATGGCTAGGTACCATGGGAAGTATGCACGTCATTGTTAAATTTCCCAGCACAGTTTCAGATGACTTTGCTGGATTCAGGTTCACCAGACCAGGAAGTCTCATGCAATGTGAATCTATGCCTGTGAGTAAAAGAGAGTGAAACAAATCTAATATAGAACAGAGTAAAGAATTTTCCTAATATATTTGATTATCAACGAGTACCATATATTCTTGGCCTTGTGCCAAACCTATCTGTCTTCTTATAAGTAGTGTAACAGAACAACCCTATTGAAAAGAGAAAATTAAAAACATAATAATAAAATAGACTGATAGACAGATACTTAAAATTCAAATTCTAACATTGGTACTATGAATGATTGACATGTCCCAGTAATTGTGGCAGGTGTCATCAAAGCAAAGATGGGTAGACAGGCTAAGTGAACAAGAAATTTTTAAGAAAGAAAAGTGAAATAAAATCACTTGAAATTGTTGTGGAAATGTCAAACCATTAGACAAAATGTTGATGGCATAGAATGGGATATGTTTGTTATAAAAAGAGAAATTCAGATGAAAAAAGAGAAGAACACAAAATTTCAGCTGAAGTGGAGGAGAATCCCTGTGGCATGGTGATGAATGTTTGCATATAAAATTAACATTTACTCTCTAACTTAGACAGTGAGGGTAGGGATTTGTAAATGTTCTTTCTCTGCACTGACCAAATATTGAATATTCTATCTGTCTATATTTACCTAACCATTCTGTCATAGTATACAACACTATTTCAAATTTTAAGAAGAGCACAATATAGATGGAATTCAAAGTTTTCTTTCAAGAATGGTTGTCATACCAATGCTAAAGAGTCCACTCTGTCCTACTATTTATCTATAGCTGGGAAGTAGTGAAGAGATGGATTCATGCTTTTCCTAAGGGCATTATCACAAACCGAAATGCAAATGAATTTCCTCTGGGGATTTGAACTTTGTTTGCCAATTCATTTCCTTTCATCATATTTACCTAACCCCTCCGCTCGGGCAGGATATGACACAAGGTCAATTTTTAAGCGGAGTTTAACAGGTTTGAATTCGGAGTTTTCCTTCTCCTAGACTAGTTGCCTCACCAAGGCTGAAGAACCTAGTCTGCCCTACTATTTACCCATAGCTGGAGGGAGAATAATTTGATTCATACCTTTCCCGAGGGGATTAGTGCTATGTGAAATGCTATCATTCTCATCCAGGATTTGAACTCGTGTCGCCGTGTCCATTTCCTACGACGATAACCATTACACCACGGGCACTTCCTTTCATTTCCTTTCATGATGACCATCACACAGGTATCTTATATGTTTATATATATATATATATATATATATATAAGATATACATGTAACATATATATATATATGTATATATATATAAAAGTAAAGTTGGCAACCGTAGTTAATATTGACCCGAAGGCTCCCTTTTCAATAGCTACTACATCAAGGTGTAGGGCAGGGTACTACACCTTTCCCAGCGTTGTTCCACTTGATACATACCTTATAATGCTGAATATTAAGCAAGGAGGTATCAAGTACCATTTTTGAGTCTTTAGTATGACTTGATCTCAGACTGAACCCCGGTCATGAGCAAACACTCTACCAACTTGACCAATGGGTTGGTTATATGTATACATATATATTTATTTTAATTTTAGTTCTATACCTATTCTATAATTCTGACAGTGTGAAAAAACCCTAATGATGTAATTTGTAAATGAAAAAATATTACAAACTGATATCTGGGAACAAAATTCCATGAAAAAAAGAAAAATCTAAAAACGTACTGCTCGAAAATAATCATCCAATATCGCAATAGTAATCCAAAAGAAAAAACACTGCAAGAATACCTAGGGCTAACATGTAAGAGTGCTCAATACTCTAAGTAGAGTGAAATATGAATACTTACAAAGCCAGAAGTAATCTACCTAAGTTTCACCAAAGCAGATCATCAGGACATCTCTGACTAAAGAGGGTTGGACCAGATTACATTTTATTGATTTGTTTGGTCTAAACCTCTTAAGTCAGAGTTGTCCTGATGATCTGGTTAGGTGAAACCTCTGTGGATTACTTTTGGATATGTTAGTATATATATATATATATATCAGTGAGCAAATTATTTGTATCAAGAATATTAACTTGTAGCAAAAATTGTTTATATGGATTATTCTAAGTAACTTATAACCATGTAATTGCTTTCAAATTATTGATTTTAGAGAGCAATTCTTAAAATCATATAACTGTGTGAAAACAAATGATTATTATTAAATAGGAATTGTTAATTAAAACAATATAATTGTGCATGAATTATTATCAAATAGGAATACTTGAAATCATACAATGAAATTCATATTATTTGCATTTGATATGAATACTTGAAACCATACAACCAAGTGCAAATTATTTGCATTTGGGAAGAATACTTGAAACCATACAACCAAGTGTAGTACTATGCTTATTACGGTACTTTTTTATTATGGCCCAGGTTTTGTGACAAGCACATGCATTTCCAGGTAATTGTTTATCAATCTCCTTGGTGCCCACATTGTGTCTGAAAGATGCACAGATGGGAAATGACATAATCTATCCAGAACTTCTTTTGATGGCCTGGATGAGGCATTGGAACATGTTGCCTGGGTGTTGGCAACTCAAAGATAAGAAAAACTCTCTTTTAACAATTGAAAATTATTTATTGAAACACAATACTGTAACAATAATAAATACAATATATATATATATATATATATAGAGAGAGAGAGAGAGAGAAATTGTCTCTTGTTGTTTGAGAGGTGGACAATTGAGGTAATGGAACAGTTTTTCAATTTTTCAGAGAGTGAGGTTTTGCTGAAGGGGTTTTAGTTCTTGGAGAGATTTCTTTTCTGATTCTCTTGTCTTTGATATGGACATTGGATCTCTTATCTCACCAAAAACACATCTATTTTTATCGAGGATTTCTCTGGGTGGCTAACCAATCGCAGATCATTTTATATACTTTTAATACTTTTTGACTTGTCAGACAATTGTGACGCGAAAGCTTTACTTTTATCCCAGAACGGGGTTTTATTTTCGCACGTGTGAAGACGGGGCAGGTTGGCACTTGACCCCCTATAGAATAAGTCCTCATTCAGAGTTTTCTATCAGGCATATAAGACCTGGCATATTACGTGAGGGATTAATTTAGGGCCAGACCAACCGCCACTGGCAAGGGGTTCCAAATTTCACACTATCCACACACCCACCAGGCTGCTTTCCTTCCTTCCCCTAGACAATGGAAGATATGAGCCTATAGGTTCTAGTCGTTATAATATTATATTGTAGTAGTCGGCAACTCCGGTTTCCCGTGTGATATTTTAGAGGAATTTATAGGACAATTTTAAGCAAGATAACATAAGGCGAATAGAAGCTGAAAAGGAAATGTGACACAATAAATTCGTAGCAGAACTGCCAAGAACAACTTAGACCACGTGGTAACATAAAAATACAGGAATCCTTTACTGTACAAAGCGATACACTTTCAAAGTGTCAAATATGTCTAATGAATTGAACAGTCCGTGGACATAAATATCTTTCTTCTTTTCTGTTCTTTCGTTTCTTCAAATTGAGAGAGAGAGAGAGGGTGGTATATAAAGTTTGGGTATGAAGGAGAAATGGCCCCAAAGTTACTTATCTTATTTTTCGACGGGGTTCCACTGGAGAATCTTTCTTCTTTCACGGACTAATAGACTTTATGCTATTTTTAATACTGGCTTGAAGAACTTGGGTCCCTTGTGTCCGCAGATATTTTTTTTGTCTTCTCACCTGGAGTAAATGGTTATGGGTCTGTCTGCCACGAGCCCCTTCCAATAACTAACATTTCTTCTCATTTTTTTCGCCGACAGGGAGAAGGGTGCCACTTCTGTTTTAGGGTCCCAGCCAATCATTTGGCTTCTACCTTCCTCCCCTTCCGGTGTCCTGCGACCTGAGGTTACTAAGTACCAACATCTGTGGATATCCCCTCTGTGACCTACATTCTTTCTTAAAGGTCACTTTTTTTATGGGTTGCCACTGTTCATTCCAACGGGAGGATAGTATTAATCTTATTTCTATAGTCTCTGTGGGATATCAGGTGACACAATCAAATGTCCTGATCTATGTCTGTAGGAAGAGTATCCCTGCCACATTTCAGATTTTGATTGGTCATCCAATCAAACCACATTTTAGGGGCTTGATTAATTAAGGATCCCAGCCCATGCCTAGTGGGGGAATATTTCTTTTCACTTTAACCAAAACATAAATCAAAGAGCTGATCTTTTGACCCCCAACTGGTGGGCAAGAGATGTCATGATTTAAATTGGGTCTATGCATTGACAACTCCCTTCACCCAAAATCTTTTTACCTATAGTTTTGACCATCTGAAAGTTCAGTTAGTACTGACCTTTGAAATTGACTTTTCAATTTCTTTCAAAGTATATAATTTTTTTTTATGTTGTTATAAAAGGAAAATTACTTTTTCCGGAATAAAATATGTATCATACTTGCACCAGTGAATACCTCATATTGTCATGAATTATTTGTGTTAGACAGGAATACTAGAAATCATACAACCAAGTGCAAATTATTTGTATTTGATAAAAATACTTGAAATCATGCAACTAATAACAAATTAGATGCAAAACATATTTTTTTAAAAGTTGAACATTCTAGCTTCATAAAATATTCCAGAAACCAACTAGATTAAATCATTAACATTAATAGTTGATTTTTCCATGTTAGGTTGTCTCAAAATAGACGCAACCCATTAATAGGATAATGATCTATCACTGAAACAAGATCAATGATGGTCATTTGAATCAAGTCCTATAAAAAATGCATCCGTTGAGCAGAAGACATTAAATCAATATTTTTTGATAGTTATTATATCAGCTTCCAGGACATGCAATTTTTTTTGAGCAACTTGTCTCTGTAATAAATCATTATCTTATTAATGGGTTGTACCTATTTCGAGAAAGTTTTGAATGATTTTTTCTGCAAAGAAGTAGTGATGTAAAATATTTTTTCCACTCTTGTCCAAGGCATTGTGATTGAGAAAGAATAGTTATAGTAAACTATTTTCAAATCTGAAACAAAAAAGAACACAACATTATTATTAGTAAGGTTATTAGGAATCACATGGGTCCCATGTATATTGAGACACCCAATAGACAAATACTCTGGAATAACCAAATATTGAGGAAACAATTGTGAAATTTATACAGAAAAAATGAGAGTCAAGACTCTCTCTAGTCCCTCCTCGAACTTTAATCACTGTCTTAATTCTTTCAGGCATAGACTTCACTAATTTAAATCTATATTCTTTATCAAAGAGATTTTAACTCTTCTGAAATGATAGTTGATAGATCTTCTTTAATTAAAAAACAAAACAAAACATAACAAAAAAAAAAACCCAAATCAGACAAGGTGAACATTCTTTAAGAATTCTAATTTTTGTCAGAGATGATAAATAATAATGAGTACAGTATATGAGTACTTCTGCTTACATAATTATTGTTTGTAAGTTGAGAGAGCAAAACCAATTCACTTAGGTCTTTCAAATCATTTGACTAAACAAAAGTAAAGTAATAGATTAAAAATACTTGGAGAAAACATAATTCATCAAATCTTCCAAAAATTATTTTTTACATCTTATTATATTCAAAAAATCATTTATATGTCTTCTAGTGTTCCAAAAACTATTTACATATCTTCTAGTGTTCCAAAAATTATTTGTATATCTTCAGGTGTTCCAAAAACTATTTATATATCTTCTAGTGTTCCAAAAACTATTTACATATCTTCTAGTGTCCCAAAAATTATTTATATATCTTATAGTGTTCCAAAAACTATTTATATATCTCATAGTGCTTCAAAAATCATTTATATATCTCATAGTGTTCCAAAAACTATTTATATAACTTCAAATGTTCCAAAAACTATTTACATATCTTCTAGTGTTCCAAAAATTATTTATATATCTTCTAGTGTTCCAAAAATTATTTATATATCTTCTAGTGTTCCAAAAACTATTTATATATCTTCTAGTGTTCCAAAAATTATTTATATATCTTCTAGTGTTCCAAAAACTATTTATATATCTTCTAGTGTTCCAAAAACTATTTATATATCTTCTAGTGTTCCAAAAATTATTTATATATCTTCTAGTGTTCCAAAAACTATTTATATATCTTCTAGTGTTCCAAAAACTATTTATATATCTTCTAGTGTTCCAAAAATTATTTATATATCTTTTAGTGTTCCAAAAACTATTTATATATCTTCTAGTGTTCCAAAAACTATTTACATATCTTCTAGTGTTCCAAAAACTATTAATATATCTTCTAGGGTTCCAAAAATTATTTACATACCTTCTAGTGTTCCAAAAACTATTTATATATCTTCTAGTGTTCCAAAAATTATTTGTATATCTTCTAGTGTTCCAAAAATTATCTATATATATGATTGATGAAAGAATTTTGTTTTAACCATATATTCAGCGATTTGAAAAACATCCATTGCACTTCTTCATGAAAAAATTGAACCGTTCACATGAACTTCTTTGTAAAACATTAATGTCAAGATAAAAAATGTTGTGTCTTTTTTTTTTTTTTAACTGTTTCGTAATGTAATTATTGGATGGCACAAAAAAACCGTGTCAAGTGTTTAAAAAATTTGGGACGCGAAGTTAGATATAAATTTAATTTTAAAAAAGCTATCTTTGCTACTCCTACCAAACTAGAAATGCTTAAGTAGGTTATATTTGCGACAAAAAAATAACTAGAAAATTTTAACTATGTTATATTTGCTGTATTCTCTAAAATTAAATTTGCAATGTTTCTTCCATACTTTAAGAAAATAAAAAGTTGAAAATGTTATCAAGTAGGTTACATTTGTTAAATATTGAAAAAAATGTATTAATTCATCAACCTTTGCTAGAATTGGCACAAGGCCATTAGTATAGAGCACCAAGCGAGAATCAAATCCTTAGATTACATTATACCTAGACTCTAAAACAAGTGATCTTGTTGTTAGTAATTAAGCTTTTCTTAGTTTGGCAAAAGGCCAATAGAATGGAGCATATCATGACTATCAAACTTACTAACAATGGTCTGGTAGCCTCACTTACAGTTTAGGTTTCAGTTTCTGATTCTTTTTTTGATTGCATATCAAGATTCATGGATTAATTAATGCCAAAGCTATTCTTGCAGATAGTCCGTAGTGGTATAATTTAACCCATAACTGGGCGAATTATTGAGTTCATGCTTTTCCCCAGGGTATTTGTCCAAAATTGTGCCTTATAGAGCAACTAGAGTTCAAACTTGCTTACTTCGATGTTACGGTCCAATATATTTGCCCATATGCCATTTAGACTCCTTCCCACTTACTATTTAGCAGTCATTAACAAAAATTTTCTTAGTTTGTCACAAGGCCTATAGAATGAAACATACAGTAAGTATCAAACTCACTAACAATGGTCTGCTAACCTCATTTAATGTATAGGTCATGTTAAGTTCTTTGTTTAATAGCATATCAACCTTTATGGATCATTTAATGCCAAAGCCATCCTTCTAGAAAAAGATCAGTGATGCTATTTCACTCATATCTGGGGGGATAAGGGAGTTCATACCTTTTTCTGAAAGTGAACGTAATAATACGCTGGAGTTCGAAGTCACTTATTACAATTCTGGAGTCCAGCACTTTAACCATTATACCACAAGGACACTCCCCCACCATTTAATGTATAAGTAAGTAAAGTTGGTGACTATAGTTGAGGGTGACCCGAAGGCTCCCTTTTCAATAGCTACTACACTGAGTTGTAGGAGAGGGTGCTACTCTTTTCCCCAGATTGGTCCACTGTACCCTTGATATGTACCTTATAATGCTGAGTGTTAAGCAAGTACCATTTTTTAAGTTTTTGGTATGACACCGCCTAGAACAGAACCCTGGTCTCCCAGGCCATTGGCAAACACTCTATCCACTAGGACAATGTGTAGTAAACATTAATTAAGCATGTCGTTGTTTAACACAAAGACACAAGTATGAAACACTGAGTAACAATCAAACTCACTTTTTAAATCTGAATAATTTTATTAAAACACATTCAAACCAAAAAAGAAATTTTTATACAATATGCTATTTGTTTGTTTGTTTGTTTGTTTGGGTTTTATGGCATATGAACCTTTGTATGTTATTTAACACCAGATCCATTTTCATGAAAATAGTTCTATTTCAAACAATTCAGTTAAGCATAAGTATGTAGTTTAAATGTAATTACAGTTTAATTGTGAAAAACATTTCTATTTCAAGCTATTTGGTTTAGTCAAACAGTTCTAATTAAGCTAAGTATAAGAACAGATTTTATTTACACACAGTTAAATGTCAAAATAGTTTTATATTAAACAAATCAGTTTAGTGTAAGTACTGTTTCAATGTCAAAAAACAGTTCTATTTCAAATAATTTAGTTTAGCATAAGCACTCTGTTTAAATGTAAGAACGGTTTAATTGTCAAAAACATCTCTATTTCAAGCAATTCAGTTGAGTCAAACAATTCAGTTTAGCATAAGTATGCTATTAGTTCTATTTAACCCATAGATAGGGCCCTGGGAGCAATGCTCACCATTAGATTGTTTAGCGTCATACCAGGACACTCATTGGGAAAGGAAGGGGGGTCTTACCTGTCTGCAGATGTGCAGTCGTTGTATTCTATAGCCCCAGCTGATTGGGCAATATAATATGCTTGTGTTATAACAGTTATCTTTGTAGGAAATGAACTAAGCAACCTGAGTTCAAATCCTGAATGAAGCTGTTTACATTACATTTTTCACTTATTCTTTTGGATAGGAATAAATCCATCTCTTTTCTAATAATGGGTAAAATAGTGGGCTAGACTTGGCTCTTTAGCCTCGACAAGGCAACCAAACTAGGAGATGTAAAACTCTGAATTCAAATCATCTGTACACTGTTTAAAAATTGACCTTTTGTCAAATTGTAGCTTTAGTAAAGGGATTGGTTATATACACGCAATTATCATCAACATCATAGACCTAATGCTATTCAAATACCTGCAATATTCATCTAGTCTATATAGCATTTTATCAATATCATTGTATGGTGGTGGTTTTTCTGAAGATGGTACCACACTATTGGCATGCCCAGTCAGCTGGGGTTGTAGAAAAAATCAACAGTACCTCTGCAGAGGGATAAAACTACCCACAAATAAGAGTCCAGGATATGACACTAAACAATCTGTTGGTGAGGTTCCAGAAATGCTGGAGCTTTGGGTACTCCATCATTGCCATTGCTCCCAGGTCCATTCTGGTCCAGAATGATAACACCTCGTAGGGTCCTATCTATGGATCAAATAGAACTAATAAGTGTTGGTTGAGATGAGACTGTTTTGACATTTAAACTGTATACTTATGCAAAACTGAATAGTTTGACTTACGCTGAACTGAATTTTTTAAAAATAGAACTGTTTTGACTTTTAACAGTGTGTAAACAAAAGCTATACTTAAACTAAACTGAATTGTTTAAATTAGAACTGTTTGACTAAACTGAATAGCTTGAAATAGAAATGTTTTTTTCCCAATTAAACTGCATACTCATGCTAAAGTGAATTGTTTGAAATCAAACTGATTATTTGTATAAAAATGGATTTGACATTAAATAACCTACAAAGTTTGATATGCCATTAAAACCCAACCAACCAACCAACCACACAATTGGCTAAGGCGGTAGAACATACAAATGGCACTTCTTCAGCTGAGTAAACCCCCCACTGCTAGTATCCTCTATATGATACTAAATTAGATCTGATAGTAAGGCATTGGACCCTAAAGCTTTGCCATTACTATTAGGTCTACTGAAAAACAAATTATTTTTACCTGTTGGGGTACCATCAATGAGTCAAATAGAACTGTTCAGTCATTTACTGAGGATTATTTTTATAAGTAATTTGAAATCATACAGCTGTGTTGAATTTATTTAAATCACACAGAAATAGTTGTCTGAATTTCTGAGACGAAGCTTGATGATTTAATCATTACACTATGTGTCCTGCTGGACACATAATGTAATGGTTATAGGCATTGGTTCCCTAAGCTTCTAAGGAGACAATCATCTGGAGGTTGTTGGTTCAATCCTGACTGCAGGCGATTAACAATACTGGAATACTTAACAATTGTACCTGGTTATGGCTAACGGAATCAGAACAGGCGACCCCCGTGGATTCAATAAAGGACATAGTTCGAAGTTTCATGAAGGTTCCCAAGTTCAACAAACACCTGAAGAAGGCCGGAGGACATATCGGCCGAAATGTTGTGGAAAATAACAATAAAGATGAAGACAATAATTTGACAACACTTAATGATAAAAATCACACAGAAATACTTGATAAACAGAATTACTAATGTTAAAAAGCATTACTTAAAGCAATTTTACTGTGTGCAAACGAGGATTAATCTTAAATAGAATTATTAGTGTCAGATAAGAATGCTTAAAACATTTTAACTTTGTTTGAACAAATGAGTTTTAACTGTTTGTTTAAAAATAAAATTACCAACAAACTATTTACTTACAAATATATAACAGGATTTGGCATAAAATTACACACAAGGGTTGATATGCCATTAAACACCAACCAGTCAACTAACAAGCAAAGATGGACTTGGCATTTCCAATTTAATCCCATCGATTTTAGAGCAAACTAAAAAGTTTTAAACAGGTTATAAATGTTGCATAAATAAAAAAATAGACAATAAGTTGGCTAAATTTGGCACATCTCAAAAAATAAACAAAAAGAAAGAAATGTTTTAGTAGGTTACTTTTGTTGTATCACAAAAACTAAAAAGCATTATGTAGGTTTCATTTGACACATCTAAAATGAATTGATAAAATTTGTAAAAAGATTTCTAAGTAGGTCACTGCTTTTATATATTTGCAAAACTAGAAAATGCTGAAAACATTTGCTGCATCGTGAAAAGTGCATATTTACTCACTCTCGCAGGATTCAACATAAAGTTTTTTAAATCATATTTTTAATCATTTGTTTTGAATTTGGTGTTTCCCTTCTTATCCACTGGTTTTTGTTGTAAGTTTAAAGAACTAAATTTACCTTTATATTTTCCCTTAAATGAGTGAAGAAGAGATGGATTTTCGCTTTTTGCAAAATGTAAACATGAGAGCATTAGCACTTACTATGCCAATCAGGTCACAAAAAATCCTGGGCTCAAGAAAATTAAATAAATGAATATCTATATTTTTGTAAACATCAGCCATAATCATTACTTCCTCCCTATTAAAGAGAGAGAGAGAGAGAGAGAGAGAGAGAGAGAGAGAAGTTTGGTTTGGTTTCTTTGTTTAATGGCATATCAACCTTTGTGTGTTATTGAATGCCAAATGCAGTCTTATAGAAGAACAACATTGAAACTACTTAACACATAACTATAGGGATTAGGGGGTTCATACCTTACTAAAGGGTATTAGTTCAAAAGTGAATGTAATAGTGCGACTGGAGTTTGAACTTCCTAACTTTGAGGCGGTACTCAGGAAGTTTAGCCATTGTGCCATGAAAGATTTCCTTTAGAGAGAGAGAGATCATTTAATATATATGTGTATATATAAAAAAGACATACATATATATATATATATATATAGTGTTATGGTCCTCCTTACATCAGAAACGCAAAACAGGATAGAAATATATTTATAATCCTAAAATAACCGGTCTTTGGTTTTTTCTTTAAAGAATATATATATATATATATATATATTATAACAGTGTTAGTTGTCACAAAATTACTTTGTGGGTTTGTGTCAAACCAAGTGCAATATAATATGGAGAGGGCTCAATATCTAGGATAGAGCTATTATATAATAATAATAGAAAAATATATATTAGATTTGTATATTTAATGCCATGGAATTAAATATGTAAGTCTAATATATATTTATTATTTAAAATTTTTTTTTTTTCATCATATAACATGTGAAAGCGCATACGATACTCTGTTCTCATCAGCCACCAACCATGGTGATAACACAGTTTCTGTAGCTCAAAAATAATATGGAGAGGGCTCAATATCTAGGATAGAGCTATTATATAATTATAATAATCATAGATAAACATATATTAGATTTATATATTTAATGCCATGGAATTAAATATGTAAATTTAATATATATTTATTATATATATATATATATATATATATAATGGTATGGTTGTGTTTTAAGGCATATCAACCCATATGGATTATTTAATGCCAAATCCTGTTTATATACAAATATATGTATGTGTATTTATATGATTTATAAGCCATTAGTTTATATATAACATCATTTTTGAAAGTGCCATAGTTCATTAGTTTGCACAGTTGTGTAGTTTCAAGTATTTTTATTCAAAACTAATAATTCTATTCAATGTTAATTATTTATTTGCACACAGTTGACACAGTTGACAGTTATTTATTTGCATGCAGTTGACACTCAGTCATACTGCCTACAAGCACCTTTAAGATAAACTAGGGTTAATTACTTGTTTGTTACAAAAGCAACCAAAGGAAATATGTCAGGATAATCCTATTGGTGTTAGGAGTTGAAAGGACCAGTTGATTGATCAGATTGGGCCTCTGTAGCCCTTTGTCTAGAACAATAATATTCAAAGTGGAGTGTTGCAAGTCATTTTGACCACTATGTCAAATGCCAAGACAAAAAGATACAAAAGATATTTACTCCATATGATATCAGGACAATATTCAGGAGTGGCTCATCTCTTCAAAAATATCTCTTCCAAGTTAAGCCTCAACAGAATATAATATGACCAAGAATTGTGTATATTCCATGTCATGCAGCGGTGGTAAAGTATACAAAGGCAAGATATACCGTCTACTAAAAGTAAGGCTAGAGGAACATCAAAATGCAGTATGTCAAGGTGAAATTTAAAAGTCATATATGACTGACAATAAATGGAAAGAAAAGGGAAGTCATTTGCCCTTATCAGATGAAGCTAGAATAATAGACAAAAAAGAACATTGGAGAATAAGACATCCTAAAGATGAAGTATCAAGATGAATATGATATGGGAACTAATAATCAAAAAGGCTAGATAAAAAAATGCAGTATAAACAAAGTTAAAAGTAAAGTTGGTGACTTTAGTTGAGGGTGACTCGCAGGCCTCCTTTTCAACAGCTACTACACCAAGATGTAGGGGAGGGCGCTACTTATTTCCCTGGATTGCTCCACTTTACCCTTGATCCTTACCTTATAATGCAAGTGTTAAGCAAGGGGGCATCAAGTGCCATTTTTAGAGTTTTTGGTATGACTCGACCTGGGATTAAACCCCGGTCTCTTGGACCATTAGCAAACACTCTTCTCATAAGGCAAATGGCCTGAGTCTGAAAAGTTTGCATGAATTTGTCCAGCAGGATACTTGATTTAGTGAATATAGGAGTTTGCTTAAAGAACTAATCAAAGAAATCATCTGGAGGTTGCAGATTCAATTCTGACAACAAGTAAAAATAACAAGGAATACTTACTATAGCTTAACACTTGTACCTAGTTATGTTTAATAGAATTAGATCATGGATTAAATCAAGGGGTTGGTTCGAAGTTCCATGAAACAAGAAACATCAAAAGAAGGCTGAAACATGCATTGGCAGAAATATTGGGAATCTAACAATAAAGATGAAGACAAAATTCCGAATACCCTAAATAATAACAATTTAATTCTATTAAAAAATACTTTTCAAAAATTTTTGCATTTATAGCCACAAAATGCTTTTTCATGTGGATTGCAATAAAGTTTTGTCCTTTATGTTCATATATGAGAAATACAGAGTGTGTATACACACACAAGTTTGTAGATCTTAATGTACAAAATGGTTTCTTTGAAAGAAAATGATAGTAAATGATGTTCTTTGTTTTCTACAAAATAAAAAGTAAAGATAAATGTTCACATATATATGTATGGATATATACACACACACACATATAATAAGTCTTTATAAGTACATATATATATATAGAGAGAGAGAGAGAGAAAGAGAGAGAGATAAAAGGTTATAGTAATTGGTTGAATAGCATACTAATGGTTTATTATTATTTATTGCCAAATCCACCTTATACATGTATATGATTTTTCGGTAAATATTTTGTAGGTATCATCATGGTTGAAATAATACAGTGTTCATTTCTATTCCCAGTGAAATGGTTTAAAGTATTGCTTATATTAGTTGTTCAACTTGCACACAAGTAAATGGTCTCAATTATTGCTATCTGACTCTAATTATTCTATTTCCCGTAGTTAATTAGTTTCAAGTATTACTATTAAATATTAATAATTCAATCAATCATTTTCATACAATTAATTGTATTCATGTCAGCATATTCTACAGCCTCAGCCAATGTTGCAAATATATATATATATATATATATATATATATAAGAGTTTAGCTCAATCACAGATATTTATACTGCATTGGGTCTGCCACAAAGCCACCCAGTGAAATAGTAACAACCATACACAGTTGTAATATAAGTATATGTGTAGAAGTATAAATAATATATATCTATACAATAAGTATATATATATATATATATATATATATTATAAATGTGTGTGTATATATATATATATATATATTTATATATAGTTATATGTTTGCTTGTGTATTTTATGTGCACAGAAGTCTTTCTTATTTATATACATTGGTAATTATCTTGGCTATTTTTCTGGAAGACTTTGACTTCTCCTTCACTGTCTTATTATCTGCTCCCAGTTTCAGAGAATACTTATCAATTCTTACCTGTTCCTTCAGACTTCCAAATCGGTCCTTTCTCATTTCTTAGAAAGACCATTCAGAAAATTCTTGCCTAAAGCATTTACAGGATTTCTTAATTTGGTAACATATGAATAGCTCTTATCATTTTTTGAGGAGACTTTGACATGAGTAATTCTTTTGTGGTATAGCAATACTTTGAAATTTCTATGGCAGATTTCAAGAATCTATACATTGTAAAAAACATTTGCAGGAACCAAAAGTCTTCAATTTCTACTTGACATAATTTCATGTTCAGTAATCCAATTTTCTTGTTTTGTTTTTTCTTCTGAATAATTTCTTTCAAATATGTATGTGTGTATACGTATGTTTTAACATAATAATAATTATAAGGATAGGTGAAAGAAGAAATAAAACAAAGAGATCTCCTAATCCTGGCAAGAAGACCAGATAGTTAACAAAAAAAGAAAACCTATAGAATAGTGGACTTTGCCACTACCACTCACCCCAGAGTGAAAATCGAATAAGTGAAAAGAGAGAGAAGTACTAAGACCTTGCCAGAGAATAAAGAAAGCAAATGAATGTGAAAATGATGATGATACCAATTGTAATTGGTGCACTGGGAACAATCCTGAAAGGATTAGTCAAAGGGACCAGAAGAGGTGGAAACCAGAGGGCGAGGGCAGACCAGCTAGACTTCAGTATTACAAAGATCAGCCAGAATACCGAGAAGAGTCCCAGAGATTTGAGGAGACTTGCCATCCCTCAGACTCCAGAGAAAGACCACCCACTAATGCTGGTGTGAAAAACTTGCAAGGAGTAATGATAATTATAAAATGAAAAGTAGAAGATTAAAAAGTACTATATACCTTATGGGCAAAAAAGTATAATCAAATCTCCCATATATATATATATATATAACCTAAAATTTTAAAAGCTTCACAAATCTTTCATTTTGTTATTTTGAGTTTCATGGTTTATTGACATGATTTTTATAAGGACACAAATCTAGCATTGTCTTTTGTTCTATAATCTACATCTATTTCATATTTTATATTGTCTTTTATATTCATTTCAATCAAACATTTTTTACCCATAATACAATTATAATGCAAATTGTGTAAACAAATTGTTTATATTATTTCCATTAGCATATATATATATATATATATATATATATATATATATATATAATTTGCTATATTTATTAAGAAAGAGTGCTCATTATTTATAAAAAAGATATATATCTAAACTAGGATAGCATAAATATAGAGTCAACAGTGCTTGGTTTCTGTCAGTTTTTCATCTGAGCAATTATCAGACTTTGTCTTAACAGTCACCTAGCATAACTGACTCTACAACAGTGCAATCATAACTTATATATATATATATATATATATATATTAGCAAAAAACAAATATTATATATTAATTTAAATGGGTTTTTAGGAGATTGTATCTCTGAAAACAAAAACAATATATACATTGGTTTATCCTCAACTACCCTGTTAAATAAATCACTATGCATCTATCTGATATCAGTTCAATAGCACCACATCAAAAAAGCATTCCTACCAAAAACTGAGTTTCAGAAAATTCTTACCAAAAATGCAATAATATAAGAACAACAAAATACCAATAAAAAATTACAGATTCTTGTAGTGTTCCATATCAAAAAGAAACTATCTAAACTCAATAGAATCAATTTCAAATCCAGTACTAATGTACTTAAATATCTTTAGCTACTGCTGCTACTTATAGAACCAAATCCAAAAATAAACACAACAGCACACCTGTAGAAATGATGAACAATCAACACTTACAAAGAAGTAATGTACATACAAACATTACATCATTTTTGTGAGCCACCCACCCATCTTGATAGGGCAGAAAATACTCGGGAACCAATCAATATATATATACATACATATATCATATTTACCCAACACCTCCACTCGGGCAGGATATGACACAAGGTCAATATTTTTAAAGCGGAGTTTAACAGGTTTGAATTCAGAGTTTTCCTTTTAGACTAGTTGCCTCACCAAGGCTGAAGAACCTAGTCTGCCCAACTATTTACCCATAGCTGGAGGGAGAATAATCGGATTCATACCTTCCCCAATGGTATTAGTACTATATTAAATGCAATCGGTCTTGCCCAGGATTTGAACTCATGTCGCCGTGTCCATTTCCAATGATGATAACCATTACACCACGGACACTTCCATATATATATATATATATATATATATATATACGTATACATATATATGTTGAAACATTTGTTTTTTAATTTACCTATATATACTTATGTGTATTATCTATTTATATACATATAAATATATATTACTTAGTGTAATTTTATAGATTTGTACATATTTAGTTCAATTTATATGAATTAATATATATATTTATTTATGTATTAAAAATAAGGGACTTAATGAAGTTAGGAATCCTCACATTTTCATTTTAAGCTTTAGATTTTTATTTGATAATGATCGTTCCTTATGGGAAAAACTCATGAATATATATATATATATATATATATATGTATATATATGCATTTTACCGTATATACATATATATATACATATATTTGCATAGATGCTTATGTGCGTATCGAAAAAATATATATTCTGATTAGTATTTTTATATTGACGAGCTCATAAGTGATGTACTCCTATGGATCCCCATATATGACCGAGCAAAAGCAGGATGACCAGCTTGAACATACATACAGCAGCTATATGAGGATATGGAATGTAGCCCTGAAGACCTGCAAGAAGCGAAGAATGATAGGGAGAAGTGGAGAGAGAGGGTCAGGGATATCCATGCGAGTGGCACGACATGATGATGATGATGATTTTTATATGATTGAATGTGTATGGACAGAAATGCATATACACTCACACACACACACACACACACACACACATACACACACACACAACCACAGATATATATATATATATATATATATATATATATATATATATATGATTATAACTTTTGCCTAAAAATACTTCCATATCTATTTTTTATTTCAGTGCCAACCTGGGGGTTGACATTCATGAATTTTGAGTAATAGGAAAACTTGTTTAATACATTTTTTATGTTTAATATTCATTATGTATGTGTGTGTGTGTGTGAGAGAGTTCGTGTGTGTGTATATATATATATATATATATATATATTCAATAATATTTCATAAAAATAAAACAAGCAAATTTGCCTGGTCAATTATTCTTCTACTTTTTCTGTTTTGTTGATGTTATATATTTCTCTTCTAGAGTTTAAAACTCATTGATATTTGAGTACTTGAGCTTTTGATGGTCCATTCTGAAGTTAAATTGAGCTGGTTTGAATTTAGAGTTTTCTTTCTCCTAGACTAGCTGTAGCACCAAGGCAAAAGAACTCAATCTTCCCTCCTACTTATGCATAGCTGAATGAGAAGAGAAGAATACATATCTTTCCCCAGGCTTTTAGTGCAAAGTTAAATACAACCAGCCTTGTCCAGAATTTTAATTCTAATGTTCAGTTACTGAGAAGGTAACCGATTGTGTGCTTCCATAAAATGTTTTGTAATTATGATAAAACGGAAAACGCAAATACATAAAAAGAAAGGATCAATTTTGATTATGTTTAAGGTATACCGAACTCTGTTTTGAAAAACAAATAACATTTTAGATATCAAATGCAGGTTTCATTTGAATGCCACACCTTTGGGTTGATTCGTAATAAACAGAAAAATTATACTTCCTTCCACAGATGCTTAGTTGTGTTATGGTTCAAGCCTAAAAGAAATAGACACCCAGTGAGAATCGAACCCTCTAATGATAGTCCACTTTCCTGATATACTAAATTTTGCCCCGTTGAACGTGCCTTAATCTCATTTCCTTTTTAAGTGGGAAATAGCCATTTTCTAATTTGAGCTTAGTTTTGGTTCAAGGCCAGAAATATGTGCCCCACTGTGAGAAAATAGATTTACAAATATTAGTCAAATAGATTTTGTTGCAAACTATCAACTGTAACAAGGCACCATTTTAATAATAAAAAAAAGAGTAGCAAAGATTTGACATGAATCTCCAACCAGTGTGCAGTTTGTAAAAATAGAACAGCAGTATGATAATGGATTCGCTTTCTCTTGGTGTCCGTTTTTATCAGTCGATTTTAGTGGATTAATCTTTATGTATTTACCCAACCCCTCCACACGACCAGGATGTGACACAAAGTCAATTCTTTTAAGCAGAGTTTAACAGGTTTCAAATCAAAGTTTCTAAGACTGGTTGTCATAATAATGTTAAAGAGCCAAGTCTGCCCAACTATTTACTCATAGCTGGAGGAAGAATGATTGGATTCATACCTTTCCAAAAGGTATAAGCACTATGTGAAATGTAAACAGCTTAGTCCAGGATTTGAACTCACATTACTGGGTCCATATCTTACGATGATAACCGTAACACCATGAACACTCTAAGAATAATGGACTAATCTTTAGAGATATAACAGGACTTTAATTGGTTCTCTGGGCAGTCAAATTTTGTTAAACTCAAAACATTGATATAATTAATGTGTATGAAAAGTTTGTTAGCCATAACATCACAAGGAAATACCGGGCTAGTACTGATAATATAAAATATAATTACAAATAAGGCATCTATCAATATCAACAACAAAATGAAGGATGAGTTTAAAGGATTGTATTTTGGGCTTTTGCCAACCAGAAGATTTCACTAAGTAAAAAGGATGTGACTTCATATTCCATTGAGAGATTCCCGAAGGCTGGCTTTGGCCTTAAATCACCTACAAAAACTGATATGTCATTAAATAAAGAAACCAACCATTGAGAATTTATAATTTATTATGTAAAACAAATAAAAAGGAAGAAATTCATTTCTAGATGGGGGAATTAGTACTTATTAAATGTATTTAATTTATCAGATTTGAAAAATTGAAGAGTTGGGAATAAAAAGTCAGCTGAAACTCAGAGAATACAAACAGATTTTAAAAGCATAAAAAGTACAATTTTTATAAAAAGTATAAAAAAAATATCACTTATGGCTCTTATTCATTCCCGTCCCGTCTTAGTCAGGCCAAGAACCTCTAAGGAATTATGAATGTGTATAATAAAAGGACACAACGATCTGAGGTTAAACCCTGAATGAGACTGTTGGCATTTCATATTGTGCTAATATTCTTGGGAAAGTTATGAATACAACTATTCTACACCTCATCTATAGGTAAATAGGAGAGAAGACTGTGCTCTTTAGCCTTGGTATGGCAACTGGTCTTGGAAAAGGAAAACTCTTAATTCGAACCTGTTAAACTTCGCTTGAAACTGACCTAGTGTCACATCCTGCAGAGGGGTGAATAAATGTATACATGATGTAGGAGCTTCTCCTATTGAGTGAGTTCGGCAAAATTATTCGCTTGGTTCTTGGGGGCTTCCTCCAGGCAATAACTGTCTCCTTGTTTAAAGAGGTTAAGGTCTGAGTTCATTGCTCTGTGCCCAAAGTGCCCTTCAAAAGGAATGCCAATATAATACTAGCACTTTTTGAAACTGCCACGATGGGTGTCTGCTTTCTGCATTGTTCCCCACTTTAAGATTAACTTTTGTCACATTCTAAATGGTATATTTATTCTGTATATTTACACTGTGTGCACACGCATACTCACACATATATATATATAAATATATATGTCTCATCTCAGTTGAGCATATATATATATATATATTAACATATATATAATTTTTGGTTGTAGGTATAAAGAGAGAATCAAAATACTTTATAATAAGTTGGTCCACGAAGAGATTAGAATTTTTAGAATTTATTTATTTATTTTGATCTTATATACGGGTATGTTTCAATCTTGTTCCTTTCGTCAGAGAACATATATGGCACGAGGCCTTGTTAAAGGGGTACTCATTGAGACTTGAACTCCCTCGTGTTGGCAGTTTATATATATATATATATTTATATATATACATATACAACACATAATATTACTTATTCAATCTATCTATCTATCTCCTTCTTAGAAGAGGTGGGTGTATGCCAATTTTAAGCCTTAAAACTAAATCTTTGCAAACAACTGCAAGTGGTGCATCATTTGTTCTCAGACCATTTCTGTTTTCATCTCATCTTTTTCTTTCTTTCTTGAATTTGTTGTTGTGAGTTTTTGTCCAGGTTGCTTTAGAATTTTCCATTCACATTGTCTGCCGTTTAATGCCACAAATCCTGTCTGATCCAAAAACAATGTTTCCAAAATTTACTCCTCTTAAAGCTTCTTGCCTGCTTAGAGTACCGTATCCTTCTTCAATACGGCAACTGCCAATAGCAAGAACCCCACCTCCACAATAAAAGAAAAAAAAAAAAAAAGAAAGAGAATGCTATTTCTGAGAGTAAGGTTAACCTTTGCTTAATTCATGATAAAATAGTTCAACAGTAATCCAAATCTCTTTGAAGAACTTTTGCAGGAATTGTAGCGTAATATTTTGGTCATTGCAAACCATCCGTTATTTGTTGAGAAGACATCAGCACTTAAAACTTACCTCCACAAAGATGAGAATGTTTGTCTGAGTATTTCATATCACAATCTTTAGCTCATTCCTTTAAGATGAGAATATTTATTTGAATAATTCAGATATCAGTCCTTATTCACGTCAAGATTACGATATGTTACGAGGGCAACGTGAATGTGGTAACGAATTGTTTCATCTTTTTTTCTTACATTGCTCCTGGCAGATCCTCTAGACTGCATCCAGTGCCAGCACAGAGCTGATGAATGTTGGTCATTGCTGGTCTTCCAATAGTGTCCTTTCCAAAGAGTCCGTAAGATAACGTTGGTTATAAGTTTGTCCTAATTTGTCCTTCAGTACTTCACATGTCTTGCTTTGTGTTACTTGGATGGTTTGTGAGACGAAACGTATAAGGCCATACAGCTACTGTTTTGTAGGGTGCAGCGGGCAGGATTAATTCAGAACAGCATATGGCATCCTTGTAATGTTTTAATGTAGCTTTTTAATCCAGGTGTTTCATTAAAGTCCAAGTGATGCAACCACATAATAGTACCAACACAGTTATAGCTTAAAATTATTCACGTTTTATTTTATCAGGGATATCAGATTTCCATTTAGTTTTTAACCTTTTATCTATTTGTATGTTGACGTCGCTATCATTGGATTATATTTTAAATAGCAAGCCGCTGTTCATATACGTACATGAACAGAGGCTTAATTTGGTTTTGTTTGGTTTGGTTTTATGGCATATCAACTATTGTATGTTATTTAATGCCAAATACATTTTCCCATATCAACAGTTCTATTTCAAACTATTCGGTTTAGCATAAGTACACAGTTTCAATATCAAAAACAGTTCTATTTCAATCTATTCAGTTTAGCTGAAGTACACGGTTTTAATGTCAAAAACAGTTCTATTTCAAAAACTTCAGTTTAACATACAAAAACAGTTCTATTTCAAAGAATTCAGTTTAACCTAAGTACACAGTTTAGTTCTATTTGACCCATTGATAGGACCCTATCAGATACTATTACTCTGGGTCTGAGTGGACCTGGGAGCGATGGCAATGAAGGTGTACTCTGCATTCCCCAAAGCTCGAGCATTACTGGAACCTCACCATCAGATTGTTGGAGGTGCCCGTGGTGTAATGGTTATCGTCGTAGGAAATGAACACGGCGATACGAGTTCAAATCCTGGACGCGACTGATTTCCTTTCACATAGCACTAATACCCTTGGGAAAGGTATGAATCCAATTATTCTCTCCCTCCAGCTATGGGTAAATAGTAGGACAGACTAGGTTCTTCAGCCTTGGTGAGGCAACTAGTGTAGGAGAAGGAAAACTCTGAATTCAAACCTGTTAAATTCCGCTTAAAAATTGACCATGTGTCATATCCTACCTGAGCGGAGGGGTTGGTAAATAGGATCAGATTGTTTTGTATCATATTTAGGACACTTATTGTGGGTGGGGTCTTACCTCTCAGCAGAGAAGCAGTCGGTGTATACTACAGCCCCAGCCGACTGGGCAAATGAACAGAGAGTTGCCATTTAATGATTAGATTATACTATTTTGATTAGCACACACGAAATCTGTCATATCTGAGTTTACTGAGAGACTACTGCCTCTTGCTGTCTACTCCAGCAGAGATTCGGTTTGAGCTGATATATTTGCAAGCAAATTTGCAGAAAATCCAAGTTATATGTACTTAATCAAAACGCATCATTAAAAAAATGAAATCAACGCAGTGTTTTGAATTAAATGGCTTATTTTATTTTGAGACTGAATTTAGAAGTACAAAATTTTGTATCTTGGAGGCAGTATTCGAATCAGAATTGTACCACACAACAGTTAGATCAGGCAGTAGAAGTCAAGTAGAATGGTGACTATTAGATTTTCATGTTTTCAAAGAGCAGGACTCTAGGAAGGTCTAATAGAGAGCTTAATGCTGTAATCTTTAATTTGCTATAGAAATATTTGTTGGAGGAGGAAAGCCACCGTGGTTTAGAGGCAAAAATGCTGGACTGTGACACTAGTAAGCGTGTTCGCAGTCCAGTGGCTCTATTACGTTCACTTTTGGACTAATACACATGGGAAAAGTATGAACCCATTTATCTCTCCGTCTATGAGTCATAAATAGTGCCGCTGCTGTTCTTCTACAAGGATGAATTTAGCGTTGAATACCTCATAAATATTGACATGCCATTAAACAAAACAAAATCAAAAAATATTTGTGTGTTCATTATAAGTACAATGTGCTCAGGATCTACCAAAGATTATATATATATATATATATATATATATAAGAACATATTCATAAAGTCTTCAAATATATATAGATGAAATGTGTCTCTATGTAAATGAGTGTTTGCATAAAGAGTGTATATATATATATATATATATATATATATAATTTGAAGATCGTTCAAAATATTCAAAGCTTTACCGAGATTTTTGGTTTCTCATTGATCTCTTATATTTATAAGGACTGCATAGAAATTAAAACGGAATTCTGAAAGAGATTTTTTAATTTTAATAGAAGTGTTAATGAATTGCACAACAGAAAATATTCTGTGTAAAACTTTGTACTTTTTGAACGACTCTCGTGTATTTAGTATTGAACTAAAAACGGACAGTGAAAAAACCGAACCACTTTTTATTGGCTCAAATTTTAATGAAACATGAATGCCTAAGACACACGTCGGAAGGGATTAGTTTCTTTAATTATTGTTGTGAAAATTTCTGTGGTTATAGCAGAAATTTATGATATTCTAAAAAAAGAAAATTCTTAGAAACCGCAAAAAATAGGAAGTTCCTTTGAATTTTCTTTTCCTTCAGCTGGTATCCTCATTTGTGATTAGTCCTTTGCTAATGATTTTTCGTATCGAAAACAAATAACTTTTAAACTAATAGACTTGGCCCGTACGTTAGACTCTAACAGGTACTACCACTCCAAATCAAAGTGGAACTGGAAGTAATGGCATTGAAGGGGTACTTTACATTCCTCAAAGCTATAGAACTGAAGATTCATCACCAGATGCAGTTTAGTGTCATAACTATAAAGAAAGAGAATAAGGTATTCGCCCGTATTTCTTTGATTCATAGCTCTGTTCCTATGGTAACTCTGTGGTGTCGACCTCTTACGGTCATAAGAAAAAGTTCTCTTGGTAGACAAGAGAGGTAATTCCACAGATTAACAATGATCTTGAGATAAAAAATGGTCCAAAGCTTCCGATATAATTGCAATCTTTAAATATATATATATATATATATATACTCCTTCAGTGACACGTAGGAACACAAAGGTTCTTAAGTATAAAGCTATCGAGCTTGATAATTATTTTTGACTTGCGTTTCTTTCATCATATAAAAAATATAACAATTGACAATGCTTCATCTGAGAAATTCGACCTCTATAACTTTTGAATGTGTGAAGAACGACAATACGAAATAAAGTCAAAAGAAATTTGAAACACAGTCGTACGAATCAGCATGCAAAGCCGTTTTCTTTTGCATTTTTTTTTTCGCTTTTAGTCCACCATAACTCAACTGAATTTCTCGCAAAATTTTTTTAAAAAGTCTCTTGAGCAGTTATATGGCATGTCATGCTTGTCTTCTTTGTCATCTGTTATAGCTTGAAGAAGAGAAAGAGAACGAAAAACATTAAGATAAAAAAAAATTGAAAAGAACGAAGAAGAAAAGATGCCTGGAAGAAAGAAAGAAAGAAAGAAAGAAGTATGGAGAAAAAGAAAAAGAGAAAGAAAAAAACTAAAATAATTTCTTGTCAACCATAAAATGCTGCAACTTAGTCCGTTCACTGCTATAAACATGTGCGATGGCGGAACGTATAAAAGCAAGAAAGAAGAACGCGTAGTTTTGCGAGGCGGGAAAAACTGTCGTCTGCAAAGAATAAAAGTGTGGAAGGAGAAGGAAGAAGAGGATGAGGAATGAAGAGCTAATGAAGAGCTGTTACTATCCCTCTTTCTCAGAGGGATAGTAACAGGATAATTCACAACATGAGAGAAGGCGAAGACGAATTTAAGTTGTGTTTGTGGGAGGGAAATTAAACGACGAAGAAAGAGACACAAAGATAATCATCTGTGTTATATGTATGCAGGGTGTTCATAATGTCTTGTAACAATTTTTAAAAAATTACTCACTTAGCAGAATTGAAAGAATCATTTAATAAAAACCAAATGAAAGTTCAACTCTTGCAGTTTTATTTGGGATCTACTTTTTGACATTGACACTTCATCTTGACCACCATTACGACAGGACTTTATGAATGCTCTGTATATATACCGTAATTATTGACGTATAAGACGCACTACTTTTCCAGATTTTTCAGCCCAAAAGTTAGGGGTGCATATCATATACGAGATCTATGAAATTAACTTTTTTCTGTCCACATGCCTCATCATATTCGGGATGGGATGAACGAAATTAAGTTATATCTTTTGTCCGCACTAATGTGTTTTACGTCGTTACACACACACACACACACATATATATATATATATATATATATATATATATTCATACGCATATTCATGGGTATATATATATATATATATATATCCCCATGAATATGCGTTTGTTTACGTAGTTTGATTTCTCTTGCGTGCTTACTTTCACAGCGAGATGGTTGCATTTTTGTGTGAATATGATCATGTGTTTGCTGTAAATATTGTGTAAATTTTTACTTTCAAGACAGAATATAAATTATATGAATTTTTATTTTTAGTCAATACGAAACGATAAGAAAGTGGATCAAATGCTACATTTAGATGGATTTTAACTGCGACAAATCCTAAAGAGTTATTACGTATTATACGCAAGCATTTTTTCACATTTTCATTGTCCAAAGTTAGGGCACGTGTTATACATGAGTGCGTACACAAATAATTAACACACACACACAGACACACACACACACACACACACACATATATATATATATATGTATATTTAGGCAGCATTTCTTCGTTAATGCAAATTTCATTAAACATAATAGACATTTTATGTCTACATATTTTCTTCTGGATCCGTTCGAATTCCCGTATTACTTTTATCGTATTCGGGGGGAATTGATTTATGTATTGTCCATAGTTGTATGTATCCCTAGTACTTTCTGCCCGACTTTATAGAATTACATTTAAAAGCAAACGCCTTAATCTTCAACGGCAAAGACGCCCTTACACAGTAGTAATATGCTAAAACAAAAGTTACATCACTTTTGTAATAGATCCTCCCCTGATGTGGCCCAAAGTCGGGCAGAAAGAACTAGGGATACATACAACTATGGACAATACATAAATCAATTCCCCCTGAATACGATAAAAGTAATACGGGAATTCGAACGGATCCAGAAGAAAATATGTAGACATAAAATGTCTATTATGTTTAATGAAATATATATATATATTATTTGTGAGGAAAAATGATAACAGAAGGGCTCTTATAATAGTCTGCACAATGAATAGGCCCAACCTAAAGCAATGAAGTTTGTTATTACTCTTCTTTAGTTGGTTTACTTGAAGCATGTATAGATTAAAGGTTACCGGCGGATCATCTCTTTTCCTTCGACAGTACATCTATAAGTAAATAGTAGGTCAGACTGGATTCTTTAGCCTTGGTTAGGACAACTGTCTAAGAAAAAAAATTCTAACTTCAAACCAAAGGTGTCTTGCTAAAGAATGGCCTTTTTGTTAGGTAAATACAGACTTACATTTATCCCTCAACCATAAAAGAAAATATTTCCCTCTTCATCACTAGTCACCTCCACAAAAAAAAATTCTCGAACATGTCAATCTTAAATTTGTATGCACCATTACGTCTACCACGAAGAGGTTGCGGCACAAGGTCAATTTTTTGCGGTGTTTAAATAATCTGAATTCAGTTTTCCTTCTCCTAGACCGATTGCCACACCAAAGTTAAAGAGCACAGTCTATCCAACTACTCATAGTTGTGGGTAGAATAGATCCAGTCATACTTTTCTTAAGGTATTAGCTCGTTGAGAACTTGAACCCAGGTCATTGATTCCGTTTACATCGATGACCACTATGCTTAACACGCCTTCTTTTCTCTTTAGAACCACTTTTGCCTCTGAAAACTTAGTTACCATTTGGGACATAAATAACGTATTATTTTCCTTCTCCTGAACAGGTTGCTATGTCAAAGTTGCCCATACTAGTTATCCAAAGCTGGGGTTGCGAGTAGTTGGATTCATAAACTTACCAAGGTTATTTGTGCTATGGGAAATGATAAGTCTTCTCCAGGATTTCAACTCAGGTCGGCAGGTCTGTTTCTTACGACGATAACCGTTACGACCTGAGCGCCTTCTAAGTAGAGTTAGTGACGCAAAACTTTTATTTTTTTATATATCCATCATCATCAAAGATAAATACTTAGTTCTCAGATTGGTGACCAGTTAGTATGTACTAGTATTACATGCAAGTACTGGTATTTATTAGACCCTTCACCCACTTCTACCTACCCCGCCATAGTGAGGGTAGGAGATAAGTTCAAACTTTTTGGCAGTGGTCCTCTCACAAACAAATGTACGGTCAAGAGGAGTGTTAAAAAAATTGTGGTCTCTCTTGATGTTTCCTACTTTGATTTACACACTCAGGCACAAGGCATTGATCCTGAGCCCTTCTCTTTCAGACAAGAAGAGATAGATGCTGCTGGGGAAGATGGTCCCCAGGAGCCAAACCCAACTATGGATAGGCAGAACACGAGCTGGGACCAGAACGCCAGAAACTGAAATGCTTAGTAAGTAACTGAAAGAATGTCGATTAAAATACTGATCTGGGATTGGTGCATTTCCAGTGTATTGATTTATACACTCGGCAAAAAATATAGAACTAGCACATTTAGAAGATGTACAGCTTGGTTTTCATTTGTTTAGCAGTAAATAAACTAATAGCAAATACGACTCAAAGAGTTTTGTTTAGAAGCTTAATATTTAATTAAAACCCGGACTGGTCACAACTTGTGATCTCCAGGTCAGAGTAGGCTTTAAGTCATTCATCATCATCATATCGTGCTGGTAGCACGGATATCCCTGACCCTCTCTCGCCACTCCTCCCTATCGTTCATCGCCCTAGGTAGGTCTTCAGGACAACACCCTGTATCCTCACATAGCTGCTGAATGTACGTTCGAGCTAGTCGCCCTGCTTTTGCGCGGCCATGTGTGGGGATCCATAAGAGTACATCTCTTATGGGTTCATCTCTGCTTCTCCAGCAGTGTCCTGCATGTCTGGTTCGTCTAAGTAATGACAATAAAGAAGTACTCTACATTACCAAGAAATAGTTACAGTCAGAGAAAGGACACTCTTTTTAGAAGAGTATTACCTTTTCGCAAGATATACAGTCAGCTTATTCTAAGCCCCACCGACAGGGTGGCTTATGAAAAAGAATGAGAGAGAGAGAGAGAGAGAGAGAAAGAGAAAGAAAGAAACTGTACATACGAATAGAAAGATGAAAGGGTCAATGCGTGTAACAACTAGACACAGATGACGACAAGAGAAGACTATGGAAATCGCGTTTTGCTAAGAATGTCAGGAAATAACTCGTTCGCCGAGAAAGGTAAGAGACAGTAGTTGAGTGAGAACAGTAGAAGAAATATTAAGAGACGGGAGCAAAACGAGAATGAGCGAAATAAACCGAGAGAAGAGAATAGGAGAGCAAGACAATTAGATGAGAGGTAAAGTAAGAAGAGGTAAAAAAAATCGAAGAGCGGGCTTTCAAGTAATACGGAACAGCGGTAAATGAATTGATAAAAAAAAAAAACAACAATAAAAAACGTAAGAGGTGCATTTGTAACAAAAGAAGTGTATTTAAATAAGTGTTAAACAACTGATCGGATTGTAACAATGGAAACCAATGACAACAGAGGCCGTTGGATAGGTGGCGCTGGGCTTCGTAAACTGTCAACCTTTTGTAGTTGGAACAATCGTAAATATTTAACCTTGCCTCACTACATCAGGTGGTTGGGATCACAGGAAATCCGGAGTAATAATTAATAATATGGAGCTGTAAACTAAAAAGCTTTTGATCGCTTATAACGATAATACGTTTGACCATACGAACAAATGGTATATTCACAACCCATCATCTGTCCTGGAGAATGAGACACACAAACTCCTCTGGGATTTTGAGATACAAACGGATCCCATAATCTTGGCCAGACGGCCAGACCTTATAATAATCAACAAAAATGAGAGAACTGGTAGAATTGTGGACTTTGCTGTCCCAGTGGACCACAGAGTAAAACTGAAAGAATACGAAAAGAAGGATAAGTAACTTTACCTGCCTAGAAAATTGAAAAAACTGTAATTAATGCTCTTGGCACAGTCATTAAAGGATTAATAAAGAAACTAGTGGACTTGGAAATAAAAGGACGAGTGGAGACCATCCAAACTACTGCATTACTGAGATCAGTCAGAATACTGAGAAGAGTCCTGGAGAATTGAGAAGTCTTACCGTCACTAAGATTCCAGTGAAAAGACCATCAGCTTATGTTCATGGAAAAAACTCTTAAGGAGTAATAATAATAATACACTGAAGAATAGTTCGTGTAGGCCGTGTGGTGATAAAGATGAAACAGTTGATCATATAAGTAAATGTACCAAATCGCACAGTCGGAGTATAAGATCGGACATGACTGGATGAGGAAGGCGATCTACTGGGAACTGTACAAGAAGCTGAAATTTCATCATACGGTCAAAGGATATATGCACTAATCTGTCCTTTGCCCAGTCAGCTGGGGCTGTAGAATACACTGAGTGCACCTCTGCAGAGGGGTAAGACCCCACCTAACGAGTGTCCTATATATGACACTAAACAATCTGATGGTGAGGTTCCAGCAATGCTAGAGCTTTGGGGAATGCGGAGTACCCCTTCATTGCAATTGCTCCCAAGTCCACTCTGGCCCGGAGTGGTAGCACCTGATAAGGGTCCTATCTATGGGTTAAATAGAACTAACAGCATACTTATGCTAAAATGAATAGTTTGAGTAAAACTGAATAGTTTGAAATAGAAATGACTTTTACAATTGAACCGTACTTACATTTAAACTGCGTGCTTATGCTTAACTGAATTATTTCAAATAGAACTGTTTTTCGACATTAAAACTTTATTTACACTTAACCGAATTGTTACATATAACTACTTGAATAGTTTGAAATGGAAATGTTTTGACAATTAAACTGTGTACTCATACTAAACTGAATTGTTTTAAATAGAACTGATTATTTACATAAAAATGTATTTGGCATTATATAACCTACAAAGGTTGATATGCCATAAAACCCAACAAACCAAACAACTAATCTGTCCTTGAAAATGAAGCCCTTAAAATTCCTTGGGACTTTGAGATACTAACGGATCACCCAATCCAGATCGAGAGTGAATTTCTACCGTTGTCATGTGACCTATTACAAGTCCTATAATGGACATACCAGTTATATAAGCGATGTAATTATCTGATGTATCCATATTGTCTAAAGTTTGGTAATAAATCATATTTAACAATATCGATTCAAATGGTATAGATTTTCACTAGAAATGATAAAATCCAAGTATTTTTTGTTAGATGAAAATTAGACTTTTATAAAAATATTTGTAAAGGTGAATTTATTAATACATTCTGTTTGTATGCTTTCTTTTTTCATGTGCCAACTGCCCCATTAAATAACTGAAATTATCTTTTAAAAATTTTATGTATAAGTGGGGAAAAACAAATATTGCTCTTTTGAATGACAATTTTTCACTTATCGGTGTGTAGATATTTTTACAAGAAATATAGTTGTGGGAACAATTAAGAGAATAAGGTTTAAAATAAAACAAATAATAAAAGAAAAACGAAATAAATAAAACATTAAAGTAAAAAAATTCAAAAATAAAGCAAATTATTTAATACAAAAATAAGATAAAATAAAATATGCCACGATTATACTTCCACCGAAAATTTAATTTTCAGCGCCAAAAAGAATAGTCTCTTCGGGCCTTGCCACCCACTGGATAACATGTGCATTTTGCAGCCTTGTGGACATTAAATTTGGATTATCTCGTAAAAAAAAAAATAAAGAAATAAGATAACCTAAGAACGATAGTTTTATGTTTATTGGCTATTTAAGTTTCCACCGAAAAAAGAATTGGCGTCTGTTTTTATTTATTCCTAATAATTTGACTTATATATATATATATATATATAATGTAATTTCTTGCTACATTAAAGAGATAGTAAAAAGAGATAAAGCGATAAAAAAGAGGAACAGAAAACAAGAGAGAAAAAAGAAAAAAGAAAGCGAAAAGAAAAAAGAAATTAAGAATATGACGCAAAATGGAGGGAAAATGACGAGGTAGTCAGAATGAAAGTGAAGTTTATAAATTGAAATAGAAAAAAATGAAGTGGAGAGCTATTGTATTTCTCAAAATATTCCTGACCGGCAACTACAGGATTCTCTTTTTTTTTCCACGCACCCACACGTCTCCCACCACCGCATTCCCCGCCGGAATCCATTGCCCCAAACCTCCTATGCAATTTCTTTATAAGCATACACAGAGTAATGGTAAAATGTAATGTTTGGCGCCATTTCACACAGCAATGATTCCATTCCGTTAAAAAAAAATCAACTGTCAGGCTTGATGGCCAAATGGAGGAAAAAGATTAATAATAATAATAATAATAATAATAATAATAATAATAATAATAATAATAATAATAATAATAATAATAATAAAATGAAAGCTTGGGAGGTGGTTAGGGAAATCGATGGGTTGGATTTTTTATTATTTTTTTTGGTTTGTTTTTGCGAGTGGTAAGAGGCATTGCAGTATCGTTTATTTTCGATAGTCAGTTGAATCATTGTATTTTCGCTCTGGGCAAATGCAGGGCCTGTGGCGGCGGATGGGGCGACGGTGAATATTTGCCAGAATTGCCAGCAATTTCATGGCCAGTCGTTCATTCCACTCAGCTGCTTCATTAGTACAAGTAAAAAAAATGCCCGCAAAAAATATCTATAAAAAATATGCAATCCCCATGTTTACCTTTGTGTAAATAAATAAATAAAATGTATGCCTTTTGGTTTCATTTGATTAGGAAAATACAAAAAAAAATGTTCAGTTGTTGTATTTTTGGTCCCTTGAGCTCAACTCCTGAAATGACAAAATGCACCAAACATGAAATTTCTAATGATGGAACCGGTTTGTGCAAGGATTCAATATATTACCTATGCAAGTGCATTAGCTTGTTCGTCTCCACATCCATTGGTGGCAATAAATATAGATCTAAAAATTTCACTTGCATTATTTTGTGTATTTTTGTAAAAATTCTTTCATCTTGATCTGTGTGTGTGTGTTTGTGTGTGTGCGTGTGTGTGTGTGCGTGTGTGTTTGTGTGCGTGTGTATTTACCGACACACACACACACACACACACACACACACACACACATATATGTATGCATATGTATATGTATGTATATAGGGTTAAGTCATGAATAATTTCCGTTTTTTAAAAGAAAATTGTTACAATGCATTTCAAATTTTCAATGTTTTAAACGCTACCTGAAATTACCTGATTAAAGACTGCTTTTATCAGAAATTCTTATTTTAGTGTGAAGGAGTTTGCAGTGGAAAGCACCGAGCACAGTTGCCTCTTTTTCAAATAAACCAATAATGATGGGTGCTCTCATGTCCCAGAATATTGTCAGAATCACCTTATTTACTGATCCCTGCCCCCAGAACTTTTCCTTTGCAAGAGAGCCGGTGTATTTCCATTCCATCGACTGTATTTTTTGACTCAGGTTCATAGTGGCAAACATCGTTTAGCCCATTAATAAATTTGTAAACTTTTTTTGATTAAAATATCCTTCTCTGTACACAGCACACATTCTTCAGAGAATTTTGCCTGGTTTGTACTTCACAGTCACCAAAGATTTCGTGAGAAATCTCAGTTCAAAACTGGAGCTCTCTGTTTGATTTGCCGCCATTTTGAATTGCCTCAAAATGAATATTTTTGCTCGATCAAAAAAAAAAAAAAGTTTTGCAATGAACTAATTCAAAACAATACAGAGTTGCATCTATAGAAAAATATAATGAAAAAATAAATTATTTTGCTTTTTTTTTAAAAAAATCCCCTATTTATTGAAAAGCCGTCGTAACTGGAAGAAAACTCAACCACGATTAAATTTTCATTATAAATGTATTTCGGCGAAGAATATAATCATCATCTTTTTAGATTCGCCGAAAAAAATTTATAATGACAATTTAACGGTGGTTGATTTTTCTTCCAGTTGCATTGAATACGCTCTGTATGTGAGTTTTATTATATAAATCGAAAAAGGAATACATCATTACAGCCATACATCAAGCACTCTCACAGATTTATATGAAATCCCTTTTATATTGTATACATGAATAATCCACGTCCATAGGCTTCGGACACCGACTGGATATATATATATATATATATATATATATATATATATATAGAGAGAGAGAGAGAGAGAGAGAGAGAGAGAGAGGGGAACTTAAAAACCCTTAGAGTTTTATTTTTTATAATCCACGTCCATAGGCTTCGGACACCGACTGGATATATATATATATATATATAGAGAGAGAGAGAGAGAGAGGGGAACTTAAAAACCCTTAGAGTTTTATTTTTTATAATCCACGTCCATAGGCTTCGGACACCGACTGGATATATATATATATATATATATATATATATATATATATATATATAGAGAGAGAGAGAGAGAGAGAGAGAGAGAGAGGGGGGGAACTTAAAAACCCTTAGAGTTTTATTTTTTATGATTTTTGTTTGTTTCTTGTCTATGTTTCTTGCTATGTTCTTTGTGTCCGGGTAGAGTTTTAAGAGGAGAACTCCCGCAAGTTCTATTCCGAAGCGCTTTTGATTGTATCTATTGACTGTCTTCAGAGGAATTTTTAAAATTAAACATCTCTCTTTCTCTAACTCTCTCTCTCTTCCTCTCTCTCTCTCTACACATATATATATATATATATATGTTTGTGCGTGCGTGCGTGCGTGCGTGCGTGTGTGTGTGTGTGTGTGTGTGTGTGTGTGTGTGTGATGTAATTTCAGGCATATAAAAGGCATATAAAGCATTAAAAGTTGAAATCGACGGCTATAAAGCACCGAATATATGTAAACATTTGTTAACAATATATATATATATATATATATATATATATATATATATATATATATATATATATATATATATATTATAAAGACAAAAAGACACACACACACATATATATATATGTATATATATATATGTGTGTGTGTGTGTGTGTGTGTGTGTGTGTGTGTGTGTGTATTTATATGAGCGTTGGTTCGTAGTTTGATTGTTTACATAAATAAGAATACTTCAACAAAATCACTTTAAATTGGTCATACTTCATACTGAGTTGCAACATCAATATTTTAAGAACAAATATATTGATACAGATTACAACGATTTTAAAGATCATTATTGAGGGCCTAGAGCTGTAGAAGTGAAGATTCAGAAATAGATGTAGTTTAGATCCATACCCAGGATTTGCGAGGGCAATATAATCCTTAAAATAAAGTGATGACAATGACAAAACAAAATGGCAGATGTAGTTCTTTCTCGTGGTAATATCCTATTTTCCATAGGATCTTTAATACATTCAAAATTGATGAGATAATTTTGCCAGACTCTGTATTTTAATTGTAATCATCACCATCGTTATGACT
The DNA here is from genome assembly GCA_963585895.1 of Sepioteuthis lessoniana. Classification (NCBI taxonomy): domain Eukaryota; kingdom Metazoa; phylum Mollusca; class Cephalopoda; order Myopsida; family Loliginidae; genus Sepioteuthis; species Sepioteuthis lessoniana. The sequence continues at coordinate 38,927,803 of OY757938.1, forward strand.
TATACCTTTAAAAGAGTCTTTTTTACTTAAAGTTTGCTTTTGCCAAAAGTTTGCACTGTCAATAAATAAAATAAAATAAAATTAACATGTTCACAGGGGAAGTTATCACTAGAATATTCACACTTCATTAGGTGTACAATAAAATATCCTTATAACAGACATGGACCAAATCAAAACAATCTGATTTAATTTGGAGTTCTGGAAACATTCCATGATCAGTCTAACTCTCTCATTCACAATCATTCAACATGGCCGACAAATTCATCTGCTTTCTTTAGATTCTATTCATTCACTAGATGGCTATCTTCCCTTATTTAATTTCTTTTCTTTTTTTCACGTCTTTCTCTATTGTTGAATCTTTCCCTAAAAGCTCATTAAACTCTATTGTTATTAGTTCAGTTATTTCAGTCATTATTTTTGTAGCCGTCTTTTTTTTATTTCCATTTTTTTTTCTTTTCTGATTGTGAACTCACCTTTCTGAGAAATATGGGTTTTATAATAATGTTCAAGTGTCTTAACTAAATATTGTTAGCATCAAGAATGCAGCTAAAATCCCTTCATCCTTAATTAGATCTGCTTTATTTCATGCTTGCAAAAGTACAATGCTTGTTTGTAAACACGCTCAAGCGTGCATGTATTGCTTTTCAGATCTGTTGAGTTAAACATATTAGCATCAGTTGTTTTATCAAACTGAGAACACACGAGGGCTGGTCGATGGAAATCCTTTTAATGCACTCGAATAAACAAAGAAAGAAAGAGAAAACAGGAAGAAGGCAAAACTATTTTGAAAAAAAAACAAAAAACAAAAAACAAAAAAACAAGCAATACATACAAAGTAAAGCAGAAAACTTTTTCTGATAATTTTGGAGTTTTCAGTAAATATTGTTCATATCAAAAATTAGGGTTGATTGATTGATTGATTGTTTTTAATTACATATCAAGCCACATGGAGTTATTTTATCCCAAGATGTGAGAGAACTGCGTAGGTTGTTCTTGGGTATATACATTTTTGTGTAGTTTATTCTGTTTTTGCACGCGGTTATATGATATCAAGTACTCCCATCTGATACAATTGGACCTAGTCGGCTAGGGTTGTTGAATACACAGACTTCACCTCTGCAGAGGGGTGAGACTCCCCCAAGGAGTGTACTGGATATGACACTAAACAATCTGATGGTGTGGCTCCAGTAATGCTGGAGCTTTGGGGAATGCAGAGTATCCTTTTATTGCCACTGCTCCCAGGTCCCCTCTGTCCCAGAGTAGTAGCACCTGATAGGGTCAAATAGAACTAAACTGCGTACTCATGCTAAACTGAATTGTTTGAAATTAAGCTGATTTAATATTTAACTGTGTAAATAAATGACTGATGTTTAATTGAATTGATAGTGACACATAGCAATACTTGGAACCATTTAACTTTGTTGACTAAACTAAATAGCTTGAAATAGAAATGCTTTCGACACTTAAACTGTGTACTTATGCTAAACTGAATTGTTTGAAATAGAACTGTTTATATGTATAAAAATGGATTTGGCATTGAATAACCTATAAGGGTTGGTATGCCATGAACCCAAAGCAAACCAAAACAAACCGACATAACTAATTTGCAAGCAAATATTTTTGGCTCATAGTTGTCGAGGGAGTAATTGCAATGAATAAGTACTTCCCCTAACCAGAGCTCCAGATCTGGTTTGGTGTCATACGAAGAATACCCTTTGGAAGAGGGGTCTCAGCCTTCTACTGAGGATGCAGTCGGCGTAATCTAAGCCTCTCTAACAAGACTTGAAGAATCGCTTCATCTTTGGTTTGATCTGCTTTATTCCATGCTTGCCTAAGTACAAGGACATGCGTATATTGCAGTCTCATATTCTTCTGCCTCAAGGCTGAAGATGGTAGCGTAAGTTGTGTTAGCAAACTAATAACACAGAAGAACTGGAAATCTTTTAAAAATCACTCTTGTAAACAAAGAAAACTTGAAGCTTCTAATAACACAAATGATAAAATCAGACTGTATATTATTTTATTTTTATTTCACTCATATAAAGCATTGTTGTTTTTTCCCAAAAAAACACTAATGATACTTCCAGGTAAAATTATTGAATAAATCATGAAATACTTGTACTTTTCCTAATTTGTGAGGTTTTACTACTATAATATATAGCTAACAGAAGAGCCCATATTGTTACTGTCTGTTATATTCGAACGCAGAATTTATCATCTGGTAAACTAGCAGTTATGACACAAACACCTTTATAGTTTGATCTAGTTAGGAACAAACCATGTTTCTTGCAAAAATACCTCATAGTATTTTAACCATGTTTGCAGGTTCATCAAACAATTTTCAGGTTGAGTAATTAATTTTCACTGCATATCAACCCGATTTGGGCTGTTTTATACCTAGAGTTTACGGAACTGCGTTCTATCTATGTTCATACATTTCTTTTTATTTTAAGATATGAGTTAATATACGCGTTAAACAATTCAAGAAAATTATTGAATCTATCTTCATTTTTTATTATAGTTCAACGAAACAAACGCAATGTTTTTCCAACTCACATCCTTATTCAGTTAACATAGTTCTAATATGCCTTATGTTAAGATTTTTTTTATAAATTATATCTACTTTTAAATAGTCTCCATATTATATATAATCAGGATATTTTCTAAACTAGATTTTTATTGCCAACAACAATACGTTATTTTATTTACTTCTAGGAATGATAATAAATTACTTTGTTTAATAGCATGTCATCCTTCGTGGGTTTAGCCAACCTTGTGGAAGAACTGTACTTCTCCTATTATATCCATTCCTGGGAGGATTAGGGAGTTCATGTTTTTACCAAGTGCACTGATCCTGAAGTGAGCGTATTAGCGCGACTGGAGTTCGATCTTGCTTACTGCAATGTCGCAGTCCAGAATGGTATCCGTTACGCCACGGACATGTCTCAAATGATAATGATAATAATAATTATTATTATTATCATTGTGCAAAAGATTGAATTTTAACTATCCTACAAAAATATATATGCACAAACCAGAATCTGTCCTAGAAAATGTGACACAAAATTCTCTGGGATTTTGTGATACAAATGGATCACCTAATCCAGACCAGATGACCAGACCTTGTGTTAATGATATGAAAATAAAACGTGTCGTCCAGTGAATTTTGTTGTTCCAGAGGACCAAAGACTGAAAATAAAAGAAAGCGAAATAAGCAACCAATCAGTGGACATTATCAGAAAACTAAAATAAAATGTAGAAATTACTAGTGATGGTGATATTAATAGTTGTTGATGCGCTTGGAACGGTTCCCAAAAGATTTTATTTTGGCACTTTGTATGTAAGATATTGAAGTTATGCGAAGGAATGCTTTATACAGTCGAATACATCATTTAAAAATTTGGAGGTGCAAATCCTAAGAAGTGTAAGATGAATATGTATAAAAGTAAAGTTAGCGACCGTAGTCATAGGCAACCTGAAGGCTGTCTTTTTAATAGCTACAACACCAAGATGTAGGGAAGGGTGCTACTCTTTTCCCTGGATTGCTCCACTTTATCCTTGATACGTACCTTATAATGCCCAGTGTTTTAAGGAAGGTGGCATCAAGTACCTTTTTGAGTCTTTGGTATTGAACCCTGGTCTCCTGGACCATTGGCGAACACTCTACCCACTCAGCCAATCCACTTTTTATTTTGGTGTTATGATGTGAGTAAAAATGTATGAGGTCATTTTTTATCAGTGGATTTGTGATGAACCTTAAATTCTAGTTTGTTGTTACTATTTATTAGTAAAATGTCGAAGAAAGATAAGCAGTTATGCTATTTACCAACCCCTCCACTCGGGCAGGATATGACACAAGGTCAATTTTTAAGCGGAGTTTAACAGGTTTGAATTCAGAGTTGTCCTTCTCCTAGACTAGTTGCCTCACCAAGGCTGAAGAACCCATTCTATCCTACTATTTACCCATAGCTGGAGGGAGAATAATTGGATTCATACCTTTCCCAAGGGTATTAGTGCTATGTGAAATGCAGTCAGTCTCGTCCAGGGTTTGAACTCGTGTCGCCGTGTCCATTTTCTATAACGATAACCATTATACCACGGGCACCTCCCAATGAGCAGTTATTAATTCCTTGTTCATTAGTAATATGCTAGATAAATTCAATATTGTTCAATCTATCCGTTATTATTTGGATATATGAGTCATACATCATCTATATAACGGAAATATTTAGAACCTTGCAGATTATAAATTCAAAGGGACCAAATTCTAGAAATTTAAGAAAAAAGAATACAAGGACTCTTCAAGGAGAGGAACCCATGGGTCAACCAGATTTTTAATTTAAAAAAAAAACCGTTAAAACGAAAAAGCAATATATCGTGTATAATGTGCAATTTTTTATTATTTTCATAATTAAAGGTAATGTAGTTTTTCTTGAGGTGAATTTCTACCAGTTTGATACATTTGTTAATAGGATTATTAGTGTATAATGACTTCATGTCAAGATTGACAAGAGATTTATTTTCCATGTTTGAATTATTGATTTTGTTGATTAAATCACCGAGAATATTTAGGTACGAATAGCTAATCGGGCCTAAGATAGGGATTATATATATATATATATATATATATATATATATATATATATATATATATATATATAATCATTATTATCATCAAGTCAGGCTAATAGCATGAAGTTCCCTGACAAAGATTCGCGGAAATCTTTCGGTAGATTTTTCCCTCACCAATAGACGCTACTCTTTGAAATAAGATTGGTTGATTGTTTGCTGTACTCCTGTATTCTTTCAAGGAAGAAAACATTTCAGAAAAAAAATTTATGCTTACACTTTAAAATTTAAATTTATTATAAGATAAACTGTGCCTTTTTATCAGAATCATCGTTTGGAATTTATTCTGACATATTTATTAGTGCTGTGTTTATTTTTTAAAATTTCTTGCCTGTTTGAGGTTATTTTTTTTTTTTTCAGTGTTTTTTAATTTGTTTGTCTTGTTTTTTATAGTCTTCAAAAAGGACCAATAGATGAGGGAATAAAAGCAAAATGTTGTATCAAAAGCCACTTCGATAACTACTAATTTGATATTTGGCCATCATGTAAAATTTTGTTTTCTTCTCTTCCTCTCTCTGTAAATATATATATATATATATATATATATATATATATATATATATATATATATGTGTGTGTGTGTGTGTGTGTGTGTGTCAACACGAATTAAAATATATATTATGATAAAGAATGAAGATAATATTTACAAGTTTTTATACACATATACGTATGCAAATAGTCATGTAAATATAAAAATCTACTTGAAATCAATATTACACACACACACACACACACACGCATGCGCACAAACATATATATATATATATATATATATACTGCGATGGGTCAGTTGTCGTCTAAATTACGCAAAAAATCAAAATAAAACTGACATCTTTCTTTATTAGATATATTTATCAAAATCATATGAAAATATCTTGAAATACAATACTTCCGATGACATAGTCTTGGCAAAAATACGGCGTAGTCTAAGCAGAAATGAAAAAACAAAAAACAAAAAAAAACAAATGAAGCCTCACGTTATAAATGGTTCTTACTTACTAATAGTGATACAAGCAGTAAATTTTTAGACAATTTTTGAGACATCTGAAAGACATTCTCCGAATGACAAATATGAAGACTTTATTACCGCTCATATAGAAGCAGCAGCAGAGTACATTCCAAAGAAACCAAGTGCCAAATGTAGAGTTCCACGTGAGTCAATGGTAGTTAAGAAAAAAACGAGATAACTTAAAAAAAAACATCTTTGCTTTATAAAAAAAACACGATACTTGTCAACGCGTACAAAATATCACATACCAAAAAGAACAAAAAATGATACATTCAAGGCCAAATCAATAGAATCAGAAACTCGGTGGAAGATAGACAATGACGAATAGCAAAGTAGACAGTAAATTAAATGAGCAGAAAGAAGAGGAAAATTAAAAGTTATCAACAAAGAAGAAAGATTTCAGAAGAAACCCTCATGAAATCACAGACAAACCTATCAAAAATATTATTAATGGCCAACTAAACGTGAGACTAGGACTGTTTACTGAGGAAGAACTTGAGGCACTTTTGAAAATAATCAAAAGCAGAAAAGTTGGAAACTTCGACGAAATACCAACTGGAGTATGGATAAGAAAATTGGACGATATTTTTCTTCGATCATGTAATGATGGGTAAAATCAGAACACGATAGAGAAATGGTAATAATAATAATAATAATAATAATAATAATAATAATAATAATAAGAAGAAGAAGAAGAAGAAGAAGAAGAAAACCCAATCATATCAAAGCGAGAATAGATAAGATTCAACAAAACAGTAAATGTCGGCTATGCGGTGACAGAGACAAAACGATCAATCACATAATAAGCGAATGCAGCAAATTAGCACCGAAGGAGTATAAGACAAGACACGACTGGGTGGGCAAGGTGATCCACTGGGAAATATGCAAGAAATTAAAATTTGACCACACCAACAAATGGTATTTGCACAACCCAGCACCTGTCCTAGAAAATGACACACATAAACTCCTATGGGACTTTGACATGCACATGGATCACCTAGTCTCGGCCATAAGACCAGACCTTATAATAATCAACAACAAAAAAAGAGAATTTGCAAAATTGTCGACTTTGCCGTCCCGGCTGACTACAGAATAAAATTGAACTAATGCGAAAGGAAGGATAAGTACCTCGACCTTGCTAGAAAATTGAAAAAGCTGAGGAACATGAAAGTATCAATTGTACCAATTGTGATTGGTACTTTTGGCACAGTAACGAAAGGATTATTAAAGGGACTGAATGACTTGGAAATTGACGGCCGAGTGGAGACTATCCAAATGATAGAATTCTTAAGAACGGCCAGAATACTGAGAAGAGTCCTGGAGACTAGAGGAGACTTTCTGTCTCTCAAACTCCAGAGAAAAACCATCTGCTGACGCTGATGTGAAAAACTCTAAAGGAGTAAATGATAGTAATATGCACAACCCAATATATGTCCTGGAGAATGAGGCACACAAACTCCTCTCGGATTATGACATACAAACGGATCACTTAAACTCGGCCAGACGACCAGACCTTATTATAATCAACAACAACAAAAAAAGAGAACTTGCAAAATTGGGGACTTTACTGTCCTGACTAACTGCAGAGTAAAATGGAAAGAAATTGAAAAGAAGGATATGTACCTCGACATTGCTAGGGAATTAAAAAAATGTGGAATATGGTCCCCTTTCTCAAGTGAGGTTACTTTGAAATCACAAAGAACTACAGAGACAAAACTCTTACTGCTATAGCTACTCATGTTTTATAATTTACAGTTTCTCAATTGTATTTTTTTATAATGTCCCGTGAGGAGGGGGGTAATTTTGGCCGATACTTAAAATCTCTTCCCTCTCATACAATGCCGAAGACTGAGTATGGAATGCTAAACAATACGAACTCACAATGTTACATTTTACATCTATTTTGCATATGTCTACTCACAGACCTCTGTCTGACCTATTTATATATCCACTATTTCTAGTCACGTGAACTCCAGTAGCATAACCCATTTCAACCCTTGATTTGTTGGCAAAAAAAAAAAATCCGTGTTCAAATCATACGGGTCACTATCGGCACATTCTTCTACATAACAGTATTTAACCAGAAACCAAGAAAATTCTTAGAAAAAAATCAGAACAGTTTTCGGAGGAATCGATCCGCAAATTCACAAAGTCTATTGTATCATCAAAGTATGTGCGAAAATTCCCGAAGTATCTCTACTGTTCGAATATTTCTTTAAGACATTCAATTCCATACACAGGAAAAATGGAGCAGATACTACTAGCATATCTTCTCCTCAAAGAAACTATTTCTACTGAAATAATACTTTAAAAATACACGAAAGCACTAGTTTGCTCATCTGATAAGGGCAACGACTTCTTCGACATATTCTTGCAAGGACCACATTCATTTATTATCTGCCTTGACTATTTAGTTCAAATGTTAATTGATCAAATAAAAGAAAATGGTTTCGCAATAAAAATGGCAAGAAGCAGACGATAACTCACATAAACTTTGAAAGACATTGATTGCGCAAATACACCAACCAAAACCGAATATCTACTGCGTAGTCTAATGCAAGTAGCAGGATGCATTGGCCTCTACGTGAATGCAAATAAAGCAGAGTTCATTTGTTTTAAACAAGAAATAACCATCACTCAATGTCGCAACCCTAAAAAAATTAACAGACCATTTTGTACCCCTCAGTACTTACATATCATCTACTGAAAGTTAGTGAAGGCGTGGGCTTCTATTGATAGGTTGTCGATCATATGAAAATCTGATAAAATAAAACGGGATTTACTCTAAGTTGTAGCTGTTTGGTTTGGTTTCTTTGTTTCGTGGCATATCAACCTTTGTAGGTTATTCAATGCCAAAGCCATTCTCCTAGAAGAACAGTAGTGGTACTATTTAACCCATAGCTGGGGGGATAAGGGGGCTCATACCTTCCCCAAGGGTATTTGCCCGAAAGTGAACGTAATAGCGCGACAGGAGTACGAACTCGCGTACTACGATTCCGCAACCCAACGCTTTAACCATTACACCACGAGGACACACCCGGTGTAGCTGTGTCAATAGTTTTATATGAATACACCACATGAAAACAAACAAAATGAATTGGGAAAAGCTAGATGGGAACTGCTCCAGAATTATATGAGGTGTTTTGAATAAGTCCTGGTTGCAACCTCCCCCCACAAAACTGTAGTTATACAGCCACCTAATCCCTATCTTACCATATTTACCAGTCCCTCCGCTCGGGAAGGATATCACACAAGGTCAATTTTAAAGTGGAGTTTAGCAGGTTTGAATTCAGAGTTTTCCTTCTCCTAGACTAGTTGCCTTACCAAGGCTGAAGACCCTAGTCTGTCCTACTATTTATCCATAGCTGGAGGGAGAATAATTGGATTCATACCTTTCCCAAGGGTATTAGTGCTATGTGAAATGCTATCAGTCTCGTCCAGGATTTAAACTTGTGTCACCGTGTCCATTTCCTACGACGATAACCTTTACACCACGGGCACCTCCTAACCCTTATCTTGCAAACCATCAAAGTAAGACAAACAAGACATGCTGGCCACTGCTGGAGAATTGAGGACGAACTCGTAATCAATGCACCAATGTTGACAGACCTGCAAAGTCTTAGATCAGCTCTGTGCGGACACTGGATGCTGTCTCGAAGACTTGCCAAGAGCGATGAATGACAGTAATAGATGGCGAGAGAGCGTCAGAGAACTCAGTGCTGTCAGCGGGATTTGATATTTATTCAAAACAATCACCATCGGCTTCATCTTCGGCCTTCAGATGACTTCTGAATCTCTCGCAAGACTTTCCAACAGTTTTCTTGTTTAAATTAGTAAATGTAGCCATTATCATTTCCTTCGGTTCATCTTTGGTGTCGCACGGAGTTTTGTTGGTCTCACACTCAACCGCTCCCAACACATAAGAATCAAGGGGATTGAACGCTGAGGAGTTAGACAGTCAGTTATTATGAGCGATGAGGTCGCAGAAATTCTCTCACAGCCAATACGGGGTTCACCTGTTGTGTTGCATGGCACAGAATCCACTTGCCAGAGGTATTATCAACCAACAGCCATATAAGGTATGTTCGGTTGGAGGAGATGAGTTTGTTGAAAAGTTTTGCAGTGCCGTTCTTTCCTTTTGTCTTTCATTTCTTGTGATAAAAATTGGTTCTTTTTCCTCTTGTATGAGGAATACGAAAGGTCTTCATGCACTACCAGTCTAATAAGACATTCAGTCCCTCCCACGTCCCTGAGTATGGAGCTAATAGTCTAACTGGGATCGTTGTCAATCATAGCCAAGATATCACTAAGAAATGTGTGAGTTCTTTTCTTATCAGAACGACCAGAATGTGGCTTCCATGCTGTCCTACCTTCTTAATCAACTTTGAACTCATGCAACTCTTTTCAAATCCTCTGCACTGGTCTTCAAGTATGAATGCCAAGCAGTACAACATATTATTTCGAATTTCTAGCGGAGAGATTTGCGTCATTGTGCTGATTCCCTACCAAACAGTCCAACTAGCTTTAATGTGTTTCACAATAAACAAAACCTGAAACCAAGGACGCGCATGCTCAATAATAATAATTTTGAATATGTCTGTCACACCTTATATATATATATATATATATATGTGTGTGTGTGTGTGTGTGTGTGCGCGCGCGTGTGTGTGTGTGTGTTGTGGGTGGATATAATATGAATAATTTATAATATACATATACTTAGTATATAAAATAGAATTTATTTATTTATTATTTATTTACATATATCTATTATTTAAGATAAAATTTATCATATATATGTGCGTGTATATGTGTAGACATAATATGAATAATTTATGATATACATATACTTAGTATATAAAATAGAATTCATTAAATAAATATATATATATGTTTGTGTGTATGTATATGTGTAGATATGATATGAATAATTCATAATGTACATATATCTATTATATCATATATAAATTATATATATGTATATATAGTGGGATATAATATGAATAATTCTCAATAAACATATATGTTATATATAATTTATTATATATATATATATATATATACGAGGATCATTAAATAAGTTTCCAGACTTTTTTCGTATGGGCACTTTTATTGATAGCACACACATGAAACTCTACTCCCCTTCGAAGTAATCTACTCCGGCTGCAATACGGTTGTTGTACCGTTCCAACAACTTCTGGAAGGCCCCATGGAAGTCCACTTGTGTGAGCGTGTCAATCACCTTCGTCACAGCCTCTTTCATCTCCTCAATTGTCTCATAACGACAGCCTCTGAGCTAAGGGAATAACCAAAAGTCATCGGGAGCAACGTCTGGATTATAGGTAGGCTGAGGAACTGTCTTGATACCCATCTTGGTCAAATAGTCTGTAACAAGCATGGAGTTGTGGACTGGTGTATTGTCCTGGTCGAAATTCCACAGACCCGATTTGAAGAGTGCTGGCCTCTTCCCAAGGAATCTCTTCCTGAACTCCCTTAAAACCTCAACATAAAAATCCTAACCCTAACCCTTTGGCCAATCAACTCTGGTCTATTGACTTCCTTACTCCTCCCACACCTCTCATCATCCCTCACAGACTCCCTGTCTTCCTTGAATCTCTTATGCCACTCAAAAACTGATGTTCGATTCATGCAAGATGGTCGAAAAGCAGTCTGAAGCATTCCATACGTTTCTGTGGCATTTTTTCCAAGTTTAAAACACAATTTTATTGCATATCATTCTTCTAAAGTGTCCTCACGTCCAGACTGCATTTTTGAAATTCACCAGCAGTGACAATCAGGCTTTAGTAGGTTGTTTTCCAATTGCTGCTGTAACTGTTCATTTGAACCTGAAATTATAAAATTGGTCAGTCATCTCATAAGATGTATAGCAATAACATACTGAATTTTCAAGAGTCTACGACAATGTTAAATGCCTGTACAAAAAAATCTGGAAACTTATTGAATGCACCACGCACATATATCTATTATATATGATTTATTATTATATGTGTGTGTGTGTGTGTGTGTGTGTGTGTGTGTGTGTGTGTGTGGATATAATATGAATAATTTATAATTTACATATATCTATTATATTATATATAATTTAATATATATATAATATATAATATTAATTATATTTCGGATATATATATACATTAAATAATTTGTACAATCTATTACATATATATATATATATATATATATATTGTTTTATAGATATATAATAAATCATATATCAATAATATGTTCAGTTAGGAAGCATTGGCCTCCATGTGAATGCAGACAAAACGGAATATATGTGTTTTAATCCGGGAAACATCTCTACTCTAAATGGTGATTCACTGAAATTTGTGGACAAGTTTACGTACCCTGGAAAGAGCATGGACTGCTATCGATAGGTTATTGATCATATGGAAGTCTAATCTATCCAATAAAAAGGCACAATTTTTCCAATCAGCGCTTGTGTCAAGTCTACTCTATGGATGCACCACATAGACGCTGACTAAGCGTATTGAAAAAAAAGCTTGACGATAACTGCACAAGAATGCTATGAGCTATATTGAACAAACCCTTGAAGCCACATCCCTCGAAATAGCACCACTTCGGCAACCTACCTCCGATTTCTAAAACCATTTAAATAAAACGAATAAGACATGTGGGTCACTGCTGGAGAAGTAACGACGAACCAAAAAGCGACGTTTCCCAGATGGACTCGTTCACATGTTTGTGCCAGTGTTGGCCGACCAGCAAGAACTTACCAACAACATCTTCGGGATGTAGCCCTGAAGATCTGCCAGAGGCGATGAACGATAGGGAGAAGTGGCGAGAGAGGGTCAGGGATATCCGTGCTAGTTGCACAACATGATATATATATATATATATATATATATATATATATATATATATGTTTCGGAATAAATTTTCATTAAAAAGACAAAAATTTTTTTTTCTAATTCCACTGAATTTTAATGAATAGTTACTGTTTGCTATGTACGTGAATATTTCGGTTTTTCAGTGTTTCATTGATTTTGGTAAATACGCTTCCAACACAGACTCGCAAATGAGAGTAATAAAACTTGAAATTCGAAGTATTCTGTCAACTATAATGAAAACAAAAACACTAACACCAATACATGGTAACTGTCTTTAGTTTCATTAAATATCTCTCAGGTTCTCTATACGAAAGTTTAAAACCGAAATCAGTCATTTTATTTATTTGCATTTTTCTTTTCGAAATTGAAAACTGAAACCCTATATTAAAAAATGCCACTGTGAAACGTGAGTTGGTATATATATATATATATATATATGTATGTGTGTGTGTGTGTGTGTGTGTATGTGTGTGTGTCTGTGTATTTGTTTGTTTGTGTGTGTGTATGTGTGTGTAATGAAAACAGAAATGGTAATGAAGACAAAGGCAAAAACACCCAAACATATACACAAACAAATATATTGCAAGTTTCCGTTTTCATATGCCATCATTCAGGTTCTATTAGAGGTGGGTATTAGTATACAAAATCTAAAACGGAAATTAGTAAAGTATTTTTTAATATTTATATAATTGCAAGTAGAAACACTTTCACAAAAATATCCCAGCGAAACATGTGTATTACGGTTAGACTCTCTCTCTCTCTCTCTCTCTCTCTCTCTCTCTCTGTATATATATATGTGTGTGTGTGTGTGTGTTTGCGATCTATTGTTACATATGGTTTTCTTATTCAATAGTTTCTTTGATTTCTTATTGAAGATAATACATTTTGTTTGTTTATGTCATGTAAAATAGATCAGCAATAACAGAGACTGTACAAAAAAATAAAACTAATTCAGATACTATGTGATTTTTAGATCCAACTTCAAACGTAGATTTGATAAAAGAAAATGCCGTAGGGAAACTTGTGTAATACGGCTAGTCTCTCTCTCTCTCTCTCTCTCTCTCTCTCTCTATGTATATATATATATTTACATATATACACATACACACATATATATACGAATTTGAACTTCCCCCACACTATTACGTTCCCTTTTAGACTAATACCCTTGGGAAAGGTATGAGCCCCTTTATCCCTCTCGATATCGGTTAGATAGTATTACTGCTGTTCTTTTACTGGGATGACTTTGGCATTATATAACACAATAAGGTTGTTATGCAAAGAAACCAAAACCAAAATGCAGACGTCCTCTTCCAGGATTTGTTCTCTGTTTGCTGTTTCCATTTCCCAATACGATAACCGTTTGACCATATGCGCCTTCCCGGTGAGGAAATATCATCATCATCATCATCATCATATCGCACCATAAGTATGGATATCCCTGATCCTTTCTCGCCGCCCTTCTCTATCGTTGATTGCTTCCGACAGGTCTTCAAGGCTACATTCCGTATCGGCACAGAGCTATTGTATGTAGGTGAGGAAATATACTTTTACAAAGTTAACCTAAAATTAATTGTTGTCTTTTAATAAGCTGAGATTTTTGGGTACCCAATGAGAATCGATCTCACCATCAATGGTCTGCACACCCGTAATACTATATCAGACACCCCGTATAGAAAGTCATTGTTGGCTGCGAGCTAACATCATGATAGCGGCTACCATTTCTGCGTCTGTTCACTTATAATTCTTTAGGTGAACAGGCGGGAATTCTAATACCACAAGGCCAAACCAAAACGTGCTTTCCAAATCTTTTATTTATATCCCCTCAAGATTCCAAATCTTACACCCATAATTTTGATGAATGTATTGATTACTACTCTTATTGTGTGGATTATTCAACAGAAACATCCACAATGTTCCCAGTGAAAGTATTTACTCATACGAGAGGGAGGGACGTGACAATTGGTCGAGTTTAAAGCGATGTAGGGAGGCAATAAATAATTGTCTTCCTAAAATTTTGGTACTGTATCCTATGGATGTCTATTGGTCAAATAAGATTTACAAAATCCATCTCCATACTTTATCAAAAAGTATCAACTCTCCTTATCTCCCAAGTTACGGCTAAAATAATACCTCTGCTCTTCTGCTATATGATAGCTTTGACATTAGAAAACACAATGCTTGATATGCTATTTAATCAATAAACCAAACTGTTGTACTCCCTACAAAATGGACTCGCCCTCCTTCATAAATACACGTCAACGAAGCGTCAGAGGGAGTTGATCAGACCCACGTGACACAACCACGTGTGATACCACTTGCGTAGTGGATGGATATTCACTACCTCACAGGACTCTCAGCTTCCTATTAACTAACTACTGTTTAACCAGGTTCACTCGTATCTTGTTTCTGTTACTTGAATATATGTTTTTCTAATTGTCTTTATTGGGAATCCTTTTGAGATGAGGCTTCTTAATCTGAGATTTATTTATTTATTTTTGTCTTCATCTTGGTAGTTTTTTTTCTTTCTTCACACTAAGTTTCGGCCAAATTTAATCACCAGAAGAAGGCCAGAGGTGAAATTTGGCCGAAACGTAGTGAGAAGAAACAACAAAAAAAACCCTACCAAGATGAGGACAAAAAGTCCGCAATAAAAAAAGAAAAAGAAAAAAGAATTAATTCTCAGGTATGTTTTTCTATCAACCTTTTTGTGCACCACGTGTCTTTCTTTTACCAGCATCACAACGCAAACCAAACCAAATGAGCACAAGGACAATTTTTAAGTAGAGTACAGAGTCAGCTGGGGCTGTAGAAGACACCGACTGCATCTCTGCAAAGGGTTAAGACCCCTCTCCAACGAGTGTCCTGATATATCATAATCTGATGGCGAGGCTCCAGCCTTGGAGATTTAGAGAATATAGAGTATATCTTCATTGCCATTGCTCTTTGGTCAAATCTGACTCGGAGTGGTAGCACCTGATAGGGTCCTGTCTATGGGTCAAATAGAACAAACTGTGTGCAAACAAATGACAGATGTTAAATTGGGACAGTTATGTAGCAATACTTGAAAACATTTAACTGAGTGCGAAACAGAGCTCAGGTTCGTTTAAGGATGTTATCAACAAAATGAGTTTACAAATCGAATATATATATATATATATATATAAAAAGAGGATTTGGCATTAAATAACCTACAATGGTTGATATGCCATTTGACCCAACCAAACCAAACAAAGAGTATAACTGATTTGAATTCAGAGTTTTCTTTCTCTTAGATCGGTTGCAATACCAAGGTTAAAGAGCTCAGTCAGCCCTACAATCTATTCATTGGTGGGACTTGAATTGTTAGATTCATATCCTTCCTATGGATATCAACTCGAAGTGATATGCAAACAGCCTCATCTAGAACTTGCACTTGCGTGGGCGGGTACATTTCCTGCAAAGATAACCGTTACGTTATGTATAGTTTTAATGCGTATCACAGAATAAGATCTGATTTACTTGGTTAGTTTTACGGAATTACTACTTTTGTTCGGTTCTCTAATACCGGGTCAGATTCTTTATTTATTTTAAACAATTACTTAGTTGCAGGTTAGTAATGATAATCACTTGTAAATAATTAGAGCTTCAAGTAACTATTCTTAATGCAAATAATTTACAGTTATATAGTTTCAAGTATTCCTATTCAATTCTAATAATTTTTAAACAGATCTATAATACCCAGACAGACACTAACACTGCGTTTTATATGTAATGTGCGCGTGAGTGTGTACGTATATATGCATGGGTCTATGTATGTGTTTATATATATATATATATATATATATATATATATATGTGTGTGTGTGTGTGTGTGTGTGTTTGTGTGTCTGTGTGCGTCGATATAATATGTGTATATATGGTTTGGTTTAGTTTGCTTTGCTTTGGTTTTATGGCACATCAACCATTGTAGGTTATCATCATCATCATATCGCGCTGGTAGCACGGATATCCCTGACCCTCTCTCGCCACTCCTCCCTATCGTTCATCGCCCAAGGTAGGTCTTCAGGACAACATCCTGTATCCTCACATAGCTGCTGAATGTACGTTCGAGCTGGTCGTCCTGCTTTTGCGCGGCCATGTGTGGGGATCCATAAGAGTACATCTCTTATGAGTTCATCTCTGCTTCTCCAGCAGTGTCCTGCATGTCTGGTTCGTCTAACTTGAATAGTTTTCGTGATAGGGGGCAGGTGGCCGTACAGTTGGTGTCTTGTGGGATGTTGCTGCCAGGACTTGTTCAGGATTGCACGCAGCATTCTTGTGTAATTGCCATCTAGCTTCTTCTCCAGTCGTTTTGTTAGCGTCCATGTAGTGCATCCATATAGCAGTATCGATGTGACCGCTGCCTGGAAGAAACTGCGTTTCATTTTATCGGTTAGGTCTGATTTCCATATAATCGATAGCCTATTGATAGCTGTCCATGCTTTCGTTAACCTCGTTTCGATGTCCTTTTCGGTTGATTCGACGCTGCTTCCTAGGTACGTGAATTTGTCTACTAGTTTAAGTGGGGTTCCTTCTAGAGTGGAGATGTCCCCTGTTTGGTTATAGCACATACATTCCGTTTTGTGTGCATTGCCAAATTCATTTTATACATATACACAATTCTTTTTCAAACAATTCAGTTTAGCTTAAGTACGTTTTTTAGTTCTATTTGACCCATAGATCAGGTGCTACCACTCCGGGCCAGAGTGGACCTGAGAGCCATGGCAATATAGGGGTACTCAGCATTCCCCAAAGCTCCAGCATTATTGGAGCTTCACCATCAAACTGTTAAGTTTCACATCTAGGACACTTGTTAGTGGGACTATTACTCCTCTGCAGATATACAGTCGGTATATTCTGCAGCCCAAGCCGACTGGGCCAGTGTATATGGATAGGTAAATATATATATATATATATATATATATATATATATATATATATATATATATATATATATATATATATATATGTGTGTGTGTGTCTGTGTCTGTGTCTGTGTCTGTGTGTGCGTGTGTGTGTGTCTGTGTGAGTTGTTTGGTTTTATGGTGTGTCAATACTAAAAGTAAATTGGTGACCTCAGTCAAGGGAGACCCAA
>OY757938.1:38950428-38980428 GCA_963585895.1 Sepioteuthis lessoniana
AATCTGAAATTAATTATATATTCGATAGCCGTTGACACTGAGCACTCAATGAATATTCCTATTCACCTTGGATAACCACTTAATAGTCTAAATCATAAACTATTTTCCTCAGATCATACATACTTATATATATATATATATATATATATATATATATCATCATCATCATCATGTCGTGCTGCTCGAACGGATTTCTCTGTCTGTCTGTCTGTCTGTCTGATTCTCTGTCTCTGTCTCTCTCTCTCTCTTTCTCTCTCGCCTTCCGTCTCTGTCATCCATTACTACCGGCATGTCTTCTAGACTGCATCCCTGTGTCCGCACAGAACTCTTGTAGATAAGTTCTAGTTGGTCGTCCTACACATGCACGTCCGTGTAAAGGGGTCCATATGAAAACGTCACTTATGTGTTCCTCCTTGCTCCTCTAGTAGTGTCCCGCATGTCTTGCTCGTCTAATATATATATATATATATATATATATATATATATATATATATATATATATATATATATACGCAATAATTGATAATATGCATATAGTATTGTTTTGACTGAATTATCAAAATAGATAAAATGCTGGTGTCTTTGGTCGAGAAGAAAATTAACTTTTTATGAGATGTTTGCTAGGTGTGAACTTATTTATGGAAGATACTGTAAATATATATAGGGTACATCGTTGTAATTGGTAAGGAACAAATCTTGTTTGTAGCTACTTCTACTTATATAAATTAAATCTGACCAGGTGCTTTAAATAGTACAAAATCTTTGCAGTTTTTCTGTTAGTAGTAATTGTTTACCTCCGTCATTATTATATTACTCATTTGAGACTTTAGCTGATGGTTTTCCACTGTAGATTGAGTGACAGCAAGTCTCCTCAAATCTCCAGAACTCTTCTCAGTATTCTGGCCGATCCCTATAACACTATAGTTTGGATGGTCTCCACTCCTCTTCTTATCTGTAGGTACTTCAGTCCCTATACTAATCACTTGATAACTATTCCGAGCGGACCAGTTACAATTGCTATCACCGTCACTTTTACGTTCCATTCACATTATTATTATTATTGCTAGCACAAGCTACTAGTCTTTTGATGTAGTTTGGAGTGTCCCGATTAATCCTCTGATTACCAGCTCTTCCAGGCCCCTTACTAAGCCTATGAGGACCGTTCCAAACATGGATTCTTATGATTACTATTAGTATAATACACCTGACGAATTTTTCACATCAGAGTTAGCTGATGGTCTTTCACTGAAATCTTAGAGACAGCAAGTCTCCAGGACTCTTCTGGATATTCTCGCCGATCTCAATAATGCTGATGTCGAGTTGGTCTAGATTCTTCCTGTGATTTTCACTCGACATTGGCCGCATTTTATTACAAATTAGCACCAGTAATAAACAATTTTTTAAAATCAGAAAATAATTGGGGGATGAACAATATTTATTGCAATTAAATTAATAACATTTCAAAAGAATTAACTTCAAATGTTTGAATAGAATGTTCTCCAATATCTAAAAATACGACAACTGTCTCTTTAAATGTACCAATGGTTTTTTTCCATTTTAATTGAACAATTTTTCATTTTTTTTAAAGTATCTTAATCTTAAAATTTTTCAAATGGATAAAACAGCATTTAGAATGTTAAAGTGCTTTAGCATGGGCAGTCTTAATTGTCTCTCGAATTTCTAGTTTCTGCAGTCTCATCTCCAGATTATTGGGGATGGTTCCCCGGGCACAAGCTATGATTGGTATCCCAAGTCAGTATCAGGTTCAACAACTTTTTTCTTCTCTATCAAAGTCGGGGCTTGTGTTTTTTGCTTGTTTGTTTGTTTTTTTTTAACTGTAATCTGTTGGAATGTCGAAGCCCACGCGTTGATGTGTTCGTTTCTTGGGTTTTAGCAATGGATTTAGTCTTTTGGAAAGGATTGAATAATCTGTTTTTATTGTAAAACCGTCGAGAATTTTGTGAGCTTTATTTTCCAGGACAGATTCTTGTTTGTGCATATACCATATATCTATATGGTTAAATTTTAGTCTCTTGTACAATTCATATTGGATCACCTTGCTGGAGCAGTCATCCATGCTCTTGTACCACGTCAGGGCTATCTCCACACACTTTCTTATTATGTGGTTTATCGTTTTATCGCTCTCTTTCCTCATAGCTTACACTTGCTATTCACTTGGGTATTTTTATAATTATTATTATTTCAAGTTTTTAGTCCAGAGTTAGCTGGAGATCTGTCACTGGAGTCTGATTGACAGCAAGTCTCCTCAGTTTTCCTGGATGCTTCTCAGTATTCCAGCCGATATCAACAATACTGTAGTCAGAAAGGTCTCGATTCTTATTTCCAATTATCATTATTATTGTTATTATTAATATTTACTCATTGAGTTTTTCACATCAGCGTGAGCTAATGGTCTTTAACTGGAGTCTGAGTGACAGCAAGTCTCCTCAGTTTTCCTGGATGCTTCTCAGTATTCCAGCCGATATCAACAATACTGTAGTCAGAAAGGTCTCGATTCTTATTTCCAATTATCATTATTATTGTTATTATTAATATTTACTCATTGAGTTTTTCACATCAGCGTGAGCTAATGATCTTTCACTGGAGTCTGAGTGACAGCAAGTCTCCTCAAGTCTCTAGGACCCTTCTCAGTATTCTGGCTAATCTCAATAATACAGTAGTTTGGATGGCCTCCACTCGTCCTCTTATATCCAAGTCCTCCAGTTCCTTTATTAATCCTTTGGTGACTGTTCCAAGCGCACCAATTACAAATGGTACAAACGTCACTTTCATGTTCCACAGTTTCTTCATTTCACTAGCAAAGTCCAGGTACTTATCCTTCTTTTCATTTTCTTTCAATTTTACTCTATGGTCAGCCGCGAGAGCAAAGTCCACAATTTTGCATGTTCTTTTTTGTTGTTGTTGTTGTTGTTGATTATTATTATAAGGTCTGGTCGTCTGACTGAGATTAGGTGATCCGTTTGTATGTCAAAATCCCAGAGGAGTTTGTGTGTGTCCTTCTCCTGGACAGATGTGGGGTTGTTCATATATCATTTGTTCATATGGTCAAATTTAAATTTCTTGCACAATTCCTTGTGGATCACTTTGCTTACCCAGTCGTGTCTAGTCTTATACTACTCCTACTTTTATTATTATTATTATTATTATTATTATTATTATTTCTTTTTTCTTACCATCCTTGCTATTAAATTTTGTTATTATCCTGAATTTTATTACAACTATCGATCATATTTCTTGTGATCGATGTTGCTTGTAACCTGAGAGTCCTAAAGTCTAAGTTTTGAAAAAATATAGAGAGAGAACCAAAAATGTTCGCTTATATCATAAAAAAATTAAACAAATAAAATAAAATAACAGAGGAAGGAAAAATGTAAAAAAGTACGTGTATATAAAATCGATATAATTGTAAAATTATCCCAATGAAATATTTTAACGTTTCCATCATTTTTTTTCAAGGCAATGTTTCGTTTTTTCCTCTCCCATAATTTTGTTAAAAATTACTGTTGCCATGTTGTAATTTTTAGTTAAGCTTCTTCGAGACATTGCAAATTTCGGTAACTTTATCTTTGCGAAATAATTGATTACATTTAAGCATTGGTGTCCAATTCCAAAATGCGATGTGCCATGAAAACTGAAAACGAATTTGGCACGTTAAATGCATCACGAGAATTTACATTTAACAACAAATTCTTGCATTCACTACAGATCTCCGTAACCCAGTAAAACACCTCACATAATAGCAAAATTTCTATGAGAGCAAAATTTTCATAATGACGTCGTTTCGACCTGCAAAACAAGATAGAATGCATGGTTTAAGTAAAAATACAGAGTGAGATTAGATATAACAAAAATTCTAATCGAGTTCAAGAAGTATCAAGACTGAAATTGCATTATGGACAATAATTGAAAAGTTATTTGTAATTCTCCCTTGGCATTCAATACATCTATTCCAATAAGTTTTTCATCAGTCGATTATATATATATATACATATATGTGTGTGTGTGTGTGTGTGTGTGTGTGTGTGTGTGTGTGTGTGTGTGTGTGTGTGTGTGTCTTCACATTTGTATTAGAAGAATGTGTAAACACGAGAAACTTTAAAAGTATCAGACACATAGAATTAACTCTTTATAGTTTTTAAGCCTGCTCTGCGAAAATAAAATCGAGAACTCTTTTTATGCAAAATCTATTCTAAATTGCTGTTGTTCTATCATTACATATAAATGTATTTACCGACCACTTCGCACGGGCATGATGCTACACCAGGTCAATTTTAAGCGGAGTTTAATAAGTTTGAATTCAGGGTTTTCCTTCTCCTAGATTGGTTGTCATACCAAGATTAAAGAGCTCAGTCCGCCCTACTTTTCTTACTCATTACTAGGGACTGATTCTATCATTGCCCATGGGTATTAGCAATATATAAAATGCAAACAGCATCGTCCAGGATTTGAACTCGTTTCGTTGTGTCCATTTTGTACGACGATAATTATTACACCACAAGTCCCTCCTTCTTTATGTGTATGATTATATACATATGTAACAATTTACAAAGCTTTTGGATTGGGTGTGGTACAAGGCCGCATGAATGGGACACCGAAAGAGACTAGAACTCACTCGTGGAAGTTTGCTAGTCTTGCTTGCTATGTGTTACACTGCCTGCAGCGCCCATTTACATATATGCATATATGCAGTATATATATATATATATATATATATATATATATGTGTGTGTGTGTGTGTGTGTGTGTGTGTGTGTGTGTTTGAAAACGTTTGTATGATGATGAAACATTACACAGTAAACAAAAAAATTTAACTGCAACTTCTAAATTTCAAGTTCTATTTCTTACCATAAAAGTAAGTAAGTATATATATATATATATATATAAACTTTTCCTATACGCTTCTATTTTCTATGATATAAACCGGCACATTCACTAAAGTTTAACTCATTCATGAAAACAAAATCAAGTTTTATAGCATTTTTACATGTACTTTGATATCTTCCTTTTTCATTTCGTTTTTTTTTTTTTTTTGTTTTCGTTCTTTTAAACTGGTCTGGAAACGTGCCATCTAACTATCTTGGCCAAAACCGATGTGGATGGGAAAGAAGGCGGATAGAGTCGCAATGAAATAACAGTTTGATGGATTTTCGAGGGCCAGTTTCCAATTCCTTTCCTCCTCTTCCCTCATTCAATACCCTGACACACCACCTTTGTATTTTTAGTAGATAAAAGGGAGTTGGTCTCCTTACAATTCCTTAACTCCTCGCCTACCTCCGTAACCACTATTCACCACCCTCTATCTCTTTCTCTCTCTTTCTCTCTCTCTATCTCTCTGCGATACACACACACACACATACACTTTTCCCACCCATTGCTCTAAACTTGATTTTTTCTTCAAAATCTCCACACACGGAGAAGAGAATCTCAAATCTTGGTAATATTCAGGTTGAATTATTTCTCTTTGCCCTCATTTTCCTCTTTGATGCTCCTACCCTTACCTATAACATGCTGCACCCCTACCCGTAATTCACCCAGACCCACCCGCCCAGGTAACAATTCTTCAAGACTTCAGCAAGCTTCCATTGAAGAAAAAGAGATGAGTTCTTTGTTCTGAGAATTTTGGCAGAAAAACGTCTTTTGATATTTCTTCTGATAAATGCTTTTTTGGTGGGTGGGGTCGGGGCTAGCTTATTTAATGAAAAAAGAAAGAAAAGTAGAATGTATAATGATACTAAAATGTTTTTATTTTACACACACACACACACACACACACACACACACACACACACACACACACACACACACACACATATATATATATATATGTATAACGATAAAATGTTCTTAGAAAATTTCTATCTTTCTTTTCTCTGGTTTTGGACCTGTTTGTGATGAAGAGTTCTTGAGTCTGAAACTTTGCTCTGAAACTTGAATATAAGTTACGTTTTTTTATTTCTTTGTTTGTTTGATTGTTTGTATTTCTTTTTATCGTTTAGTTAGAGTTGTTTTGTTCAACTATGAAATACAATCAAACCATCACAACAAGTAATGCAAAGCAATTTATGAATTAAAAGCAATTTGTTCAGTTTTTTGAGTTCTCTGATGCATTGCCATATTATTTTTAGTTTTTTGGTGGGGGTGCTTACAAATCTTTGGCAAATAAATTTTAATTTTGTTTAAAAGGAAATAAGGAACGTTCAGGTTTTTGTATAAAGTGCTTTCAGTCCGACAACTTCTTTTATTTAATCTGATGAATAGAAATGCCTGTTTGTGCTACTGATTTTCTATTGCCCTTTAAAATAGAGAGCAAAAAGATTTACTCCTGTCCTGGCGACAGTCATCTTAACCATAATCTTGCCTCCTGTAGAAGAAAACAGGAATGAGTGTAGCGATACTGAGCTTAGCACCCTTATCTGCCATGGCATTCCTGCTAATAACAACAAGATGGTATTATCAAAGGACTATTTTAGAAGAGAGTGTATAGGGGTGCTTGTGGTATAATAGTTACCGTCGTAGGAAATGGACGCGACGACACGAGTTCCAATCCTGGACGAGGCTATTTGCATTTCCTATAGCACTAATACCCTTAGAAAGAGGGTATGAATCTAGCTATTCTCGCTCTAGATATGAGCAGATTGGACGTTTTAACCATGATATGGCAACCAATCCTAGAGAAGATAAACTCTGAATTCAAAGTAGGTAAAAACCACTTAAAAATTGATCTTTTGTCACATCCTGCTCGTGAGGTTGGGTCGGGTGAATACATATAAAAGTGCGTGAAAGGTTGCTTCTCTTTCACTTGCAGCTTGCACTGAAACAAAACCAGATTCTCGTCTCCCAGGAATTTTCGTTTCTATGTTGTCGGTGATCTTAGTCGAGGGTGACTCCCAAGGCTCTTTTTTCAATAGCTGCTACACGGAGTTGTAGAGGAGGGCACTACTCCATCATCTGGATTGCTCCACTTTACCCTTGATTCTTACCTTATAACGGACCATTGGCGAACACTCTACCCACTAAGCCAATGTCAAAACTGTTCTATTTCAAGTAATTCAGTTTAGCCAAAGTACGCATTTTAGTTCTATTTGACCCATAGATAGGACTTTATCCGGTGCCAGAGTCAACCTGGGAGCGATAGCTTTGAAAGGCTATTCTGCATTCCCCAAAGCTCCAGCATTACTGGAACCTCTCCATCAGATTGTTTAGTGTCATATCCCGGAAACTCGTTGTGGGGGAAGGTCTAACCCTCTGCAGAGAAGCAGTCTGTGTATTCTACAGCTCCAGCCGACTCGGCAACACAAATTACTGCAGCAGAGGCAAATCTCCAGTACGCTAAACAATAAAAGATATTTCATAACAGTTTCTCTATTTAAATGTCATTTTTTTCTTTGAGGCCCGGCATTTGTCGTTCAGGTGTGATAAATTTTCAAGTTGAGGTCTGTAAACAATAAAAATATTTTTCACACCTTAATATATGATAGTAATTTCATGAAGCCATAGAAAATCATAAGAAAGATTGTATTATTGCGTGTCGGAAAGTCAGATATCGTTTTAACATGGTATTTGCATCGTAAAGAGGACCCCGACTTTTTAATTCGAGAAAGATCAATATTTTTTAAACTGACAAATTGCAGGAATAGAGATAGGTTTTCTGTATGCTAATCAGTAAAAAATAATCCGAAAAAACAAGTTTATCTCAATCTTTTTTTTTTATGGCCTGACTGGTCTGTTTTGGAATCGAAGTCTGTGAATGATGAAAACATTTTGACACACCCTAATATATAATGATAATTTTGTAAAGTTATAGAATGTCAAGGGGAAGATAATTGGTATACATATGTAATAGAAAGTCAGGGGTCATTTTCACATAGAATTAACATTGTAAATAGGGTCCCGAATTTTTCGAATCAGGAAAAAAAAAAAAATCAATATTTCTTTAAACAGACAAATCACAGAAGAACTTGGTTTTTTGTATGCTAAACAATTAAAAAAAATATTTCCGAAAAAAAATCCTCAATTTTTAATATCATTTTCCATTACGTTTTTATTTTTTATTTTTTTAATTTTTTTTATTGCCAGACCCTTGTTATTCAGATGTGCCAAAACTTTGAAGTTGAGGACTTTAAACAGTAATCGTATTTTTGACACACCCCAATAATAATGATATTATTATTATTATTATTACAACAACAACAACAACAACAACAATAATAATAATAATAATAAGATGATGATGATGATGATGGAGTCATTGAAAGTCTTCAGAAGTGTACATAAACATTGCAATAAAGATCTGTGAAAACAAATCTGCTTTTGATACACCCAAATAATTCAATGGCAGGTTCAAAATTGATTTTCCATTTCTTTTTCTCTTAATGCGGTTATGACTAATCAGGATTTACCACTTCGACATCCATCTGCTTTCTACATTCATTCCAGTATGAAGATAGTTATGCATTAGCTTCTAATCTACCTGGTGGCAACTTTATTTACATCTGTTAATATATTCAGCATATCCTTCAGTTTAAACAATTAGTTTCTCATTAATGAAATTGGAAGTAATCTATCCAGCACTGCTGTTGAGTGCTTTTCCATGGAATCATGGTTAGCAAGCATTTGCAGTGAGTTTGAGCTTTATTTCAAAACAACAGGCTTTGGAAAAGGGTACCTTGCAGTGGAAAAGAGTACCTTGCAGTGGAAAAGGGTACTTTGTAATGAGGTAGTGAATTCGAAGTTATTGTAGTGAATTTGATTTTTATTTTAAAACAATAGTTTATTTTAAAACAATTGATTTATATATTTTTGGAACAAATTTCCTTAATAGATAAAAAAAAAACTGCAATCCCTTTTCAGAACTATCTAATGAATTACTCAACAGAATTTTGGTTTGTATGTAGATATTGTAATTATAATGCATATGTTCTATGCAAATTTTTTTTTTCAAGTTGGTGTGAGAATATTGTCAAAAAAGGGAAATTTCCAAGGAGGTAAAACAAACAAATAATATTAAGGGTAATCACAATGATAATATACAATGAAAAAGTAGGGTAGTGATTAGGAAGTTATTATAGTGAGTCTGATCCTCATCTAAAAAATTTGTCTAAGAAGTGGAGAAGGATATTTTTAAATGGCCTCAAGTTCAGTGCTTTGATTATCATTTTTAAAATATCTAAAGAGAGTTGTTAGGTATGAGAAATAACATAAACAGTATCTTCAATGATAGGAAGTGCCCATGGTGTAATGGTTATCGTTGTAGGAAATGGACACGGCGACACGAGTTCAAATCCTGGACAAGACTGATTGCATTTCACATAGCACTAATACCTTTTGGAAAGGTATGAATCCAATTATTCTCCAGCTATGGGTAAATAGTAGGGCAGACTGATTTCTTCAGCGTTGGTGGGGCAACTGGTCTAGGAGAAGGAAAACTCTGAATTCAAACCTGTTAAACTCCGCTTTAAAAAAATGACCTTGTGTCATATCCTGTCTGAGCGGAGGGATTGGGTAAATATGATAAACAGTATCTTCAATGAAATAAGAAACAGCCAATTTTAAATTTCAGTTAAAAAGGCTTGCATCCGATTCAGAATAAGTCCTTTGAAAAGGCATGAAACTATTTCTTTCAAACCATCCCCTAAATGGAGGGATGAAATAGTGTTATGTTTAACATCATAGAAAAGAGAGTTAGCCAACTAAGCTAACACTGCTTGTGTTTACATTGTTCAAACATCTTTGGGAAAGGCATGAACCCATTTCTCTTTGCTGTTTATATTCAGTAAGGGAACTTCACTGTGGAATATACATTAATAAGATAATTTCAAAATCATTAATACATGACTGATTGTTTGTCTGACTGTGTTAGCAACATGTCAACCCTTATAAGGTTATTTTAGAAAGAAGACAGTTTAACAATATACGAAACAAAAATATATTTTAACAATCCTGGATATAAAATAAAACAATCAGATGGTGAGGCTCCAGTCTTTGAGCTTTGGGGAATGTGAAGTACTCTTTCACTGCCACTGCTCCCAGGTCTACTCTGACCTGAAGTGGTATCATCTGACAGGGTCCCATCTATGGGTAAAATAGAACTGTTTTACATTTAAACTATTTGTGATCAAGTGACTTATGCTAAATTGAATTATTATAAATAGAACTGTTTGATCATTTAACTGAGTGGAAACAAATGATGGATGTTTAATTTAATTGCTAGTGATACATAGCAATACTTGGAATCATTTGACTGAGTGCAAAGGAATGAATAGTGTTCAATTGAATAATTAGTGTTAAATAGCAATACTTGTAACCACTTTACTATGTATTAACAATTGATTAATATTGAATAGAATTATAAGTGTTAGATAGCAATAATTGAAGCTATTTAATTGTGTAGAAACAATAGCAATACTAATTAGCTTTAATCAGCTTTAAATCATTCAAAAATTAAATTACCAGCAAACTGTGTGTACAAACAAATAACTAATGTCAAATGAGCTCAGGCTTGTTAAAAATGTTACCAACAAAATGTGTTTAAAAATTGTATATATGCTAAACTGAATTATTTGAAATAGAACTATTTATATGAATGAAAATGAATATGGCATTAAATAACTTCCCATGGTTGATATGCCATAAAACCAAACCAAACCAAAGCAAATATCTTTTTCATTCATGCTGTGTAAGTTAAAAACTGAAGATATTCAGCCCCTTTATGCTTTTTGAGGTTCTTTCAAAAATGGCTTTACCATTTCAAGACAGGAACGCAATCTTCTTGTAAAATGATTTTTGGCAAGATTACTCTGCCAGCATCTTGTGCCAAAATTGTATCAGATATCAAAAGTGTTTCTCATATCCTTTTTCAAAACATTCTTTTTTATTTTCTTTACCGAGAAAGAAAAATAAACTTTTTTCCTTGTTTTTATTTGTCTATTTATTTTTCATTTTTTTTTTAAATAAAGTTCCTCCGCTGCAATTTTTGTTTGAAAATTTGACGGTTTTAGTTGTTTTTATTCTTATCTTTTTTTTTTTCTTTTTGTTTTCCTTTTTATTGTTTTTCTTTTGCCACTTTTTCTCCTTTCTTTCTTTCCTTTTTACCCTTTTTTATTTTCATTTTTTTCCCATGGGTTTCTTTCTTTTCCTTATTATTTGATTCTTTCTTTCCTTTCTCTTGTTCCTTCATTTCTCTTTCTTCATTCTTTTCTTTCTTTCTTCTTATTACTTTCTGTATTTCTTTATCTTACTTTTATCATTTCTTCATTTCTTTCCTTGCTTAGTTGGTTGTGGGTGTAGAATACACCGACTGCACCTCTGTAGAGGGGTAAGAGTTCCTCCACCAACAAGTTTCCAGGATATGACACTAATCAATCTGATGGTGATGTTCCAGTAATGCTGGAGCTTTAGGAAATGTAGAGTACCCCTTCATTGCCATTACTCCCAGGTCCACTCTGGCCCAGAGTGGTAGCACCTGATAGGGTCCTATCTATGGGTTAGATAGAACTAAATTGAATACTTATGCTAAAATGAATTGTTTAAAATAGAACAATTTTTGACATTGAAACTACGTACTTATGCTAAACTGAAAAGTTTGAAATAGAATTGTTTTTAAGTAGAACTAAACTGTGTACTTATTCTAAACTGAATTGTTTGAAAAAGAACTGTTTTTAACATCGAAACTGTGTACTTATGCTGAACTGAATTGTTTGAAATAGAACTGTTTCGACATTTAACTGTTTGTAAACAAAAACTATACTAATACAAAACTGAATTGTTTGAAATTTAATTTAGCATTAAATGAGCCACAAAAAGGTTGATATGCCAAGCAAACCAACCAACCGACCAACCAACCAATTGCTCCTTTTTGTTTTTATTTCTTTGTTCTTATATTTCTTTCTTTCTGAAATTAGAGCCTTACCACCAGTTGTAGTTTAATGTCATACCAAAGACATCTAACATACTAAGCCCAATCCTCATTGGGTAACCCATACTATCCTTAACATCTATTTCTCTCTTTTCTTCTTTGTATTTGTTCTTTTGTGTTGTTGTGTCATTCTTTCAGCAAGTCTCTTTCTTTCTTCTTTCATTCTTTCAACTCGCTCCTTCTTTTTCTCTTTCATTCTTTCCTCTTGTTCTTTCCTTTCTTTTATTCTTTCACTTTTTCCTTCATTCTTTCCACGTCTTCCTTTCTTTATCTTGGTTCTTTTATTCCTCGATTTTTTTCCTTTTCACTCCTTCCTTCCTTCCAACCTTTTCACATGTGATGCTGTGCACATAAAATCTGCACCAGTGTAAGTGACCTACCTTTTCATAGTTGTGATGACAGCTTTGTCATGAAAAAGTCTATATAGTCAATCTTAGATAAGCCCAATTTGTGGTGATAAGTTGATTGGAGCAGTCTTCATTTTATGTGCGTTGACAGCTGTGTAGAACATAGTTTGTCACTCACATTGTTCTCACTGCTGTGTTACTCACCACCCAACTCTGTTCACATCCATCATATGATCTCAAACATCCATCAAGCATCAGCAGGTGACATTTTTCTGCTTTGAGGAATTTAATGATGCACATCTGTTTGGTATGGTTCTTGTTGGAAAGGTTCAACCTCTATTGCTATACCACCAACATCCTCTTCTGACATTGTGGAATGACATAGAAAACTAAGAGATATTTCTTTCAGGCTCATTATTCTTTGCAAAACAATGAATAGCTAATAGAGGTGATGCTATGGTTTATGGCTGAAAACTTTTTCTGTCAATTGTGCTCCCTTGCCCAGTTGGCTAAGTGGGGCCTTAGAATACACCAACTACTTCTCTGCAGAGGGGTAAGACTCCCCCACAACAAGCATGCTGGATATTATATTAAACAATCTGATGGTGAGGTTCCAGTAATGCTTGAGCTTTGGGGAATGCGGACTACTCCTTTATTGTCAATGCTCCTAGGTCCACTCTGGCCCAGAGTGGTAGAATCTGATAGGGACCTATCTATAGGTCAAATAGAACTAAACTGTGTACTCATACTATACTAAATTTCAAGAAATAGAACTGTTTTTTGACATTTAAACAGCATAATTTTGCTAAACAGAATTATTTAAATTAGAACAGCTTTTGTCATTGAAACTGTGTACTTATGTTAAACTGAATTGTTTGAAATAGAACTGTTCATATGTATATAGATGGATTCAGCATTGATAACTAACAATGGTTGATTTGCCATAAAACCAAACCAAACCAAACCAGTTGTGCTGCCATGTATCCGTTGTAATTTTAAGTGGAAACCAGTAAGAGGCAGTACTTTTGGTGCATCTTTTTGCAATAGATTTATGAAATTGTCATATTTTTGGAATACAGGCTCTGATATTATTTCAATCTGTCTACGGGTCTTAAAATACTCTGACAGCATTTCCTGCTGAGTGGTAAGATCTTCACCTATGAAAAAAGCGGTGTCCTTGGTAGGATATTTAACTGTATTTGATGTTAAGGGAGTGAGGAGTATCCATTCATTGCCATTACCACCAGGTTAATTCTGACCCATAGTACCTGTAATGGTCCTGTCTAAGAGTTAAATAGATCTACTTAAATGTCATTCATATTCCATTGGGCCATAACAAAAAAAAATAATACCTCTCAAGAAGCAATTACACAAAAATAGAAATAGAAATGGCTATTCTCTAACCACTTGGCTAAAAATAACCCAGACAGGATGACAAGCCATTAAAATCAATCTGATAGTATTCAACCACAAAAACACTCTATAGGCTGCCAGCTCAGCTTTCTGTCTGGGAGTTGGGTTCAACCAGCTGCTTGGCATCTGTACCAAGTGGCAACAATGATGAGCATAGTTTTACATTACACTAGACTTTTGTGTTTAGTGTATCTATGACCAGCAAGGTCGCCTAGTTTTGTACTCGGAGACTTAACAATGACTGACATTATTCACATTACACCTGGCCTTCGGGCATAGTGAACCTATGAGCTGCCTTGTCCAGCAGCACAGGAGTTAAAACTCATGTGCAACAACCCCCACCCAAATCTCCAATATATAAAAACCTTGAGTCAAATTCTGCCAGGTGGGAGGCATGGATAAATACTGCCTTCAATTGAAAAGCAGACAGTGAACTGACTAAAAACTGACCATTCGGCTAAAAAGGTTATTGGCCCCTTAACCCATTACACTCTAGTTTTTTAATACAGATATGTATCATCTTAATCAGACATTTCTTTCTAAAGCTACCAGTAACATAGAGAAATCTATAGAAATTATTTCCAGTGCCACAGAGTACCACCATGAATATATTTCATGGAGACTATTTATAGAACTGCTGAGATTCATTGTATTACCTCAAAAATGTGCGTTTTGCTACTTGGACCTCTAGATGTTTTTGTCTCTTAGGTGCTGCCAGTTTGTCCCTGGTCAGAATCTTTTTCATCCCTTTTTGCAGGTGGTGCTTCTTCTCACCATTAAACTATCCAACTGCTTTTGATTCTCTAAAAGTAATTAATAAGTCGAAAATTTCACCTCATGCTTTCTTTCCATTAATGCAATTTTGACAGAAATAATTTGGCCAACAGTAAGTACGTTTGTTCTGTGCGCAAAAGATTTTCAGAAATTAAATTTGAATTTCTAAATCCTTACCTATCTGAGGCTTTATCTTTTTGTCTCTGTTCAATTATTTCTTTAATTTATTTATAGTTTTTGTTTACGTTTCTTTTTCTGTTTTTTTTTTTTCCTGTTCCAAATTTGTCTTTAATCAGTTTATGGTACCATGCGAAAAATAAAACACATTTTCAGATAGAAACATTCACGTGAAGTAGGCTACTGGGAGTGTCAGTGAAGTTGAAGGTCACTGGGTGCATCTGGTGAACTGAGAAGGTGATGGAAGATAGGTATAGTAGGTGGTTGGATGTATAGGAAGAAGAAAAAAGCTATTCTACCTAAAGAAACTAGATGATATAATAGTTGTAACGTTTACCATGTGAAATACTTATGTAAATGTAACGACAATTGCTTGACAGTGGTAGTAATAAAAGGAAATTTTCTAAGCAGGCGAGGCTGGAGGAGTTTTAAGTCTTGGAAGGCACAAACAGTGGGCTTAAGAGGGTGACAATAATGGAACATAGAGAATGTAGATCGAGAAAAATGGAGCAGAATGAGAGAAATAGAGAAAAATACGTATGCTGATTGGCCGAGTGGATAGAGTGTTTGCCAATGGTCCGGGAGACCTGAGTTCAATCCTAGATCACGTCATACCAAAGACTTTAAAAATGGTACTTTAAAAATGGCACTCCTTGCTTAACACTCAGCAATACAAAGTACATATCGAGGGTAAAGTGGAGCAATACTGGGAAAAGAGTAGCGGGCTCCCCAACGCCTTGGTGTAGTAGGTATTGAAAAGGAAGCCTTCTGGTCGCCCTCAGCTACAACCGCCAACTTTACTTTACAACTACCATAAGAGTGATTACATTTATTGTATAAAATGTATATCTTACTTCAATCAAGCCTCTCCTTTTCAAAGAATGGTGTATGTATTTATGTAATCCCCTCAAGGGTGTGACACAAGGTTAATTTTTAAGCAAAGTACAACTGATTTTAATTAAGAATTTTCCTTCTCCTAGACTG
The DNA here is from genome assembly GCA_963585895.1 of Sepioteuthis lessoniana. NCBI lineage: Eukaryota > Metazoa > Mollusca > Cephalopoda > Myopsida > Loliginidae > Sepioteuthis > Sepioteuthis lessoniana. Next base: position 38,966,059 of record OY757938.1, read on the forward strand.
GCTGATTTGCCAAGGCTAAAGACCTCAGTCTGTTCTACCAATTGCCCATCAATGAGAGGCTGAGGAATAGATTTATACCTTTCCCAAGGGCATTCATACAAAGTCAAATATAAACAGCTTCTTTCAAAATTTGAGGTTAGATCACCAATTCCATTTCCAATGATGATAAATATAATTCTAAGTATGCCTCCACAAAAAAAATAAAAAGACTATCCCATGACTGTCGCTACATGGGTGACTAGGGTAGTGTTCTAAACAATGAGAAGAGAACAGATTCCTCTCTTATGATGGTATCTAACCATCTCTCTTTTCAGCAACCATTGCGTGGTCCTGGGTATGACACTAAACTGCAACTAGTGGTGAGGCTGCAGTTCTAGAGCTTCAGAGATAGGGAAGTCATCCCCATTAGTCCTTGAACCTAACTCCTCTTTTAAACCTGTAACAATCTGCAACCCCCATCTTGTTCCCACCGCCATAATAACTTCTTGCTTAGAGTTTTAGGATGGAACCCATGACTGGTTTGATGTAGAGTTTTGAATTCAAACATTTTCTTGCCCAGTTGGCTGGGGCTGTAGAATACACAGACTGCACCTGAGCAGAGGGGTAAGACTCCCACCTCAACGAGTGTCCTGGATATAACACTCAACAATCTCACGGTGAGGTTCCAATAATGCTGGAGCTCTTCATTGCCATCAGTACCTGGTTAACTCTGACCCAGAGTGGTAGCACATAGTAGGGTCTAATCTATGGGTTAAATAGAACTAAAATGCATACTTATGCAAAACTGAATTGCTTGAAGCAGAAGTGATTTTCACATTGAAACAGTACAACATGAAACTGATTTGTTTGAAATAGAATTGTTTTGACATTTAACTGTGCATAAACAAAAACTATAGTTATACTAAACTAAATTGTTTGAATTAGAACTATTTGACAAAACTGAATAGCTTGACATAGAAATGTTTTTGACAATTAAACTGTGAACTAAACTGAATTGTTTGAAATAGAACAGTTTATTTGTATAAAAATGGATTTGGTATTAAAGAACCTAGAAAGGTTGATATGCCATAAAGCCCAAACAAACAAATAAACAAATCAAACTTTTTCCTTTTCTTAGGCTGGTTTACTTACTTGTAATAGCCCAGTAAGCAAGGGCTGTTGAATACACCAACTTCATCTCTACTGAGGGATAAGACCCCTCCCTAATGAGTGTCCTAAATATGACTTTAAATCATCTTATAGTGAGGCTCCAGTCCTGGAACTTTGGGGAATATGAAGTAATCCTTCATTGCCCTGGCTCCGAGGTCCACACTAGTCCATAATAGTAGCACTTGTTAGGGTCCTTATTTATGGGTTAAATAGAACTGATGTTTAATTGAATTGTTAGTGATATATAACAATACTTGAAACCATTTAACTGTATGTGAATAAATCAATAAAATTGAATAGAATTATTAGTGTTAAATAGCAATCATTGAAACTTTGTGTAGCTAAATAGAATTATTGGTGTGACATAACAATGCTTGGAACCATTTGATTGGGCAAATGAATAAACAGTGTTGAATAGAATTATTAGTGTTCAAAAACAAATCTCTTCACTGTGTATAAACAAATGATTGACAAGGAATAGAATTATTAGTGTTCAAAAACAAATCTCTTCACTGTGTATAAACAAATGATTGACAAGGAATAGAATTATTAGTGTTCAATAACAAATCTCTTCACTGTGTATAAACAAATGATTGACAAGGAATAGAATTATTAGTGTTCAATAACACATCTCTTCACTGTGTATAAACAAATGATTGACAAGGAATAGAATTATTAGTGTTACATAGCAATAATTGAAACCATTTAATTGTGTTGATAACCGGACCATTAAGTAGAGTGTTTGCTAATGGCCTGGGAGACCTGGGTTCAATCCCAGGTCGAGTCATACCAAAGACTCAAAAAATGATGCTTGATGCCACATTGCATAACACTCACTATTATAAGGTAAGGATCAAGGGTAAAGTGGAGCAATCCAAGGAATGGAGTAGCACCCTCACTTACACCTCAGTGTAGTAGCTATTGAAAAAGAAGCCCTCGGGTCATCCTCGACTAAGGTCACCAACTTTGCTTTTACTTTAATTGTGTAGAAACAACAGCAATATGAGAGAGCAAATATATTAAAGTCATTTAAAAATGAAATTACCTACAAATGATGTGTGCAAACAAATGACTGATTTTAAATTGTGACTGTTACATAGCAACACTTGAAACAATTTTACTGTGTGCAAAAAGAAAAAAATGAGCACAGGCTCATTTAAGAATGTTATCTACAAAAATGTGTTTGCAAATCATATATTTAATATATACACGTATAAACAGGACTTAGCATGAAATAAACCTATAATGGTTGATATGACATAAAACCAAACCAAACCTTACTAGCAAAGTTTGATTGATTGATTTCACTAGCATTTCAAAACAGATCTATTTGACCCTTTGATGGGATCTTAACAGGTATTTCCTGTCTGAGTCTGGGTGACCTGGTAGTAATGAAGGGGTCATCTATCCTCACCATCTCTCCAAAACTGGAGTCTCACCATTGGATACAGTTTAGTGACATACCTAAGACACCTTTTTGTCGGGGTGGTGGATCTTGTCCTTCTGCAAGAGATACAGGGAGATGTAAAGTGAAGTTAGCATAAAGTGAAATGCAAACTATATGATCTAGGACTTAAACCGAGCTTAGCTACCTCATTTTTGTGCCGCAATAACTGTTCAGCTACCTATTCCTGATCTATTTGATATATGAAACCCATCGGCAAAAATAACAACTATGGGACAAAGAAGATAATTAATAAAGAGATAATTGATAAATAGATAATTAATAAATAGATAACTGATAAAGTCAGCAAAGTTCCTGGGCCAGAGAACATCTAGGTTGATAAATAAGCAATAGAAGGAGAAACAAGGTCATCCTGATCATCGAGGCTTGCCAACAGCATGAATTCTCTTGACTCTCTCTCACTATCCATCCCTATTGACCATCACTCTTAGCAATTTAGCTAGATAGCATCCAGTGCCTGTAGAGAGTTGATGTATGAATCTTTTTGCAGGTGAACCAACACTGGTGTGTCCATGTGTAGGAGTCCATTAGAGAACATCATTTATGAGTTTTTCTTTACTTCTCAAACAGAATTCAACTTGTCTTGTTTGTCTTACTTCGATGGTTTGCTAAATGGGAGGTAAGTGGGCGTACAACAACTTTTTTCTTGCATCTGTTACGAACAGCCTGCAGTACCGTGTGTAGTTCCTGTCTAGCTTTTTCACTAATTATTTCATTCAAGTCCAAATGGTGTACCCATACAGTAGTACTGACCCAGCCTAAAAGAAATCCTATTTTGTTTTATCAATGGGATCAGCTTTCCTTATGGTTGATAAAGTGCCAATAGGAGCCCATGAGTTACAGAAGCAAGAAAAGAAAATTGAAACAGAGCAATATCTCAGTCCCATAAAAGTTGTTTCACTTTGTGTACTAAATACATATGCAGATGTAACAAGTATTATGGTAAAGTATAATAAAAAAGCTAACAATAGCCAAAATGATAAACTATCATAAAAATAAAGAATAAAGAGTGAGAAGAAACAAACAAAAAGAAGAGAGAAGAACATGAAAGAAGAGTAATTAAATAAATCGTTGTTATCACAAGGAAGGTCTTCATCAGACTTACATAGAAGGTTTGTAGTCAGTGTACATTATCAGACATGTGGCTGTTTCTTAATCAAGAAAAAATCCAGCACTCTATAGTAATTAGTTTGAAATTATATGCATGTTCACTGGAGCATCATTTCCTGTTTATATTGGAAGCTAAAAGATATCAAGTTATCTTACAAGATACATTATCTATCTATCTATCTATCTATCTATCTTCATACAAATCTATCTTCCTACCTACCTCACTCTGTTCATATCAATTTATCTTTCTCAGTCTTTTTATATATGTCTACTTCATTCTATTCATATCTATCTATCTATCTATGTAACTATCTATCTATCTATCTCACTCTATTCATATCACTCTTTCAGAGTATTCATACTGATCTATCTATCTATCTATCTATCTATCTATCTATCTATCTATCTATCTATCTGTCTGTCTGTCTATCTATCTATCTATCTCAGTTCTTTTTATCTCAACATATTCATTATCTATCTATCTATCAATCTGTCTATCTATCTCAGTTCTTTTTATCTCAATATATTCATTATCTATCTATCTATCTATCTATCTTGCTTGCTAGCTAGCTAGCTCTGTTCATATCTATCTCACTGTTTATATCTACCTACTGCACTGTTCATATCTATCTATCTATCTATCTATCTATCTATCTATCTATCTATCTATCTATCTATCTCACTCTATTCATATCACTCATTCGGAGTATTCATACTGATCTATCTATCTATCAATCTATCTATCTGTCTGTCTGTCTATCTATCTATCTATCTATCTATCTCAGTTCTTTTTATCTCAATATATTCATTATCTATCTATCTATCTATCTATCTTGCTTGCTTGCTTGCTAGCTAGCTCTGTTCATATCTATCTCACTGTTTATATCTATCTACTGCACTGTTCATATCTATCTATCTATCTATCTATCTATCTATCTATTTTAATATGTTCATATCTATCTTACTCTGTATTTCTTAGTTTGTTCATATCTATTCCAAGTTTTTTGTATCTCTCTACTGATATCAATCAATCTACAATGCTGATTTTCAAGGTAAATAAAGCTTCTTTTATAAGAATATTTGCTTTCGCCAATATTTCTCTCTACTTCAGCAATCACAGCAATCATGTAATAGTAAAATCTACATCCGTGTTCAGTATGTATAACAGTATGTGTGTGAGTTTGAGACCTTCTAATGCCATATAACAGACAAATCAAATTCTTTTTCTGATCCATGATTATATTATTGAGTGAACTTAATCTTTATTGCGACCTGACTATTTGATACTGTATCATCCATAAATTTGTACAATCTTAACAATTTTTAAATGAAAGGTTAATTTTCTTTTAAATCAAAGATATCAGAATATTGTTCTTTCTAGTGGAAAATTTTGCACTAAGAACTGGTATTATTAGGTTCAGTGTCACCCATAAATAAGTACACCCTTCATAATTTTTTGTTTTCTTTTAAACCGATGATATCAGGATTTTGTTATTTTAGCAGAACAGATTACTATCAAATTGGACATTATACAATACAAATTCTACCACAATGTAACTGTTGCCATAAATAAAATTGTATATAAGATATATGTTAACTTTTTTAATAACAGAGTTTCAGTTCTTTAGAGTTTGGTAATAAATGGTATCTAATAACATTCATTTTGATTGAATTATATTCCACCAAACATTTATAAAATTTTGGTGTCTTTGGTTTAGAAGAGAATAAACTTTTGAGAGCAAATGTATCAATAAAGATCACTATCAATGAAATATCATCTCGAACAGATTTATTTGACTTATAAATGGCTCCTTCTCAGAGTAGACGTTTTGGTGTGTAGGAGTTGTAACCCCTCTGCAGGAAATACAATCAGCATATTCCTGTTGTTACAGGAATCTTCCAAGAAGTTCATATGGGTAAGGCTTTTTATATATATATATATATATATATATATATGTATTTTTTTTTAAATATCCAGTCAGCGTCCAAAGACAATGGGTGTGGATTATTCTTTACATAGAATATGAGGAAAATCATATAAATCTATGAGAGTGCTCAATGTATGGCTATTGTTATTTCCCTATTTATTTGCTGGGGTATAACAAAATTCACATTCAGAGCTTATATAGTACAATTTGATGGAGACTCAAACTTGATTAAGTCATCATAATAAATTTATTTTGGCGGAGAATATTACTGTACTCTCCGTCTTGTCAGATGACTATTTACATGCTTCTCTCGAAGTCGCAGAATAGTCAATGTGGAATTACAGTTTGTATTCAGAAGATAAAATAAAAGGATAAAACTAAAAAGTAAAAATAAAAAATAAAATAAAAAATAAACGTAAAAATCTTGTGTTCTTGTAGGGGGCGTTTTGTACGAAAAAACCCCTACAAGAGCGCAAAATTGGGAGGGGTCGACCTGTAGATTAATTCCTCTCCTCTTTCTTAATCATTCTAACACCTAACATTTTGACCCCCACTGCCCACGCCTGTGAATGAAATAATTTATTATTTAATTTCCATTTTTAGTCTTATTTTTATGTTTACTTTTTATTATCTATTTTATTTTTTTTTTATTTTTACTTTTTATTTTTATCCTTATATATATATATATATATATAGATATAGGTCGCATTGTACCAAAGACTTAAAAATAATACTTGATACGTCCCTTAACACTCAGCAATATTAGGTACATATCAAGGGTAAAGTGGAGCAACCCTGAGAAAGGAGCAGTGGCCTCTCCTACTCCTCAGTGTAGTAGCTATTGGAAAGGGACCGTTCTGGTCGCCCTCAACTACAGTTGCCAACTATATATATATATATATATATATATATATATATATATATATATATACATATATATACATACTAGCCATAGATTCTTTTATATATATATATATATATATATATATATATATATATATATATATATATATATATTTATATATTTAAAACAATGTAAATTTTAAAAATATATTTAAAATAATCCTCGTGCATACATACATATATATAAATATGCATGTACGTATGGATTTCATAAATCAGTGTAACAAATATCACTGAACAGATTTAATTTGGTTTGGTTTGATTTGGTTTGGTTGGTTTAATAACATATCAATCCATGTTGGGTTATTTAACACTGAAACCATAAATATAATAAGAAATAGAATTTTTTCATACTTTCAAGACATAAGCCATTAAGAAATAACACATGATACAAGAAGAAAATTTGTCTTACATAGTGTTATTCAGAGTACAAAGGCAAAGATTGAAAGGAATAATTGCCATTTTCTTTACACTTACAACATAAGCCATTAAGAAACAACACTAGATACAAGAAGAAAATTTGTCTTACGTTATTCAGAGTACAAAGGCAAAGATTGAAAGGAATAATTGCCATTTTCTTTACACTTACAACATAAGCCATTAAGAAATAACACATGATACAAGAAGAAAATTTGTCTTACATAGTGTTATTCAGAGTACAAAGGCAAAGATTGAAAGGAATAATTGCCATTTTCTTTACACTTACAACATAAGCCATTAAGAAACAACACAAGATACAAGAAGAAAATTTGTCTTACATTGTGTTATTCAGAGTACAAAGGCAAAGATTGAAAGGAATAATTGCCATTTTCTTTAAACTTACAACATAAGCAATTAAAAAATAATGTTCTGTTGAGTAACAAAATTTGTGTGATATAGAGTAATGTTTTGGTTTATTCCTATTAAGGCCTTCTTTATGTAGACAATGAGACTTTCTATAATTTTGAGAAGAGGTGGCCGTGGTGTAATGGTTATCGTCATAGGAAATGGACACGGCGACACGAGTTCAAATCCTGGACGAGACTGATTGCATTTCACATAGCACTAATACCCTTGGGAAAGGTACAAATCTAATTATTCTCCCTCCAGCTATGGGTAAATAGTAGGACAGACTGAATTCTTCAGCCTTGGTGAGGCAACTAGTCTAGGAGAAGGAAAACTCTGAATTCAAACCTATTAAACTTTAAAAAATTGACCTTGTGTCATATCCTGCCTGAGCGGAGGGGTTGGGTAAATATGATAATTTTGAGAAGAGTCTGTATTATTCTTAAGAAGACTTTACCTATTCTATACATCTCAACTATTTGGATATTCTCCAAAGGCATTGCATACAAACACATATGCATAGTCAGCTCTCTATTTCATAAATACTTTTACGTCAAATCACTCGAAGAATGTGACTGGTACGATGTAATCCAGTACTAAATACTGCATTGTCATGTCATTGGCAACTAAGCTAGCATCTCACTACCCCTTTCACGCACTCCCTGATGAGGCAGAGGAGTGAGATATCCAGGAGGATGAAATTTAAAGCATGTCAAAGAATGGATGAACTTTCTGCTTAGGTCAGCAGCTATTTAGCAAACATCAGCCGTGAAGTACAAGAATGCCATCCCTTGCATTTGAGTTCGGTTTTGGACACTCACGGCAACTGAATCCAGAAGGGGATGTGGGATGTGTGGCTGTATGTATATGCGTCTGGAGTTTTGCAATCTGTTACCGACCTAAAACCCACCTGAGCACAATTCAAATTATTCTATATCAAATAAGACATGAATACTTATATGCATAGATATGTATTTCACTTCAGCTAATGTCTTTTTGGGAGAGAGAGGTGGGGTATCATTTGGTGAGTGTAAAAGTTTCCAGCATAAAAAAGGTTACAATTCTGTATTTACTCTGAGTTCCTTGCAAACGTTACCATGTAACCCAGTCTAGACTGTCACCTGTTAATTGGAGAGAATATAGGCACTGCCAAGTAACCCTCTCATTGCCTGAAGAGATGAGATGAGAGAGTGGGTTTTTCAGTTTTATGGCATGGCTACTCATGTTGGGTTATTTAATGTCAGTTTATTTTTTCAAGCAGTTATATATTCCAAGTAATTGTTGATATTTTTTAATAATTTGTTTGCAGACAGTGAGATTGTTTCAAGTATTCCTATCTAATGCTAATACATATATATATATATGATATAATTCTAAATTCTGGATTTGGTTTTATGGCATTTCAACCATAGTAGGTTATTTAATGCCAAATCCTTTTAATACATAAATATTAAATATATATGATTTGGTATGGTTAGGTCTTATGGCATATCAACCATTGTAGGTTATTCAATCCTAAATTCTCTCTTTACATATATATTAAATATATTTGATTTGACTTGGTTGAGTTTTATGGCATATCAACCATTGTTGGTTTTTCAATAATAAATCCTTTTTATTCATATATATCAAAAGTATGATTTCTGAACACATTTTGTAGATAACATTTTTAAATGAGACTTAACTCATTTTTTTTTGCACACAGTTAAATGGTTTCTCTTGTTTCTATCTAATACGAATAATTCTATTAACTACTAATCATCTGTTTGCACATAGTTAAAAGTTTTCAAGTATTGCCATTTAACACTGACAATTCAATTTAGTATAAGTCGTTTGTTTACACACAGTTAAATGATCAAACAGTTCTATTTCAAACTATTCAGTTTACCATAGGCCAACTAAGTTAAATGGTCCAGGTATTGTGATATATCACAAACAATTCAATTAAGCATCAGTCATTTGTTTACACAGAGTTAAATGATTAAACAGTTCTATTTCAAGCAATTCACTTCAGCATAAGCCATTTATTTTGCACTCAGTTTAAATGTTAAAGTACACAGTTTAAATGTCAATCAGTTCTATTTGACCCATAGATAAGACCCGATCAAGTTCTACCACTCAAAGCCAGAGTGAACTGTAAAGTTTGGAATAATTGAAAATCATATGTGTGCAAATTATCAGTATTTGATAAGAATACTTGAAACTATATAACTATGTGCAGATTATTAGTATGAGATAGAAATATTTGAAACTATAACTATCAATCAATGTTTACTCACATCTATCTATCTATCTATGTTCATATCTGTCAATGTATCTATCTGTCTATGACTTCTCATATATCTCTATCTATGCCAATTCCTATCCATCTATATTTACATGGTGCCTTCAATAAGTTTCCAGACTTTTTTATACAGGCATTTAAAATTGTTGTAGACTCTTGAAAATTCAGTATGTTATTGCTATACATCTTATGAGATGACTGACCAATTCTTATGATTTCAGGTTCAAATCAACAGCTACTGCTGGAATTGGAATACACCCTACTAAAGCCTGATTGTCAGAGCTGGTGAATTTCAAAAATGCAATCTGGACATGAGGACACTTTAGAAGAACGATATGCAATAAAATTCTCTTTTAAACGTGGAAAAAATGCTAGAGAAATGTACGGAATGCTTCATACTGCTTTTCGACCATCTTGAATAAATCAAGCATCAGATTTTGAGTGGCATAAGAGATTCATGGAAGGCAGGGAGTCTGTGAAGGATGATGAGAGTTGTGGGAGGAGTAAGGAAGTCAATACACCAGAGTTGATTGGCTAAAGGGTTAGGGTTACTATGCTGGGGTTTTAAGGGAGTTCAGGAAGAGATTCCATCGGAAGAGACCAGCACTCGTCAAATCGGGTCAGTGGCATTTCCACCAGGACAATGCACCAGTCCACAACTCCATCCTTGTCACAGACTATTTGACCAAGGTAGGCATCAAGACAGTTTCTCACCCTCCCTATAGTCCAGACCTTGCTCCATATGACATTTAGTTATTCCCTAAGCTCAGTGGCTGTCGTTATGAGACAATTGAGGAGATGAAAGAGCCTGTGACGAGGGTCATTGACACACTCACAGAAGAGGACGTCCATAGGGCCTTCCAGAAGTTGTTGGAATGGTACAACAAGTGCATTGCAGCTGGAGGAGATTACTTGGAAGGGGAGTTGAGTCTCCTATGTGTACTATCAATAAAAGTGCCCATACGAAAAAAAGTCTCGAAACTTATTTAATGATCCTTGTATATCTATCTATCTAAACAAAATCTATTTGTCTCATAGATAACACTCTTACAGTTACCATCAATCTAGATCAGAGTAGACCAGGGAGTAATAGGTCAGAAGGGGTGATTCCACACTCACCACTAAATAGTGCATACTAAGAGATACCATGAGGAGGAATTGTTCTGTATAGTGACCCAAAGAACTGAAAAAGGTTACAGGAGTAAAATATAAAATTTCAGTCAGTTGAAAAACAAAATGCAGGGAACTTTTCCATTGACTTGATATTTTTTGAAACACTGAAATTTACATGTGACAGACAGACAGGTGTTTATTTTTGCATCTACAACTTCTCTTGCAAAGAAATGCGCTCACATCTGCCAATTTATAAGAATCGTGTTGGTGTTACCATTGTATATCCTTTCCCCACACTGGAAACACATCTCACCTGACCAACTAGCTGACACTCATGCAGTGACAGAAGACTGATAAAGAGTCGGTAAAGCTGTAATGGTGTCACGAAGTAGGAAAGAACTCATCAGCAAGCTGAGGACAAAAAGTTGGCACAGGTGCTTGACAAAGAGAGACGGATAAATGAAATTACTTTTATGTGATTTTGTAATGTTGTTATTTTGGATCAGATTGCAAATAGGTTTTGCTCTCATTTGCATCCGCATCTGCAACCAGCTGATTGATAGATTTACTCTCTGCATTTTTGATGTTTTACAAACAGAAGGAATTGTCAGGCAAAAAATTGATTAGGCTGAAGTATCTTCGTCTATACACAAATAGAATCTATATCTGAGTTTATGTGTAAAGATACTAATAACATACATATATGAGTAAGTTTATGAATATATATAAAAATTGATTTATGTCTTTAGATAAATGTATGTCTCCGAGCGTGTTTGTGCAAAAAAGATTTTTAAACAAACACACACACTCACACATGTAACCACTAGTAGATACATCTATACATATGTATATATATGTATGTAACCACATGCATATATATATATATATATATATATATATGTATATAGGCATGACCACACATACCTATATATATATGCATATATAACCAGACATATGTATATATATATATATATATATATATATATATATATATATAACCACACATACATATATATAACTTCACATTCTTACATAGATAAATATATATAACCACACATACATAGATATATATACATATATATGAACACACATAAAAGTGTATATATATCTAAATATATAAGTATAACCATACATACATTAATAAATGTACATTTATAAAACCGCACACACACATACATATATATGTATATATAGATATATACATGACCACATTTATATGAATATATATAAATATATATATATATATATATATATATATAAGTGTTTATATATATATATATATATATATATATATATATATATATATATATATATATATATATATATAGGGTGATTAAAAAGAAACTATTTTAGAATTCTTATAATCTGCTTCTTGACAAGAATTTTGATAAGAAATGAATATGAGAAGAAAGCCTGTAGAATGTTGTTTTGTGTAAAATTCAGTATGGTTACCAGCCTTTATTAACAGTATCACAAGCAAACTGGGAACTGCATGAATTGATTTCATCAGGAACTCTCATGGGATGGAAGATATAACTTCTCATATTAGCCTTTCAAGTTCTAACAAAGTTATTGGTTTCATAGAGCAGATTTGCTCTTTTAACACCTCACCCTAAAGTCCCTGGTGTTAAATAAGGGCTTCTGGCAGGCCAATCAAGTTGACCATGATGACACCTCTATTTCCCAGTGAAGCAAACATTCAGGCATTTATGAGTAACAATTGCAAAAACAGTAGGGGTGTCATCTTTTAAAAAAACTGAATCTTCAATATTCTGTCAAAGGTCAGATTTTATCTGCTGTATGGTGAGGTATCTTTTGACATTCATGTTATCAGGAAAGATAATGGGACCCACAATCCTGTTTGAAATAACTCTATGCCATACCATTACCTTGAACTGATTCTGGATTTTTTCAGAGGCAATCCGAGAATGGAGATTGGTCTGCTCTCTTTGAAAATTACAGGAGTGATAAAGCAGTATTCCACATGGGTGGTTTTGAGAACCACCGATGTGGAATACTGCTTTATCACTTCTGATGCTATTTTTAAAAAGATCAGACCAATCTTCATACCAAGCCAGCATCACCTCCTCAAACTGAATGTCACAGTATAAAGAAGAGAGTGTTTGACAGTAGTGCAATTTCCAAGCAGGCCGTTTTAGCTATGAAAAGAGAGCCTACGTTCTTTTGCAGCTGGTCAAATTGATTTTGGGGGGCTATGAGTTAACATTTCTTAAACAACTCGATCTAGCTTTGGGTTTCAGGAATTTCTGATTCCAGTAGCCCAGAGGTAGAGTAACCGCTTCTTCATGAATCAGTAACAAATACTGTAGTCATGAGTTTTGGCATAACATTTCTTGATCATCTTTACATCAACTTAAGCATATCCCTCTAGATCATTTTGCATTTAAACAATAGATCTTCAATCTTCATAACATGATACTAACTGAGTATGTCCAACAATGTTTGTAGTTCTTCCATATTTCAAGCAAAATAATCAATCTGAAAAATACATCAACATAGATTTAATTTCTTAATGTTAAGAAACATGAACAAAAAAATTAAGAAAAATACTGTATATTAGTATAAAAAGTCAACTGTACAATGAATAGAATGTTTATGTCTTGTGACCCTAGATTTCCTTTCTGGTTGGGCAGAGATCTGATTAGTACTCACTCATATGCCTAAATACGCATATGTAAATATGCATACACCTGTGTTTATATATGATGATAGTCATCTTTAAAACTAAAATTATGACTCAGCCATCCTGATTAATAATTTGTTCAAATTGAGAAAAATATACAAGATGCAGAAGATAATAAGGTAGTAAGACATTTGTATATCATTGGATTATAGTAAAATAGACTCGTATGACATTTATGCCATTCTCTGGGTCTGCATTACTACCACCCAGTGACAGGCAAACCAGAGTAAACTTCTCTTTGAATTTTTTCCTCAAAGGATATGTACAAGTCATTTTCAGAGTTACTTTCAATTTGAAGGATACCCTTCACTATGGCTGAAGCCCCTTCTAACGCATAACATATATATATATATTTATATATATATATTAAAATAAGAAGTCCCTTCTAACCCATAATATATATATATATATATATATATATATATATATATATATATATATATATATATTAAAATAGGAAGTCAATCGTATAAAACGTAAAGTGCTTAAAAATTAAATTTATTATTTTCTTTATTTGAGTGAAAATAATTTTTTGTATTCTAGACCTACTAATATATGCACAGTATATGTATAATATATTAAAAAATGTATACATAATTTTTGGACATGCCCATAAAAAACATAGGAAGATCCAAAAATTATGTATATATTTTTTAATATATTACACCTAAACAGTGCTCTTTGTTAATAATAAATCAATCCTGAAGTGCTACACAAAGGAACATATCAACAGAGTTATTTTGGTGCTACAACTGCATAATGAGGAGGATCTATGCAAAAATAATCTCCTTATCTTAAAAAAACCCCAGACCTTTTCTATATGTAGACTTACCTCCCCAGGCAGATGCAAAAAAAGACTGCAACTTCTTTAGTCTATCTTGACAAGATC
>OY757938.1:38982928-39067928 GCA_963585895.1 Sepioteuthis lessoniana
ATACGTTGAGAACATCACCAACATGACTTCCCACAACACCAAAGCCAGCCTGATCGCTGCCATCAACCGAGTATTCGTCGAGCTCCTGCCACCACTTGTGAAAAGGATATGCTCCCAGTTCCAGATCCATATTGAGGCGGTGATTGAGGCTGAATTGATTTTTTCAATAAAAGTTAAATTTAAAATAAAGTAGTGTAGTTTTCTTTAGAACGACAATTTTATCGTTCCACCCTGTATATATATATGTGTATGTGTATAGTCTTCTATATCAGATTTTATTCAAACATACAATATTTGTGTAAAAGGAGGAATGTCCAAGATGTAGCGGCCAGCATGCTGGGCTGTGCTATCATAGTAAGACTGAAATCTACTTGTGCTATTACATTCACTTTTGAACTAATACCCTTGGGAAGGGTATGAACCCCTTCATCTCTCTCAGCTATGTGTTAAATAGAACCACTACTAAGGACGGATTTGACATAAAATAACTCATGGAGATGTTATAACATTGAACAAAGAAACTAAACCAGACATAAATATATATTCAGACATATAAAAACAGACATATATATGTATTATATGCAAGCATGTATATCATATAGCTATGATTATATATAGATATATATATATAGAGGGAGAGTTGTGTACATATATATATATATTCATAAATGTGTGTGTGATAAGTGTGTAAATCATGGAATAAATCAGTGATCTACTAATTGATAAAATTTTATTTCTTTAATACGAGAGGGAAGTTTGTTGAAAAACAGAAATAACAAAGTCTTTTGATATAAGATAAGGTCATGTTTGTCAGAGTATGAATATTGGTCAATACTTACATCCCAAGAAGGAAGAGTTCATGCATTAAATGTAATAGTTTGTGTTGGCAAGTTGTTTGTTGATATATTTTGTGAGTGAAAAAAATCTTTGTATGAGTGTGTCACTATGGGAAAGAGAAAGTATTTTTATGCAATAAGAATGTCAGTGTACACAGAATAATCATCACTTGAGAAAAACTGCTTTGGTTGTACAAATATTTTTAAAGATATTTAAAGATATTGTAATAGCATTAATATCTTTGAATAAATAATCTTTTCATTCCAAATAGAATAATTAAGTGGTGTTGAAATTAAATGGTACCTTGAAAGAACAAAATGTCTGATTTTCACTCAAAAGAAAAATAGTCAAAAGTTTTAAGTAGATTTATGGAAAGGAGCCATAAATTTGCTAAATATGTATCTATTTCGTCACTTGTTGGTCTAGTGGGCAGAGTGTTCGCCAATGGTCTGGGAGATCAGGGTTCAATCCCATGTTGTGTCATACCAAAGATACCTTTTTCAATAGCTACAACACTGAGGTGTAGGTAAGGGCACAACTCCTTTCCATGAATTGCTCCACTTTACCCTTGATATGTTCCATATAACGCTGAGGAGGTATCAGGTACCATTTTCTGAGTCTTTGGTATGACTTGACTTGGGATTGAACCCCAGTCTCCTGGGCCAATGATGAACACAGTACCCACTAGGCCATCTATATATATATATATATACATACATTAAATATGCATTACATATTAAAATAAGTAAGTAAAGTTGGAGACTGTAGTTGAAAGTGACCGGAAGGCTCCCTTTTCAATAGCTACTACACCAAGTTGAAGGGCAGAGTGCTATTCTTTTCTCTGGATTACTCCACTTTAACCTTGATCCATACATTATAATACACAAAGTTAAACAAGGCAGCATCAAGTACAATCTTTTGTCTTTGGTATGACTTGACTTAGTATTGAACCCCGGTCTCCTAGACCTTTTGTCAACACTTAACCAATTAGGTCAATATTATATTCAATATAATCTATTAGGTTGACAAGAAAGTTCTTGCGGTTTTTAACTTTTAAATTCAGATGAACATATCTCGGCTCAAAACAAAAATTTATTGATTGAAATAAGCACCATCAGAATCAACACACTTTTACCAACGCAAAACAAGTGTATTTATGCAAGTAATGTAAAAATCTTGCATTCTGGTGGCGATGAAGTCGCTGAAGGCGTTTTTGATATCGCTTAGGTTTTTGAAGCATTTCTCACGCAGAAAGTTGTCAAATTGCTTGAAAAAGTGGTAGTCGGTAGGTGAGAGGCCTGGAGAGTATGGCGGATGAGGTAGAGTTTCGTAGCCCAATTCGTTCAACTTCTGCAGGGTCGGTTTAGCAACGTGCGGTCGGGCATTGTCGTGGAGGAGAATTGGTCCGTTTTTGTGGACTAATGCTGGGTGTTGTCGTCGAAGTTTCTGATGCATTTCATCCATTTGTTGACAGTACTTCTCCGTAATGGTTTTGCCTGCATTCAAAAAACTGTTATGGATGAGACCGGTCGCAGGTTTGCATGCATGACCTTCTTTTGGTGCAACTCTGGCTTCGGGAAGTGTCGTGGAGCTTCGTCGGCGTCTAACCACTGAACTGAGCGTCGCCAGTTGTCATAAAGAACCCACTTTTCATTGCAAGTCACAACCCGGTCGAGAAATGGGTCGTTCTTGTTGCGTAAAAGAAAGGAAGATGACACTTCATAACAGCGTTCAATTCGTGAGGCACCCATTTATCAAGTTTTTTTTAATCTTTCCAATCTCACTCAAGTGGTTGGAAATCGTCATATACGTTACGTCTAATTCAGAAGCAAGTTCTCGAACAGTTGTGCGTGGATTGGCTTCGACTAAGGTTCTTAATTGATCGTTGTCAACTTCCGATGGCCGACCACTACGCTCATCATCTTCAAGACTCTCGTCGCCACCACAAAATTTCTTAAACCACCATTGTGCTGTGCGTTCAGTAGTGGTTCCTGGGCCAAACGCTTCGTTGATATCGTGAGCTGTTTCAGCAGTTTTTCGGCCTAGCACTAATTGAAATAAGAAAATAGTGCGAATTTGCTTTTTTTTCATCTTGTATTCAACGTTCTGAAAAGAAGACATAATTGTTTTAAAACGATTGTAATTTAAACGATTAGATAAAGCGAGAAACGCTCTTTAAAATGATATATAACGTAAAGGTATCATAACGAAAACTTATTTGAAAATACATCATTTGAAATCAAAATTAAAAATTCCGCAAGAACTTTCTTCTCAACCTAATATTATAAATATATATAATAATTTATGTATATATATATATATATATATATATATGTGTGTGTGTGTGAATGTATAAACATTTCATATATATATATATATATATATGCATATATATCTAAATATATATATATTTTTTATATGTATATGATATCTATCTATCTACACACTTTCACATGCACATATTCATATAATTTTCTGCAAACCTGTTTTATAAAAAAATACATATATCGGTAGAGTGGGTAGAGTGTTCACCAATGGTCCAGAATATTGGGGTTCAATTCCAGGTCGAGTCACACCAAAGACTCAAAAAATTATAGCTGACGCCTTCTTGCTTAACACTAAGCATTATAAAGTATGTATCAAGGGTAAGAGGAGCATCCATGGAAAGGAGTAGCACCCTCCTCAGCATCTCAGTGTTGTAGCTATTGAAAAATGAGCCTTGGGTTGTGCTTGACTACAGTCAGCCAACTTACATACTTACTGATATATATATATATATATATATATATATATATATATATATATATATATATATATACTCACACATACACATAATAAGAAAGTAAATAATGGAGTGTAATATATAGATTTTGCTTCACAATAAATCTCTCTTTCTACTTGGATAACCTTGTTATCAATTTTTCTCTATACATATACTGTATGAGGGTTGGCCGAAAAGTTCATTGGCTAGCCAAGATACTTTCATTGAATGTGACTAAATGTGGTTTATTTTTCAGCAAAGTCCTCCATGCAGTCTACACATTTCTTTGATTGTTCTAGCTAGGCTTCGATATCATTGGTCAAATAAGTCATCAACAGCAGACATGACGTCATCACATAATTTTTTTAGCCCACTCTTCTACATGCTTGTATAATATGTATACCTGTGTATATATAAGTCGAGAGAGAGAATATATAAATGTTGCCAATATATATATATATACATTTGGAGATGGTTAAATCTTAAATTTACGTAATTATTCAAAATTAAATAAATCTTCATTTAGTTTTTATTAATATTTTTTCTGTTTTCATGTCTTTATAGAATCAAATCTGCTGCTTAATAGATTTTGATTTTGGATTGTTACAGAAAGACATCATTTTTAATTCTTAATATATTACGTTACAAACCGGCTTCTTTGCTAAACTTTCTTTTAAAACTAAAAACTAAATTTCAAAGCCAGGCGCTGACCGAAATTCGTATCTAAAATCGGGAAGGTAAAATTAAGAACAACATCAATAGCAGACTTTTTAAAAAAAATTTGAACTCTCTTTAGTGTCTCACTTTAACGATCAACTTATTCGTACAGTCTGTAGTAACGCGCGTTTTCGGTGTCCCGGTGAACAGTCAACCTCCGTTTTCAAGGCCGGTGTCGCACCAACTGCTAAATCCACTTCTCCTGATATTCCAGTTCTCATCAATGTGAGAAATGTGGTAAAAGGAAGAATTTGCGTTTATCACAATCTATCTCTCTGTCTCTCTCTCTGTCTCTGTCTGTCTGTCTGTCTCTCTCTCTTTATATTTATATATATATATATATATATATATATATATATATATATATATATATATATATACAGACATAAACACACACACACACAGAGTATAAGAGACTGATAGAGAGATAGGTGTTAGGTTGCATGTTTTTCAACCCATAAAAAGAATCAACTGAGTTTAAATTCCGGTCAGCAATATCTGTGCTTACTTGAACCAATGTTCTTGGGAAAAGAAGGAAGGAGGAAAGAAATGTTACACTCCCAGCTTAGGGTGTGTAGCTGGCCAGTTGAAAACCCTTTTTTATGTTGAAGCAATCCATATAAGATAATGTTTCTCTGACAAGATGGAATCCAATCTCATCTCCCCTCTTATAACCAGACCAAAGATTCTTTTTTTTAATTATTCTTTTTCTTTTCTTTTTTTTTCAGAATAAGATTCTCTTAGTTGGACTGTCTTTTCATGGTTAAAGAGCTCAAAGTGCTCTGCTATTTTCCTAGACATGTGGAGAATTGGATTCATGCCTTTCACAAGAGAACTAATAGAAAGTAAATTCAAAAGGTAAATGAAACTATGCACTCTTCTCTCTCTCCCCTCCCCTGTCTCTGTCTCTCTTTCTCTATATATCACAAAGAAATGGCATTCAATACACACACACACACACACACACACATATATATATATATATATGTATGGAAGTAAATAATGGGAAAAAACTGACAGTATGAAGAAAATAGAAAAACGAAATAATCCACAAATGAGTATAATAGATTCATCACCTTTGGATTATTTTATTTTTCAAATTTCTTCATCTATATATGGGGGATACAGTAAGTAATTATCCCCTTAGATAATCTGCATGCACCTTAGGAGGCCACATGTCAGTTCCAAAATGCCATTCACAGTTTCTTTTTGTCTTTGGTTTTGGAAAAGTAGAAACTTTGTCTCTGTCCCCTGCCAGAGAACTGTAAAGCCACATGACTATCTTTTACTCACTCTTATCAGGTAAGCCTTTTGTTATTTTGTACCCCTTATAGATACTGCTTGTTCATGGAACAAAATGTGAATAGTTCTCACTATTAGGTCATGTTCATGTCTCTTTTCCTTTTAATACTATTGGTACATATATTGTATTAAATTTTTTTAAATGTTCTTGAATCTGTCAATGAGATTATGTTGTCTTTCTGTCTGTTGTGTTCTGTCTTGGTATATTTCAGAGATACAAATATTCATATCAGTCTTCAGTGAGTAGGGACTTGATAAAATATTTCCTGAATGACTTCTGTTATCTTCATTAGATTATTTATATTATGAAATGATTAAACCATTTGCACTGTTTAAGAAGTGAACATTTTTGGAGCGGCTGAATGTAGAAATTGGATAGATAAGTAAACAGACGCTATTTACTTATAAATAAATAGGTGTACGAGGTGTGCTCATAAAGTCTGGAAATTGAAGCTGTATTCATAAAAAGATAAACAATTAATTTTCTTACAAATATATATATATATATATATATATATATATATATAAAGTAAGTAAAAGTGGCAACCTTAGTTAAGGGTGACCCAAAGACTCCCTTTTCAATAGCTACTACACCAAGGTGTAGGGGAGGGCACGACTCCTTTCCCCAGATTGCACCACTTTACTCTTGATCCTTACCTTATAATGCTGAGTGTTAAGTAAGGCGGCATCAAGTACCATTTTTTGAGTCTTTGGTAATACTCGACTTGGGATTGAACCCCGATCTCCAGGACCATTAGCGAACATTCTACTCATTAGGGCAATGGCCCAATGGTTGGCAGTCTTGCTTGAATATGTTTAGTTTAAAAGAACAGAGAAAGACACCTGCCGTCCATGCAGGGTGATCTTTGAAAAGTAATGGTTCCTATATTTTGGTGGGGAGGGGTTTCCTCCAGATAGCAACGGCCCCTTACTCTAAAAGGATTGTTGATTGCTTGACACTCCCTTACTCTAAAAGGATTGTTGATTGCTTGACACTCCTAAAAGTAAATGGTTACAGATTTTTGCACCTGCTTCTTGGGAGGCATATTAAACCAAACTCATTCCAACACTGCAGTTTAGATAAAAAGTTTTCCTTGTATAAGCTCTCGGAAGCACAAATGAATGAAGGTAGAAATCATCCAAAATATTCTGGACTTCAAGCTCTTCTGGATGTGTCTCCCTTTTCAATAGCTACAACACCAAGATGTAAGGGAGGGCGCTACTCCTTTCCCTGGATTACTCCACTTTACCCTTGAACCTAACCTTATAATGCTGCAAGGCGGCATCAAGTACCATTTCTGAGTCTTTGGTATGACTCGACCTGGGATTGAACCCCAGTCTTCCAGACCATTGGCGAACACTCTACTCATTAGGCCAATAGCACAGTTTTAGGCCAATAAACGAATATTTTGTAGATATCATCTTAGATAAGTGGGAACTTATTTGTTTGTGAATGATTAAATGGTTTCAGTTCATTTGGTTTGGTTTAGTTTAGTTTGGTTTTGTGTCATATCAACCATTGTAGCTCATTAATCCCAAATCCATTTTCATGGACATAAACAGTTCTAACAAATCACTTTACCATAAGGTCAGTTTCAACATCAAAAACAGTTCTATTTTAAACATTTCAGTTTAATATAAGTACACAGTTTAGTTCTATTTGACCCATAAATAGAACCCTATCAGGTGCTTCCACTTCAGAACAAAGTGGACCAAGGAGCGGTGGCAGTGAAAGAGTCCTCCAGATTCCCTCAAACTCCAGCATTATTGAAACCTCCTCATCAGATTGTTTAGTGTCATATCCAGGACACTTGTTGGGGGCTCTTACCACTCTGCAGAGAAGCAGTCTGTGTATTCTGCAGCTTCAGCCAACTGGGCTAGACATGACTGAAATTCAAACTTATTTACTAAAATGACTAAGTTCAGCATGTTAAGCATGACACTATAGGGACTCCTGCAAGATTCAGGATATAAATTGTTATGTTATGCAATACATTTTAATACATGTTCCCCATGTTTTAATAAGCATTCATATGATTAAAATGAAATACCTTAATCATCTTATTGTTGTTGTTTTTGCTAGTTATAATTGTTATTATGAGGGGTTTTGTTTTTTAGGAGATATTTTTTGTCAACAACAAAATTAAGGAAGCCAATACTTATTAATATTCAATATTAGATGGGTTTTGATGAATATTGTAAATAAGAAGGAAATTAACTTTGCTCTATTAAGTAAAATTTATATATTTTCCTTGTTTGTTCTTTTTAACCAAACTTGCATCTATAAAATCACATACTCATAGTTATATCATCTCAAGCAGATAATCCTTGCAAAAATGTAACATAGACAAATGGTCTTAAGTAAATTCACATATATAAAATCCATTATGAAATTGTAAATTATTCTCAAAGAAAGAGATTATCTATGTACATATCCAGGGCCAGCCTTATGAGGTGAAGAGATTAATTGGAAAAATATGTATTGAATGTGTTTTTATATATATTGATGAGTCAAGAATAGATAACCCTCTAGTGTAAA
The DNA here is from genome assembly GCA_963585895.1 of Sepioteuthis lessoniana. Taxonomy (NCBI): domain Eukaryota; kingdom Metazoa; phylum Mollusca; class Cephalopoda; order Myopsida; family Loliginidae; genus Sepioteuthis; species Sepioteuthis lessoniana. The sequence goes on from OY757938.1 coordinate 38,991,085, forward strand.
GCCCCCTTAGCTGCAGGAACCAGTTAGGAGCTCCGGGTTCAATCAACTTAAGTCTGGTCTAGTTTATCTATCAGTCTATCTATCTATCTACCTCTCTCCCTCTCTCTCTCTCTCTCTCTCTCTCTCTCTCTCTCTATCTATCTATCTATCTATATATATATATATATATCATAACAGTGAATGGTTGTCACAATCTCACTTGCCAGGTTTGTGGCAGACCAAATGTAGTATAATTTGAAGAGCATTCAATATCTGTGAGAGAGCTATTATAGAATAACAAATAAGTATATATTAGTTTTTATGTATATTTGATGGCATGAATGCTTATCAGCCACCATTGATTTAATGCCATCTTATTACGAAAATCATCTGGTAAAAGAAGAAATATTAAATAAAAAATATATATATAAACTATTATACATTCATTTATTATTATTATATTATATTTTATATTTTGGTCCGTTTAAGACAAAAAGGTTTTGTTATTGAGTTAACTGTCCCTTTTGAAGAAAATTTCGACTGGGCACATCAGCGTAAGTTGGAAAAATATGAGGATCTGTGAGAACAATGTTTCAGAAATGGCTGGATAACAAATGTATTTCCTATTGAAGTTGAATGCAGAGGTTTTATTGCCAACTCAACCTCTGTTTTCTTAAATAATCTTGAACATACTCCATCAGACAAGAGGATATACATGGAAAAGATTCAAGATAAGGCTCTAACTGCATCAGCGGGAATATGGCAATCCCATAGAGTGACAACAATCTGACAAAGTCTGGTGGTGTCATGAGATACTGCTGAGGTGCTCTGGGCTAGTGGTAATGATGCTTCGGCCCCCAAACCATGCCTGAACCCAGAGTCATCATTTAATGAAGGCTTTGTTGGAAACAATGCTGTTGTACAAACATCAGTTATTGATGATACCTACTATATATATATATATATATATATATGAATATATATATATATATATATATATATATATATATATATATATATAAACTAATGTATATTCATTTACTATGATCATATATATATATATATATATATATATATATATATATATATTGTACAATTTGGCTGCAAATTATTATGAAAGGATATTTTGTTGAATATGATAGAACACTTTTTATTTATAGTTTTTGATAGTAGTTTCTCAAGTTGTAGTGTTTTTTCCGTATTTCAGGGTCAAATTGGTGTAAAAAATGTCATATTTTTAACCAAGCGCATATATGTATATATATATATATATATATATATATATATATAATCTTTTCAGAATGAGATTAGCTGATATGGATAAATATTTTAGTTCTCTTTTGTAAAACCATATCAGCCTTTGTGTGTTATTTAATGCCAAAGCCATCCTGGTAGAAGAACATTTGTGCTACTATTTTCCCCATAGCTGGGAAGATAAAAGGGGTTCATGCCTTTCCAAATGTTATTTGTCCATAGGTAAATGTAATCGAACAATCTGAGTTTAACAAAAGAATGAGATAAACACAGTTTGTTTTAATGGCATATCAACTCCTCATGGGTTTATTAATGCTGACATTTTATTAATTTATAATTATAACTATATGCATTTTCAATGTTCCTGTACAGTCTTTTCTTCTATATCACACATTTTTTTTCTGTTGCAATTATTTGTTGGCACATAGTTATGTTATCATATATTCCTATGTATTACAAATAATTTACACATATTTATATGGTTTTACATATTCCTATTCAATACTAATAATTAATGAATGATTACATAGTTTAAAGTAACTATTTCTATTTAAAAGTAATTGTTTGCACACAGTAATATGATTTCAAGCATTATCCAATACTAGTAATTTTCAAACAGATCTATTTGATCCATAAATAGGACCCTAACAGGTACTACAGCACTGGGTCAGAGTGAACCTGGGAGTAACAGCAATGATCGAGTGACTACACTTCCCTTTAGAGCTGGAGTCTTAACACCCGGGATACCACCTTTTTTGGAGGGAAGAGAGTTCTTATTTCTCTGCAGAGGATGCAGTCAGTACATTCTAAACCCTGCTGACATGTCAAATGCACAGAATGCCATAGGAAGGCAAGAAGTGAGAGAGAGAGAGAGAGAGAGAGAGAGAGAGAGGGATATTTGCATTTTTGATAGACTGATATTTTCATTGGTAGAAAACATCTGTAATGAAGAGATTGTAGAATGAATCAAGAAACCCATTCAGAACATTAGGTTAACTTCATTAAGAAACCAGATGGGGGATGGGCCAGAAACAATAAATACAAACTTTGATTGATAAGTTAGCAGGATGAATAAATAAACAGATAGTAATCTTTATAAATAAATGTGCATTTGATTCAGCTCCCAAGTCTGTTTCATAGCAAATATTTACCTGTCCATCTTTATTTTACAAAGAGCTGATTATTTTCCCTTATTTTGAGCAACATCTGCTTTTCTTTGAAAACAAAATAGATACATGAAATGCAAAAAACCTCATCCAGTATTTGGACCTGGCATGTTGAGTCCATTTTCTTTGACCATAATTGTTTTGGCATGCTCATCCGACTTTACATATTGCTTGTTGAAGTGAAATAAGGATAGTTTGTATATCTTTAGTTTCTTTTTTTTTAATGGTATATCAACCTTTGAAGGTTATTTAATGCCAAATCCATCCTTCTAGAAAAACAGTAGTGGTACTATTTTACCCATAGCTGGGAAGATAAAGGGTTTCACACCTTTCCTAAGGGTATTTGTCCGTAAGTCAACATAATAGCACAACTGGAATTTGAACTCACTTTCTACTATTCCGTGGTCCATCGCTTTAACCATTACACCAAGTGGACATCGCGATACTTTTCTATATGTTTACATGAGCATGTATATATATATAAATATATATATGTGTGTGTCTGTGGGTGTGTATGAGAGTGTGTTTGAGTATATGAGTGTGTCTTTGTGCATATGTATCTGAGTGTGTATGTCTATGTATGCATGCATTCTTCACCTGAGGTCCTATTGTCTCTCATGTTGTCCAGTCAAACAAAAGATCAAATAACTTAAGCTGCTATTGCCTGACTGAGAATACATGGTTTGTAATGTAGACAACATCTTAATCATGTGTGTGTATGTATATATACAGGAGTATTTTTGTCATGTAGGTATTATTGGGTAATGAGAAATCAAATTCTAGTTTACCAAATTTTTTCTTGTTGACCAATGATACCTGCATCAGAAAAATAAGATCTAAAAATCTCAACTTTGAGTTACTTATATCACGCTTTTAACCTGGACTCTGCCAGTATGATGAAGAAATGACAATACAAATGCTTAAATTGACCTTTTTCACCATAATGATTTGTGTCACTAGAAAGAATACACTGACTGCATCTCTACAGAGGGGTAAGACTTCCCCAATGAGGGTCCAGATATGGCACTAAACAATCTGATAGTGAGGCTCCAGTAATGCTGGAGCTTAGGGCAATACTGAGTACCCATTTATTGCCATTGCTTCCAGGTCCACTCTGGCCCAGAATAGTAGCACATGATAGGGTCCTATTTATGAGTCAAAAAGAACTGTTTGATGTTTAAATTGTATACTTATGCTAACTGAATTGTTTGAAATAGAATTGTTTTTACATTCAACTGTGTGTAAATAAATAACTGATGTTTAATTGAATTGTTAGTGATACATAGCAATACTTTGAATTATCTAACTTTGTTGACATGCTAAACTAAATTGTTTGAAGTAGAAATGTTTTTACATTTAACTGTTGGTAAACAAAAAACTGCATTTAAACAAATGACTGTTGTCAATAAAAAAAACTGTGTACTTATGCTAAACTTAATTGTTTGAAATAGAGTGAAACCATTTAACTTTGAAAAAAAAATGAGCTCAGGGTTGTTTAAAAATCTTATCTGGTTTAGAAATCATATTTTATGTATGTGTAAAGAGGATTTGGCATTAAATGAACTGCCAATAGTTGATATACCATAAAACCAAATCAAACTATTTCTGATGGATATATGAAACATATCATTTTAATTTTTGTTTTGTCTTCCTTTATATATATATATATATATATATATGAGAGATAGAGAGAGAAAGAAAGAAAGAAAGAGAGGAATAAAAAAAAGATTTTCAGCGGGAATGCAGACCCTCAAAAGTTTATCAATGGAATGGAAATTACTTTTTTTAAGTTAGGATTTTAGGACCATTGCTCGGATAGAAGTCATACTTTAACAAGTTGTTTTTGCTGAGTTCTCGTTAAATACTTACATAACATAATAGTATTTTTAGTGAGAAACAGATGGATGAAGAAGTCAAGTTTAGCATGAATGCAGACCTCCAAAATTGTCCATCTAGTGGCAAACTGAAGTAGAAATTGTTTTATTCGCTAAGAGCATTCTGAATAAAATTTTCTAATAAAAGAAAAATCTCACTGCAATTTCTTCTAGAAGCAATTATGTGTTTGTATACATAAGATAATAATAACTTTACCTAGTTAGTTACTCATGTAGCATATCAGGAAAGAAATAACCTGGTAGAGCCCATCCCTCTCCAGGTACATAACTAGTTTTAATTCAGTCTTTTTTTCTCCAAGGCTGGTTGCTATACCATGGTTAAAGAACATAATCTGCCCTACTTTTTATCCATAGCTGAATGGGGAATAATTAGATCTTATCTCTGCCAGGGGTATTAACACAATTTAAAATGCTAACAGCCTCATCCAGGTTTTTGAACTCAGGAAACTGTCCATTTTTTTTTATGATAATCGTTATGTCATAATACCTTCTAAGGATTTTTGTTCACAGATTCAATGCTGTAGAGATTGGTAATCATCATCATCATCATGTCGCGCCGCCTGCGCGGATATCCCTGACCGTCTCTCGCCATTTCTCCCTATCATTCATCGCCTCCGGCAGGTCTCCAGGATTACAACCCGTGTCCTCACATAGCTGCTGTATGTAAGTTCGTGCTGGTCGTCCAACTCTTGCACATCCATGAGTGGGGGTCCATAGGAGTACATCGCTTATGAGCTCGTCCTTGCTTCTCCAGCAGTGTCCTGCGTGTCTGGTTCGTCGAACTTGTATAGTTTTTGTGATGGGGGGCAAGTCGAAGACATCAATAAAATGAAGTTATTACTCAACTATTTTAGGGGTCAGATGTCTCTGTAACATAATGGCTTGAGGGCTGGACCGCAGCCTTGAAGTACATGAGTTCAAACTTCAGTTGAACAATTGCATTCAATTTCAAACTAATACCCTTGGAAAAAGTGTGAATTCCTAATTCCACCAGTTATAAGTTAAGAAATGTCACTGCAGTTCTTCTAAAAGGATGACTTTGGCATTAAACAACCCATGAAGGTTGACTTGCTATTAAAAAACAAAAAAGACCAAAGCAATCAACTACTTTAAATAGTTTGGTATGTACCTGTGCAAAAAATGATGTACATCCTAGCCCTGATGTGTAAGTATACACATAACTAGCTTGATCCAACTCACAGAAAAAAAGTAAGTGCTTTTCAAATGTGAGACTAACAATGTCTGCTTGCAATTTATTTTGATGACTTTGTGATTTACATACTTTTACTTGTCTCATTAATTCTTGAAGCCACCATAAATACTGGGAGTGGTGAGGAAAGCTCACAGTGGATGTCCACTGTCTGCATCCCAAAATAGAACAGACAGAACCAGGTATCACCATCTTCCGACAGCTGTCTGATTAAAGCATCCCTCATTATCTATCTGATCATATATGTATATTTGTATTTATTAAGCAATTATCAATATATCTATCTCAGTCTTTGGCTACCTTATATAATGTAATGGTTAGCAAGGTAGACAGGCCGACCATTACAGTTGAGTTTGTGTCTTCTTCAGTTCCCCATACTTCTGGCCTTGTGCCATAACTAAGCAAAGCTTAGTAAAAAACTGTCTCATTTTCTGCCTTATTGGTGCAGCTTAGACTACAGGAATGCATCCTTTGTAGAGGAATAAACCCCATGCAACTAAATAAAAAAAAAGGATGTACCGGGAATGACATTAAACTGCTTCTGCTGGTGAGACTCCAGTTCTAGATCTTTCAAGGAAGTTTGAAGTTACTTTTCATTACTCCAAGAATCCACTCTGATCCAGTATGGTTGTAACTCGAAGGGCCTCATGTAAGGGCTAAATAGATATAGTTGGAAATTATTAGTATTAGATAGGAATACTTGAAACCATAAAACTTTATGCAAATTATTTCGATGAAGATGTGTTACTTGAAGTTACTATTGTTTACAAATGATTATTTTCATTAGTTAATTGAAATCACAATAGCTTTAAAAAGGTTTGTATTGTTTAATGGCATATCAAGACTTTTTGGGTTATCTAATGCCAAAATTAGATTTGGTCATAATGTAATGGCTAAAATTTTGATCTGTGAGTTTGAAGTCCAGTGGTGCTATTAAGTTTACTTTTGGACTAATACTATTTGGCAAGGCATGAACCTGCTTGTACCCCACCTACCCATGGATTAAATCATATCATTACTGTTCATCTACCATGATAGCTTAGGCATTTGAGAAGCCACAAATGTTGAAATGCAATGAAACGAAGAAACCAAACCACATTCAAAATTTGATTCATTTGGTTATAATCATATCTATTTGTATTTTTAAAGTTCCATTGTAATCATTCCTTTTTTAAATCAAATGACACTTTTATATATGTTTACATTAATAATTATTCCTTTGCGTACATTCAAAAGGTCTTCTAAAACAGATCTATTTGACCTATAGGAGGACCCTGACATAGAATACGACTTTAGATCAGTGTAGACCTAGAAGCAAAGGCAAATTGATGATAGTCTCTAAAACAGGTTGCTGTTGTGTCATACTCAGTACACATTTTTCTGGGTAAATGCATATTAAATCTTGATACGTTTTGGTTTGGTTGGGTTTGGTTTTATGGCATATCAATCAATGTTGGTTATTTAATGTATTGAATATTAATGGTTTCAAGTAAATATATATATATATATATATATATATATATATATATATATATATATATAAGTGATTAAACAGTTTTATTTCATTCATCGATGGACTACTAACAGGTGCTATCTCTCCAGGTCTGAGTGGACCAGTTAGTAATGGTAAGGAAGAGGTACTCTACATTCTCCAAAGCTCCAGGACAGGAGCCTCACCATCAGATGCAGTTTAGTGTTATTTCCAGGATACTTGTTGAGATACACTAAGTATACTCTACAGCTCCAGTTGAATGGACAATAAAATTGTTTTATTTCATGTGTGACATTTTCCTTTTTATCATAGAAGCATTTTCAAACACAATTAAAAAGGTTTTGTGTGTGTACTTATATAAGTATATATATTTGTGTGTGTGTGTGTGTGTGTGTATATTTTTATATGTGTGTGTGTATATATATGTTTGTCTATGTACGTGTTTGTAAATGTTAACATATATATACATATATCAGTATATATATATATATATATATATGTATATATCCTCACAAATATTAACCATCCGCAGAATCCTTGAAGGTGTACGGGCAAAGAACCTACAAGCGACATTAATATTTGTCGACTTTACCAAGGCTTTCGACTCCATTCACAGAGGAAAGATGGAACAAATCCTACTAGCGTACGGCATACCTAAAGAAACCGTAGCGGCAATAACGATTCTCTATAGAAACACTAAAGTAAAAGTACGATCACCAGATGGAGACACAGAATACTTCGACATAGTAGCAGGAGTACTACAAGGAGACACGCTGGCTCCGTATCTCTTTATCATTTGTCTAGACTACGTACTTAGAACATCAATTGACAAAATCATGTTAATGCACATAAAATGCACATAAAACGGAATATATGTGCTATAACTAAACGGGGGACATCTCCACTCTAGAAGGAACCCCTCTTAAACTAGTAGACAAATTCACGTACCTAGGAAGCAGCGTCGAATCAACCGAAAAGGACATCGAAACGAGGTTAACGAAAGCATGGACAGCTATCAATAGGCTATCGACTATATGGAAATCAGACCTAACCGATAAAATGAAACGCAGTTTCTTCCAGGCAGCGGTCACATCGATACTGCTATATGGATGCACTACATGGACGCTAACAAAACGGCTGGAGAAGAAACTAGATGGCAATTACACAAGAATGCTGCGTGCAATCCTCAACAAGTCCTGGCAGCAACACCCCACAAGACACCAACTGTACGGCCACCTGCCCCCTATCATGAAAACTATTCAAGTTAGGCGAACCAGACATGCAGGACATTGCTGGAGAAGCAGAGATGAACTCATAAGAGATGTACTCTTATGGATCCCCACACACGGCCGCGCAAAAGCAGGACGACCAGCACGAACGTACATTCAGCAGCTATGTGAGGATACAGGTTGTTGTCCCGAAGACCTGCCTAGGGCGATGAACGATAGGGAGGAGTGGCGAAAGAGGGTCAGGGATATCCGTGCTGCCAGCACGATATGATGATGATGATGATATGTATATATTATGTATCATTGTATATATATGTGTGAATGTATCTTTATATATATATGTGTGTGTGAGTATTTGTGAGTATATATATATATATATATATGTATGTATATGTGTGTGTGTGTGTGTGTGTGTGTGTGTGTGTGTGTGTGTGTGTGTGTGTAGACTGGCCCATTGACATAATGGTTTGAGTGTTTGCCAATGGTCCGAGAGACTGGGGTTCAGTCCCAGGTCGAGTCATATCAAAGACTCAAAAAATGCTACTTGATGCCTACTTGCTTAACACTCAACATTGTAAGGTATGGATCCAGAGTAAATAGAGCAATCCAGGGAAAGGAGTAGTGCCATTCCCAACACATTGGTGTAGTAGCTATTGAAAAGGGAGCCTTGGGGTTGCCATTGACTACATTTGGCCAACTTACAACTTTCAACATATTTATGTATGTGTGAGTGTGTATATACATATATGTGTCTGTGTGAATGGGCATCTGTGTATAATGTAATTACTAGAGAACTTGTCTTAGCAACCAGTTAAATACGATCTGTCTTTATCCCCTACTAATCTGTATCTTCTATACACAAAGTGAGTGATCAATTTATTACTTAGGTAATAGGAAAACAGCTCCCCGACTTTATTTCTTGCATGAATTCACTAATGAGACATCACTCTTGAACATGGGTGCCTTGATTTTTGCTGTGCTGATGTGTTTCAGAGTTATTCGCTTGGACATAAAAAAGCTCTTCATTTTATCTCAGAACTTAAGTAACCAATAAAAGATTCTCAAAGCCATGATAAGTCTTGTCTTTAAGAGAGATTGTATTTTATAACTGTGTTGGTGTTTCCACATTGCTGCTGTGAACACTTTTAAAGCAAAACATTGTTCACTCTTGTGTGGGTTGGTGGTTGTAGCGGCTACCTTATAAAAGAAAATATATAAAATCATGCAGATCCGGAAACAATGGCATTTAAAAAGAGTGCAAAAAGATAAAACAGTTAGTCATTGTCAAAGAATTCATTAGGTTGTAAAACCAGTGTTCTTAACATTATCCAATAAAATTCAACCTTCTTCCTGATGATGAAGTGTTTCACAATGATTTAATTTTGCACAGAGGTAAGAGATTATCTCAAGTATTATTCAGTATTGTGATTTTATATCCTGATAAAGAGAGGTAGCAGTAGTAAAAGCATTGCAAAAGCAGATGAGTGGTTGGTTGTTTGGTTGGTTTTATGGCATGTCAACCTAAAGGAAAATGAACAAGTAGTATTCATACTCTACTCTTTCTATGATCTGTGTATTGAGATACAATACAAATGTAGCATTGTGAACAAATGGTAGCAAGAGAAAGAGGAAAAAGTATTACAAAAAGTAGCCAAGACAAGTTGACCTTGTTCAACTTATCTTCTAATGGGCTGGCTCTAACATGATATACTAGGACCAGCCTTGCCGAGGTCATCATTTAAAGTGTCACCTCTCTGAGACGAAAGTAGAGATAAAGGGTTCTGTGAACCCCAGTATATATATAAATCACAGATTTAGTTAATCGGTTACTTTTTCTTTTTCGGTGGCTTGGGTATAAGGAGACACACATTCTCTGTGAATAGAGAATGAGAAAGCAAAAATATGATTCCTGTTCCTCAAAGGATTTAGAAGCTAACCTTGTGGTACCTATCGTTTATTTGTTCCAGCTTTAACTGGCTCAGAGACTGGACTGAGAGAATAAAAGAAGGAAAGATCCTGAGGCTAAAACAAGTTGTATTTTTGTATTTTCCTTTCCCAGCCAGTAATTAGCTATCACCAATGTAGTATCTATTGGTAGCTCTGCTACACAAGATGTTCTCAAGAAGTATCAAGGCTGTGGTTTTATTTACCTAGACATTAAATAAAACGTTCATTTTTTTTTCCCAAATAATCCCTGGACATTCAACACACATATTCCAGTGAATTTTCCATTGTTCGAAGCACCTCTAAAACTCTTCCTTTGATATGGTTAATTGCATAGTTTTACAGCATGTCAATCATTATCAATTTATTTAATCCTGAAGTTACTCTATTTTTTTTCTAGTTACAAATAATGGTAATTTGTTAAATATTATTGACTCAAGTGACAAGCTTAAATAGTTTCAAGTATTCCTATCTAATACTATTAATTTTCAAACAGATCTATTTGATCTTTAGATGAGACAACTTCATCAAATTAGAGTGCATCTGAGTGGAATGGCATTAAGGTAGTCACTACACTTTTTCCCAAACTCCCATACTAAAGCTTCACCACCAGATGCACTAAACTGCATCTAGTGGTGAGGCAGAGCACCCCTTTGGTAAGTGGTCTTACCCCTCTGCTTTCTAAACTCAGCAGAGAGGATACTTGTTGGTTGGATTTTATGGCATATCAACCTTTGTAGGTTATCTAACGCCAAATCCATTTTAATGTAAATAATCAGTTCTGTTTAAAACAATTCAGTTTTGCCTGGGTACACAGTTTAATTGTCAAAAACATTTTTATTCAAAACTATTCAGTTTATTCAAATAGTTATATGTAACAATCCAGTTATAGTGTAAGTACAGTTTCAATGTCAAAAAACAGTTCTATTTCAAATCATTCAGTTTAGCATGAGCACGCAGTTTAAATGTAAGTACAGTTTCAATGTCAAAAAACAGTTCTTGAAAGCAGCAAACCAACAAGAAAGAATAAAACTGTGGAAACAGCACTTCGAAAACCTACTAGGAAACCCACTGAAAATAACACATGAACCAATCACCAGAATAATTAGTAAACAATTAGACATTAAACTAGGACTGTTCACACAAGAAGAACTCGACTCGGTTCTCAGAAAAATTAAAAATAGGAAAGCTGCAGGGCTGGACGAGATTCCCCCAGAAGTATGGAAGACCAGACAATTCGACGACATACTGCTCCGACACTGCAACGCAGCATACAATCAAAATCCGATAGATAGATGGATGAAGGGATGCATACTCCCCTTCCCTAAAAAGGGGGACCTCAGATTAGCCAAAAACTACAGAGGCATAACACTTACATCCATAGCAGCCAAAATCTTCAATGCCCTACTACGAAACCGCATAGAACCCAAAATCGACAACATACTAAGGAAAAACCAAAATGGCTTCTGAAGAAATAGATCCACGACCTCACAAATATTAACCATCCTGAGAATCCTTGAAGGTGTACGGGCAAAAAACCTACAAGCGACATTAATATTTGTCGACTTTACCAAGGCCTTCGATTCCATTCACCGAGGAAAGATGGAACAAATCCTACTAGCGTACGGCATACCTAAAGAAACCATAGCAGCAATAACGATTCTCTATAGAAACACCAAAGTAAAAGTACGATCACCAGATGGAGACACAGAATACTTCGACATTGTAGCAGGAGTACTACAAGGGGACACTCTGGCTCCGTACCTCTTTATCATTTGTCTAGACTATGTACTTAGAACATCGATTGACAAAATCAGAGAGAATGGCTTCGAGCTGACGAAGAAAAGAAGCAGAAGGTACCCCACAAAAACAATTTCTGACGCCGACTACACTGATGACATAGCGATACTGGCAAATACACCTGACCAAGCTGAAACACTACTGCATAGTTTGGAACGAGCAGCTGCAGGCATAGGCCTCTATGTTAATGCACACAAAATGGAATATATGTGCTATAATCAAACGGGGGACATCTCCACTCTAGACGGAACCCCTCTTAAACTAGTAGACAAATTCACTTACCTAGGAAGCAGCATCGCATCAACCGAAAAGGACATCGACACGAGGTTAACGAAAGCATGGACAGCTATCAATAGGCTATCGATTATATGGAAATCAGACCTAACCGATAAAATGAAATGCAGTTTCTTCCAGGCAGCGGTCACATCGTTACTGCTATATGGCTGAACTACATGGATGCTAACAAAACGGCTGGAGAAGAAGCTAGACGGCAAGTACACAAGAATGCTGCGTGCAATCTTGAACAAGTCCAGGCAGCAACACCCCACAAGACACCAACTGTATGGCCACCTGCCTCCTATCACGAAAACTATTCAAGTTAGACGAACCAGACATGCAGGACACTGCTGGAGAAGCAGGGACGAACTCATAAGAGATGTACTGTTATGGACCCCCACACATGGCCGTGCAAAAGCAGGACGACCAGCACGAACATACATTCAGCAGCTAAGTGAGGATACGGGATGTTGTCCTGAAGACCTGTGTAGGGCGATGAACGATAGGGAGGAGTGGCGAGAGAGGGTCAGGGATATCCGTGCTACCAGCATGACATGATGATGATGATGATGAGTTTAGCATGAGCACGCAGTTTAAATGTAAGTACAGTTTAATTGTCAAAAACATTTCTATTTCAAGCTATTCAGTTTAGTCAAACAATTCAGTTTGGCATAAGTATGCCGTTAGTTCTATTTAACCCATAGATAGGACCCTTATCCGGTGCTACCACTCAGGGCCAGAGTTGACCTGAGAACAATGGCAATAATGGGGTACTCCGCATTCCCCAAAGCTCCAGCATTACTGGAACCTCACCATCAGATTGTTTAGTGCCATATATCAGGACACTCGTTGTGGGGTCTTACCCCTCTGCAGAGGTTCAGTTGGTGTATTCTACAGCCCTAGCCGACTGGGCAAACAGGATACTGGATGAGAGGTCATTTTGTATTACTTTTAGAGTAATCAGTGTATGGAGACCGATTAGGTGTGTTTGAAAATCATTGAGGCTAGTAACAGAAATGAATAATGTATGACACATTCATTTTTTTCAGAATTATAACCTTGTCATTTAATGCTCATATTCCTGTGAGTTTTCTATTGGTCAATGCACCTCAGAAAGTCTCCTTTTAATATGATCTGAAACTGTGCTATTGTATTTCTTTTGTCCTCAAATTTTATCCATGAGATGAATTTTTCCTTTGGGAAACAAAAACAAGCTGCACTGTTCATTGTTTGGTGAGTGCGGAAGAAGTTGCACTTCTATAATTCTGTGTTTCACCAAAAACCACTATTTAAAAAGTATCAAGTCTGACTTCATAACATCTTTTTAACTTAGCACTGATTTATCAAGACATCATAACTTTATCATATCAGTTGATCAGCTGCACAATTATAAAATTAAAAAAAAACGTATCTAGTCTCAATACTTTTTTATTACACCTTTTATTCTCTGATTCAATTAGAGATATATTGCATTTAAGACTTCACATTACTACAATTAGATTGTTCCAGAAACATTTCAGCATTTTTCTAATGAGACTTCTGCATAAGATCAAAATGACTTGCTACCTTAACATAGTGGCAGTAAACTTCAATGGTGCCAAAGCCAATTTGTCCTATTATAATATGACAGCTGCTTTAAAAAAAAAGAATTATATTTTTTTATTACTTAATGCTGCTAGTTTCATTTCCATAGTAAGAAGCCTCCTCGTCAGACTGCTTCAACCCCTGGTGTCAAACTTTGGCATAGGGTAGAAAACTGAATATTTTCCATGTCACACGCACATTTCAAACAATCAACCACTTTATCCAATGAGCCTGAGCCCCTACCCCTACTCATGTTACTTGTAGTACTTGAAACGTCCGTGAGCATAGCAATGAAGGTAGTCACAGCTAATGATATAAAGTAAAGAAAAAAAACATCATTCTCCCTCCAAGAAAAGATGCAAAAGTTTGGCATAGATTTTTGTAGACTATCGCTAAGTAGGTTCAACATGTTTAAGTGTGAGATAAATACTTCTTGTTTTTTGGGGTTTTTTTTCTAAATAAGTAAGTAATATATTTACTTGCTTCTTTCTGGCTACAGATAAAAAAAAAACTGCTTGTGCATTACCATACAAAAAAAAACCAAAGAAAGAAAACTCATTGTAAATATGGACATCATTTTGGTAAGCGTTGTTTGTCTGGGTTTCTTTGTTCTCGACTCAAGAGCTTTCCAAACATCTTGCATTGGCAGCACACTTTCTAAAAATATACATTTTTGAAACATATCATTTAATTTTTATCAGCCTAGACAAATATTTAATTCAAAATCTATAAAAAAATAAAATCAGATTTGATTTAATTTTTATGATACACCAAGAGATTATTGATGACATACAAAAGTGTTTTGAGAGACAGTTTGGGAAAATTCTTCACTTGGTCAAATTAGAAGAGAAATATTGTTGTGCTACTCTTTTAACAAGGATGATCTGGTCTTCCCTCAGCATTTGATTGGTTTGGTTTGGTTTAGTTTTATGGCATATTGACCAGTGTAGGTTATTTAATGATAAGTCATTTTTATACATGTACTAAATATATAATTTCTAAACATATTTTATTGATAACGTATTTAAGCAAGACTGAACTGGGTTTTTTTGCAAAAAATTAAAGGGTTTCACTTAATTTCAAACAATTCAATTTATTATACGCACAATCTTTGTTTACTCACAGTTAGTCATTGGTTTAAAAATTTGTGTTAACACATAATTAAATGTAAAAACAGTTCTATTTCAAACAATTCAGTTTAGCTTAAGTACACAGTTTTTTGTTTACCCACAGTTAAACAATCAAACAATTCTATTTCAAATGATTCAGTTTAGCATGTCCCCAAAGTTAAATGGTTCCAAGTATTGCTATGTATCACTAACAGTTCAATTAAACATCAGTTATTTGTTTACACACAGTTAAATGATCAAACAGTTCTATTTCAAATAATTAAGTTTAGCAGAAGCACATAGTTTAGTTCTATTTGAAACAAAGATAAGACCCTATTAGGTGCTACCACTCCAGGTCCGAGTGGACCAGGAAGGGATAGCAATGAAGAGGTACTCCGCATTGCCTAAAGCTCCAGCAATACTGGAGCCTCACCATCAGATTGTTTAGTGTTATATTCAGGACATGGCAGAGAAGCAATGAATTCTGCAGCCCCAGCTGAGTGGGTAATTTAGCAATTGAAATCCTGTTTTTGTTTTTTTCATTGAGGTTGTTGAGAAGGAAATATATGGTACAACCACTGCAGAAGGTCAATAAATTTATTTGACTTAAAGATGGGACCCTATCAGGAACTGCACCACTGGACCAGAGTGGACCTGAGAATAATGGTAATGAAGGAGTAACTCCTTATTCCTTAGTGCTCAAGAATAGGAGCCTCACCACCAATTCAATTTAGTGACCTAACTAGGACAACACTTTTTGGAGGAATGGGGAGTCTTACCCCTCTGTTAGGAAGATAGTCTGAATATTCTAATCCATTGCCAACAGGGAACTTAACAAGGATAGTTAGAAAGAACTGTATGAGTCAGTGACTATAAAAAGCCAAATTGGGTGAAAAAGATGATGTTGTGCCAGTCTTTCATATAAGAAACATTTATTATCTTAGTGGCCACACAAGGTCAACCAAAACAAAGAAATTAAGCTTAGCTCAGGTAAAGAGGCAAATTGGTGTACACGTGTACATAAAAAATTGTACAGCACCAATCTTTCAAATGGGAATTGTGTGCCTTGAAAATTAGCATTCAAAATTATGGCTTTTAACAGAGCTTGGACATTGATTTTAAACCCCATAGAGGACTTGTAATGTTATATTGCAAAAACAAATCTTCAAATGTGGCCTCACTCAAAGAAACCTTGCTCTTGAGCCTCATTTGAAGATGGATAATTTGCTTTTCCAGCATGTCAATGCAAGGTGTTTTAACAGCTTAAATGTATGACCAATAGCCACAGCAGATGAGTGAACAATCTCGTCTCATCCACCGTACTAAACCAACCTAGCACCCTAAGATTTTCATTCATTTTTACCCAGGAAGAAGGTACTAAGAGGGCAACAGATCTACAATGAAGATTATAAAAGGAAACTTGATTCTGTATGGAATCAAATGCCTTGGAGAAATCTACAAACAAGAGTGTTGTCTCAAGGTTTTTTGCCCATATTCCTTGAATGATTTGACAAATAGTCAGAATTTTAGAAATTTAAACTTTGAGAAAATGAAATTTGCTAACCATTTTATACACTGTGAAACAATTCACACCAACACACAAACACATGCCCTGTAAAATATACTGACAGCTTCTCTGCAGAGGGGTAAGACCCCTCCAATGAGTATCCTGCATATGACACTAAACAATCTAATGGTGAAGTTCCAGTAATATTAGAACTTTGGGGAATGCAGAGTACCACTTTATTGCCATTGCTCCCAAGTCCACTCAGGCCCAGCATGGTAGCACTAGATAAGGGTCCTATCGATGGGTTAAATAGAACTAAACCGTGGTTTGAGTTTACTGTTTTTAGCATTTAAACTGCATATTTATGCTAAACTGAATTGTTTAAAATAGAACTGTTATGACATTAAAACTGCATACTCATACTAAATTATCTGAAATAAAACTGTTTTGACATTTAACTCTGTGTATTGCCCAGTTGGCTGAGGCTGTAGAATACATCAACTACTTCTCTGCTGATGGGTAAGGCCCCCTACAACCAGTGTCCTGGATATGACGCTAAACAATCTGATGGTGAGGTTCCAATAATGCTGGGGCTTTGGGGAATGCAGAGCACTCCTTTATTGCCATTGCTCCCAGGTCCGCTCTGGCCTGAAATGGTTGCACTTGATTGGGCCCTATCTATGGATTAGATAGAACTAAACTGCATACCTATGGTGAAGTGAACAGTTTGACTAAACTAAATAGAAATGTTTTTGACAATTAAACTGTGTACTCACATTTAAACTGTATACTTAGGCTAAAGTGAATTGTTTGAAATGAAACACTTTTTGACATTGAAACTGTACTTATGCTAAACTGAATTGTTTAATATACAAATATTTTGACATTTAACTGTGTGTAAAGAAAATCTATGCTTACACTAAACTGAATTAGCTGAATTAGAACCGTTTGACTAAAATTAATCGCTTGAAATAGAAATGTTTTTGACAAATAAACTTTGTACTTATGCTAAACTGAATTGTTTGAAATAGAGCTGCTTATTTGTTTAAAAATGGATTTGGCATTAAATAACCTTCAAAGGTGGATCTTAGTTGTCTAAATTTCTGAGATGAAGTTTGTTGATTTTTATCATTAAGGGTTTGTGAAAATAACAATAAAAATAAAGACAATAGTCTGAAAACCCTTAATAATAAAAGGTTGATCTGCCACAAAACCCAAACAAACAACCAGCACAAACATGTATATATATATATATATATATATATATGTATATACATATATAGGAGTTACACTTTGTGAATTTGACTGAACCTGCTTACATTTCACTTTGCAAATGTGTTCTTAGGAGAGATATGAACTCATATTCTCTCTCCAGCTATGAGTAAAGAGTAGAGTAGACTTGGTTCTTTAATTGTATAGTCAGTAGGAGCAAAAGAATACACCGACTGCAGAGGGGTAAGACCCTGCCCTCCAACAAGTGTTCTGGATATGATAACAAACAATCTGATAGTGAGGTTCCAGCAATGCTGGAGTTTTGGGAAATATGGAGTACCCTTCATTGCCATCACACCCAGGTCCACTCTGGCCCAGAGTGGTAGCAACAGATAGTGTCTTATCTATAGGTCAAATAGAACTAAACTATGTAGTTGTGCTAAACTGAATTGCTTGAAATAGAACTGTTTTTGACATTGAAACTATATTTATGCTAAACTGTATTGTTTTAAATAGAACTATTTTGACATTTAACTGAATTGTTTTGATATTTAGCTGTTTGTAAAGAAAAACTGTTCTTATTCTAAACTGAATTGTTTAAAATAGAACTGTTTTTGACATTTAACTGGATTGTTTTGATATTTAGCTGTTTGTAAAGAAAAACTGTTCTTATTCTAAACTGAATTGTTTGAAATAGAACTGTTTTGACATTTAACTGGATTGTTTTGATATTTAGCTGTTTGTAAAGAAAAACTGTTCTTATTCTAAACTGAATTGTTTGAAATAGAACTGTTTTGACATTTAACTGAATTGTTTTGATATTTAGCTGTTTGTAAAGAAAAACTGTTCTTATTCTAAACTGAATTGTTTGAAATAGAACTGTTTTGACATTTAACTGGATTGTTTTGATATTTAGCTGTTTGTAAAGAAAAACTGTTCTTATTCTAAACTGAATTGTTTGAAATAGAACTGTTTTTGACATTTAACTGAATTGTTTTGATATTTAGCTGTTTGTAAAGAAAAACTGTTCTTATTCTAAACTGAATAGTTTGAAATAGAACTGTTTTAACATTTAACTGTTTGTAAACAAAAACTGTTCTTATTCTAAACTGAATTGTTTGAAATTTAATTCAGCATTAAATGACCTGAAAAGGGTTGATACACTGTAAAACAAAACAACCCAACAACTTGGTTCCTTATCCTTTCTAAAGCAATCAGATAATGTAATGGAAAACTAAATCTAAACCAGCTTTTCTCCACTTAAAAAAGTGGCCTTGTGTATCGTCCTATTTAAAGTGGAGGGGTTGTGTACATACATACTATTTGCTGTTGTAATTAAAGAAGAAGAGGTTTTTCTTTTTAGCTCACCCATATATTTCCATGGACCACACATTAAATTTCAAAGAGATGCTTATGGCTAGCAAACTGCAATTTGGTCACTCTTGCTATGCAGGATATCTTATATCGTACACTAACAAACTATAAACCCTCATTGTGTCAGTTCTAAATGAAAATATCATTTCCTACAAATGTGCTTATCCTGAAGATATGAACTAAGCAAGTTATTAAAGTATATTATGAGGTTATTAAATTTTCATATCTCTCCTCAAATATTTAAGTTGTACCCCTTAAGCAAGAGGTTCAATCGAAAAGAGGAAGAGGCAGAATTACTTATCAAATAAAAGTAGTTCAGATACAAGTCAGCTTTCACAAGATCAATGGGTCATTTGCCTGTAAGTGTAACATTATTGTTGCCCCCACAGGAAGTTAAAATTTTGATATTGATTCTTCCCTCAGGGATTGTTACTTTTATGATCTCTACTAGGATAAGTGAAAGAATATATATATATATATATATATATATGTACAAGAAAGAGAGAGAACAAAAGAAATTAGAGTGGAGTAACATGGAATTCAAGATGAAAATGTAACATCTTCATCTTTCTCTTGTGTGGTCAGTTCAAAGATTAAATGTTCTCTCCTGAGCAAAAGAGTTTGGCTGCCAAGAAAGTACAAAACTCTTTGGGTGGCATATTGTCCAGAATATAAATACATAAACAACCCCGATGACCAAAACCCTTCAGAATAAAAATGACATTGTTTCCATGTTTCACATTCATATGGCAGCATTCCAGTTAATGTAAATATGTCTTACGAACAGCTCAAAAGCTATTCACTCTTATTCTTCCAAATAGATATCTGGAGTTACCTTTTCATTGCCATTACTCCCAGGCCCATTCTGACCTGGAGTGATAGTAGATATTTACCAACTCCTCCACATGAGCAGGATGTGACACATGGTCAATTTTCAAGAGAATTTTAGCAGGTTTGAATTAAGAGTTTTCCTTCTTCTAGATAAAAGAATCAGTCTGGCCTACTATTTACCTACAGCTGGAGGGAGAATAATTGGATTCATACCTTTCCCAAGGGTATTAGAACCATTTGAAATGCAAACAGTTTCATACAGGATTTGAACTTATGTTGCCATGTCCATTTCCTACGACAATAAGAATTACACCATGGGACATCCAAACCCGGAGTGATAGGACTGGTTAAGCTCCAATCTCAGGGTTAAATAGATCTGGTTGAAATATTAGTATTAGATCAGAATACTTGATGCTAAATTATTTACAAACATATAATTGTGTATAAATTAGTAGTATTAGATAGTTGTATGGTTTCAAGTTATCCTGAGTAAAAATTATTTGTATTAGATAGGAATACTTGATATAACTATGAAACAAGACAAAAGTACACAAAAAATGAGAACATGAGAGCAATTCCCTAACCTCAAGGTACAACATAACCTTTGATGAGTTGACACCATTAAAATCAAAGCAAATATAACGATAAACTACTAAAAATGAAATTTTTAAAAATCAAGATAAAATAAGAATTATTTTCTTCAATCATAGACAGTTCTTCAGGGATTTGTTTTTAATGATATATATTTCCCTCAAGTGCAGCGCATATTTATCCATACCCCTTTCCATCAGGGCAGTTACCATAGTGTAATGACAAAAGTGCTGGATAAGGAGACTGTAATATGAGAGTTCCAACTGCTGCTGAGCTATTACATTCACTTTTGGATAAATACCCTTAGGAAATGTATGAACCCCTTTATCCACCCAGTTATGGGTTAAATAGTACCACAGATGTTCTACAAGTATGGCTTTGTCATTAAATAACCTATGAAGGTCAATATGCCATTAAACAAAGAAACCAAAACCTCTTCTGTCTTATGAATAGCTCAAATAATATTCCCTCTTTTTCTTTAATGTATATATAATCATAGAATTCTTAAAGATGAAAAAAACACTCCCATTCATAAATGATAACTAATTCCCAAAGAACAATAGTCATTTTTGATAAGATATATCATATTAGAAAGTAGAAAAAAATGAAATAAGAATTATTTTCGACTATTTTCTTCTGGGATTTGTTTTCAATATAAATTTTTCTCCTCAACTGAAATATTTACTTGAAACCATACATTTGTAAATAATTTTAAAAATTAGATATGTATACTTGAAACTGTACGTTTATATATAATCATTACAATTAGGTAAATATACCTGAAACTATATAACAGTGTTATTGACTTTGTATCAAATACTGCCAAGTTTTTTTTCCTAAATCTGATGGTTTGTATTCAGAATTCTTCTTCTTCTAGACTGGTTATCATACCAATGCTAAAGAGCCCAATCTGCCTTATTATTTACCTATGTTTGTGTTTGGGCTGATTAAAAGAGGATTTAGGTTTTTCTCAAGTGCACTAGTAAGAAATGAAATACCAGAAGCCATGCATAATGAAAAGGTTACTGATCTTAGCAAGTGAACCCTTGTCAGTGAGTTCAATTCTCATTTGGTGTTCAATACATCTGACCTCATGCTAAGATTAGATAAAAAGCTGTTAAGGTTTTTGTTCAGATGTTCAATTATTATACGATGGGAGTACACACACACACACACACACACACATATATATATATATATATATATATATATATATATATATATATTTTTATAATTCTTTCACTTCATTATGTGATGGCTATCATAAGATGTTGGTTGCTCTTATGGAGTGGCCAGTTGAAATAAATTTATAATAGTGAAATTTTGAGTTTTTCTTCCAATTATATATATATATATATATATATGTATTTATATATATATATATATATATATATATATATATATATATATATATATATATATATAATTTTGAGTATTTTTTGGAAATGTTTTACATAGTAAATATATTCAGTATTTTATGAATAAATTCCAAGTTTTATTGAATTTCATTATTTGATTGACTTTTAGGCGAGTCAATTTGGTGGCGAAAATGTTATCTAAATTTTTCTAACCTGTTCTTTTGCTTTTTATAAATGAGCATAAAAATTTCAAATCAAAACAAATCCGTATCAATCTAACAGAAGAAAATTGTTTATATAAGAATTTTTGTGATTTTTTCTTCTTTTTAATGAAAATTTATAAAAATCATTGTATGAGAAGGACTGATGAATTGTAAAACATTTGAAACAATGATTTCTTTTACAGCCATGAATAATTCATTTGATAAACCAGTTGGTTAGGTTATTTAATGCCAAAATCATGTTGGTTGGTTGGTTGGTTGGTTGGTTGCTGGTTGCCTTAATACCAAAGTCACATTGGTTGGGGGTTGTTTAATGCCAAATCCTGTTTATACATATATCATAAATGATTTTTTAGTGAACAGTTTGTTAATAATGTTTTTTTAAATGAGCCAGTGTCCGTTTGTTTTCACTCTGTTAAATGGTTTCAGGTATTGCGATTTATTATTTGTTGGTTGGTTAGTTGGGTTTTATGACATATCAACCTTTGTAGGTTATTTAATGCCAAATTCCTTTTTATGAAAATAGTTCTATTTCAAACAATTCAGTTTACCATAAGTACACAGTTTAAATGTAAGTACAGTTTAATTGTGAAAACAATTGTTTTTCAAGCTATTCAGTTTAGTCAAGCAGCTCTAATTTAGCTAATTCAGTTTAGTTTAGTATAAGTTCATATTTTGTTTACAGACAGTTAAATGTCAAAACAGTTCTATATTTAACAAATCAGTTTAGTGTAAGTACAGTTTCAATGTCAAAAAACAGTTCAATTTCAAATAATTCAGTTTAGCAAAAACACACAGTTTAAATGTAAGTTCGGTTAAATTGTCCAAAACATTTCTATTTCAAGCTATTCAGTTTAGTCAAACAATTCAGTTTAGCATCAGGATGCCATTAGTTCTATTTTACCCATAGATAGGGCCCTATCAGGAGCTACCATACCGGGCAAGAGTGGACCTGGTAGCAATGGCAATGAAGGGGCGCTCCACATTCCCCAAAGCCCCAGCATCACTGGAACCTCACCATCAGATTGTTTAGTGTTATATATCAGGACACTCATTCGTGGGGGGGGGTCTTACCTCTCTGTTGAAGTGCATTTGGTGTATTCTACAGCCTCTGCCTACTGGGCAATTATTATTTGTGCACAAGTAAATAGTTTCACATATTATCTAACGCTAATAGTTCTATTTGCATACAGTTCAATGCTTTCAAGAATTTTTATCTAACACTAATAGTTCTATGTAAACAATGTTAAATGATTTCAAGTATTAGTATTTGACACTAATCGTTCTAATTGTTGCATATTGACCTTTGACAGACCTTGTCAGTAAGTGATTTCTTAAGTAGGATGCACCAGTGTAAACAAAGGGACCGTGAAAACAAATCATGTCAGTTGGGAACCCAAAGGGAAATGAATGGGCATTGAAAATATTATATAGTCATGCAATTTCAATCCATAGAGATGAGGCAGTCAGTCAAGAGAAATAAACTGTCAGAGGAGAAGCCGCTTTGGGTACAGACCTGGAGTCCAGTGGCTTCACATTGAGAAATGGCTCTGATCAGCCCAATGAAAGGAGTTCTTTGTAGAACTCTAAATATAGCAGTCCTGTGTCTGAGTCCTTCATCTCTATCTTTCTCTCTCTCTCTCACTTGCAGTGTTTTGACCCTTTCGAATAATAAAGAAGAGATATATATATTTTTATACACAAGTATTGAATTCCTTCATTTGGCTATACAACATAACTGAACACAGTTTAAAGGTTTCAAGTTAAACCATCTTACATTAATAGATCTATTTTCTATAGTTAAGTGGTTTTATGGTGGACTAATAGTTGAATTTAACATTAAGCATTTGCTTCTTCACAGTCTAATGGTTTTAAGTATTATAAAAAATCAAATAATTCTATTTGACCCTTAGATGTACAACCACTTCAGATCAAAGTGGACATGGGAATAATGGCAATGAATGAGAACTCCACATTCTCTAAAACTCGAAAATTGTAGCCTCACCATCAGATAGTTTAATGTCATATCCGGGATACTCATTGGAAGTGAGGGTCTTACCCCTTTGAACAGATGCAGTCAGTGTATTTTTCTAGCCTCCTACCCAGTTAATTGGGCTCTGCTAGATTTAGTCTTTTTTTTTTCAAGCAACTCCTATTTAATATTGATAATTACAAATTATTTTTTCTTCAGTTGAATATTCTCATTCATGCTTATAATTTATTAACTTTTATGGCTTTGCGTAATTATTTACTTTTTAGACAAAGTATTTGTTTACAATTTTATGGTTTCAAGTCATTGAAATATTAAGTTTTTACGAGTGAATGTATTAATGTAGTTGAAAATTATTTCAAACATTTTCTCAAACAGATCAGTTTGATTCATAGATGGAAATAGGAACATAACTGATACTATCAAGTGAGGTCAAAGTGATCCTGGGAGTATTGCTAACAAATGGATAACTCCGCATTCCCAAGAGCTTCAGAACTACAGCCTCACACACACACACACACACACACACACACACACACACGAAAACACACACAAACACACGCACGCACACACACACACACACACACATATATATATATATTTTCTTTTAAAGTAAGTACGTATGAAAAATCAACCCCCTATCCAGTCAACAAGACTGAGAAATTCACAAGAAACCTTGTTCTAAAACAGTCCATAATAAACTTAAAAAAAAAACCATTACACAATGTGTGTGGGTTGGTTGGTTGGTTGGTTAGGTTTTATGGCATACCAACCTTTGAATGTTATTTAAGGCCAAATCCATTTTTATGAAAATAGTTCTATTTCAAGCAATTCAGTTTACCATTAGTACGCAGTTTAAATGAAAGTACAGTTTAATTGTGAAAAACATTTCTATTTCAAGCTATTCAGTTTAGTCAAGCAGTTCTAATTCACCTAATTCAGTTTAGTGTTAGTACAGATTTTGTTTACAGACAGTTAAATGTCAAAACAGTCCTATATCAAACAATTCAGTTTAGTGTAAGTACATTTTTAGTGTCAAAAACAGTTCCATTTCAAATAATTCAGTTTAGGATAAGCACGCAGTTTGAATTTAAGTTTGTTTTGATTGTCAAAAACATTTCTATTTCAAGCTATTCAGTTTAGTCAAACAATTCAGATAAGCATAAGGATGCCGTTAGTTTTATTCAACCCATAGATAGGGCCCTTCAGGTGTTACCACACTGGGCCAGAGTGGACCTGGGAACAATGGCAATGAAGGGGCACTCCACATTCCCCAAAGCTCCAGCATTGCTGGAACCGCACCATCAGATTGTTTAGTGTCATATCTAGGACACTCATTGGAGGATGGTCTTACACCTCTGCAAAGGTGCAGTTGGTGTATACTACAGCCCCAGCCAACTGGGCAATGTGTGTGTGTGTGCGTATGTATGTATATATACATTTGTGTATGTATGTATATATGTGCATGTTTGTATATATATAATGTGTATGTATGTATATGCATATGTGTATGTATGTATAAATATACATATGCATGTGATAGAAATATGTGGAAAGTTGGATAAATCAAAAATTTAAAACCAATTTACAGGTGTGATATTTTGTTCTTTTTTTTGTAAGAACTTTTTCAAACTGAAACTGTTTTCTGAGTTTGTATTTCCTCAGAAAATTAAACTTTAAAACCCAAAATAAGAATCCACAGCATTACAAAAATAAGTACTACTCTTATATTATGGACTCCAATATATTATTAATCTTAGTTATAGACTCTCAATGATCTAGAGATTGGTAATGAATAATACATAATAATATCCATTTTTATTCTGAAATTCTATAATTTTGATTCTATTCACTAGAAACGATAAAATCCTGGTATCTTTGCTTTAGAATTAGGGTAACTTTTAAAAAATAAATTAGAAAGAGTACATCTATATATAAGTAATACTCCATCTCCTAAACAAGCCATTTTTAGAAAACTTATACTGCTGTCATAAAAAACGAAAAGCACAATCAAGAATGTGAATCTCTTGCTCCTGTCATAACAGAAAAATATTAATGCTCAACTGCACATTTTTGTCATGAAATTTTGTTTGTTTTTTTGTTTATTTATTATAGCTAAAAACATTCCTCAGATACCAAATGTGTTTTATTTGCTCAATTTCAGAGATAAAACTGTTGACATTCCTATTACACATATTCTGCAAAAGCAGAATTTTAAACACCATCAGAAATTCTTGGATGAGTAATTGTTTTTCAACATGAAAAAGTATCTTTACCTTTGTTATTTCGATAGATACATTTCAGCTGGGGAGTTCTTTTTGCTTCCCTCGATAATTGTATAAAAGAAAAAGAATTGTCACTTTAAGATAATCTTAGATGTGGGTTTCTGATGGATTACCCTATCTTGTTGACAGAATGATACAGAAGCAGAGTTTATAAACTAAAAATTTCTTGGGAAGAGGATGAAGCTCAAGATCGGTTCAGAAAATAACAGCATCCAAGGTGTATTTACCAAGACAATGAACAAGGAACAAAAATGTCATTTTTCTTCAAAATAATCCCCTGAATATTCAACCCACTTTTCCCTTGATGGAAAAACCTCTAAAACCTCCATTTTATTTGGTGAGAAGTGACACTATCTTATCTTTTTTTAATGTTCTTTTGTTTTATGGAGAAAAATTTTCCGTTTAGGAAACAAGAAAATGTTGCATAGAACAACAGAAAGACCCATGAATGAGTGCATTTGCATTTTAAAAAAAAATCAATTTTCTCATGAACCAAAAATACCAGGATTTCATCATTCCTAGAAGAACATTAAACAGCCAAAAACAGATATCATTAGGTATTGATCATTACCAAACTCTAAAACCCTATATGCAAAAAGAAAGTTACATAAATATACAAAAGGATGGTACTTGTATTTTAATTGCTACATATTCATATTTTGGTTACAGAATTTCGATGAAGTAGAGTTTGGTAATAAATAACACGTAATAATATCCATTATGACTGTATAATGTTCCACTAGAAATAAATCTTGTTACCTTTGGTTGAGAAAAAATTAACATTTTTTTGAATAGAAATTTTTTTGGAGTGTATTTTCTTATGAATAATACTTTATATAGGTTACTGCAAGGATTACAAATATTGTTTATAATTTGGAGTTCAGTGACCCCCTCCAACCACCACCACCACCACCACGTTTTGTCCATTTGACTCTTGTTAACTGCACAAGAAAAGCCTATTAGTTTCTTGGGCAGAATATAAAATATAATGACAATGTATTTTCATAAAACTAATATCATCAGAAAGATGAAGAATTTATGAAAATTGTAATATAAAAATGATTTTTCCTGTTATATTTAAACAGAGTTATTTGCTTTTGAAACTTGTGTTTACCTTAAAAGAAAAAAAATTGAAAAGACAGAAAAAATTTCAATGTCAAATTCCCATTTAAAAAAAAATTACTGAAATTCAACTTATGAAGGAAATTTAATAAAACTTTCCATATTTATTCATTGGGTACCAGTAAGAATAATCTCTTGGATTTGAAATTGCTGCCATCCAGATTCTGGTTGTTGTGAGTAGGTGGGAAGTGATTCTTTGAGCAGCAGCAGCAGCTGAAATTTTATTTCAGTTGCTGTGAAGGTATCTATGGAAGTTCTGACATAAATTTTTCCAAAACCCCTCAGCTTGTTCCATGTTGACCTCCTGCGGCTGGCACTCTTCCCAGATCTATTCTCATGTGACTACTTCCTCTGTGGATATGTGAAAACTCAAATCATTCAATGTAGATTGCAGACAACTGATGATGAGAAAGATTTTATTTGTCATAGAGATAATGACGAAGCAAGCATTGCAGAATTTTGGGGTGGGGCTTAAGGAATCTATAGTTTGTAAGGGCAAGCTTTGGGATGTTATAATCTTTACAACAAAGTGATGTCAGTAACAAAACAAAATGGCAAATATTATTCTTCCTTATCATAAAATCAATTATTGAATAGAATTTCTGTGGCTTTTTTTATTTATATTCCAAACCCGAGAGACCAATTTGCCATACTCTCAGGATAATTCTTACCTGCAGAGGCAATAGCTGTTAGGGTCCCTTTGATCTGTTTGAAAATTATACATATTGGACAGGAATACTTGATACAATATAACTGTGTGCAAATGATTTTTTATGAAGAATAGATACTTGAAGCTATAATTGCTTACAAAGGATTATTAGTAGTTACTTGAAACCATATGATTGCAAGCAAATTATTTGTGTAAGATAGGAATACTAGGGACCATATAATAATGTGCTAACAAATGATGATGAAAAAGTTGAAATAGGTCTATTTGTGTATGAATTACTAATATTAAATAAGAATATTTGAAAACATACAACAGCCTGTAATCTATTTGTATTTGATAAGAATACTTGAAAACATTCAGCTGTGTGCAAATTTTGTGTTAGATAGAAATACTTGATGCAACAACTGAGTAAAAAATGATTTTAGACAAATAAAATAGAGCAACTGGAAAAATGCAAATGAAAATAAAAAACAGTTATTATTATAATCAAATACTTACAAATTAACCAAATTTTGGCATTTAATAAACCTTAAGGAGTTGATATGCCTTTAAATAAGCCAAACCTAATAACTACAAATTCAGTCTATTTTTAATGAGACTTAATTTACAAAGAAATAATGAATCATTTTTAATAATAATAATGATAATAATAATAATAATAAAGGAATAAATACTTGGGCTGTACCCCTCGTTAGATACTCGGGACCCTTTCTCAAGTGGACCAGAGATGAACTTGAACAAATGGACCAAAGAACTAGAAGACTAATGACCATGCACAAGGCATTACATCCCAGAGACGATGTGGACAGACTATATGTACCAAGAAAAGAGGGAGGAAGAGGACTTGCCAGCATTGAAGACAGCGTTGACACATCCATACAATGACTTGAAGACTACATAGAAAAACATAAAAGAGGACTGATTACAGCCATCAGAAACAATACTGACAACACGATAGATAACAGAATGACAAAAGCTAGGAAACAAAAATGGGAAGGAAAACAACTGTATGACTAATAAACAACATCTCAGATGACAAAACCTGGACATGGCTAAGAAAAGGAAACATTAAGAGAGAAACAGAATTTCTCCTAATGGCAGCACAAAACTGCGCCATAAGAACCAATCATATCAAAGCAAGGATACATAAAACGCAACAAAATAGCAAATGTAGACTATGCGGTGACAGAGATGAAACCATCAATCACATAATAAGTGAATGCAGCAAATTGGCACCGAAGGAGTACAAGGCTAGACATGACTGGGTGGGAAAGGTGATCCACTGGGAAATGTGTAAGAAATTTAAATTTGACCATGCCAACAAATGGTGTATGCACAACCCAGCACCTGTGCTAGAGAATTCCATGCATAAACTCCTATGGGACTTTGATATACAAACAGATTGCCTAATCTCGGCCAGAAGACCAGACCTCATAATAATCAACAAAAAAAAAAGAAAATCTGCAAAATTGTCGACTTTGCTGTCCCGGCTGAGCACAGAATAAAACTAGAAGAATGTGAAAAGAGAGATAAGTACCTTGACCTTGCTAGAGAATTGAAAAAAACTATGGAACATGAAGATGACAATTATACTAATTGTGACTGGTGCTTTTGCCACGGTAACTAAAGGATTATTAAAGGGCTTGGAAGATTTGGAAGTTGGCGGCCAAGTGGAGACCATCCAAAAAACAGCATTATTGAAAACGGCCAGAATACTGAGAAGTGTCCTGGAGACTTGAGGAGACTTGCTGTCACTCAATCTCCAGTGAAAGACCATCAGCTTACACTGATGTGAAAATCTCTAATGAGTAATAATAATAATTAATCTTGATTGCAGTAGCATTCATGTGAACTGGTAACATTAGCTGTGTTGTAACCAAACCACCAGCCTGTGATGACTGTTAGGCAGTGGGCAATTTGAGGAAATAGTGATATGAGTGCAAAACTGATGTCATTTTAAATGTTTATATTGTGCAAAAGCAGAATTTTAAGCTCTATTTGAAATTCTTGGATATATAACATATATAAAATACACAGGTGTATAAGACACACTCTAATTTCAGCAGGGCAAATCAAGAAAAAATCAAAGTACTAATATTAAATTTGATGAAATAAATATAATGAATAGTATTGATGATATTACTTTTAATTTGCATAATAGCCTTTTAATTAATGAAAAGAGGTAATTGAAAGTTACTCAAAAGTCTAAGCTAATAGGAGTTGCCAGGAAGTTAATTTTAGTCAACTAATGTGAATTTTAAAGTTATGTATGGCATGTAAGACACAGGGGAATTTTAAAAGATATTTTCATAAAAAAACCTATGCCTTATAGGCCGTCAAATGTGGCACTTGAAAAAATTAAATTGAATTTAACCTGACAATTAAAAAAAAATTAAACATTTAATTTTGTTCAATAAGTAGTTCACTTTTTTAGATAAATATATTTCTATGATATCCCATACAATTGTTATGTATGTTTCCCGTGGAATTTTCCATGGGTACAAGCCAATTAAATAAATCAGTCTGAACTTTAAAAAATTCTAGAAAATTCCAGATTTAGAAAAGAGATAAAAATTCACACACAAAACCAGTCGTATGTTTTTCAATCTTATTTTTTTTTAACTTTCTGATAGTATCAGATGTTCTGGAAACCTAATTAGATTCAAATTTGGACACATTTGGGAATTTTGGTCACAAAATTCTGATAATGCAGAAAATAATCTCAGCTTTAAATCTGACAAAAATCTAATTCCTCATTCTCAATTCTGATTCAAGACTTTTCAAAACTCGTCTGCTAAGATCTTGGTAAAAATAGCTCATTCACTGATTATTTTATTCGAATGATATTTGATTTTAACAGATCTTAGAATAGGATTTAAACACATTTTAAACTTGGTAAAATTACTGTACAATCAAAATGCAGCAGCAGCCACAAGAATAATCATAATAATAATAAGATTTATGATAATAGGTTCTTATATATTTTTTCATTAACATATTTAAAACAATCTTTAATCATAAATTTACTATATCCATTGAAATTGCATGAAGTTAGACCACATAGAGCATTCACACACACACGCACACACACAACACGCACACACACACAACACACATACATCACACACACACACACACACACACTGGATGGTGCAAAAATAATTGATAATTTGAAAAAGGGAACAACTTTTCTGTGAAAAAGATGAGGACATTTTTTAAAATGAGTTTAACTCTTAGAAATTACTTTGAACTAATTGTAGAATATAATATCCCTCAAATAAAAAAGATTATAAATTTAAAGAAAATCATTTATTTTTACAAAATGGTGACTCGGTGCAAACACACACACACACACACACACACACACACACGTATATATATATATATATATGGCACTGCAAGTTGTATATATATATATATATATATATACAACTTGCAGAGCTCAATATCAGGGAAAAAGTCACTTTTACCATGTTAAATATTAAAACTTGGATTACAATGGATTTTGAAAAGTGATCAGAAAAAGAGGTTTTGTCAGTTTTTCTAAATTCTTTTATATATATATATATATATATATATACATATATATATATATAAAAGAATTTAAAAAATATATACATATATATATATATATATATATATATATATATATATATATATATAAGAATTTGGAATATATATATATATATATATATATAAAAGAATTTAGAATATATATATATATATGTATATATAAGAATTTGGAATATATATATATATATATATATATAAAAGAATTTAGAATATATATATATATATATATATATATATATATATAACCACTACTGTATGGCCACCTGCCTCCTATCACGAAAACTATTCAAGTTAGACGAACCAGACATGCAGGACACTGCTGGAGAAGCAGGAACGAACTCATAAGTGATGTACTCTTATGGACCCCCACATATGGCCGAGCAAAAGCAGGACGACCTGCACGAACATACATTCAGCAACTATGTGAGGATACGGGATGCAGTCCAGAAGACCTGCCGGAGGCGATGAACGATAGGAAAAAGTGGCGAGAGAGGGTCAGGGATATCCGTGCTACCTGCACGACATGATGATGATGATGATGCTGCACACAAACATAAAAACATTAGATTTTTAGACGTAACACTGAACTTAGATAATTGCGCTTACGAACCCTACAAAAAAGATAACGACACCAATCTATATAGACACATCTTCAAACCACGTACCCTCAATTACCAAACAAATCCCAATTCCTTTCAAAATGTAGGCACGAGAACAAACTTTCACACTTCAACCCACACACACAACCCGCCTAATACCTCGCGTATATATATATATATATATAAACAAAAAAAACCCCTGAAGCTCCGTAAGTACCATTTTCCTCCTCCAACCATCACATCCACCACACAATATATCCACACGCCTCCACCATTTTAACTTTTTACGAGCATTAAAAATAGGCCCCAACGTTCTACATTCACCTTACCTACCAGATTCACTCTAAACTTTTCTACAATAATGTATTTACCACACATGTAATTCTTGTATCAAATGCACAACTATTCATACACGCTTACAAATCAAATTCTTATTCATTCTCCCCGACATGTAGTGACGATGTTTTGTTCCATAGCTATATTACCTAAAGAAATAATGTAACGACTTAATATACACTTGAATCTATTTCCGCTAAACCCAACGCTTTACGTTCCTGGCCTGACTTAATCTAAAAACACACATCCAAACGTAACTATAACACAAACACACATACACACCCTCCACACACTTACAACCACACACAAACGAAATCCTAACAGTTTTTGTGTGTATTTTATCGTATTTTCGATTTTCAATTCATTCCATCTTCTTAACTGCCTGATGGATGTTGTTTTATAAACTTCATGAAACCTAAGGTTGCAGAATATTTTTCATGGATTAAATATCATCATCATCATGTTGTGCCGCTAGCACGGATATCCCTGACCCTCTCTTGCCACTTCTCACTATTGTTCATCGCCTCAGGCAGGTCTTCAGGGCTACATATCGTATCCTCACGTAGCTGCTGTATGTATGTTCGAGCTGGTCGTCCTGCTTTTGCTCGGCCATATGTGGGGGATCCATAGGAGTACATCACTATCCTAGATATTGAGCACTCTCCATATTATATTGCACTTCGACACATAACCACAAACTGATTAACTGATGACCAACACTCTGATAATATATATATATATATATATATATATATATATATATGGGGTGGGGAATTCAACAACAGTCATGTTACTGTGTTCACTTTTAGACTAGTACATTTAAGAGACGTATGAAGTCTCTTATCCCTGTCATCTAAGGGTTAAAACGTACCACTGCTGTTCTTATACTTTGGTGTCAGTGTCATCGTGAGCTGCAAGATCATGTATTTTGCAGTATGTGTAGTTAAGCCACAGTCGTTCATTTAAGCATGTTTCATTAAATAATAAAGACACCTAAAAGTAACCTGAAATTAAGACACTGATCAGTAAACTTGAAAGGATCTTAAATAAATTATACAGACAAAATTTGTCTTTATTATTTAATGAAACATGCATATATATATAATTTGGTTTAATTGGGTTTTATGACATATCAGCCATTGGAAGTTATTTAGTGCCAAATCTTTTTTATACATATGTTGAATATATATGACTAATAGACTCATTTTGTAGATAACAGTCTTAGATGAGCCTGGGCTCTTTTTTGCATACACTCAAATAGTTTCAAGTATTACTATGTAAAAGAAACAATTTAACATCAGTCATTTGTTTGCACACATAGTTTGTTCTAATTGACCCCTTGATAAGACCGTATTAGTTGCCACCACTTTGGGTCAGAGTTGACCAGGAAGTAAGGGCAATGAAAAGGTACTCTACATTGCCAAAGCTCCCAGGCTGGTGCCTCGGTATAAGATTGTTTAATGTCATATCTTGGACACTTTTTGGTTGGAGGTTTTACTCCTCTGCAGAGATGCAGTAAGTGTATACTATAGCCCCATATACTGGGCTGTCATAAAGAGTTGATATGTAATTTCAGGAATAAGTAAGTAAAGTTGGTGACTGTAGTCGAGGGCGACCAGAAGGCTCCCTTTTCGATAGTTACTACACTGAGGTGTAGAGGAGGGCGCTACTCCTTTCCCTGGATTGCTCCACTTTACCCTTGATACGTACCTTAATTGCTGAGTGTTAAGCAGGGAGGTATCAAATGCCATTTTAAAAGTCTTTGGTATGACGTAACCTTGGATTGAACTCCGGTCTCCTTGACCATTGGTGAACACTCTACCCACTTGGAATAAATAAACTACACCAAACTACACTTATAATGACGGCACGTGCCCAAGAGTGATTGAGTTTGATTCAGTATTTTTGACAAAAATCCAGCCTTGATATCTGGCTATGGTCAGACTTAGCTATACCAAATAAATATATGCAATGAACTAATTAGATGTTAACACCAGAGACTGGTTGACAACTGGCATGCCCTCATGCCACAACTTTATGGTAGTGTAGTGTGGAAACTGTCGAGAAGCTGTGAAATAATTTTGTTTTGCTTCTCTGTTTACTTTAAAGCTAAAGCTGGATTTGTTATCTTAGAATCGTGGTTCTCCTTATCAGTGAAATGACTTAATATTTCCCCCCGGGCTACCATGTTGGATATTTACGCAACAGAAATGATAACAGGACACGAATCCATAATAGAGACGATCATCTGTTTGTATCAATAATAAATTCATGATCTCAATATTGCTGTCTGAGACTTGCAAGGATAGTAGGCGATGTTCCTTTTGAGCGGAACTCTTTTTTAGCATTATTGGTTGGTGTTGGTATTAGGGAGGATATTGCGTTATGTCCTTACCAACTAAGGTCCAATATTAGCTTAAGTATATCCGATGAAGTACTAAATCTATTTAGACAGAAATAAAGACAAATAAGCTCTCCAACACATCTCAGAATAATTACTAGATACATAAAGATAAATACATGCGATATTACAAGAATATCCAAATATATTCGAAAAGGTGAAATGTGCGCATTGTTATATGAACCAGCTTTATATGAAAAAGTCAAAAAATGGTAAAAAGTTTTACTTGTTTTCTTTTGTGGGCGAATTCATGTGGACCTTATGTTTCAATGCCAAGGCTAGACAAAGTCTGTTCCATGAACAGAGATGAAAGGCGCGCCTTAATAGTTCAAAGATAGAGACGGAGAAAACCATGTGTTTACCATCTGAAGAACTAGGGACAATAGAGGGCAGTTTGTTTCATGTGTCATGATGCGTAATGTCCAAAGACACGCCCTCAAATTACAAGGAAGACTATTATTTATTGTCTCCCTACAGGAAATATTTGCCTTTTTTACACCGTTTGTTTTAAAACTTTCGCAACTACATTTTCCAGGTTTTTGTAATATTAGAACGCTTAAAGATAGAGAAGATATGTTTAGTTGAATCCCTAATCTTCAAGGACCAATTGGCATTTGTATATCCGTGATATACTAACGCTAGCAAAACGGAAAGACAAGTAAAAATAAATGCAGTTGCATATACAAGAATATCTAACCTTTTATTTCGATAATATTTGTTTTTATCACCATGTCTGGTGTTTACTTTTGTCATAAAGGGCCTTAAAAAGGCAGCAGAGAATAGAGAAAAAAAAGAATTCACACTATCTATCTATCTATCTATCTATCTATCTATCTATGTCTTACTTAAATCTAATAATCTGTGTGTGCGTAAATACATCAATAACCCTGTGACCCAATGAGGTAAAAAAGCAATTATTTATCTTCCAACATAATCTCTTTTTGTTATAATAGCACTTAACCGAATCCTGCTTTATTAGTCACTTATATTGAATATTATACACTGAAAAATTCAGATCAAAATTCACCTAATGATATATCATTCCTATAATGACTTGATCTGCTTGGAAACCTGATAATTTTATGTTATTTATTGATCAAATATTGATTATATATCTGGGTATTGTTTCTGAAATTCATGCAAGTCTCTTGTCAGTTAATTGACTGCAATCAACTCTTTGGCGTACTCATAAAATCTATCAAACGTTCACTTGCTTATTCATCTGTAATAGTTGCCAAGACGTATTTTGTTATTACTAGACTCTTTAATGACTGCAACCGAATCTATCTATGTACAAGGGTGGACTGAGCAGTTCATTGGCTGACGTCATATTTGCTATTGATGACTTTTTTGACAAAGGGGATCCAAGCTCTGAAACACTGATAAAAGAAGTGTACGGACTGCATAGGGGACTATGCTGAAAAATAAACCACATTTGGTCACATTCCATGAGAGTATCTTAGTAGGGCTATTAACTTTTCAACCGACCCTCGTAAGTCAGTTCTCATTGACCCCAATCTATCTATCTATCTATCTATCTATGCCTGAGAATGTGTATTCGCGTGTTGTTTTTGTTTTGATTTTTTGCATGTGTTGATAAGCACTCGTGTATTAATTGTATTTTCGTAAAACTATACCTTACAAACGACTTAGTCATTTTTCTATTGAAACGATCAAGGCTCAATTATTTATTCCTTGCATCCAAGCAAATTTGTTTATTATGGGATAGATTTTTCTAAAGAACATTTAATCTGTCTTAAAAATATTGTACGTATGCGCATGCGTGTTGGAGTATCGTGGCTAAACGGAAAATCCTGGAGGAATGAAATTTTTTTATGAATAACAACATGCCTCCATTTGATAACCATTCGATGTCGCTATAGGTCAGAGATCCCGAAGTTTTTCCAAATGAAGGCTACAAAACTAAACTTAAGAGGGTGAAAGGCCACGATTTTAAAAGAACAGAAAAGAAAAGCAGCTCAATTCTCCAGGCAACAATGATAATTTATTAATGAAGCAAATGATGTTGTTTACAATCACAAAAAGAGGTAATATCTGTGTTAAATGAATAAGTTGACCGAAGCACATCAAACAAGTGATGATTTGATTGTTGCAAATACAGCGTATCCTTGATATATTTTCCTTTGGTGGAAAAATATTCACAGCGGTAAACACTGCCAAACACACTCACTCATTGCTGGGTGTGGGAGATGATGTTGGGAAAATATCCAAATGGAAGCACGAGGTCCTTATGGAAATTGAGGATGTAGCAAGAAAGAAACTTGTTCTTAAAATTTTCTTAATACTAAAGATCAATGAGTTTTATCTGCAGTGGCACTTATTGACAGTCAACATCAAAGGGCAAAGAGAAAAATTTGAAAGGTGAATAAAGGGCCGAACGGATGAGCCTTATGTACCACATGTGGACGGCGGGTCGCGGATAGCGAAAACGATGGAAGAACCGGAATATTATGTAGTCTTCTTTGGACTCTTTGTTTTATAATCATGTCATGTTTATATTTCCATAATATTTGATGATTGCATATATATATATATATATACACATATATATATATATATATATATATATATATATATATATATATATATATATTATTAAGAAAAAACACAAACCGGTCACATTAGGATTATAAATTTATTTCCATCCTGTTATGTGTTTTTGAAAAATCAAAAAACAGGAAAAATTTTAACAGGACTTTTTTTTCGTGTTTTTTGATTTTTCAAAAACAGATAACGGGGTGAAAATAATTTTATAATCCTAATGTGACCGGTTTGTTGTTTTTTCTTAATGAAATTATTGCCCTGTAATGTCTGTTAAATTGAGCTCTTTACCAGGAAAATTTAAATGTTCACTCTTCAATAGTTTTTCTTGTCCTGATGGAATTACTCACAACTCCGGTTTAACTGGACCAAATAATACTTATATATATATATATATATATATATATATATATATATATATATATATATATATATATTATTTCATTAAGTTAATGCTAATAGTACGAAAATCGGTACATCGGAACTATATGGGTCCTGTCTAAATTGTGACTAATTTTTGTTTCTTAGCATTCAGAATACCATCCTCTGCTCAAGCAATGCGTCAAATTTAATGGTTGTTCATGTGTTATTGATGCCAAATTTTGTTTACACTTAAATATTGAATATTATTTTTCAGTGAATAGTTTTTAGGAAACTTATTTCTAAACGATTTAAAGCTCATTTGTTTGCACACTGTTAAATGTCTTTAAAGACGGTAATTTATTGTTTACTCACAGTTACAGGGATTCTAGAACTCCTATTTATTGTTTGCACACAGTTAAATGATTTCAAGTATTCCTATTTAGCACAAGTAATTTTATTT
Organism: Sepioteuthis lessoniana; assembly: GCA_963585895.1. Taxonomy (NCBI): domain Eukaryota; kingdom Metazoa; phylum Mollusca; class Cephalopoda; order Myopsida; family Loliginidae; genus Sepioteuthis; species Sepioteuthis lessoniana. The sequence continues at coordinate 39,029,478 of OY757938.1, forward strand.
TATAATGATAATCCTAGTAAAAGATTAAACATTTCAATTTGACTTCGTGTCAGAGTAGAGATGAGAGTAATTATAATGAAGGAGTACTCAATATTTCCTAAACACCAGGACTGGGTCTCACCATCAGATGCAATTTAGTGTCCTATCCAGGACATTGGTTCGGGGAGGGGTCTTTAGCCTACGCAAAGATGCAGTCGGCGTGTTCTAGAGCCCCAGCTGATTGGGCTGTCAAAATTTTTAAAAATATTGTTTATATATGATTTTATATTTCGGGGTTCTATTTACAATATGAATTTAAAGTCACAACGATCTCTAACTTTCTGGCATGCATGTATACAAGTTATCTTCCTTTTGTTTTTATCTTCATCATTCCCTTAGCAAAGAAAGAGGAAAATCCTCAATTGTCGGAGCGGAAAAAACTTTAGGATTCAAGTTTCAATGACGTGAACGACTTTTCGAAGTTGACATTTGAAAATAGACATTAGAGAAAGATAACATATGTGTAGGCATGTTAGAACAACAGAGATCGTTTCGGCATTATATTTATATTATGAATAAGAAATTCTGTCTAGAACTATATAAAAATCAATATATTTTTTTAAATTTGACAAATTACCTGGAAAGAGGAAGCCACAAAAATTAGTCGCGAAAAAAATGTTTTCCTTTTCTTTTTTTTTTTTTAGACACGACTCCCTAGTTCAGATGTGCCTCGAGATCTATTTTTTCTGCTTGGCTCAACGCTTGTAAAGAAGCACTTTTCTTTTTATTTGTTCCTATGTTTGTGGTAACAGTAAAAATCTTTAAATTAGATTCACTTTCTCTTTCAGTTTCGGTTTCTGAGGCTACGGATAAATATCGTTTGGCTCGAAATTCGCAGCTATTTAAAAATAACTAGCATTTTCTTCTTGGATTATTTTTCTCGACTATAATTTTATTCGTGTGCGATGTTTCAACCGTGTAACCTTCGGTCTTCTTCAGTTGGTATTGAATTTATTCAGTTGCTGGCAGACGGCGGTGCTCGATGATCATTAAACATCAAGTATAATTTTTGTTTATCTTTTGAAAATTGTTAAACTGAACTCTAAATCGTTTTAACAAGCAAATTTGTCTTTTTATTTTTATTTTTATTTTTTTCTTAATTAAATTTCCAAATATGGTCTATATCTATACTCTTTATTGCTGATGAAGTCAGCCGAGGAGTATTTTATGCGAGCTACTTTTCCAGGAGTTTTTTCATCAAGGTTTCTCACTGTTTGTTACTTAGACTGTATTCTTTAAGGATCTGCGCGTCCGCATTTTTTATGCATACGTGGTTAGCCATTAAATTTTTTTAAAAAGCCCCTTAAACCTGGGATAAACGTATATATTTTGTTCTTGAATCCTTATTTTTAATAGAAACCTGGTTTCACGTTTTTAGTATCAGCTGCAAGGTATGTTATATGCTCATCGAGAGGTGGTCTAATCTTGGTGAGAATCGGACTATTTCGGGATACTTTCCAGTTGTAACATAGACGTCATCGAAGCTTGATCTCCTCTCACATGTTTTTGATCTTTTGGAGAATGACTTGTTGGATGCGTTGTGTGTGTTTTATTTAATTTAATTTTATTTTTAGTTTGGGTGCTGTGCAATGCTACTGATATCTAAATATAAAAATATGAATTAAAAAAAAAACAACCAACAAATTACAAACATCATTCAAACAAAGGGTGACATGTTGGTTACTCATAAGTGTGCTCCAAAATATCCAGAGGAAAATTTTACTTATAACTAAATTTTGCATTCAAAAATTAATGGTCGTATTGAATATACAGTACAGACAAATGAATATTCCTGGAGTGTGAGAAAAAGATATGATTAATCTGAATTGTTCAATTTGGGTTCTAAAATTTATTTTAGAATGTTGCCAGAACACAAATAATGCCCAAAGAAAAGGATATATATATATATATATATATATAAGTTGTTTGAGCGGATATCACGTCCCGGTATTTTAGCCTTTTCAAAAAAGGATATTTCTAAAAATTTAAGGTTATTTTAGTGTTCGCCAATGGTCCGAGAGACCGCGTTTCAATCCCAGGTCGAGTCACACCAAAGACTTTAAAAATGATACTTGATACCTCCTTGCTTAACGCTCAGCAATATAAGGTACGTATCTAGGGTAAAGTGGAGCAATCCAGGGAATGGAGTGGCGCCCTACCCTACACCTCGGTGCAGTAGCTATTGAAAAGGGAGCCCTCTGGTCGCCCTCGACTACGGTCGCCAACTTTACTTCTACTTATAGAGGATGCCATGAAAGACATTATATGATCCGAGAAAATATGGCAAGAAGATCTGTGAAATTGGTGTATACTATTTGGAATTACTTTTTCAATAAGACAGTTTATTAAAAAGTCTTTGACCTTCTTACCATATTTTTCCAGATCACATTAAGTCTCTCATGGAATACTCTATAAAAAACCTAAAATTTTCAGAAATATCCATTTTTGAAAAGGCTAAAATATTGGGTCGAGATCTCCGCTTAAACAAACCTATGTCAAACAGAAAAGTCGAAAAACTAAGGAAATATAAGGTTCGAAGAAAAGAATGTGCCTAGAAAAAAATGTATCAAAAATATATAAATATGCATGTGTGTCCAAAAATAGATATGTCAACCAAAAGGAATATATATATACATTTATATATCGTTGTCGGTCCAACGAGAGAAAAGTAAATATTCTAAATGAATAGGTCTGTAAATAATTTCAAATTTAGTATTGTGATCTTTATTATTTCATATGCGTACTTTTGCTCTACACGTGTTTCGGATTTATTCAGGAGATATAAATAGTTAAGTTAAATTACGGCTGTTCTTTTTATAATAAATATTTTTGATTTTGCTTCTTCATTCCAGATTTTGAGTCAGTGAATGTCCCATTGAAGATAATTCTCCGTCAAATCTTTGGTCTATGCAAATGTTTGTTTTTAAATATTTTGTGTGGATGTACGTTATGTATTCTTTCTGTGTGTGAGTATACACGCATACATGTACTTAAACTCATGGATAAATACACACGTACACACATATATTTTCGAGGGTATTGGTTTGATTTTTCCTCTTGTATATATATATATATATGCCAAGAAAATGGAAACGTGTGATATTACTATTGAGTAGTTCTATCTTATCATTTGTTCAGAAATATTCCAAAGCAGCGTTTGATATTTCGAGCCATATCCATTTCTCTTAGTAAATGGTATAAAAAATCAGTCTATGATTAAAATTTGAGAAAAGAACTTTAAGTTTATACTTCAGTAATTAAGAGAATTCAGATTCCAACAGTTTGGTGGGTATTGTATAAGCTTCTGGCAAAAGAACACCGGCAACTACGACCTGACCGATAAAATAAAACGCAGCGGTCGTTTCGATACTGCTATATGGATGCACCATATGGATGCTAACTAAATATATGGAGAAAAAACTTGACGGCAATTACACAAGAATGCTACAAGCTGTATTGAACAAGTCCTGGAGGCAACACTTCGCAAAACAGCAGCTGCACAGCCACCTACCACCCATCACGAAAACTATCAAAGTTAGATAAACCAGACATGCGGGATACTGCTGGTAAAGTAAGGACGAACTCATTAGCGATATACTCCAGTGGACCCCTTCACATGGACAAGCAATGGCAGGACGACCAGCTAGAACCTATAGACAACAGCTCTGTGCCGATGAAGACCTCCCGGGAACGATCCTATTTACTCGACCCCTCCGCTCGGGCAGGATATGACACAAGGTCAATTTTTTAAGCGGAGTTTAACAGGTTTGAATTCAGATTTTTCCTTCTCCTAGACTAGTTGCCTAACCAAGGCTGAAGAACCTAGTCTACCCTACTATTTATCCATAGCTTGAGGGAGAATAATTGGATTCATACCTTTCCCAAGGGTATTAGTGCTACGTGAAATGCAATCAGTCTTGTCCAGGAATTGAACTCGTATCGCCGTGTCCATATCCTGTGACGATAACCATTACACCATGGGCACCTCCCGGGAACGATGGACGATAGGGACGGGTGGTGAGTGAGTCAGGGAGATCCATTCTAGCAGCATGACATAATGATGCTGATGATTTTGAAACAATTTGTTTTGCTTTTTTTATCACTAAAGCAAAAGTAAAACTATTCTTGAAAACAAGTTTAAATAAATCATTCTAAAAAATTCGTATATTTTTTCATAGAATTGTATTCTTATCATACATCAATAAAATCTTATTCACCAGTGAAACAACTTGTTATTTTTGATACTTTGAACATTGAAGACCTTGAAACGTAATGCCCTTTGGGTGGGTAATTGAACAAGCCTCCAACCCCAAATAGAAGATATTTCAAATCATCATCATCGTAGCGTGCCGACAGCATGGATTCTTTTCTCATTCTCTCTTACCATCCGTCCCTATTGGTCATCAAACTTGATAAGTTAGACGGCATCCGGTGTCCACACAGAGCTGTTGAACATAAGTTTTTACAAGTCAACCAGCACTGGTGTGTCCATGTGTTGGAGTCCATGACAGAAAGTTGCTTTTCAGTATGTCATCCTTTCCCCAACATGTCCTCTCTTCTCCAACATGTCTGTCTCCTGCGTTTTTCTTGGATAGTTTGCGAGGTGGAAAGAACAACTGCCGTTTTGTAGGTTTCTTTTTCCAGGATTTATTCAAAAGAGTATGCAGCATTGCTGTGTCGTTCCCATTTATCTTTTTCTCAAGCGGTTCTTTAGAGTCCAACCGGTGCAACTGTTTAATAGTACTGCACAGTAACAGCTTGGGAAATTCCCGTTTTATTTTGTTTTAAAAATGGTTATTCTTTTCAATCAATTTGAAAGTTTTATGATAAAACTTCCGAATTAATTTAAAAGAATACTCTTATATTTTATTCAGTTTATTGTATTAACATAAACCATTTCAACTAATTTTCACGTAATTTTCGCAATATCAAATCAAACCGGTCGCTAATGATTTATTGAGATTGAATATCTTAATAAAATAACACACTGAGTTTAATGTAACTTGGATTTCAAGGGTTAAAATGCTATTCGCAGTTGGCATTTTATCAAAATAATTACACTGGTTTACAAAAATAAATTTTTGGTCTGAGGCAAGAATGGGGATAGGTGTTTTTTGTTAATTTGGGTGTGCTGAATTCAAATTTATAAATAGTTTTGCTCTATCTCCGCTAGTTTTCTGGCTTTTAAATAGTCTCCTTTTAGTATAAACAGAGAATATATGTGCATATTTCAAGAGTTGCAGCAGCTTATAACAGATAAAACAGGAAGTGCCCGTGGTGTAATTGTTATCATCGTAGGAAATGAACACGGCGACACGAGTTCAAATCCTGGGCAAGACTGATTGGATTTCACATAGCACTAATACCCTTGGGAAATGTATGAATCCAATTATTCTCCCTCCAGCTATGGGTAAATAGTAGGACAGACTGATTTCTTCAGCCTTGGTGAGGCAACTAGTCTAGGAGAAGGACAACTCTGAATTCAAACCTGTTAAACTCCGCTTAAAAATTGACCTTGAGTCATATCCTGCCCGAGTGGAGGGGTTGGTAAATAGCATAACAGATAAAACAGGATAGATAAAGAACACTGATAGAATCAATATACTTGGATTACACAATTACACAATTCATAGCACCACAGACAGTCAAAAGTGTGTTTTCTTAGAAGATCTGGTGTATTTTGCCTCCGGGATGTCACGCAAGAGCATCCAGCAGAAGTCTCCCATCATGCCGGGGTTCAATTTGTCTTGTTAGTTGCTCTCCATCTTCGTAATGTCTTAGCGGAATCTTTCTCAATGCTCATCACTCACTGCTCCAAGGTTTGGCGGGAAGAAGTTGAGGTGGGAATGGAGAAAATGAATCTTGAGTGACATTCGGCACCCCATATCCCCGTAAGACTTTAGCAACTTCTCAATACAGGCTTGGTAATCTGTTTATCTGTGCTATATAAATAGTTCTCTGTGCTATATAAGTTTTTGTGATAGTTTCATCAAATTAGATACAAATTAGGCTCTCTTAATCTTTATGAGAGAAAGATTATAGATGAAATGATATTTCAGCAAAATTCGAATTATAAATTCAACTGACTACGACACATTTTATGTTATCAAAGAAAGTTTAAGATTCGAGTGGTCTACATTTTGATCAACCAGGAATTTTTTAAACAAAATTCTCATGTGATTACAGAAGTAAATAGGTTAGATAAATATAATCAAGTAGAATTTTGCCCTGTCGGCTGGGACTGTAGAATACACCGACTGCATCTCTGAAGAGGGGTAAGACCCCTACCAACGAGTGTTTTGGATATGACACTAAACAATCTGATGGTGAGGTTCCAGTAATCCTTGAGTTTTGGGAAATGTGGATTACCCCTTGATTGCTATCGCTCCCAAGTCCACTCTGGCCCGGAGTGGTGGCATTTTATAGGGTCCTATCTATGTTCAAATAGAAGTAAACTGTGTACTTGTGCTAAACTGAATTGCTTGAAATAGAACTGTTTTTGTATGCTAAACTGAAATGTTTGAAATAGAACTGTTTATATGTATAAAAAGGGATTTGGCATTAAATAACCTACTATGGTTGATGTGCCATAAAACCCAACCCAACCAAACCAAACCAAAGTATTGTAGATAGTTCTCACAAATTACAGGATTATTTACGTTTGTCTGCTGGAGAAGCAGGGACGAACTCATAAGTGATGTACTCTTATGGACCCCCACACATGGCCGTGCAAAAGCAGGACGACCAGCACGAACATACATTCAGCAGCTATGTGAGGATACGGGATGTTGTCCTGAAGACCTGCCTGGGGCGATGAACGATAGGGAGGAGTGGCGAGAGAGGGTCAGGGATATCCGTGCTACCAGCACGACATGATTATGATGATAGAGTCAAGGTTATGACATTAGTTGGGTTGACATGTTTCATCATTGGAGAACATCGAAACAGAAGTAAAAGAAAAGAAAAACTGTGAAAAGAAGAGAGAGAGAGAGAGAGAGAGAGAGAGTGAGAGTGAGAGAGAGTGATACAGAGAAGAGTAATGACGAGGACATAAAAATTATAATGAGAGAAGGAGAAAAAGAAAAAAATAGATAGGGAGTGAGAGAAAAATAGAATGAAAAAGTAAAAAACAAAGTGATGCAGTAAAGAGGGAAGACAGATACATGTATAAGTTTTCGTGAGAAAAGAAAAAAAAAAGAAAGTTAGCATGTAAAAGATAAGAATTAAGTAGTATAGACTACTAAAATTACTCCCAACTTCATTTTTTTCTCATGTGTGCATATATATAAATTTTATATCTAATCTTTCCTTCGGTTGGTGTGAAAAAACCCAAATTATACAATTTGCAAATTCCACAAACTGATACCAGGGGAAAAATTCAGTGAAAAAAACAAAAGACGAAAAACACACGTGCTACTTGAAAATAATCAAGTGGCACGTATGTCTTGTCAAAAGAAAAAAAACACTGACAGAATTACTTAAGCTAAAACGTAATAAGTACTCAAAACACGAGATAGAGATAATATCATTAAAAAAATTCCTACGTTGCCAAGAACGAGTCTACCAAGGTTTCAGATATATATATATATATATATATATATATATATATATATATGTGTGTGTGTGTGTATGTGTTTCTTTGGTTTTAACTAATGCATTATTTTAGCATGTCATTGTTTTCTTCATTATTTCCCAAATAGGAAGTTTACATTACGTAGTGGCCAATGATATCTTAGTAAAGTAAAATAAAGTTGGCGATCTTAGTCGAGGGGGACCCGAAAAGTTCCCTTTTCAATAGCTGCTACACTGAGGTGTAGGGGAGGGCGATACTCCTTTCCCTGAATTGCTTCACTTTACCCTTGATATGTACCTTATAATGCAGAGTGTTAAGCAAGGAGGTATCAAGTACCATTTTTCTTTATAGTCTTTAGTATGACTCGACCTGGGATTGAACTCCGGTCTCCCGGACCATTATCGACTGCACCTATTCATGAACCGGCAACATTACCCTTATTGTATCTCAACTCCCCGCCTCTAACAAAGGGAATTGAATTTTTCTTTAAAATAAGGCAAATATATTTACTTAAAATTGTGAACTATTAAAACTGAGTTGTCCATTTTTCTGTTCAAGATTTTTGTAAGTTTTTAAAGTTTTTCTTTCATTTGTTTTTGTCAGACATATACATTGCTGTTTGTTCCACACATTTTTAAATAGCAATTGACTAATTAGAATGTTATTTATCGTTTAAATTCATCTAAATTTTAACTTGCCCAGTCACAGTTGCTTTGGATATGCCAACTGTATCCTTTGCAGAGGAGGTTAGATCCCTACCCCAACCTAAGAAGAGTCAAAGCTAAGATACTAAAACTGCCCCAGAGAGTAAGGCTCAAGTTCTAGAGAACTGGAGAGAGTAGAATATTCCTTCTTTGCCATTATTTCCAGGTTCCCTGGAGTGGTAGTACCTGTTAAGATGCCACCTATTGGTCAAATAGATGTTTTTTTTAATTGATGCTGTGTGTCTCAAAATAGATGCAACCTATTAATATGATAATGATTTATTACTGAGACAAGTGCAATGGAAGTCATTTTGAACACATAGAGTAAAAAATATATCTTTTATGCTAGAGACATGCAATCAATGTTTTGTTTAATTATTATTATATAAGCTTCCAGGATATGAAATTTTTGTTTGAGTTTCTTGTCTCAGTAATAAATCATTATCATACGAGAGGGTTGCATCTATTTTGTGACAGTTTTGAATGATTTTATCTCCAAAGAAGTTGTGACGTCAAATATTATTTCCACTGTTGTCCAAGACATTGTGATCTAAGATTCACAGTTGTTAAAGAATACTATTTTCAAATCTGAAACAAAAAAGAACACATTAGTATTAGCAGTCACATGGGTCCCTTGTATATTGAGACACACTATACTTGGAACCAGGTAAATGTGTGCAAATAAATTATCATATAAAAAGTGTGATTAAATATATTTTATAAAAATCAGGTGACAAGTCTTACTGCAGTTAGTAGCTATATGATAATCTACCTGTAATGTCTTTCACGAGTATGTCATTGACTTTTCATCCCAGCGTTTTTTAGGTAGATCCTTCGACTGACATCGTTAGTTTTCGGTGGTTATTGTTCAGAGGATACGTATATATACGAGTTGTACCTGTCGAAATTTCCCTGAATATATGCATTATCATGATTTGATTTGGTTTATTTATCAGTATATATTTAATATCAAAATTTGATTTATAATAATCAATATTTATATAAGAGAATTCGCCGCGCGTAGCGCGGCTTTGCGCAAAGTTCTGCTGGTGGCTTGGTCGCTTCGCGACAGGCTCCCTACACTCACACCCTTGACCGCTTTGCGAAGGGCTCGCTGCGCCCGCAACCTCACGATACAGTGTTTTAACTCTTGTCATATGAACTCATAGACATTGCCTCCAAATGAAATATTGAAAGGTATTCCTGCTATTGTCTTTAGCCTAAAAATTTAAGTTTTTAAAAACATTTTCTAGTTTTAATACATGTAGAATAGTGTTTTAACTAAGAATAACCCTGTAAACAAAATTCCTTGCAACTTTAGAAGTTTTTCCATTCTTGTTTCTTTTAAGAACTTTGATTTGACAACTGCCAAGATTTGACTTACAAAGACTTGTTTGTCAGGTTTGCGTCGGCCAGATTTTACCAGTAATCCATAATTCATTATTTACCTGAGAGCACTTAGATCGAGCATCTTGCATATTACTTTCTGTCAAATACATATTAACTATTACATTGTTAAAGACTCGCATCACACACACACACACACACACACATATATATATATATATATATATATATATATGTATACCATTATAAAACTTAGTTATTATTGTTTACTTTTCACCTGGTATCCTGTACTTTTATCCCGGTATCTCATTCCGTTAATACATCGACCTTCATCTAACTTTTTGCTTGTTTATTTTTCCATCCAGTCATGGAAGATGACTTGTCCATTAAGAGAAAAAAGTAACAAAATTTCCGCTAATCGAATAAACCGCTTAATAAATAGATTTTCAACATTCAATTGCATTTATATTTTTTAATCGCACTTTTTTTATTCATATATAATAAACATTTGTTTGCACACAGTTATATGGTATTAAGAATTTTAATTTAATACAAATAATTTACACTCATTTATATGGCTTTACTTATTGCTATCCAACTCTTATAATTTTCGTAACATTCATTTGATACATAGATCGGACCCTAACATGTACTGCCCCTTATTGTGGACATGGGAGTAATGGCAATGAAGAGGGTATTCCTCAAAGTCATCAAACTAAAGCCTTGCAACCAAATTCAATTTGGTCGTACCCTGGAAGCCCCCTTTTTATGGTAGTAGTCTGGAGACTTATCCTTTTTCCAGCAAATGTAGTCAACATATTCTAAGCTCTACTGACAATGCCTTGGCTGGGGCAACTAGTCTAAACAGATCACCACCCTATCGACCTGTCATGGGCCATAAACTTGTCCCTCAAGCAATCGTCTGTTTAATAGATAGCACTGAAAAGAATACGTAGTCTTAACTTGGGATTTTCTACTGAGAAAAAAATGCTCACATAAGACCAATTATCAATAAAAAATAATCTGATTGCGCTGTTATGCATAAAAGACCTACGAAATAAAATCCGAGGTAGTTTTTTTTATGGAAAAACTATTTTTCACAACGAAATAAAACTAAGATTAAATATCCTAAATGAATGTGTTGAAGCTTTTAAAACGTAAACAAATATAAACAAAAGATTATCATTTATCCTTAACGGATGTATTCAAACGTACTCATCGTGGGTGTTATTATAGCCAACGTTTCTCCTTTTGCACCCTCCAGGTTTCTCCTTTGTAGATAACCTGTTGAAAATTCCGAACTGAACTCTTTCTTGAGAGTTGCTGAGACTTCTGGCAGGAATACTTAAAACGACTTCTAAGAAAGACTATACTCTGACAATAAAAATGAATACGTTTCTTTTAACATTAAAAAATGAATTTAAAACTTAATAATTACCAAGCTTTAACCAAAAAAAAAATGAATTGATACAAAAATATCTACTATAATTCTAGATGATGGGAGGTAATTATTAAAATTCCTAAAATAATGTCTTCTGGATTTTGCGTTAGCATTAAAAAGACAGTTGGCTAATGAAGACAAAAAGTCATTTTTTGCATCAAATGTTTATCAAATAGTAATCACACACACACACACACACACACACACACACACACACACACACACACACACACACACACACACACACACACACAACTAAAATTATCATTTCCTTATTCAATTGTTACAAGCAATTTCATGCGTTAAAGAAATGACAATCAGCAGACAAGACTCCTGTCTGATGATCGTAATTTTCTTTTAAGGATTATTTTAGTTTTTATGCTACTCTGCTTGCCAGTGTCCGAAGACTTTATTTTATCCAGCGTTCTTGAACGTCTTTTTATCAATTAACTTTATTTTTTCAGATCGCATTTTATATCAGTTTAATATATATATATATATATATATATATATATATATATATATATATATATATATATATATATATTAAACTGATATTATCATTCAAATTTAACTCTATAATTGTTTGTCATTCCTAAAATCTTTACTCTATACACTAAAATGTTGAGCAATAGAGCCATATATGTCAAGTATAAAATAAGATGATAATAAAAAAGAACAAAAACTTAGTTTCCCCCGTGTTCAGCCTCAAGTTGACCTGCACAATATATATATATATATATATATATATATATTATATATATATATATATATATATAACAGTTACTAAAACAATGGTACAATCATTTATTAGTCAACCAAAATAACTGTATATTATTCTTTAGACAAACACTGAGGTTTTTACTAAAATGCATCTCCCACTAAAAAAAGAAATATTTCTTTGTAAAAATTCGATAGAGAACGCCATACAAAAAGTTTGCTCTCATTCTGACAAGGCACAAATTATAAAAAAAGAAAGGGACGTCACAAGTCTTTTTATGTTTTTTTCACCTTACCCATATGACCTTCTTTACTCAATTATCTGACTATACAAATCAGTCGCTGGGAATTTATTTCTACAATATTCCATCACCATTGTCCTGTAGGATACTTTGGAGTCTTAAACCTAATGTCGTTTTGTCTGCCTCTTTGGCCGAACCAGAGAATATGTATTTCACTATTAATAGTATAATCAGCTTGTAAACTTTCTGAATTTCATAGACAGACACTTAAAGAAAGCCAGAGAGTACGATGGCTGAAACATTAGGACAATAATAACGACCAAAATGAAGACATTGTCAATATATATCAGTAAATAATGCTAATAATTCTTCAGCTCAGAGATTCCGGCAATATTTACCTTTGAATTGTTAGCTATTTTTTGCTGTTATTTCACTTTATATTAGTTACCAAACGTTTCGTTCGCTGATATTTCCACCTCAGGCGGTTCGTCCGCGCTCTGATTTTAAAGACGAAAGTAACTTCCTATATATAATTTTAAGGAATGATTAATTGATTTTAACGGCATGTCAACTTGTCTAGGGCTGTTTTATGCCAAGTGGTGTCGGAATCACATTCATTGTATGCTTATTCGCATATTTTTTGTAATTGTTTCTACAAAGAAAAAATCATTTGTTTGCACACTCAGTTATATGGTTTCAAGTACCTTATTACAATATTCCTTAGTAAACGATTATCGCTTTAATTATTCTTAATACAAATCATTTACTGTTATAAGGTTTCAAGTATTCTTGTCTAATACTAATAATCTTTAAAAAGATTTATTTAACCCATAAATAGGACCCTAACAGAATGTACCTGGAATTAATGGTAATGAAAAGCTACTTCATAGGAGCCTTAGCATCAGATGCAGTTGAATGCAGGACATTTCTATTTAGTAGTGTCTTATCTCTTTGCAGATTATTCAGTCAGTGTATTCTAAGCCCTGTTTACTGGGGTAATATAATTGTACTCAAAATAATATATATATATATATATATGTATATAGTATTTTTTTAATTACATTACGCAAGTTATTTTGTCTTTATAATCAATGAACGGCCGAAATACCCAGTGCCAAAACGTCCTAAAACTGTTTATATGTTTCCTTTTCTTTTTCCTTTTCTATAGCTTCAGTCTCATCTCCAGTGCTATGTCCAACCTGAAATATTTCTAAAACAAACGTACAAATTAACAAAAACCTAAAAAATAGTGACTAAATTGCCAGTCGAATTTCCGGGGAAGAGTATTCATCCGAAAATTATGTCTCAACCGAAATTTTTTACACATTCATTTTAACTTATATAGTAAAAAATAAATTTTCACAGGTTATTTTCTAATTCTCATCCTCGTACTTTAGCCTCAATCTTTCAAAAATCGAATTCTCTCTCTTCCTTTCCATATCAAGCCGATTTTTCTTTCTCCTCATTTGGCTTATTTCATTTCACTGGCGGTTGCCCTCTGAAATATTTAAGCAGAGATTGATTCATAAAGGAAAAAAAAAAGCCCCCAAAAACAAAAAGCAAAGTGTATGGGACTCAAATGACTTTGATATCATGGTTTTATCTTTACTGTTTCCACTATATACAATGAAAACCTTTCAAGGTCAGGTAAACAAACTTTATATATATATATATATATATATATATATATATATATATATATATATATAACCAGTATATATACATATATATTACATTATATATATATATATATATATATATATATATATATATAACGAGTATATATACATATATATTATATATATATATATGTATAAATATATATAACGCGTATATATATATATATGTATATATATATATATATATATATATATATATATATATATATAACCAGTATATATACATATATATTACATTATATATATATATATATATATATATATATATATATATATATATATATATATATAACGAGTATATATACATATATATTATATATATATATATGTATAAATATATATAACGCGTATATATATATATATATATATATATATATATACTCGTTCACTGAACAATCTTTTAAAAACAATTTTTCACCTCGAAAACGATAGGTCGTTTATAACATATGTGTTTTTGAAATGTGGAAACTTACCTTGTTTCTAGTTTCGTGTACTTTTTGTTGTGGTTAAACAAATATTCTAGTTAAACATGTTATTAATTTCGGGCAAGCTTTATATTGGATTATTATGGTCTTTGATTAGATCACCTGAAATAGTTTAGAATAAATATCATATAACTGTGTGTACCCAAAATTCTTAGGAAACAACAACACAAAAAACGTAAATAAAATCGTATACTGAACGTGATACTCATAAATCTGGACATAGACACTCTAAACTAGTTGACATGCCATTAAAATCAATCATTAAACTTAATGCATTAAAAAATACTTCTTTTCTAAATAGTCAGTCTATATAAAACAATGAAATGTGTTCGTTTTATATTTACTTTTCTTCTTTTTCTTCTCTAGGATCAGTAGGCTGTCAACCCAAATTTTTTTTATGTGTGAGTTTGTCTTCCACAAGCAAACAACTAACCATTTAACATGATTTTGTCTTTCTATTTTCAGCATTGGAAACGTACTTGAGATACTGAAGTGGGTCTAAATTGGTTGTGGCGAAACTTAAATAAAAACTAAAAAAAAAAACAAAAACAAAAAAAAACAACAAATAAACGCTCTAATTCCTGCGGCTGCTGACCTTATTTTGCGAAGACATTTTTTTAAAAAGAAACGAGCAAAACCAAAATACAGACCCTTAACCCTGCTTCCCACAAAAAAAGCATCATCAAAAGATATCCAGAAACGGAAAATATATCTATCTATCTATCTATTTATCTATCTATATATATACATATACATATATATATATATATAGATAGATAGCGAAAAAGCACACAGATCATCATCTTTTATTGCCGATATCCATAATCTTCATTGGTTGTTCCACTCTATTTTACTAAATTTTTAAATAATTCACTAGCCGTGACCATTTTCTTTATCTCTTCCTACGGCTTTTAAAAAAAACATTTTTAAAAGCCCTGAAGAAACCTTGCCTCCAACTTGGCGTCAACCCTCTCCCTGTATCTTCTCCTTCCATCCTAACATTTCTTTTTGAAAACTGCAGTCACTAAAAAAATCTTGCATGACTCGTGGACTTGCTTGCAAAACTATTTTGTTGACACAAAACATGTCGGATCGAAACAGTGAAAGTGGAAGTGAGGAGAAATACGAAAAGCTAAATGGCAAGGGGGAAGACATTTGTCGGGATTTCTTGCGCAATGTCTGCCGTCGGGGTAAGCGCTGCCGATACCGACACCCCGAGGCTGGCGAGGCTAAAGAACTGGGCAAACAACAGGAGTACACTTTCTGTCACGACTATCAAAATACCGGATGCAGACGGCCGAATTGCAAATTCTTACACTGCACCCGTGAGGAAGAAGAATATTACAAGCAGACTGGTCAGCTTCCGGTTCGGCTACAACAGGCAGCAGCCCTCGGTATCGGCGTTGCTCCCCACGAGCTACCTTTACTCAAGGGCGAGATCCCTATCTGTAAAGATTATCTAAAGGGCGAGTGCAAACGTGGGGCGAAGTGCAAATTTCGACACCTGTCTGTTGCCGAATATGAATACGAATTGCGTAAATCAGCCAACGACCATCGGAATAACCACCAGACTCAGAATTCGTACGACCCAGCCGAAGACGATTTTGATCGCTTCGACAATCGCTTCGACTATGGCCACAGCGCTTCGAAAAGAAGACGAGCTGATCTGGACAGCTTTCCTACAATCGTTTGACACCCGATACTCGTCAATTCGTCCGCTGAGTTATCAGCTTCTGGATGAGGAGAACAACATGCTACGGCGCAAAGTGGAAGAAATGAAGAAACAAGTCGCCGACCTGACCGCAGCCAACGAGGTTCTCCTGGAGCAGAACGCACGTTATCGCGTCAGCAAATCGAACCATGTACAAACAATTAATGTCCCCGTAAGCCAAGCGCTGTCTGTGGGTCAGACCCTGGCGTCTGCTGGCGTAGCGACAGCTGGGGTCGCGCCAACCCCCAGCCAGCAACAGTTAAATCACATAAATAACAGTCTGGCTCAGCAAATGGCGATGAACAATGACCTAGTATCCCAGCATGCAATGCAACAGCGCCTCGCGAGAGAACAACTTGGCCCACCTCCTGCGCAGTGCAGCTTACCTACTCAGTCATTGAACCCTTCAGTTACAATTAACCCCCCCACTATCGTGCCTGTTTCTCTACCACAGACTAACATTTCGGCCGTTTCCCTCTCCCAGGCATCACTCCAGCAGAGTTTGCCTGCTTCAGTGAGTCTTGCGCAACGTAGTCCCCATCAAAGCTTAGCCATGTCTGCACAAACCTCTCCCTTGGTTTCTTATCCTATAGTATCACAAAGTATGCGGACTCCTGTTCCTCAAAGCAGCTTGGCCCACTAAGCGTACCCTTAGTGTAAGTATTCTTTACTGACAAATTTGTAAAATTTTTTTTTACCAACTCCCAATTTTTTTAAATTAAAAAAAAACATTAAGAAAACAAAGCAAAAAAAAACATCCAAATAATATCACAAAAAAACAATAACAAACTTTCTTTAAAAAAAAATTATAATATTTTTTTCCTAAAGAAGAAAAATCTTTTCTTTAAAAAAAAATAAAAATAAAAAAAGCAAAAAACTCCCACTATTTTTAACCCCTATATATATTTTTTTCTTATTATTCTTATTAAATTCTGCGTCCTGCTCTTGCTAAAGACCTGGAAAGCAAAAAAAAAAAACAAAAAATACAACCTTCCTTTACACCCAAACCTCTTGCAGCGCTGCTGCATCTGCCTGTCCGCTGCTGCTGTCCGCTGCCGCTGTCCGCTGCTGCTGCTGCTGCTGCTATTGTGTTTCATTGTTTGTCGCTTCTTGTTCTTTTTCTATTTCTTTTTTTTTTTGGTTGGTTATTATATATTTAAAAAATAATTAAAGAAATTAAAATTAATTTTTATGCATTAAAATATTATTATTATTTTTTTTAATTTTTATTTTTTTAAATTACTGTTATATTGTGGTTATTATTATACATGTTACAGGGCCAATGGATATCATTTTTTGCTGCAAAAATCAGGTATTTGGTTCATCTTCAAATCTTGTTTTAAAACAGATGGGGCCTTTGTTTTTTTTTAAATTATCCAGCATTGATATTACTTTTCCACAAAACAAACCAGATTATATATATATATATATATATATATATATATATATATATATATATATATATATATATATAAAATGTACATCAAATTAAAAATATTTACATATATGTATGTGTGTATTTAAGTCAGTGGTTCTCACACTGTGTGTAATGGCTCAACAACATGTTGCAACTATCTCCCCAGTGTACCACGTAATTTTTTTTCTAAATACGCAAACATGAATTTTGAGCCTTGAACTACTCCACTGTATAAACATTTTTTAATGGAGTACAGAATCATTTTGCTATATATATCAAATAAATATTTTTTGGTGTGCCATCAGACCAAAGTTTGGGAACCACTGATATAAGGGTTGATGTTTTTTATTGGATAGGCATGAGCAAGCAGGTGCCGAGAACCACAACTTCCCCTGTGACCTATCTGAAAAGTAAAACCAAAGGAGGCCTCAGAATACATGCAGTGTTCCAAAATTAATGCTTCCTATTTACATCCATATAAACAACAACAGATACAGTGAAACTGTTGGATAGAGCAAGTTTTCAGCTATAAAGTACTATTCTATTTCATAGTTATCACCCTTGGTAATGCATTGTCACTAATAATTAAGAAAAGTCTGCATGCTGCATTGGAAAAAATCTGTGCCAATTGAGGAGACCTTTTTTTTTTTTTTTTTACAGTAGCAATCATGGCATTTTTATCAAGAAAATGTTATCTGTATCTTCCCTCTTTCACTGGCCAAATGCAAGTGAATGAATCGATCAGGACACTTTTCAATTTCATGAATTGATAACTGTGTTAAATGTGGCTTTGCACTAAGATTACAGTCATGATTTTGGAAACATATTTACCACTGCCTAATCGTGCTCATACCCAGAGTTCAGTTTCTTTAATTATTTATCAATTGCCAATGGATACCATTTTTTTTCCGTACAAAGGAATTCCACAACATATGTCTGTCTTTTTTTTTGTTTTTTTTTAACCAGACTGTTTCATAGCAGCTATTTGTAATTTGTCTCCCAAAAAAGTGCAGGAAGGTTCCATATCTACTTCCATACTACCAACATCCACCTCTGACTTTGCAAGCCAACATAATAAAATAGGAGGTATTACTTTTTGAGCTACTAACTGAGGAGCATGGTATAATAGCTCTTCTTAAGTGCTGGCAGAAAAGCATTGCCAGAAGTGGTGACTATGTTGAAAAAAAATGTTTTCTTTTTTTGAAGTTGAAAAATAGATTTAGCTGACAGTATAAATGCTCTCCTTGTTACTGTTTTAGTTTTCAAAGAAATAAATGGGAAGCATTACTTTTGGAGCATCTCCTGAATGAAATGAAAAGATATAAGTTATTGAAGCAATTCAGAACTAATGAAAAATCCTCCCCACAAAAAGTAAAAATTTTAAACATATACCAGAACGTATTTTTGTTTATTATATAAGGATTTTCTGGGACTAGTTTCCTCATCTTCCAATGAAAACGACACACCCCACCCAATAGATTGAATATAATGGTTCTGCTCAAAATTCGCAGGAGGTTTCAGACACCTAAAGGAGACCAAAGAATACAATGGACAAAATGGGACAATGACGACTGAGATGAGAATGCTAGTCTGAGAAAAATCATATTACAATAATAGTTCCCCAGATGAAAAAAAATAAAATAAGATAAAATAAAAATGAAAGATTTTTTTTACCAAAAATAACTAAGTTTGATAGAAATAATTAGGTAAGTGAATAACACAGCATAAATCATTATTTCAAAAACTTATATTTTTACTAATTGCCCTATTACTTCTGCTCCACTCAATATATATGTTTTAACCCTTTCACCACATGTAATTAGAGTCACATTCCTATCACTCTGACTTGTAAATTTGACACAACTTTTTCATTTATTCATTTCTATTTTTTCACCAACTCGGAAATTTTATAAATAAGCTTTTTTTTATTTAAAGATTTTCTAGAAATGTCTTTCTTTTTTCTTTTTGTTTAAACTATCATTTTTTTTTGACAAATGTTGCACAAAGCGACTGAAAATGAAACAGGAGGGTTAATTATTTTCCTTTTAAAATTGTTTATAGAGTTTTAAATGAATATGTATATAAATGAATTTGAATGTGTCAAGGATGTTGCTAACTTAGAAAACATGTTTCTAGCCTTCAAAATTAAATTACTACAAGAGCACTGTTATTTTGGGAGTATTCTAACAGTTCTTTAATACCATAATCAGCATAAAATAAACTCATGAATACCAAAATGTTTCAATTGTTTTAGATCTTTAAAGATCTTAAATTACTAGATGTGTTTATAAACATATATTAGGGTGCATCAAAACATTTTCAATTTTTTAAGTCAATTCAAAATGCACGTAAATCTTTTGAGAGCATCTCCATATGTTTTTGTTTTTTTTAATTATATTATTTTTTTATCTTGATTATTATGTAAGGATCTAGATATGCTAACTTTCAAAAATCCAAGCCTGGGTGAAAGTTTTTGAATGCTAATGAGTTGTTTTCAAGCATTCATTTTAAAACATCCATTCAAGGGACAAGAAACCACCCTTAAAGTGCTTAAACCAGTTTTGGGCAACTTGGTCATTTATGGTTTCATTTTGGTCAACCTCCTGAATTAAATAATGTCTGAAAAGACCTAGGATATCACTACCGGCATCTAATATATTCATATGATCTATGAAATCATAGTCTTTAAAAGTCAATACGAAAAAGTTTTTGAGAAAATGCTTGTGAATATGAAAATAGCTTTGATACAAGTAGGGACATTCATATGTTTGCATGTGTTTATGCATATATATATATATATATATATATACATATAAATATATATATATATATATATATATATATATATATATATATATATATAGAGAGAGAGAGAGAGAGAGGGAGGGAGGGAGAGAGAGGGAGGAGTTTGGAATAAATCTTGTGGTATGAGAAAGACAGACTGTTTGGGAAATCAAACAGCCATTTTTTACAAGAGGTCAGTTATTATCAGA
This sequence comes from Sepioteuthis lessoniana, assembly GCA_963585895.1. NCBI lineage: Eukaryota > Metazoa > Mollusca > Cephalopoda > Myopsida > Loliginidae > Sepioteuthis > Sepioteuthis lessoniana. Next base: position 39,049,829 of record OY757938.1, read on the forward strand.
ATGCCTCTATTGTTTAACCTCTCCCAAAATATGGTAATCTGATTTTTTAAACTGTCTTTTTTCTTTCAAATATATATATATATATATGTATATTTATAACACACACACACACACACACACACACACACACACACACACATGTATATATATATATATATATATATATATATATATATATATATATATATATATATATCAGTGCAAGTCAATATATCTTCCAAACTACCTATAGGTGCATATAAATATTTACTAATCTGAGTTAAATTGGCACATGACTGTCATATATATATATATATATGTATGTATGTATGTATGTATGTATGTATACACACAATATTTTCAGCTACAAAATAGGATAAAAATAAAAACAAGATAAAAATTTACAACAAAATTTCTTCAGGTGAATTAGTATTTGATAAGTTGAATTCTGGCTCACCTGAGGATCAGCAATGTGAAACTTAGGGTCATGAATTTTTTACTGTTATCCTTGTTATATTGCATACTTGTGTATCAAGAATAGTAAAGATTTTGCAGATTAAAAACAATTTTAGCTTTGAATTTTTATCATACATATACGCCATATGTGATCATCTTCTATGATTTGTAGATATGATCCTCTATGACCAGTGAAACCAAGGAGGACTCTTTAAAGCAGAAAGAAACTGGCAGCCCCAATCACAGAATGGATATTGCAGATCGTTTTTCCCAACAGGCATGTTACAATGCTCACAAAACTAGCTGAGAATACTTGTTCAAGATCCGTATATATATATATATATATATATATATATATATATATATATATATATATATATATATATATAACTGAAAAAAACTCAACAACGGTTAAAGTGCAATTCTAAATTTATTTTGATGAAAAATATTATTTTCTCCTCATTAGATGACATACATATATACCAACCCCTACGCTCAGGCAGGATATGACACAAAGTCAATTTTTTTAAAGTGGAGTTTAACAGGTTTGAATTAAGAGTTTTCCTTCTCCTAGACTAGTTGCCTCACCTTGGCTGAAGAACCTCGTCCGCCCTACTATTTACCCATATAGTTTACAGTATATATATATATATATATATATATATATATATATATATATGTAAAGAAAAAGAAAATGCCCTAGTGAATAAAAAAAGGAAGTAAAACAATGAAAGCATTAAGGACCTAGAAAAATGGGTGCACCATTCTTTGGCTCACCCCAAGTTCAATAGGGGTGGGTTTGTCATAGCCAATGGATTTTTTTAATACATATACTGTAAACCATATTTGCAGATCTCATCCCCAGAAGAAGCTTCTATGTCATCTGATGAGGCAAAGATAATATTCTTTATCAAAATAAATCTAAAATGGCACTTTAAATGTCGTTGTGTTTTTTTACAGTTATATATATATATATATATATATATATATATATATATATATATAATCTTACAATTGCATTATATATATATATATATATATATATATATATATATATATATATATATAATCTTACAATTGCATTGTATATATATATATATATATATATATATATATATATATATATATATATATACATATACATATATATATATATATATATATAATATTGCAGTTACATTATATACACGCCATATGTGAGTTTTCTTTTATATATCTTGAAAGGTATATATAATAATAGCCACACATCAAGCACTCCCACTGATCTATATAAAATCCCTCATATATTCTATATAAGAATATTCCACACCCCTAGTCTTTTGACACCTACTGGATATTACTGATACTGATATATATACATACATACATACATACATACATATATATATACATATATATATATATATATATATATATATATATATATATATATATATATATATATATGTATATATACATTGTATTTACTACCATACAAAATGCACTTATAATTTAACGAAGAATATTTAGGAAATAGTTTAATGGAGGAAAAACTATTTTTATGAACTTTGTACTCCTTCCTACAAAAAGTTTTTTTCATACAAGACTCTTCTCTTTTCTGAATAATCTTTGAGCTATACAAATCAACCCTGACTTGAAATATAGGCCTATAAACTTTACTACTGAAGAGAGTAAGACTCTTTAGAATCACAGGGGAAGTTCCAATGGTTTAATGGATAACATTCTGGACAGCAACATTGTGAGTTTGAACTCCATTCATGTTCTAAAATTCACTTTCAGAGTAATACACTTCTTATCCCTTCAGCTACTGGTTAAATAGTACTGCTATTGTTCTTCAACAAAGATAGCATTAAATAACCCATGAAGGTTAATATACTATTAAACAGAATAATCTGAATCCATTCTGAATCACAGGTTCTGTACTCCCATTGCTCTCATCTGAATATTCTAGAGGGTTCAGTGGAATATTCAGGTTATTGTAAAGAGAGTATAGAACCATACAACTAATATTATAAGGATTCAAGGTAAATTCATTGTTGGTAAATTCATCACTGGTACATTCATCATATAGTAAATTTATTGCAGATAAATTATGTATCAGATTAATTGATCTTATTATATAAGGTTTCACTGAGCCAAACTCTAACCCTTTAGCTCAGTTTATCAAATTTTTAAAATTAATGATTAAATTCTGAATTTAACCCGAATAATGTATCAACAATAAGTTTACCATATGATGAATTTACTGATAATTAATTTACTGGAACCATAATTAATGATGCATTATCATTCATATCAATCTTGCGGGGTTTTTTTCATCCGCAACCATATTATTACACTTATAGAATCTCATTACCTGCGCATTTTTTCATGTATTACACTGTTTGATATTAAGATCTGTGACATAACTCAGATGAATTTAGCAATGAAGCCAAATCATCAGAGAACTACACATATCTGTACCAACCCTGAATAAAGTTCAACAATAAAATCTGTAACATTCACTGATTTCTGTCATGTCCATCTTCTAATTAACAGATTGTTACAGCAAATACAATTAAATATGTTTATGACTTGAATAAAAGGCATAAAGAAAATAAGAACATTATTTGTGTTGAAATAGTCCACATGTTTATTTTTGCATATCTAATGATGTTTGTTTTAGAGGATAATGTGTTAGCAAAACTTTTCTTTTGCTGTAGCTATTGCAACCCATCAGTATTCAAAACCTGTTGACTGAAGATTTACAGAGATCTTACTCCAAGCAATGATAATGGATGGATTGTTCTAAAGCATCAGTGTAGCATGATAATCTGATTGGTTTTTTGGTTTGAGTATTTAATCAATGATTCATTTGTACTTATGTATAACTTTGATTATCAATAATAGATTTATGATTGATAATTCTATACACAGGGTAAGTGTGGATCATGCCTTCTTTCCAATATCTAACTAACCAAGAGGAAAAATTTAATAAAAATGTCTTTATAAAATCCTTGTCTGTCATATTTCATGAAACGTGTCTTAAAGAGGATTTGCTGTTGAAATAGGTATATATATATATATATATATATATATATATATATATATATATATATATATATGTTTGCTAATGGTCCTGGAGACCGGGGTTCAATTCCTGGCCGAGTCATACCAACGACTCAAAAAATGCTACTTGATTCCGCCTTGCTTAACACTCGGCATTATAAGGTAAGGATCAGGGGTAAGTGGAAGAATACAGGGAATGGAGTATCACCCTCCCCAACACCTAGGTGTAGTAGCTATTGAAAAGGGAGCCTTACAGTCACCCTCAACTAAGGTCACCAACTTTACTTTACTTATATATATATATATATGACAGAAAATGAAATTGCAACACTGATTAGGGATTTCAATTAATGAAAGGTTAAATATTTAGAAAATTAGTTGATTCCAGTAAAAGATTATGTACATAGATTAATGTAAGTAGCGGTTCTGATTGCAGCAGTGGGTGGATATCAATAGTATTCAGAAATTAAGATCATAAAGAACCCAGATCAAAACCAACACCATCTATCAACGTGTTGCCATTTATTTTCTGTCAGTTTTTATATTTGGTTTGACCAAATATATATATATATATATATATATATATATATATATAAAAGAAAGAGTGAGAGAGAGAGTGAGTTATCTATGGTATGGTAGAGAGATAGACCAGCAAAAAAAAAAGAGAGGATACAAAACATTTTTTGATTTTAGCCTAGTGCAACAGCTAAGTAAAGTCTAGTATATGAGAGAGAGAAAAAGAGAGAGAGAAAGAGAGAGGAAAAAGAGAGAGAGAGTAATGAACTCACAAACAAACAAAAAAGATCATTTAAGTAAATCATAAAAGATATAAAAATGTACTGATTTTCATTCCTATTTGGCATTCCATTACGTTAATCTTATGCCCGACTAAATTAAAAGATATATAATCATGTAACTCGGCCATTGGGCTAATGAATAGAGTGTTCACCAATGGTCCAGAAGACCAGGGTTCAATCCCAGGTATAGTCATACCAAAGACTCAAAAATGGTTCTTGGTATGGCCGTGCTTAATACTCAGCATTATAAGATATAGATCAAGGGTAAAGTGGAACTATCCAGGGTTTAAAGTAGTGCCCTTCCCAACACCTCAGTGAGGTAGTTACTGAAAAGGAGCCTTTGGGTCACCCTTGATTAAAGTCACCAACTTTACTTATATTATTTGGGATCGGTATATTTTTCATGAACCATTTCATAAAAATAGCAAAAAAAAAGAAAATTTTTAATATTTAAAAATTAACTCTTCTTGAATTAAATAAAGACTGAAAATGATCAAAAATATCAATATATAAACCTAAAATCATAACTAAAGGAACTGCAGAACTCTATGGATAAGCATATATATATATATATATATATATATATATATATATATCATAGTCTTTAAATGTGTTCGGGAAATAATCTCTGAAGTAAATGCCTGTAAAAATGAAAATAGTTTTAAACAAACTAATATATAATTATTACACACAGACAAATACGAACTAAAATGTGAGTGTGTATATATAGAAACTAGTTTGTTTATATATATATATATATATATAAACTGAAAGTCACCAAAGATGACTGACTCTGTGTCTATGCTATTCTGACCAATGTTCTATCATTGATATTGAGCACTCTTTATTTATAAATATAGAAAACTATTTATAAATATATATATATATATATATATATATGGATAGACTGAGATTTTGGAATAAATCTGGTGAAATAAAAAATAAAATGACAGTTTGGAAAATCAGATTGACATTTTTCACAAGAGGTTTTTTATTATCAAAATGTGATAAAAAGATACATTTGGATGATGCTAAACCTCTATCAAAATTTGTCAAATCTCATTTTCCAAACTGTCATTTTCTTTCTCATACATATATATATATATATATATATATATATATATATATATATATATATATATATATGTAAGGTTGTATGCTTTCCCTGGCAAATTGTAGGTATATATAATATTTATTGAACTTAGTCCAGTTCATGGGCATATTGTTAGGGCACTGTTTATGAATTCAAAAGTATAAAATAGTCTGAGACTAGTTTGTTAGTCCCATATTTTTGCTGAGATAAAATTGTGTTGCACATATATATATATATATATATATATATATATATATATATATATATATATATATATACATATTGGTTATAATATTAAAGATTTGCACATTTTTTATTAACCATTTTATCAATAATGCTAGGACCAGAAATATATTAATATTTAAAAAGAAACACTAAATTACAACAAAATTTTCTGAACAGATTTAAATGAAAAAATTGATTGTATATATGGATCCAATTTGGAATAAAATGGAACAATATGAGAAATGTAATATTGTATGGAAAATGATGACATGTTTTGCTATAAGAGGAGTGAAATATCTCAATTTATTTTTCTCTACTTACTTTTCTTTTTCATTAATACATTGATATATTTGCACACACACACACATACACACACACACACACACACATATATATATATATATATATATATATATATATTTATATATATATATATATATATATACATATAAGGCTGGTAAAGTTCCTTGAAGTATGATTGGTTAAAAATGTTAATCTACACATTCTTCTTTAAATTTACCTATGTACATATGTTTTCAGCTTCCTTTGAAAGGAAGAAAAAATTGTGAAAATTTTAAAATTGTTATTTGTTAAATGTTTACCATAGCCATCATCAGGACATATTGGAACTCAAGATGATAAAGACATATTTAAAATCAGATACTTAAGAAGTGAAATATTGATTATATTCAACTGATGAGTACACAAATCTTGAGATTTATCGATACATGCCCAATTTATTTGATTTTATATTTATTGTATAAATTCAATGTATGCATGTGAATATATGTATATTAGTTTATATATATATATATGCATAGTAATTTTTAAAATTTAACCATGTCTGACATAATGCTACAGTTATGAAGCACTTAGTGAGACTCAAGCTCACTTTAATGTAAATAAAGTAATGGTCTCTGATACTTGTTTACTAACAATTACATTATGATGAAGAGCTTTTCCTGATATTTACTTGCATAAATCAATAGTGCTTTATATTTACAGGTTTATGGGAACAAATTTGTGCTGAGACAGAGACAGAGACAGAGGAAAATCTATCTATCTATCTATCTATCTATCTATCTATCTATCTATCTATCTATAATATTGTTAGTAATTACAAATAATATTCAAAAAGAGCCCAATATCAAAAAGTGAGAGCTAAATTATTATTTTTGAAAACAATCATTCGAACAATTATTTCCTTTAACTTTCAATCATATATATATATATATATATATATATATATATATTACAATCCTCATACAACTTATATATATATATATATATATATATATATATATATATAATCATCAGACATCTTTTATATACACATATATACATATATGGGATGCAGCATGGTGGATGTGAAATAAGGTGGATGAATCCAAAGTTGAGTCAATGGCATGTTTCACCAGATGCTGGGTGGAAGAACCTCTAAGGTCAATGGCCAGGATCAAATAATTCAATCAAAAACTAATGCTACTCTTCACCTATAGGTGTTGTGTCTATTGATGAAAGAGAAAAAAAAAGTAACAGCCACCAAAATATTACCATGATTTTTAGTTAAAGAAGTCCATTTTATCAGTACAACTTGATGATGATACATGCACACATACACACGCCAACACACACACACATGCACACACATATGCACACGCACACAAACATATGCACACGCTCACACACAAACACACGCATGCACACACACACACATACATATGCACATGCACATATGCACACGCAAACACACATAGGCACATATACACATATATACACACACACGCATATATGCACACGCACACACAAACACACACAGACACACGCATGCACACACTCACCCACATTTGCTCACGCGTTTACACACATAAGCACACGCACACACAAACACACACATATGCACGCGCACGCACACACAGACATGTATATACACATACAAACTTTTTCTATTCTGTATCTTATTATATGCGTGTACAAAAGTATGCAGAAAAGTTCTTAGCCAAACCAAGGCTCAGAATAAACTAAGTGGATGCTCTGCAGAGGAGTAAGACCCACCATATGACACGAAACTTTATCTGGGGGTGAGGCTCCAAATCTGCAACTCTACAAAGTGTGGATTACCCTTGCTATTACACCAGGGTCTACTCTGACCCAAATGTTAGTACCTGCTATCGAAGTGTCAAATTGATTTCTTTAAAGACTGTTATTAATTGATAGGAATACTTGAAACCATATAACTGAGTGCAAGCTAATCATTATAGACTAAGAAATGATTGTAATAGAGCAGTGAAAATAGTTATACGTTTGCTTTATTCAATGGCATATCAACTCCTTATGGGTTGATTTATACTAAAATTTGATTCGTTTGAAAATATTTGATGGAATCATAACTTTTTTTTATTTTAACATTCTTTTGCAATCATTTGTTTAATCATTTTTTTACTTTTTTATCTTTAATAAGAATCATGCAGTTGTTGATTAAATAGCATCACTGCTGTTCTACAAGAATGACTTGAATGTTTATATGCCATTAAAACAAAGACACCAAAGCAAGCCAAATAACCAAACATGCTACCGATCAGGGGGTGTCCTTGTGGTGTGGTGGTTAAATCGCTGGACTGTGGAATCGTAGTTAGCGAGTTCGAACTCCAATCACACTATTACATTCACTTTCGGATAAATACCCTTAGGAAAGATATGCACAATCACTTATCCTCCTAGCTATGGGTTAAATAGAACCACTACTGTTTTTCTACAAGGATAAATTTGGCATTAAATAATCTACAAAGGTTGATATACCATTAAACCAAAGAAACTGAAACCGAAATTGCAATCATTTGTTTACCCTTTTTTGTTGTTTGAAGTACTCTTATCCAATACAAATAATTATCAAACAGATCTGTCAAGCCCACAGATGGGTTCCTAACAGGTACCACAATTCCAGGTCAGAGTAGGCCAGGAGGTAATGTCAATGAATGGAGATTCCACACTCTTCAGAGCTATAGCACCACATGCAGTTCAGTGTCATACTCAAGACACTCTGTGATTAAAATCAAATATTTATAATTTCATATATTGGTATTAGATAACCCAGATATCATTAAACAAACCAAACCAAACCTAAGCCAACCCTTCCACACTACTAGGATGTGGCACAAAGTCAGTTTTTAAAGAGCTATTTACTAGGTTTGAATTCAGAGTTTTCTTTCTCCTTGACTAATTGCTGTATAAAGGTTAAAGAGCCCCGTCTGTCCCACAATTTACTCATTGCAGAAGGAAACAAGTTTGCAGTCAGAGTTTTTTGTTATTGACTGGTTGCTATACCAAGGTTAAAGAGCCCAATCTGCCCTACTATTTTTCCTTAATTAGAAGGTGTATAGTTGGATATATACCTTTCCCAAGATTATTGCTCGTTTTAAAATGCTAACCGTCTAGTCCAGGATTTAAGTTTAGCCAATGTATTAAAATCATTATTCCAAATACACTGGAAAACCTACTTATAATCGTTTCATTTTTGAATTCATGAGACTGTTGTCTCAGTGATTTTGCTGAAATTCAATCTTGCATATTCAGTGTCTTGACATTGACATCTCAGTTACTTCTAAATCTAACATCATTAAACTAAAACTACATTATTGTGATAACGTACACAGGATTTCCAGGTCAATTTCATCGAGTCAGGTAATTTGAATGTTTCATCATTGAATTAACACTTTATTGCTGGGTTTGTTTGACGTCGGCTGGATGTACTTTCCCATGATATTCACTCAAAGAACTTTCAATCGTATAATAAAGTATAAGTGAGGTATCCTTCATAAGGGGTCACAAAGCTGTGACTCAAGAATGTTCCCTGATCCTATAGCAAACATGTGATTAACGCTGTATTAGTTTATAATATATATATATATATATATATATATGGATTAATATATATATATATATATATATATATATATATATATATATGGATATGGATTACATATATGCATATATATAGAGAGATAGGTAGATATGGATTAATATATATATATATATATAAGTGCTCAATTCATTAAAAGACCTTTGCATTACGCGCCTGGCAGTCATTAATTTCTTCGCCAGAGTGCTCAACGCCCGCGGGAGTTGGGGCGTATGTATTGTCATCCACAGGCAGACTGTTTCGTTGTATCATAAATCTTCTGTGTGGCTAGACACGTTGGACGCTTGAAGCTGGGATCGAAACCCGACCAACTTTTCGTTAGACTTAGTATCTTACCGCACAGCAACAGGCGACATACGTCAGCTTGAGAATTATAAGGCTTTATGTAGTAGCATTCACTTATTTACATTTTGCCTTACCGGATACCAGAGTGCTCAATTCATTGGAAGAGCTTTGTATTATGCGAGTAAATATTTCAAAGAATGAGATACTTAGAGATATATTTATACATATATTGTAAGTAAAGTTAGCGACCATCGTCAAGGGCAACCAGAAGGCTCCCTTTTCAATAGCTACAACACCGAGGTGTAGGGGAGGGCATTACTCCTTTCTCTGGATTGCTCCACTTTACCCTTGATGTTTACCTTATTTTGCTGAATGTTAAGCAAGGAGGAATTAAGTACCGTTTTTAAAGTGTTCGGTATGACGCCTGCTGGGATTGAACCCAGGTCTCCCGGACCATTGGCGAACACTCTATCCACTTGCACTTTCTTTCAATATCTATCTATCTATCTATCTATCAACAAGTATTCTTATATATATATATATATATATGCGTTTCTGTTGCTACACATGTATAAATATATTCATAAATATATATGTAGTATGCGTGTATACATATATACATTTCCATATATGCAAATATATATATATATATATATATATATATATATATATATATATATATATTTTCCAATATACATATACACATATATATAAATATATATATATATATATATGTATATGCATATATCGGAATGTATAAATACATCTATAAAAATATACATTTATGCATATTTATATAAAAAATTGTTGTCAGTCCTTGGAGAGAAAAGTAAATATTTTAAAATGAATAGGTCTGCAAATGAATCTGAATTTGTTTTTTCAGGCTTTTATTATTTTCATATTTGTGCTCTGCATATGTTTTAGATTCATCATCCTTCTACAGAGAAAAATAATGGCTAGTTTTGCCTCCTCTTCTACCCGTTATATCTAGACTCTGTTTCTCTCTCTATCTTTCTATCTATCTCTCTCTCCCCCTCTCTCTCTCTCTATATATATATATATATATATATATATGTATGTATATGTAAATAAATATATGTATATATGTATGTATCCATTTTTATATATTCGTACATATATAATTTATGCATAACAATATATATATATATATATATATACATTTATATTTGTATACATTTATTATATATATATGTATGTGTGCATATATATACATATATACTTTATAAAGACATAGCTAATATATATATATATATATATATATATGTGTGTGTGTGTGTGTGTGTGTGTGTATGTAATCGAATAAACCAATCGATCAACAAATAAAACAATATCTCCATAACATCCACATAAATAGCATACACAGACCCATTAAACTCACCTAACTTTAAAAAATAAACAAAACTCATTATGTATTACACTAAATCTAAAACATTCAACCTTATCGTTAAGAATAATATAACTGCCCCACACCCGCTAACACAAACTAATGTAGTATACAAATTTACATATCCATTTCGAGAATGCTTCTTTGAAAATAACATAACACCTAATACCATCATTGGCCATACAACAACCACGCTCTCTCGTCGCCTTGCCAACCATCTTTCCGATAAAACAACGTATAATGAAAAAGGATAACATAAAACAACATAAAACAACGTATAATGACAAAGGATCACAAAGATACTGACAAACTCAAATCTCCAGACATGAGAAAAATCTTAATTGAAAATAGAAAAATCATTTATAAAAATGACAATAAAACTGTTTACAAATCCCCGAAGCACTAACCATAAAAAAAACCCAAAAAACAAAAACAAAACACTATTAATAAAATAGCATTCACCATAAGTATAAACTTATTAAACGTATTCAATAACTAACCACCCCTCCTAACACATTAAATAAACCTCTTCTATGATTTATAAATATAATAAAAAAAGCCTTCCCGAATAAATATTAAACTCACTAAAACAAACGATCTTAAACGACCTCCGAAGATGACCAGCAAAATGGTCGAAAGCGCTTTGGGCTAATATAGGGTTTTTTTCTTTACCAACTTGACCCAGAAATAACCGGACTAGTTAGAAGACTTGAACGTCTTCGCTTGAAGATTTAAAAAAAGGAACAATGCACGGTATTCGACCAAACCTGTTTATATATATATATATATATATATATATATATATATATATATATTATATATATATATATATATATATATAAGGAAACACACACACACACTTATATATTTTATTAAATATATTTCACACACACACACACACACACACACACACACACATATTTATAACTTTTATATATATATTTGTGAATTTATATGTATTATATAATTATATGTATCTATCTGCATATATATCATTTTCTCATATAGAGTATTGGCGATTTTTTTATATCATTATTATTATATCCATAATGTTATGGCTAATTCGTCTTTTGACCTTCTGGTATTTCTTGTTAAATGGAAGTTCGTTCCAAACCTTTTTTAATCTATCAGGTTCAAAGGTTTTTTTAAAAATATAACAACATGTATACATCTTTATACATTCATATATATGAATATCTATATTATTCAATTTTATTTCTAACTTGAACATATATACAAATAATTTTATTCGTTTATATATATATATATATATATATATATATATATATATATAAATTTACATGTTTTCGACCTTTAGTCGCACTGACCTGAGGGCTCCCTTTTGAATAGCTACTACACCTAGTTGTAGTGTTAAGGAAAGAGGTATCAAGTACCCTTTTTAAAGTCTTTGGTATGATCCAACCAGGGATGGAATCCCGGTTTACCGGACTATTGGCGAATACTGTACCCACTAGGCCAATGAGCCGGTTATATGCTTACATAGTTATATATCATTATGTATATTATTATTATTTTTATCATTATTATTGGCATTTATTCATATAATATATATGTATGTATACACACACACACACACACACACATATATATATATATATATAAAATAAAATTCGAGGAGGAAATCCAAGGGGTAGGAGTATCCAAATTGACTGCTCAATGTCAACGGCTATTGAGGTATAATTAATTTGGATTAAAAATACATCAACACTCAACGTGCAGAGCTAAAAGAACCTTTTTATATAAAAACAAAAAGAAAAAAAATCACTTCTTTGGTGTCTTTATTGATATTTATATATAAGTATATGTTGAGATGATTGGTTGCAGTGAATCCGACAGTATGATAGAGATATGTGAAAAGTTGGATAAATCACTTAACTCAAATTTAGATGTGTGATATTTCGTTCGGCTTTATTTCATTTAACTTCTTCAGACGGAGACCGTTTTCTGAGTTTTTCTATTTAAAGCATGCGAGGAGAAATGTTAAGATGGTGGAGGTTGGTAGCAGGAAAGAAGGGAGTTATTTAAAGTCAAATCTATCAGGTTTCATTAGAGATTTTTTTGTTTTGAAAGTGGAGATAGATTTTAAGGAGCTGAAAAGGAAAAAGTCGGGAAGTTTTCAGTGAAAGGTGTTTCAGCATATCTTGTTTATTGACTATAATGTGATGTCGCAGAAATTGTGGTGTCTAGGTGGTAATTGTGGGGAGGAAGGCTAGTGGTAAAGTGATAAGGAAAAGGAAAGGATTCTCAAAAGTATGGTGGCACATTTGCATGTCTTCAAAATAAATTCTTCAGACGTTTTATTCTATTCTTCTTCAATAATAGTCTTAAGCAAACCAATATTTGGATGGGAAGTTGCATTTTTTTTTGTTTTTTAAAATGCCCCATAGAGCGTAATCAAGATAGTTAAGGTCTCGGCTTTAATTCATTAACGTACTTGTGGGGGTCCTTCTTAATTGCCGTATCAAGAGCAGTTAAAAAAACCTTCTTTTCGTTTTTTGTTCGATCCTACACTCTCCACTTTTCTTAAAAGCTCTTTTACCTGTAAAAATTTTTCGTTGCTTCATACATGGTACACTAAGCAACTTTGGCTTGGTTTCAGAGTTAAGCAAATCAGAGATTCTGTGTTGTTTCTTTTCTTGCTCACTGATATTTGGCTAAATTTTTTTGTTTTTTAAATTCTTGAATAATAGAGATAATAATGGAAATTTAGATTTATCATGATTTTTTCAAATTGTGCATGATTCTGAATAAAAAAAAACATTTTAAATATTATTCCATATTTTGCTTCCGCACCCTGTATACACATGCAAGCAACCTCTGATAATGCACATATCTACATATGTGTTTAGAGCCAATGATATTGTATTGATACTAACATAAATACCTGTGTATCTCTCTCTCTATATATATATATATATACACATTAGAGATTTTTTTGTTGTCATTATGTATATTATTATTATTTTTATCATTATTATTGGCATTTATTCATATAATATATATGTATGTATACACACACACACACACACACACACACATATATATATATATATATATATAAAATAAAATTCGAGGAGGAAATCCAAGGGGTAGGAGTATCCAAATTGACTGCTCAATGTCAACGGCTATTGAGGTATAATTAATTTGGGATTAAAAAAACATCAACACTCAACGTGCAGAGCTAAAAGAACCTTTTTATATAAAAACAAAAAGAAAAAAAATCACTTCTTTGGTGTCTTTATTGATATTTATATATAAGTATATGTTGAGATGATTGGTTGCAGTGAATCCGACAGTATGATAGAGATATGTGAAAAGTTGGGATAAATCACTTAACTCAAATTTAGATGTGTGATATTTCATTCGGCTTTATTTCATTTAACTTCTTCAGACGGAGACCGTTTTCTGAGTTTTTCTATTTAAAAGCATGCGAGGAGAAATGTTAAGATGGTGGAGGTTGGTAGCAGGAAAGAAGGGAGTTATTTAAAGTCAAATCTATCAGGTTTCATTAGAGATTTTTTTGTTTTGAAAGTGGAGATAGATTTTAAGGAGCTGAAAAGGAAAAAGTCGGGAAGTTTTCAGTGAAAGGTGTTTCAGCATATCTTGTTTATTGACTATAATGTGATGTCGCAAAATTTTCCTGAGCGCTTTCTCACTTTCCATAGGCCATCATCAGGGGTTGCTTGCATATGTAAAGAGTGTTTTTAAAGAGTTTTGAAAGTTTTTAGGTTTTTTATAAAATAACAAAATTACAAAATTGGATAGAACTGAGATGCTGATGAAACTAAAAACAGAATGTTATCAACAGAAATAGAATATTATTAAGAAATATTGAATATTTAAAAAAAAACAAAACTAAAGGCATTTCAAAACATTGTTGCTGTTTTCAAAAATAAATCTGAATTTATCAGCATCTCTTTAAAAACACTCTTTACACATGCAAGCAACTCCTGATAATGGCCTATGAAAGGTCAGAGAGTGCTCGGGAAAATTTTGGTAAATTCATCTACTAATTCCAGCCTGAAACCAAGGTACTTATCAGGAAACTTGAAAGGATCTTGATAAAATTATACAGACAAAATGTCTCTTTATAATTTAATCTAACATGCTTAAATGAAAGACTGCTGCCTATCTACACACACACACACACACACACACACACACACACACACACACACACATATATATATATATATTAATTGATACACATATAGATATATACCGACACAGATGAGAGATAGATAGATCGATAGATAGATAGATAGACTGATTGATAGAATGATATTTATTCATATATATATATATATATATAGATCAATAGTTTGATTGATATACCTACAGATAAATTTTGGTTACCTATTTATATTTATCTATCCACCAATCTATTTCCTTCTCTGTGTGTGTATATATATATATATATATATATGTTAATGGAGAGAGAAAGAGAGAGTGAGATTGATACATCTTTTCATATATTACTTATTATATCTATAAGTATACATATGTAAATCTTTATAAGTATATATATATATATATATGTGTGTGTGTGTGTGTGTGTGTGTGTGTGTGTGTGTGTGTGTTTGTGTGTGCGTGTGTGTTTATATATATAGATAGATACTTATATTTGTAGATATTCATATAGATATATACAGATGCCAATCTCTTTTACTCTATATCTGTCTTTCTCCCTCTATATGTAGAGATTGAAATTAATTTTTTTTATACATATATATATATTTTTTTCATTTTATAATATATATATATATATAATATATATATACTTTTTGTTTTATAATAATCTGGCATAATTTTTTGTTTTACTGTTTTATATATATATGAGGATCATTAAATAAGCTTCAAGACTTTTTTCGTATGGGCACTTTTATTGATAGTGCACACATGAAACTCTAGTCCCCTTCCAAGTAATCTCCTCCGGCTGCAATGCACTTGTTGAACCGTTCCAACAACTTATGGAAGGCCCCGTGGAAGCCTGCTAGTGTGAGCATGTCAATGACCTTCAGCACAGCCTCTTTCATCTCCTCAATTGTCTCATAATGACAGCCTCTGAGCTTAGGGAATAAGCAAAAGTCAAAGGGAGCAAGGTCATTACTATAGGGAGGATGAGGAACTGTCTTGATGCCCATCTTGGTCAAATAGTCTGTGACAAGGATAGAGTTGTGGATTGGTGCATTGTCCTGGTGGAAATGCCACTGACCCGATTTGAAGAGTGCTGGTCTCTTTCGATGGAATCTCTTCCAGAACTCCCTTAAAACCTCAACATAGTAACCCTAACCCTAACCCTTTGGTTAATCAACTCTGATTTATTGACTTCCTTACTCCTCCCACACCTCTCATCCTCCCTTACAGACTCCCAGCCTTCCTTGAATCTCTTATGCCAATCAAAATCTGATGCTTGATTCATGCAAGATGGTCAAAAAGCAGTCTGAAGCATTCCATACATTTCTGTGGCATTTTTTCCAAGTTTAAAACACAATTTTATTGCATATCGTTCTTCTAAAGTGTCCTCACGTCCAGATTGCATTCTTGAAATTCACCAGCTGAGACAATCAGGCTTTAGTAGGGTGTATTCCACTTGCTGCTGAAGCTGTTAATTAGAACCTAAAATCATAAAAATTGGTCAGTCATCTCATAAGATGTATAGCAATAACATACTGAATTTTCAAGAGTCTATGTTAATTTTAAATGCCTGTACAAAAAAGTCTGGAAACCTATTGAATGCAGGAATTTCAAGAATTCTACAGAACATTATATCCTGAGTTTTCATCATATCTGCCAGTTTCTTGATGTGATAAAAAAACCTACAAAGTCTTGTTGATTGTAAGATATTTCTCAGGTCTTCTGGATTTCAATAAATGATTGTTTTGTCCTTGAACCATACCTAACCCTCATTTTATCATCTGTTAAACACCTGTACATCCATCATTTTTTTGCACCAAGACGTTCATCTAAATAATATTCTATCTTGAATTTTTTTATAAGTTATATATATATATATATATATATATATATATATATATATGTATCGGAAGAAATGAGTTCAATCTGACAGAAAGTATGTAGAAAAAGTCAAACAGAAGAAAAATATGCTTGATGGTTTATTTGCCAGCGCGTTTCGACATAAATTCTTTTTTGAATGCTAATGTGTTTTATAGAAATCATTTTAGTATGAGAAATAATTATGATAGATAAATTTTGATTCAATTAGAATACTTCATCAGGGCTTGATGATCTTTCTTTTAATTGAATCAAAATTTATCTATCATGAATATTTTTCATACTATAATAATTTCGGCAAAACACTTTTGCATTCAAAAAAAGATTTAAGTTGAAACACATTGGCAAATAAACAAACCATCAAACATATTTTTCTTCTTTTTTTACCTTTTCTATGTATACACACACACACACACACACACACACACACATATATATATATATATATATATGTATATATATATAATATATATATATATCCTTATATTATCCCACACCAAGTCAGTAGATAGTGGGAATGATTCTATTTTCAGATTTTTTCTCTACAATATATATGTAATTCAAAATCCAAAAGAGACCTCAATGTAAAATAATAATAAAATAAATTACAGAGCAAATAATTCCATATAAAAGAAAAAACTTTAAAAATTATTCCTATTTTTTGTATTATTTATTTCCGCAGACTTTATATTTTAAACAACCTGCATCTTCAAACAAAGAAATAATGAGAACTTTTTTATGAAGATTTAGAAAAACCCACAAATTTCAGGTCACCTTATCTCCCTAACTCAAATTTCATTTTTATTCTTTAATCTTTATTAAGTGAAGACCAGTCCATTTGTTTTTCCTGTCACTTT
>OY757938.1:39072928-39377928 GCA_963585895.1 Sepioteuthis lessoniana
TCAGATGCACAAACATATATACGAGTCTATATAACTCACATATACAAATATATATCAACCATTCAGGTAAATATATTTTCCTCACATACAAAGTGAGATCGCACATACATATATCACACATATTCACATACATACATATACATATATCACATACACACATATAACACCGAAACACAGGCACATATGTATATCACACACAAGTATATCAAATACATCATTTACATACTTTGGACATGAGCACATATATACACACACTTCATACACATACGTACATCTCACACACACTTACACGTGTACATGAATCTTTTGAAAAGACTGACTCATTGACTCATGAAAAAAGGAAAGGCTTTCACTGTTGTCTCTGTGCAAACACTTTTGTAATGACCGCTTTGTGGGTGGCCTGTTATTGTTCCACGAGTTTTAAATTTGTACAGGAAAGGCCTTTATCATGCTTGTACTTGGAAGATTCTTCACATTCAACTGAGTGATACAGTATTTTCTTTCAGCTGAAATTGTTGATCTGCTGCGGCTGAATAGTAAAATTTTATTATTGTAGTTTATTTTTTGACACTCCAAGTTAATGGTTTGGTTTGGTCTGATTTGGTTTGGTTTGGTTTTATGGCATAATAACCATTAAAGGTCATTTAATGCCAAATTCTTTTTATCATCATTACGTCGGGCTGGTAGCACGGATATCCCTGACCCTCTCTCGCCACTCCTCCCTATTGTTCATCACCCTAGGCAGGTCTTCTGGACAACATCCTGTATCCTCACATAGCTGCTGAATGCATGTTCGTGCTGGTCGTCCTGCTTTTGCACGGCCATGTGTGGGGTCCATAAGAGTACATCTCTTATGAGTTCGTCCCTGCTTCTCCAGCAGTGTCCTGCATGTCTGGTTTGTCTAACTTGAATAGTTTTCGTGATAGGAGGCAGGTGGCTGTACAGTTGGTGTCTTGTGGGGTGTTGCCGCCAGGACTTGTTCAATATTGCTCGCAGCATTCTTGTGTAATTGCCGTCTAGTTTCTTCTCCAGCCATTTTTTTAGCGTCCATGTAGTGCACCCATATAGCAGTATCGATGTGACCACTGTCTCGAAGAAACTGCGTTTCATTTTATCGGTTAGGTCTGGTTTCCATATAATCGATAGCCTATTGATAGCTGTCCATGCTTTCGTTAAGCTCGTTTCGTAAATATATGATTTCTAAACACTTGTTAAAGATAACATTTTTAAACAAACCTGAGTTCATTTTTTTTTGCCCACAGTCAAATAAAATAAATAAAAGTAAAGCTGGCAACTTTAGTCGAGGGGGACACGAAGGCTCCCTTTTCAGTAGGTGTAGGGAAGGTTGCTACTCTTTTCCCTCAATTGCTTTACTTTACCCTAGAGCCGTACCTTATAATGCTAAGTGTTAAGCAAGGAGGCATCAAGTATCATTTTTTGAGTCCTTGGTATGATTCGACTTGGGATTGAACCTGGTCTCCCATACCACTGGCGAACACTCTACTCATTAGGCCAGTGGCACAGTCAAATGGTTTCACTTAATTTCAAGTCATTCAGTTTAGTACAGCCTTTTGTTTATACACAGTTAGCCATTGGTTTAAAAACAGTTTTTAGTTTAAACACAGTCAAATGAAAAAATAGTTCTATTTCAAACAATTCAGTTTAGCATAAGTACACAGTTTTTTGTTTACACACAGTTAAATGTAAAAAGAGTTAAATTCAAATAATTCAGTTGAGTGTAATTACACAGTTTAGTTCTATTTGACCCATACATAGGACCCTAGAGCGGACCTGGGAGTGATGGCAATAAAGGAGTACTCCGCATTCCCCAGTGCTCCAGCATCACTGGAGCCTCACTATCAAATTGTTTAGTGTCACATCCAGGACACTTATTGGGGGAGTCTTACCCTTTGCAGAGATACAGTCTGTATTCTGCCGCCTCAGCTGACTGGGCTAACTCTAACTTGACTTTTTCCAATTTTTAAAATTACTTATTATATCTGACAAAGAATAAAATTAATTAAACTAAAAACAAGAAAGATATCTCTTTTTGAAACACGTCAATTTTTTGTGAGCCAGCCTATATATATATATATATATATATATACATATATCATAATTATATAATGATATACTATAATGTAATAGCATTTCATTGTGCCCTTAAATCTCTTCTTTGGTTTTAATGTACTTCTCTTTCTTTCTCACATTTCACAATACAATAAATTACAAACATCTGATTCACAAAGGCGAACAGGGTCCATCACTGGGTCCACAAAGTCACCACGCTAACTGTGACAAATGTGGAAAATTGTGCCTATCTTGGGCTGGTCTCAAAAGCCATCTTCATAAATGTGCAAAATACATCTTGCACCCAAATAATGTAACTGCAAACAAAACTTATCAATTGTGCCAATTTTGTGGCAAAATCTGTCACAGTTTGGCTGGCCTAAAGAGTCACCTACGAACATATACAATTTAAGGGGGAATAGTAGAGTGGGGAAAGAACATGAGATAAAGGAGGTGGTCACGTTCAAAATTGAGAGGACAGCCATCATATATATATATATATATATATATATATATATATATATATATATATATATTTCCAAACTAGTAATATTGATATTTATTTTATCTTTTAGATGAAGCTCAGATGATCATAATTAGTAATGATTTGAAGCAGAATTTATTTCCTCATTAGTTTGACTTGGTTTGTTTGTTTAATAGCATATTAATCTTTGTAGGTTATCTAATGCTAAATCCATTCTTGGTGAACAGTAGTGTTACTGTTTAAATCCATAGTTGAGGGTTGGATAAGGGGGTCAATACTTTTCCCAAGGGTATTAATTCAAAAGTAACTGCAATAGGAAGACTGAAGTTCAAACGTGTTTACTCTAATATCTCAGTCCAGCATGTTTGCCATTATAGGATTTGAATTCTCCTTCATATTTCCAATTGCATATTGAATTTGGTGGACAAGGAACATCCTATTAATAATTTATTCAGTTCTTCTTGTTTTCTTATAAAGGTTATATATATAAAGTGACTGTAATTGAGGGAAACTCCCATTTCATTAGCTACAAAAGGTGACGGGGAAGGCACTACTTCTTTCCCTAGATTGCTCCTCTTAACGGATAGAGAAGCATAAGAATACTTCATACTCTTTTCCTCCATATTCAAGAGCTTTTCAACATTCTCTGGCCATTGTCACAAACAATTATGAATCTTGGGTGTAGTCTTCAGTTAAACTGAGAGGCTAAGATTCAACTTTTATCATAAAATCAAAGACATTTCTTGGTTTTGATTGTTTTTATGCCATTGTCGCACAGATTAATTGATTGAGTGTAGGTTATTTAATGCCTCATCTCTGTAAAGGACATTGTAATTTTTTTGTTTTTGAGTGATATCAACTTAGCTTAGTTAGATGGTTGGTTGGTTGGGTATATGGTAAGTTTAATCCTTGTAGGATTAATTTATTCTGATTTGACTTTTTTTTTTCTATTCATATGGACTCCTATAACATTTCCTTTTTGATAATAATATGGCCAGAATACTGAGAAGAGTCCTGGAGACATGAGGAGACTTGCAGTCACTCAAACTCCATTGAAAGACCATCAGCTGATGCTGATGTGAAAAACTCCAATGGAGATAACAATTATAATAATATTGTTGATACATGATAAAATTGGACTTTGGATTTGTTGCAAAGTATTTAAATACTATGGAATATTGGATTGCAAAAAGTGGTATAAACACCAACCAGAACCAATCACTGAAGGCAACTTTCCTCTGCACCTTTGCAATCCAAACTCAATGAAAAATATAAAGCAAAAGACCAGATATAAAGTTTTAAGGACTAAAAAGGAAAAAGGAAGCCTTCCAATCAATATGTCAGTGCCAACAGATAATAACATATCAGTCAAAAAATCTTATAAAATAAGTAAATACAAAGACCTGGAAATAAAGTGAATGCAGCACCTTAAAACGACCATAGTGCCAATAATAGTGGGAGCACTGGGTATAATCAAGAAAATGATGGATTAACAAGATACTTGGCAGCCACAGCCAATATGAAATACAAAAAATTGCTCTTTTCATCTCCGTTAGGAGAGAACTATCAATGAGACTGAAAAATATCACCCTAATAAGGTAGCAAAAAAGCATAAATACATAGAATCACTATCTCGCCTCACTCTATGTCTTGGGAAAAGTCTAAGTGAAGGTTTGTATTTTATATAGTGAGAATACACTTGGAAAAGGTGTGAATCCTACAATTCTTTCTCTAGCTGTAGATAAATTGTAAGGTAGACCAGACTTGTTTTACTCCAGCTATGGGTAAATAGCAGGGTAGACCAGAATCATTAACCTTGGTATGCTTACTGGTTTAAGAGAAGCTAAACTCTGAATTCAAGCCTGTTTTACTCCAGCTATGGGTAAATAGTAGGGCAGACCAGAATCATTAACCTTGGTATGCTTACTGGTTTAAGAGAAGCTAAACTCTGAATTCAAGCTTGTTTCACTCCAGCTATAGATCCATTGTATGGTAGATTGTATTCTTCAACCTTGGTATGGCAACCGTATTCTTCAACCTTGGTATGGCAATTGTATTCTTCAACCTTGGTATGGCAATTGTATTCTTCAACCTTGGTATGGCAGTCGTATTCTTCAACCTTGGTATGGCAATCGTATTCTTCAACCTTGGTATTGTACCTGAATTTTTAAAACAAAAATGATTACAATGGGACATTGAAAATATAAATTGTTATAAAGCTTATACAAGTGAATCAAATTTTGGTATTGAATAGTCCATAAGGCATTGATATATTAGAATATATCTAATTAGGTAACTTCTTTTATCATGAGCATTGTATCAATAAAGATGAAAATATACACACATATAATTGCACACGCATACATAAATGCACATACATTTACAAATATACATATGCACATAAAAACACACACATGGACACACTCATATATATATATATATATATATACCCACACACATGTATCCTTAGCACATATACATCTATATGCACACACTTACACATGCATGTATATGTGTATACAAACACACACATTTATATATACATGAATGCACATATATACACACACATATATACACATTATATATATATATATATATACATGCATATATATATATATATATATACAATTATATATGTGCGTATATTTACACACACACACACACATATATATATATATATATATATAATGGAATTGCCAGCCGCCGCTAGCGTAATGCAAAGCTCTTTGAAAGAATTGAGCACTCTGGTAGCCGATAGGGTATAAAAATGTAAACAAAGGCTGCTGCTGCTGTTTCTAAAAATTAAAATACCTTAAAATTCCCATAGCCAACATGGTCCGCTTGGTGGACGAGTGGTCTGAATCACAGTCTAGCGTAAAGTTGGACGGGTTTCGATCCCGGCTCCGAGCGTCCTGCGTGTCTAGCCACACTGAAGAGTTCTGATAGAACAAAACAGTCTGTCTATGGATGACTATATATATATATATATATGCATATCTATATCTATAAACATGTATATACATATATACATATGTACATAATGGCCTACCTGAAAACCAAAATAATTCTTACATTGGCTATACAACCACAACATTATCTCATCGTCTCACTTATCACCTTTCTGAAAATAGTCCCATAAAAGAACATTTAATTATAAAAGCCAACAATAGCACTGACCAATTTACATCATCCAATGTAAGGTCGCCAATGGTCCGGGAGACCTGATTTCAATCCCATGTCGCGTCATACCAAAGACTTTAAAAATGGTACTTGATACCTCCTTGCTTAACACTCAGCAATATAAGGTACATATCAAAGGTAAAGTGGCGCAATCCAGGGAAAGGAGTAGCACCCTCCCCTACACCTTGATGTAGTAGCTATTGAAAAGGAAGCCTTCAGGTCGCCCTCGATTATGGTTTCATCTCTTTACTTACAAATCCTAGAAGCAATATGCATGCAAAAGAAAAAAATAGAAACATAAATGAAATAGCATTTAACACAGTACCAGCATTTTAAATATTTTTGATAGCTAAATTCACCAACTCTATTAGTAAACCTTTTTTCAATTGAACGTTTTAAAAGAAAATGCTGTAAACTTTTCAATCGACAACTTCAAAACAAAACGCTACAAATAATTCCAACAATAAAAACTCAGTTAACTCAAAACTACACTAACCCTGATGATGACCAAAAGGGTGGTTGAAAGTGCTTGGGCAGAATATATGGGACAATTCCTTAGTCATCTAGATTCTAACACTAGAAAAATGACATGGAGACTTGAAAACATAAAATTAAAAATAATAATCAGTGTTCCATCGTCTTTAACAAAATTTGCTTCTGTAACTTGCTGCCTAAATATGCACTCTTCAATATATATATATATATATATATATATATATATATATATGTGTGTGTGTGTGTGTGTGTGTGTATGTGTACATACATACATACATACATATGTAAATGCATGTTCACACACATACACAGGCATTGTACTAGATATTATATATGGTGCAAACAAAGTCACTCACTCTGAGTTTGAAGGCCTGAGCTGGAATGTGTAATTGATCTACTTGCCCCCAGCAGTAACCCCCCCACACACACACACACACGTGTGTGTGTGTGTGTGTGTGTGTGTGTGTGTGTGTGTGATGAATATTTTGAGTAATTATATCTGACAATGTTGTTAAGAAATTAGATAGAAAGAAAAAGTTGGTGAAATAACAATTCCTCTGTTTTGTTTATTTTATCAGTTATAGTAATTTTTGTTAAAATATATATTTAAAAGTATTTGTTGATTTAGGAACCTATGAAATTATTACTTGAAAACTTATTTGGAAATCTGTTTGTGAGAAATGATATTAGAATCAAATATTATTATAGAATAATGAATGTATTCCTAAATTATGGATTCCCAGATAGTACCACTATCCCTAAAGTCAAATCTGGTGAGTAGCATTTGAAGAATATCGGTCGATCTTAGCATCTCTCTGTCCAGTGTGATTTATCATCTTCATGAAGTTAGCAAAAGATTCAAGAGCTGCAAAAATGTGTCTCATGTTACCAAAATATTAAAATACTTTAGATTCAACTTAGTATTTTGTTAATTTTCTGTTTGATACTTCTTCACAAAGTTATTTTTACCAGAGACATGCTGTAAATGAAGCTTTTTCCTACCATCATATAAGACGTTAGATAGAGGGATTTTCTATGTATAAGAGCATTGCTTATTTGAGCATTACTTTAAATAGTCTTTTGTAATTCAGATAAAGATGGATTTTCTGAGATTTTCTTTTTTTATGTATCTCTATTCTATTTGATAATTCATTGAACCTCAACTAATATTAAAAGAGTTGTTGTATTTAAATGTTAAATTCTGGCAATTTGTATTTCAACATGTTAACATTAGTTTGTTTGAAAAATGCAGTCCGATTTTGATATAAATCGTTTATGTACTGCAATGCATCATTAGTGATGTTCCTGGGATCGTCAGGTGTTTCTAGTCTTTCAACATCCGACTCCTTCTCTTTGGCTGCATTCTGACATTTTTAATACTGAGGTTATTTCAAAATCTGTCTGCGATTATTTTTATTCTTAAAGAGAAATGGACAGTTAAAAATTAATGACTATTTATTTAAAATGGAGAGGCAATCATTTCTATTAGTTATCCCAGATAAAAGTATTGAAAATGTGTTGCTTCACCTACACAGAAAGTAAATGCACACACACACACACACACATATATATATATATATATATATATATATATATATATATATATATATATATATATACATGCATACATTATGTGAATCCTCACACATACTCACACATTATAAGTATGCAAAGAATCTCTGTGGCTTAGTGGATAACATTCTAGAGTGCTACATTGTAATAAGCAAGTTCAAAATCCAGTCGTGTTATTACATTTTTTTTAGGACTAATACCCTTGGGAAAGGCATGAACTCCCTTATCCCTCTATCTATGGGTTAAATAGTATTACTACTTTTCTACAGCGATTGATTTTGCCTCAATAACTACATAAGTTGATATGCTATTTAACAAAGAAATCAAATCAAACAATGTGTACACACACCTTATGGAGATGAACTCACAAAAATATATGTGCACACAAACGCACATTATATATATATTTATAGACTTATATACATGGATGGTTCAAGAAACTATTTTATGGGGCATCTTTATGTATATATATATATATATATTAAAATAGGTAGTTCCATGAAAAGGTTTGTATTTTAGAATTTTTAAATTTATTTTGGTTGCTTTCATCAGAGAGCATATATGGCACAAGGTCTTGTTAATGGGTTACTTAATGAGACTTGAACTCACTCTGTTTGCAGTTTGAATGATTTTCAGTTGGTCATGGTTTTATATATAGGTTATAATCTCTTTTTTTTAGAGTGAGTTTACCTTAGCCTGCTTTACCCCTCATTGATATTTGATATGTTTTCTTCATTGATAAACTGATGGCCTTGTATTAAGTGCCTGTTTTGACCCTAAGTATATCACTACACAGAAGTAATAGTAAAATAGAAGAAAACAGAAAATTAAATGTTTCGAAACACCTATACCAATGGAGTCTAGGTAAATTTAAAATAATGCCAATATATCAAACCAACGACTAAATGCTACTTCAAATAAAGGAAAAAAATTTTATAGATAAATTTAAACTAAAGTGGAATAAAACATGGATCGGACACACACACAAATGGAAACAAACATGCATATATATATATATATATATATACACACAAAAAAAAATCTCAAGATACACATACACACTCACACACAGAGAAAAATAACTTTAAGTGAAATCCGAAACCACTCCAACATACATACACACACACACACAGAACGTATCAAATATCAAAAGTAAATAAGGGATAAAGTAGGCTAAGAGAAAAACACTCCAAGAAAAAGGAATGACCAGCATCCATAAAAAAAAACATAAGTAATTAAAAACCATTCTAACTACAAACACAAGTAAGTTCAAATCTCATTGAATACCCCATTTACAAGACCTTGTGCCAGACATGTTCTCTGACAAAAGGATCAAGCTGGAAATGTAAACACACACACACACACACACACACACACATATATATGTATATATATATATACACACACCAAAACATTTGTAGACATATATATATATATATATATACACAGACAAAAATTATTAGAAAAAAATAGTTACTAGTAAATTTCAAACCACAATACCACATATGCTAACACAAGAAAATTTCCAAGACACACACTCACTCACTCACACACACACAGAGGGAAAATAACTGTTAAGGAAATCCCAAACCACTCTAACACACACACACACACACACACATAGACAAAAACATATCAGATATCAATGAGGGGTAAAGCAGACTATGGTAAACACACTCTAAGAAAAAGAGAGGATAACCTCTATATAAACCCATAACCAACAGAAAATCATTCAACCTGAAAACACAAGTGAGTTAAAGTTTCATTGAGTGCCTCATTAACAAGTCCTTGTGCCATATATGTTCTTTGATGAAAGTAACAAGCTGGAAACATGCATGTATGTAAGAACAAAATGAATAAATAAATTCTAAAAAATACAAATCTCTTTATGGACCTACCTATTTAAAAAAAATTTTTATTCTCTCTTTGGACCTACAACAAAAAAATGTTATATATATATATATATATATACACACACACACATTATATATATATATATATATATATATAGACACACCCCATAAAATAGTTTTTTTGAACCATCTACTCACCTTGACCCAACTGGACCATGGAAATAAGTGTTTTGCCCAATGTTTTTATAAGATATATTGTTATTCATGAAATCTATTAATAAGATATAATTCTATATATAATTTTACTTAAGTAAAACTGGAAGAAATATATATTTACATATAAATATATATACATAACTTAGAAAATCATGGTAATATAGACAGCCTTGTTACCAATTTATACAAAGGACCCAAAGAGGTACAACTACTCCGGGTAAGAGTGGACATGGGAGTAATGGCAATGAATTGGTACACAATACTCCTTTCAGCTCCAGAACTGATGCTTTACTGTCATATCCAAGATACTCCAGCCCACTTGACTGGAATTGTAGAATAAACCAACTGCATCTCTGCAAATAGGAAAGCCCTCCACACCCAATAAGTGTCCTCAATATGATACAAAATTATCTGATGGTGAGGCTCCAGTAATTCTCCAGCTTCGGGAAATACAGAGTAGCCCTTCATTGTTATCGTTCCCAGCTCAACTCTGGCTAGGAGTCGTAGCAACTTGTAAGGTCCTACATATATAGGTCAAATAGAATTGTTTAACATTTAAACTGTGAGTAAACAAATGACTGATGTTTAAATGAATTGATAGTGATACATAGCAATACTTGGAACTATTTAACTTTGTTGATTTATGTTTACAAATCATATTTATCTAATATATATGTATAAACCAGATTTGGCTTTGAATATCCTGCAATGGTTGATATATCATAAAACCAAACCAAACCAAACCAAACCAAACCAACATTGCTGGGTAAATAGTCAAGCAGACTGTATTCTTTAGTCTTGCTAAGGCAATTGGTCTTGAAGAAAGAAAAACAGACTACAAGCGTCTGCACTCCACTTAAAACTGACCATTTGGTTACATTCTATGAGAGTATCTGACTAAGTGTAAGAAGTTTTCAGGTGACCTTCATAAATATATATATATTTAAATCTTTTTTTTTCTGCAAGTGTAAGTGTCACGAGTACTTCAATCCTAACACATGCCTTTGTTGCACCATATAGTAAGTGAAGTAAAGTTGGCGATCATAGTCGAGGGTGACCAGAAGGCTCCCTTTTCAATAGCTACTACACTGAGGTGTAGGGGAGGGCGCTACTCCTATCCCTGCACCATATAATTACATAATAATATAATTGATAGAACACTTTTAGCATTTTTCTATCTGATGATTGTGTTCATCTCATGAAATTTGATGTTATAACTTACTAGTGTTCATGATTTATATTTTTCTATATTGAATATTTATTATCCACCAGCTATATTCTTTAAATACTATTGATTCCGAGCCAGACGACAAACAGTGAATTAAAACTTTGAATCAAACTCAAAATAGCTTTGAATTAGGTCAGGCAACAAGAGATCAATGTATGATTTCTTGGTTGGCTGCTGAAGTCAGTCATTTACAAGCATTTATTCCTCAAGTCATTCCAAAGACTCAAAAAAATTGTACTTGATGTCTCCTTGCTTAACTCTCAGCATAATAGAATCTGGATTGACGGCAAGTAGAGCAATCCAGGGAAAGGAGTAGCACCCTCTCCTACACCTTGGTGTAGTAGCTATTGAAAAGGGAGCTTTCAGGTTGCCCTCGACTAGAGTTAGCCAACTTATCTAACTTTAAAAACTATCATCATCATCATCATCATTATGGCGTGCCACTGGCATGGATTTCCCTGACCCTCTTGTACCACTTGTCCTTATCGTCCATCACACTCGGCAAGTCTTCCATGCAACATCCTGTATCACTACAAAGCTGTTGTAGATAGGTTCTAACTTGTTGCCCTACCCTTGCTTGTCTATGTGAAGGGGTCCACAAGAGTACATCGCTTATGAGTTTGCCCTTACTGCTGGAGGAAACAATTATAGATTCAAGAACTATTACAAATATGAACAATTTATATACAATCATTTGCTTTCTTGTATTTCCATTTTAAGCCAATCATTTATAAATAGTTGTACGGTTGCATGTTACTAATAAATTTCCCAATCGTTTTAAACAGGTTCAGTGGTCATACTGAGTTGTAATATCAATCGTTAAAGAGTTAGAGTATCCATGAAGTTTTCAATCATTTAAAAATCTTCATATATATTGTGCATTTGTTTGTGTGGGCTTTATAGCATATCAATCTTTGTAGGTTACTTAATGGCAAATCTATTTTTATACAAATAAACAGCTCTATTTCAAACAATTCACTTTAGCATAATCACAAAGTTTAACTGTCAAAACCATTCCTACTTCAAGCTATTCAGTTTAGTCAAAGAGATCTAATTCATATAATTCAGTTTAGTATAGCTTTTGTCAAAACAGTTCTGTTTCAAAGAATTCATTTTTGTGGAAGTACAGTTTCAATGTCAAAAACAGCTCTATTTCAAGCAATTCAGTTTAGCATACAAAAACAGTTCCATTTCAAACAATTAAGTTTAGCATTAGTATTTAGTTTAAATATCAAAACAATTCTATTTCAAGCAATTCAGTTTAGCATAAGTATGCCGTTTAGCTCTATTTGGCCTATAGATAGGACTCTATCAGGTGCTATTATCCCAGGCCAGAGTGGACCTGGGAGCAATGGCAATGAAGGGGTGCTCCACATTATCCAAAGCTCCAGTCTTAGTGGAGCCTCACCATCAGATTGTTTAGTGTCATATACAGGATATGCATTGGTGAGGGGTCTTACCCCTCTGTAGAAATGCAGTTGGTGTATTCTACAGCTCCAGCCAACCAGGCAATCTTCATATATAGAAGCAATATTAATATTTTAAGATCTATTGTATTTATCTTGTCCAAAATCAAAACATTAAACAGCCCCATAGATGCTAACCTGGTATGACCACTCCAGGCCAGAGAAGAGTTTGTAGTAATAGTAACAAAAGATGTCTCCACATGCACCACAGCTTCAAAGCTGTGATTTCACCACCAGATGCATTTTAATTGTATTCCCAAGATACAATTGTTTTGGTCAGGGGATGTCTTATCCCTTTGATGGACATGCAGTTAATGTATTGTAAAGTCCACTGACCCCAGTCAGAGGGTTTTAGAATACATTGTTTGAATGTGTGTGTGGTTGATATCTTTATTTACACAGAAATAAATGTACTGGTAATATGACTGGATTACTATAAATGATTATTTATTCTGATTGATATGTGCACAAGTTCCAAAATAAAGGGTATATTAATACTACAAAGAGCTGAGCATAAAATGTACTCTGGTTAAGTGCAGCATTGTCCTTAGGAGTGTTTCAGTTTTATTGCCCATCACTATACACACATAAATACATACACACACATATACTTGTGTATATACACACATATATATATATATGTACATCTATATATATGTATGAACAAATATGCATATAAATATGTACATATATGTGTATATAGATATATGTACATATGTATGTATATATGTACATGTACATAGATGTACTATATATATATATATATATATATATATATATATATTTATATTTATATTTATATATCTATATATATACATCTTGTATAAAAAGTGGTAAAATGTTGCTACAATAGGGTTTTGTTTGCATAGAGAAGGCCTATTAAATAAAATATAAATGGCCTCCAGGACAATAAGACGTTGTTTAGTCCTAGCTCTATGCAAGACCACAAAACACTCATTGATGTAATTAACCACACAACTATTTAAGGCATTCAAATGTTCATAGATGCCAAAATCGAGCAATCTCTCTATGCAAGCAAAGCCCCAAACAATCTTTGGATTTATTAGGAGATATCTCGTGCTTGATTTATGGTGGTTTTAAATTTTTTCCCTTTCCACCCTTTGACTTGCTATCATTTTTCACTTTCACCCAACTTTTACTTAATCTTATTTACATTGTTTAAAACAACTTCTGAATGCTGTCGCTTGACAAATCTCAGAGGATAAGGCCCTCGCAATTTCAATAAAATTTCTTCATATTGTAATTCTCCTATTTTTGCATATGCTTCAAGGTATCTGTCTTCATATATATATATATATATATATATATATATATATCCAAATTATGTTTTCCTTTTGTTTCATGTATTTGATTACTACCTGATGATCAAAAAGCTCATGAAACTTAAAGAAGTAGGAAAAAATTGTTAGGGTTTTAGGATTTTATTATTACATTCGTTCTCTCAATGAGATATTAAGCATTCCAATAGATATTCATATGAACTTGTAAGTCAACTGAAATTTTAGTTTTTATCTTTTTGCTGACTGACAGTAATTTTGCGGCTAAATATATCACTAGTTCATTTTTCATCATTTCTTTGGAGGCCTATCAATTCTTTAAAAAAGTTTGTAAAAAAAGAAAACTTCTTTCCTGTTGAGAACAATTAGAAATTAAAAAATAAATGATTTGCAATTTCCTGCAAATGATAAAATATTTGTTTATAAATATACATAAATATATATTTCAAAATTAATTGGTCCTCAAAGAGATTCATACTGTCAGTTGAATTGTAAACCATATGAACAAAAAAAAATTCTATAGCATATCAACTATACAAAGACACACAGACACACACACAATGACCCAGAGTAAACCAACAAAAAAAGTTTTATAACATATCAAATATATATCAAAGACTAATTAGGGAAATAAATAAAGTCACCCACAAGGGAGAACAGGTAACACATTTTGAGAAAGAGAAAGGTAGGAAAAAAGAAAATGAAAAGAAAAAAAGAAAGAACCAACCTCTTCAAAGAATCTATCACAAAATTTAAAGAAACAACCAGCCCATCTAAACTGACCTTTATTCAAACTTAATAGGTCACCTGAAAAAAAACATTAAAGGTTCTCTGAAGAAAGCAAGTAACATGCTAGAAACATATGTAAGAACTAAATAAATAATTTTTTAAAAGATATAAATCTCTTTATGG
This sequence comes from Sepioteuthis lessoniana, assembly GCA_963585895.1. Lineage (NCBI taxonomy): Eukaryota > Metazoa > Mollusca > Cephalopoda > Myopsida > Loliginidae > Sepioteuthis > Sepioteuthis lessoniana. The sequence goes on from OY757938.1 coordinate 39,087,703, forward strand.
ACCTGTTCATTTTGAAATATTTACTTTTTTTTCTTTGGACCAACAAAAAAAGAAAATAATTTTTTTTACATATGTATATATATATAATAGAGGCATGTCTTAAAAATGTGCTGGAGTAAACAAATAACGCTTATAATGTTGCCAGTGGAATTAGAAGTTAAATTAGATGCATGATATTTTCTCTACTTTTACAGAGTGTATCCTTAATTGATTATAGTTTTTGTTTGTATTATTAAATTATTTATGACATTTTTCAAGAACAATGATAATAAGTAATGAATTTTGCTGTTTCATTAATATAATATTCATTGATATTAAAATATATATGCATATAAAGTATATCGCTCTATCTATCTATCTATGTGTATATATATATATATATAGGAAAAGCTAAAAAACAGAAAAAAGATATATGTTTGGTAATTCGTTTATTGTGACATTGTGTTTTGACTTCAAAGTTTTGTCTATATACAAAAATATTTCATACAAATTGTATGTATATGGATGTTTTTAATGTATATATATATATATATATAATTCATCAGTAAATATAACAGACACACATATATATATATATATATATATATATATACATATATATATATATATATATATATAATTTATATGTACATATATATATATATATATATATATATATATATATATATATATATACAAGTAAATAATGACTGTAAATATCCGAAGAAAGAATGCTCAGTACATGGCTACTAAACATGAAAAAAACCTGCAGAGCACAAAATATATAGAATGAATTGTGTATATATATATATATATATATATATATATATATATAATTAACTCTATAGTTCCTCATATATAATTTTATTAAGGAAAGAGGTTACAACAAATTGTATTTTGTGTATCAGAAGTCCAGATTTTATTAGAGTATATACTTTCAAGTTTCAACTTTAAGAGAGCTATTAATTGTTTTGATACTATCACGCTGTTAAAGATATTTTCAGTTTCATATTCAATAATTTTCAATGAGGAAATGAATGCATAACTTGCTTTTTAGGAGCCTACACACATTCGCACACTCACACACATACATATAACTGGGTGCATGTGTTTGTTATTCAAAACATATCAATGCATGCTAGGTCATAAGTAATGGGGTAATTGATATTATAACTCAATACAAATCATTTTTTTGGTAATTTACTCATCATGTTTTTAACTTATTACATTTGTCTCATGTAATTATGATATCATAAAATGATATATATTTTTTATATAATCACTGTTTACTTATAACTGAGTCTCCTATAACACCTGCCGCTCATATTTATATCTACCAATCTATCTGTATATATATATATATATATATATACATAAATGAGTGTGTGTGTGTGTATGTGTGTGCATGCATACAAACACATACATTAGATATAAACATGCATGTATACATATATGTGGTTCTAAATAAACACCCAAACAAAATCTTTTTGTATACGACTAAAATAAATGAAAGGCTAAATTTTTTTAATTTCCTTTTTTTTTAAAATACTTCCGTCAAAACAAGAAGGCAGCTTTTTTCTAAGTCTGAGTTTAAAGATTTTGGTTTTTCTTTTTTTTTTTCTTTTTTTTTTTCAATGTTTGAGAGGGAAGTGAGTCAGAAACTGGGGAAAAAGCAAAAGTGGCTAACATTTTGGAAGATTTATTAAAAAAAGACAAAAAATCAGACTGTTCCACTTTAACTTTTTTTTTTACTGTCTGTTTTCTTCTTTTTCTTTTTTTCCCTTTAAATCTTATTTTGATAAGTCTGTTCTCTGACCATCTTCAGGTGGACAGAATCCTGCTGAATAAACTTCATTCAATCACAGCTGGATGGTCAGTGTACACACGAGCAGGAACCAGCAGTAGTCACCCGTCTCATTCACAAACTGTCACAGAAACAAACAAAAAAAATTAAGAAAAATTAAGAAAAAAGAAAAAGAAAAATTTGAGGAAAATGAGAAACAGGAAAGGACAATGAAATCAATGAAGCGTCTTTGACAGACTGAGCCCACATGACATCAGGGTCGACAAAAACAATTGCGCAGCTCAGTTGACCCTGACAGTTGGTCTGAGGAAAAAAACTTTGATAGCAAAAATGAAAAGAATAAGTGTAACAGTCTGGAGAAATAAAACTTCCTTTGAGAAAGAATTTTTTCCATTTCCTTACTTTTTTGTTCGTTTTCTTTTTTTTGTTCATCATCTTTTTTGAAACTTTTCTTTGGCCCCAGCAAAAAATTTCAGGTCTATATCGATCTTGGATATAGCAATATGAGATTAAAGAATATATGTACATTATTTTGAATACATACTTGTATTTATATATATATATATATATATATATGCAAGGTGAGCTCAACAAGGCACTTCAAATTTGAGTAGTCATAACATCAGAACTTATTGGAATATATTTATGAATGTTACTGCATCAATGTTTGCTAAGCATCGGCGATAGCAACCGATACCTTGTTAAACTTTATAAGATCATACAAAAGTGAGCTTATTCGAAGTTATATTCAATATAAGTTTGAAATCAAGAATTATTTTGGTGCTTATGGTATTAATAAAATGGCAATTTGGGAAAAAGTTTGACATATTTTGCAACTGATCTTATGTTATCACAAGTAATTTGTTTTCAAAATTAATCTATCACGAATATTTATCATCCCTCACTCTGCTTTTCATATTTCTTTCTTTATCACTATCGTTCTCTTTTACTCAGCTTTTTATACCTATCTATCTATCTATCTATCTATCTGACTGCTTTTCGTAGTTATCAATCACTTTGCTTTTAATACCTCTGTATTGCTGTTTTTCCCATCTATCTATCTATCTATCTATCTAACTATCTATCTGACTGCTTTTTGTAGTTATCAATCACTTTACTTTTCATACCTCTGTATTGCTGTTTTTCCTATCTATCTATCTATCTATCTGACTGCTTTTCGTAGTTATCAATCACTTTGCTTTTCATAACTCTGTATTGCTGTTTTTCCCATCTATCTATCTATCTATCTGACGGCTTTTCGTAGTTATCAATTACCCTCTTTTCATACCTCTCTGTATTGCTGTTTTTCCCATCTATCTATCTATCTATCTATCTGACAGCTTTTCATAGTTATCAATCACTTTGCTTTTCATACCTCTGTATTGCTATTTTTCCCATCTATCTATCTATCTATCTATCTATCTATCTATCTAACTGCATTTCGTAGTTATCAATCACTTTGCTTTTCTTACGTCGGTATTGCTATTTTTCCTATCTATCTATCTATCTATCTATCTGACTGCTTTTCGAAGTTATCAATCACTTTGCTTTTCATACCTCTGTATTGCTGTTTTTCCCATCTATCTATCTATTTATCTATCTAACTATCTATCTGACTGCTTTTCGTAGTTATCAATCACTTTGCTTTTCATACCTCTATATTGCTGTTTTTCCCATCTATCTATCTATCTATCTATCTATCTGACGGCTTTTCATAGTTATCAATTACCCTCTTTTCATACCTCTCTGTATTGCTGTTTTTCCCATCTATCTATCTATCTATCTATCTATCTAATGCTTTTCGTAGTTATCAATCACTTTGCTTTTCATACGTCGGTATTGCTGTTTTTTCCATCTATCTATCTATCTATCTATCTATCTATCTGACAGCTTTTCGAAGTTATCAATCACTTTGCTTTTCATACCTCTGTATTGCTGTTTTTTCCATCTATCTATCTATCTATCTGACTGCTTTTCATAGTTATCAATCACTTTGCTTTTCATACGTCGGTATTGCTGTTTTTCCCATCTATCTATCTATCTATCTATCTGACGGCTTTTCGTAGTTATCAATCACTTTGCTTTTCATACTTCTGTATTGCTTTTTTCCCCATCTATCTATCAATCTATATGACTGCTTTTCATAGTTATCAACCCCTTTGCTTTTCATACCTCTGTATTGCTGTTTTTCCCGTCTATCTATCTATTTATCTATCTATCTGACTGCTTTTCGTAGTTATCAATCCCTTTGCTTTTCATACCTCTGTATTGCTGTTTTTTCCATCTATCTAGCTATCTATCTTTCTATGTCCCTCATATCAGTCTATCTCTCTACTTTTCATATCTCTCAATGTTTCTAATTATTTATTAATCTATCTACCTAAGCTTTTCATAATTATCTTGCTATTTATGATGCAGTATAGAAATTGTTTTAACCTACTCCTCCCTTACTGTTAACACATTGCCGGAGTTATTGAATATGTTCACTTTACTCATCCAATTAATACTGAAAGAGTATTAGAATAATCAATACTGATACATATATCTCTATCTATGTTTGTGTATATGTACACATGGAAATATGTTATCAGTAAATATGTATACATATATATATATATGTATATATTATATATGTATGTACGTATATATACGGTATGTTAATATATGTATATAATATGTTTTTTTGTACAACTAAATATGTATATATATGAAAATATGATATATATGCATATATGTATATATGTTTATGAATATATATGTATATATACATTATATATATATATATATATTTATGTATATATGTATAAATATATATGTATATATATTATAAATCTATATATGCATATATACGATATACACATATAAAAATTACAAATCCATAAAACTGACAGTTATGAGACTGATATGAAAAGGTGAGAAAAAATTACTTTATTTCAAGTTTTATCTGGCTTTGCTGTTTTGAGAAACCCATTTTTCTAATGATTTTTAATAAATTCATATATGTATAAATTGTATTAGTAATATATATATATATATATATATATATATATATATATATATATATATATATATATATATAGTGTATCACAAAAATGAGTACACCCCTCACATTTTTGCAGATATTTAAGTATATCTCTTCATGGGACAACACTGACAAAATGACACTTTGACACAATGAAAAGTAGTCTGTGTGCAGCTTATATAACAGAGTTAATTTATTTTGCCCTCAAAATAACGCAAAATATAACCATTAAAAGGTAAACACCAGCCAACAAAAGTGAATACACCCCTTAGGGAAAGTTGTCAATGTTAACATACACCATGTCAACTGTCAATATTTTGTGTGGCCACCATCATTATCCAGAACTGCCTTTACTCTGCTGGGCTTAGAGTTTACCAGAGCTTCACAGGTAGCCACTGGAATGCTCTTCCACTCCTCCATGATGATGTCGCAAAGCTGGCAGATATTTGAGACAGTGCACACCTCCACCTTCCACTTGACGATTCCCCAAAGATGTTCTATTGGGTTCAAGTCAGGAGACATGCTTGGCCAGTCCATCACCTTTACCCTCAGCCTCTTCAGTAAAGCAATTGTTGTCTTGGAGGTGTGTTTGGGGTCATTGTCATGCTGGAACACTGCCCTGCTACCCAGTTTCTGGAGGGAGGGGATCATGCTAGGCTGTATATCACAGTACATGTTGGAGTTCATGTTTCCCTCAATGAAATATAACTCTCCAATACCTGCAGCACTCATGCAGCCTTAGACCACGACATTCCCACCACCATGCTTGAGTGTAGGCATGACACATTTATCTTTGTACTCCTCACCTGGTCGCTAGCACATATGCTTGAAGCCATCAGAACCAAACGAATTAATCTTCATCTCATCAGACCATAGGACATGGTTCCAGTAATCCATGTACTTTGTTGACATGTCTTCAGCAAACTGTTTGGAGGCTTTCTTGTGTATCGTCTTCAGAAGAGGCTTCCTCCTTGGGTGACAGCCATGCACACCAATTTGATGTAGAGTGCGGCGTATGGTCTGAGCACTAATTGGCTGACCCCCCACCTCTTTAATCTCTGCAGCAATGCTGACAGGACTCCTACACCGATCTTTCAAAGAAAACATTTGGATGTGATGCTCAGCATGTGCGCTCAGCTTCTTTGGACAACCTACCCGAGGCCTGTTCTGAGTGGACCCCACTCTTTTAAAATGCTGGATGATCTTAGCCACTGTGCTGCAGCTCAGTTTCAGGGTGTTGGCAATCTTCTAGTTGCCTTGGCCATCTTCATCTAGTGCAATAATATGTCTTTTAAGATCCTCAGAGAGTTCTTTGCCATGTGGTACCATGTTGGAACTTTCAGTGACCAGTATGAGAGTGTGTGAGAGCAGCACTACAAATTTGATCACACCTGCTCCCTATGCACATGGGCCTAGTTACATATGGGCCTAGTAACACTAATGAGTCACATGAAATTTTGGAGGGAAAATGACAAGCAGTACTCAATTTGGACATTTAGGGGTGTAGTTTCTTAGGAGTGTACTCATTTTTGTTGGCAGGGGTTTAGCTTTTGATGGTTAAATTTTGAGTTATTTTGAGGGGAAAATAAATTAACTCTGCTATATAAGCTTCACACAGACTACTTTTCATTGTGTCAAAGTGTCATTTTGTCAGTGCTGTCCCATGAAGAGATATACTTAAATATCTGCAGAAATGTGAGGGGTGTACTCACTTTCGTGATACACTGTATATTGGCTCACCATAGTTTGAAGTGACACAAAGAATCCCTTTTCAATAGTTACTACACTGATGTATAGGGGAGGGAGCACTCCTTTCTCTGTATTGCTCCACTTACCTTTGATCCATACCTTATAATGCTGAGTGTTAAGAAAGACAACATCAAGTAACAATTTTTAAGTTATTGGTATGACTCAACCTGGGATTGAACACTTGTCTCCGGGACCATTGGTTAACACAACACACTCGGCCAATAATCATCATCTAGGCTTGCTGTCAAGCCATTTGTCCCTATCTGCCATTAGTCTGGGTAAGTCCTCCAGAAACATCCACTGTCCTCACAGTACAAATGAATGTAAGTTTTTGCCAGTCAATCAGTCAACATTTGTATGCCTACACATAGGAGGTCCTAAGAGAACATTGCTTATAAGCTAGTCCTTACTTTACCAGCGGTGACCAGCTTATCGTACTTGGATGGTTAGTGAGATGGGTAGTTTGTGGCTTTGAAGCAGCTGTTTTTTAGGGTGCTGCTTCCAGGATCTATTCCCAAAGAGCTTTTTCTCCTGGCATTTTGTCAAAGGCCAAGTAATGCAACCATAAAATTGTACAGATGTAACTACAGCTTGGAAGAATTCATGTTTTATTTTGTCAGTATGGTCATAAACCTTTTAATAGCAGTCCATGCTTTATCTAAATCTATGTTAATATTGTTTTCTGTGGATGAGATAAAGCTACCAAAGTTCTACATTTCTCTCCCTTGTGAGTTCAGGTTGGTTGCTTTTTACAGCATATCAACCATTTTATGTTATTTAATACCAAATCTTGTTTATAGAAATATATTAAATATATATGATTTGTAAATGAATAGTTTGCAGGTAACACATTTTACATGAACCAGAACTCAGTCGTTTTCACACAGTTAAATGGTTTTAAGAATAGTAAATGTTTAAAGAGTTCTGTTGGATGCATAGAGGTTCAACTACTTCAGGTTAGAGTGAACTTGGGAGTAATGGCAATAAAGGGGTAGTTCCCTAAAGTTTCAGAACCGGAGCCTTACCATAATATATTTTAGTGACATATCCCAGACATTTGCTGGTGGTGAGTCTTACTCCTCTATTGACTTGCAGTTGGTATATTCTACAGTCCCAGCTGACTGGACAAAGAAAAATCTAATTTTTGTAAATAAATTAATTCTGATGATACTAGACTACTATAAGAACATGTCAGTCTTGTTTTTGAAATTTCTTCTTCTTTCATACATGCATATATATATATATATATATATATGGAAGATGTTGTTTTTAGAGGGACTATTTATTATCCATGGAAACTACAAAAGGTACATTACCCTGTTGGCTGGGGCTGCAGAATACACTGACTGCACCTCTGCTGAGGGGTAAGACTCCCACCAATGAGTGTACTGGATATGATACCAAACAATCTGATGGTGAGGTCTCAATAATGCTGGAGCTTTGAGAAATGCGAAGAACCCCTTCCTTGCCATCACTCCCTGGTAAATTCTGGCCCAGAGTGGTAGCACCTGATTAGGCCCCATCTATGGGTCAATTAGAACTAAACTGTGTACTTATGCTAAACTGAATTGCTTGAAATAGAACTGTTTTGACATGTAAACTGCATACTTATACTATAGTGAATTGTTCGAAATAGAACTGTTTTGACATTTAACTCTGTGTAAACAAAAACTTTTATACTAAACTAAATTGATTGAATTAGAACTCTTTAGCTTGAAATAGAAATGTTTTTGATAATTAAACTTTATGCTTATGCTAAACTGAATTGTTTAAAATAGAACTGTTTATTTATATAAAAATGGATTTGGCATCAAATAACCTACAAAGGTTGATATCCCATGAAACCCCCAAAGCAAACAAACAAACAAACAATTACAAAAGGTACAGGAAGCACAACTACATCATTGGAGAGATTAATTTTTCAATTGCAAAATGCCATTTTTCTACATAGTCACTACTTTTGGGTATATATTTTCAACAGTACTGAAGAACAGTCTGGTGTAAAATCTACCATTGTCAACGTAGTAATTCCTGGCTGATGGCCTGGGACACACTTCGGTTGGCTGTGTTCACAGATATAATGATCAAGTTGGGTGTCTCTTAGTTCCAGTAGCAGTCGGTCAAAGCTGTCTGACATGATTTGAGGAAGCCAGCATTCATATCTTGCTGCTAAGACCAGTTCTCCTCGAGCCTCAGGGGGCCATCCCCCAGGCTCTAACCCTCCTCAGAGAGACTAGGTTTATCACCTTTACCTAAAGTGCCCTTTTTTGGAATGCCAGGTATGTCTGTGCTATAGTCTAGTGCCCAGACCCACCTTAAAAAAGGCATTGTGCCACACTTGCCTATCATTCGTTGTGCAGATGATCTTATTGAAGCAGTCTTCATTCACAGAAGTTAATGGAACATGCTTCTTCGCTTACTTCTTTATTGTCATGGCTGAAACACATTGCCCATTGCCTTACTGTGCTCTCATCTTCTCTTTGGTTATGCTAAAACATGCCACAAGCATTACTTATTATCAGTGGCAGAGATTTTATCTGTATGAAAGAATTTAAAGAGATACATTTACTGTTTTATCACGTCAGTTGCTATTTCTTACAAGGCAGAAACAAGATGTAGTTTATTGTCAGGAAGGTTCAACCTCTATTATCATACTACCAATATCTGATACATGCTTAGCATAATAGCAATCATTAGATGAAATCTGTTCTCCCAGCAGATATGGATAAAATACCTGGGTTAAATGGCTTCTTTAGCCTTGGTAGGATAACCAATTGGAAAACTCTGAAGGAAAAACTCTAAATTTAAACCAGCTTTGCTCCCTTTAAAAATTTCTCTTGTGTCCCATCCTATTTATAGAGGAGAGATTGGGTCAATGCATAAATACAGATGTAGGGATGAATAGATTGTGATTGATGCTTTCACGGATACATACATACATACATACATACATACATAAATAAATACGTAGATATCTTTGTTTTTGGAAATGAAATCAGTAATGCAAATTTAAATACTGGATGAGGTTATTTTGATTTCAATTTGTGTTAATGACTTTGAGAAAGGCTTGAAATCATCTATTCTTCTTTCAGCTACTGGTAAATTGTAAGGCAGACTGGGTTCTTTAGCTTTTCTAAGGTAAACTGTCTTTGGAAAAAAAAAAACCTCTTAATTCAGACCAATGTAACTCAATTCAAAAATTGACCTTGTTTCATATCCTGCTCACAGTTGAAAAATTAGTAAATTCACATCACCAACATCTCAAGATAATAAAACAGGAGGAGTACTTTCCAACTGAATTATGCATGAGCATTCTATTAGGGCTCTCTTTTATTGCTGGTGAAAATGCATATCTAATTGAGATATGTGGAAAAAAATGGAGCTGAAAACTTTCTCTTAATCTGTTTTGCAATGGTTTGGTGTATGTGTTTCATTGAGGATCACAACTACAGAAAGTTATGAGAAATTGCAGGAGAACTAATTGATTGGCAAACTCTGAAAAAGATTCCAAGCAAGAGAAATAATAATCTGTAACATGGGTGGCTGTGTTCTCATAGATTGTTTGGAAATAGACAGAATGGATGAAAAAATCAGTTCAACTCTTGAAGCAGTTTAAGTTTGTCTCACAATTATTCTCTAGAACATTTTTTGCGTCCCTCTTAGCATAACGATTATTGCTGGAGGAATTGGCAAGCCTATCCATGGTTATGCCCTTAGAAAAAGCATTAATTGATCTCTTCTGCAGCAACTGGTAAATAGTAGAGGCCAAGTGAGTTCTTGACTTTTGGTTAGACAGCCAATCTAGGATTTCAAAAACTCTGAATTCAAACCAGCTTTTCTCTACTTAAAATTTGATTCTGTTTCACATCCTGTCCATGGTGGAGGGGTTGGGTAATTTCATACTACTTTATGAATCTTTACTCCATGCTTCAGGCCTTATTTCTGAGTGAAATATTTTTTGGAACCTTCTGGAAGCCATTTAGAGTCAAAGAGTACTTGTCTCTTTGGGTATTTTATCTTTTCATTGCTCCCATTGGCACTGGTTGCATTTTGACCCTCACAGAAGATATAATTTTTTTTCCAGAATAAAGTCTGGGAAGAAGATAATGGTTGTGTTTAGGGATAGAAAGCGTTTCTCTTCTAAATGAAATGTTGATTCGGAAAATGAAAACAATAAAGTGGATGATAAATAAATAAATAAATAAAGAAAGAAATAAAATCATTGTGTTTCTTTACATTCTCAATTTGGTTTGGTTCATTTTTTAATGGCATATGGATTTTTAATGGCACATTATGAATTTTTTGATGGCACATTAAGAATTATTTAATGCCAAAAATTAGTATAAATTTGCTCTTAATTCTGTTTTCAAGTATTCCTATTTAATATCAATAGATTTTACCCAATTATATGATTTCAAGCTACAATTCAAATTTAATGATAACAAGCATACATTTGCTCACAGCTATATTGTATGAAGTATTGCTATCTAATAGAATAATTTGCACAGTTACTTGGTTTCAATTTTTTTTATCAAATACTAATAATTTATATGCAATTATATAGTTTCAAATAACTATTCCTATTTAATAATAACAATAATCATTTGTCATTACACAGTTATATGGTGTCAAGTATTCCAATCAAATACAAATAATTTTCACATGGTAATATATTTTCAAGCATTCCTATCAGATATATATAAATCACAGTTAAATGGCTTCATATAAATATTCCTATATAATAATACTAATTATTTGTTTGTAGTAATATTGTATTGAATATTCTTTTATCTAATTCAAATAACTTGCATACAGTTTTAAGTATTTTTATCTAATTGCAGGTGAAAATGCATATCTAATTGAGGTAGCTATGTGGAAAAAATGTAGCTGAAAACTTTCTCTATCTGTTATGCAATGGCTTGTTGTATGTATTTCATTGAGGATCACAACTACAGGAAGTAATAATGATAATAATAATAATATTGTAATTGGTGCTCATGGTACAGTCCCCAAAGGATTGGTACAGGGACAAGAGGACTTGGAAATAAAAGGACAAGTTGAGACCATCCAAACTGCAGTATTTATAAGATTGGCTTGAATACGGAGAAGAGTCCTGGAGACTTCAGGAGACTTGCTGTCACTCAAACTCCTGTGAGAAACCATCAGCTAATGCCAGAGTAGAAAACTCAAAAATAAGTAACAATAATAATGAGCAAGTTTAGGTTATACAGAGAAAGAGATGCAATGGTTATCACAAAGTAAGTGAATCCAGCAAACTTGCTCAAAAGGAGTACAAGACTAGGTATGACAGGGAGGGAAAGGTCATCTACTTGTCTAAGTGCAGTTCTGGTCAGAAGACCAGTCCTCGGGTAATTAACAAAAAAAAAAGAGAGCCTGCCATCAAATGAATTTTACTATTCTGGCCAACTACAGAGTAAAAATAAAAGAAAGATAGACCTTGACAGAGAATTAAAAAAGCTGTGGGACATTACAGTAATGGTGATACCAATTATAGTTAGAGCATAGGGAACAGTCTCAAAATGCTTGAAAGATAAACTGGTGGAATTGGAAATTAGTGGAAGAATCAAGACCATCAAGATACATCATTGTTGAGATTGGCCAGAGTACTCAGAACACTTCTGTACACCGGAGCATACATGAGAGTAATGGCCCTGAATAGGTACTCTACACTCTCCAGAGCTCTAGAATTAGAGCTTCTTCACTGAAAGCAGTCTTTTTGAGAGGTCTTCTTGTATGCCCTGATGACAAGGCATGAATCCAATGACTAAGAGATGTTCAGACATAAGAAGTTCGAACTTACTTTCTCTGTAAGGGAGTCATTGGAGTGCATTGCTAAGTATCATATTGCATTTCCTACTTTATATCATTTATGTGGCTCATTTTGCAGGGAATAAGCCAATCTGAATCATAAGATAAAACAAAATGCTCTTCCCTCTTTCTTGGGATTGTACTCTTAAAGAACATTAGAGAATAAAAAAGAAAAGAACACATAGATTCACCTGAGAATTAATTTTTATTTATAGATGACTTTTTGTCCTCATCTTCCTAGTTTTTTTTTTCTTTTTTTTTTATGTTGTTTCTTCTTTCTCTACGTTTTGGCCAAATTTCACCTCTGGCCTTCTTCAGGTGATTTACCACGAGCTCGGATAGGAATGCTGAGTCTTGTAACCGTATCCCTAGTAATTACTGCCTTCCATAGTTGTTGTCTATCGCACCACGTTTTTGACCAAGTAAACCTCTGGCTGGCTTGGGTAGGATTTGAAACTGCTATCTTCTGACAATGCTCACCTGGAACCGTAGAAACTAAACGCCTCTATCCGCTGGGGATACGGTTACAAGACTTAGCATTCCTATCCGAGGTCGTGGTAAATCACCTGAAGAAGGTCAGAGGTGAAATTTGGCCGAAATGTAGTGAAAGAAGAAACAACACAGAAATAAAAAAAAATAGCAAGATGAGGACAAAAAGTCTGCAATAAATAAAAATTAATTCTCAGATTAAGAAGCCTCATCTCAAAATGATTCCAATTAAAGACAAGTACAGAGATTCACATATAAATAGATATGAGCAGAATTAGATAGAAAGATAGACAGATAAATAGAATGTTCAGAGGCAGTTTAATCTTGTTTAGGATTAGATGACAATCTGACACTCCACCAACATGAGATATCTAATAGTGTAATAGTGTTTTTTGTATTTTTCTTGAAAATAAGAAGAAAGCTTTACTAATATATACAGGGTGTCCCAAAATAGATGCAACTTGTTAGTATGATAATTTATTACTAAGATGAGAAATTCAAAAAAGATTACATGTCATGGAAGCTAATATAACAACAATTAAAAAGATACATCGATTTGATGTCTCTAGATCAAAGGATGCAGTTTTTCAAAGGACGTGTTCCAAATGACTGCCATTGTGCTGATGACACACTTGAATTCATCAAGCTAAGTTGTCAATCACCCTGACACACTCTTTTTTTGGCATGGCACAAATCTTTTGATTGATGGCCACTTTGAGTTCAGCTTTTGCTATGGACATATCCACAGAGCCAGAAGTGTATTTTGTCACTGAACCAAACATCATAAAGGATGTCAGGATCCTCTTCAATCTGGTTCTTGAACCACCAACACATCACTAACTGTTTTTCCATGTCAGCTTGTGTGAGTTTATGCTTCATCTGGATTCTGTATGTGTACAGCTGAGATCTTTTTTTAAATATTCTTTGCAACAATGCACATGAAAGACAAAGTTCTTGTGAACATATACCGAGGGACTTTTTCAGACTTATTCTGACAGAATCTCTTACCACATCCATATAGTCAGGACATCTTGCAGTCAACTTCCTACCAAATCTGGGATTTTCTGCCTTCTCATTGAGGTTGTTTGCTGATCCTGTGGCTTGAAATTTGTGTACCCAACAATAAATTTGGCTTTTTTGGGGATAATTGTTAAAGTTAAACTTCCTACAAAATTTTGCTTGCACAGTTTTGAATGATTCTGTCTCCAAATAAGTCGTGACACAAAATATTTTTTCCTCTCTTGTCCAAAGCATTGTGATTGAGGATTAATAGTTGTTATAGTATACTATTTTCAAATCTGAAGCAAAAAAGAACACAACATTATCATTTGTAGAGTTATTGGCTGTCACATAACCATGTATATTGAGAAACCCTGCATATATGTATATATATAAATATATACATGAGACTCATATTTCAGATAAATTGATTCATTATTAAAAAATCTGTTTTTTATCTATTGAAATACATCAGAAAAATATATAATAGAAAAAAAATAAAAATCAGATTGACAGAAATTCAAAAGGGTGATATGCCTCTCAACAAAGAAATCAAAATTAAAAGCAAGACAAACTTCACTAATTGCAACTTTCAAGAAGTTGTTAAAATAAAGCCCAAAAATTGATTCATTTATTATTATCAATATTTCTTGACTTAAAATGAAATGTTAGTGCTTTTTTTTGGGTTGGGTCATTTACTAAATTTTGCTTAGTTTAGCACATAGACAAAATGATCAAGTGATTGATTTTAATGACATGTCAAGCCATCTACGATTATTTCATGCCTGAAGCTTAGGAAACTGTATATGTTATAAGTTAAATATTCTATGTAGTTTCTTCAGTTCATTGCACATGTTTATATGATATCAATTATTCCAATCTTTGACTAATAACTTCCAAACAGACATATGTGAGCAGTAGAAACGACCCTAAAATGTTCTACCAATCCAGGTGAGAGTGGATCTGGCAATTATGGCAATGAAAGAGTTCATCATACTATCCAGATCTCTGGATATGTAGCCTTAACACTGGATTCAGTTTAGTGTCATATTCAGGACAGCCTTTTTGCGGGGTTCTAACTCCTCTGCAGGGAATACAGTCAGCATATTCTAATCCTCAAAGACAGGCCAGAAAAAAACAAAATGACAAGAAACCCAATAATAATTAATATCACAACTCAGTAAGAATGGTTTTAATAATTAGTTTAAGAAATTCCAAGGAATGTATGGATGATAATTGCATGAATTTAAAAGAGAACATGCTGAAATAAATTGCTATCTATTTCTATATTAAAACTAGCTGAAGTACTAACAATACATTTAACCCATAGAACTTTAAACCTCAACCTAAACTTGGGGTTCTGGCTGAACAACACCTGAATATGTAAAATGTTTTAAATTGTTAAATAAATCATCAGTCCTCCCCCGGCTATAGTTAAATAATAAGAAAGACTGGTTGTCTTTAATTGGAATCATTTTGAGATGAGGCTTCTTAATCTGAGAATTAATTTTTTATTTATTGCGGACTTTTTGTCCTCATCTTAGTAGTTTTTGTGAGTTGCTTCTTCTTCACTATGTTTCGGCCAAATTTCACCTCTGGCCTTCTTCAGGTGATTTAACTGCGACCTTGGATAGGAATGCTGAGTCTTGTATCTGTGCCCCCAGTAATTACTGCTTTCCATAGTTGTTGTCTATTGCACCACGTTTTTGACCAAGTAAACCTCTGGCCGGCTTGGGTAGGAAATGAAACTGCTATCTTCTGAAGAAAGCCAGAGGTGAAATTCGGCCAAAACGTAGTGAAGAAGAAGCAACACACAAAAACTACTAAGATGAGGACAAAAAGTCCGCAATAAATAAAAAATTAATTCTCAAAGAAAGACTGGGTTCTTTTTTTTTTTTTACTTGATGGGCTGTATTTTTGCTAGATGATAGTGGTCAAGAAATGGTAATTCTCAGGTGTACAAACTGTGGTTTGGTTTGGTTTGGTTTTATATCATATCAAACATTGTAGGTTATTTAATGCTAAATCCTCTTTATACATATATGTTGAATATATTGAATTTAGTTTGGTTTGGTTTTATGGCATATCAACCACTGTAGGTAATTTAATGCTGAATCATGTTTATATATATATGTTGAATACATTGAATTTAGTTTGGTTTGGTTTTATGGCATATCAACCACTGTAGGTAATTTAATGCTGAATCATATATGTCAAAAATATATAATTGATAAAATTTTTAAATAAGCCTGATCTCATTTTTTTTCACACAATTAAATGGTTTCAAGTTATGATATTTAAGATTTATAATTACTTTTGATATTACTTATTTGTTTGCACACTGTGAAGTGGTTACAAGTATTATTATTAAAACTAATAATTCTATTCAATGTTACTCATTTGTTTGCATGCAGTTAAATAGTTGCAAGTATTGCAATATATCACTAATAATTCAATTTAACATCAGTCATTTGTTTATACACAATTAAATGATCAAACAGTTCTATTTCAAACAATTCAATCTAGAGTAAGTCATTTGTTTCCACTCAGTTTGTATGCCAATTACTTTTATTTGACCCATATATAGGACCCTATCAGGTGCTACCACTCCAGGTCAGACTTGACCTGGGATTAATAACAGTGAAAGGGTACACCACATTCCTCGAAATTCCAGCATAATTGCAGCCTTACCATCAGATTGTTTAAAGTGGAGGTGCCCATGGTGTAGTCGTTATCATCGTAGGAAATGGACACAGCGACACGTGTTCAAATCCTGGACAAGACTGATTGCATTTCACATAGCACTAATACCCTTGGGAAAGGTATGAATCCAATTATTCTCCCTCCAGCTATGGATAAATAGTAGGACAGATTAGGTTCTTCAGCCTTGGTTAGGCAACTAGTCTAGGAGAAGGAAAACTCTGAATTCAAACCTGTTAAACTCCACTTAAAAACTGACCTTGTGACATATCCTGCCCAAGTGGAGGGGTTGGTAAATAGTATCAGATTGTTTAAAGTCATATCAGGTGACTCATTAGTGGAGTTTCTCTTCACTGCAGAGATGCAGTCAGTGTATTCAACAGCTCCAGCCTATGGGACTGATGAATTCTAGTAGCACAAATACCAGAAACTTAGGTTTCAAGTGTTAAAAAAATGTTAATTCAATAAAAATTCATTATAAAAAAATGAATATACAATTTTGTGAACTAATAAGTTACTTACTTTTATGGCTATATATTCTTATCTTATTTTTGAGAAAGATTTAGTTAAACTTTTTGGCAAATTATTCAATTTATGAAAAGGTTGCTGATTTGTGAGAAAATCAAATTTTGATAACAATGCTGTTGCTGTCAAGAATAATTATAAAAACTATCAGTAAAACAATTGCTTATTTAAAAACAAGAAAAAATAAAACAGATTATAAAAGAAAAATTAAAGTCAAAATAAAGAAATAAGAAAAATATAATGGTTATTCATTTTCAATCTTAAAAAGACTGAAGCCTAATTTACCAAAACAGAAATGAACAATGAAATATTGATTTTATCTTAAATAATTTCTTAATCTTTTGACACAGCTATTCCAGTGAGTTTTTCATTGGTTGAAGCACCTCTAGAAACTCCACTTTTGATATATTGTGAAATTGTCCAATACATCCTCAAATCTTACCATCAAGACCGATTTTCTGTTTAAGAAATAAGAAAATGATTGATCGGTTGATTTGAATGGTATGTCACCCAATCTAGGGTTATTTTATGCCTTGAGGTTAATGAATCACATTCATTGTATGTTCATATATATATATTTTGTGTAGTTTCTTAAGAGTTTTTTTGTACACTGTCCTATTTAATATGAATAAATTTTAGACATGTCTATTTGACCCATAGATGGGAACCTAACAGCCTGTGTCAGAGTGGATCTGGGAATAAAGGCAATGAAGGGGTACCTCACACTCCCCTTTTCCCAAGAACTGGAGCTTCACCACCAGATGCAGTTTTGGGGGTTGCTGATTCACTCTGCAGCAGATACAGTCAGTGTATGCAAGGACCCAGATTACGTAACAAGAAAGCGTTTAACAGAAATAAGTCTGGTGAGTATGGAAGGTGCTGCACTCACATAATCCTGTGGTTTGTCAAAAACTGCTGAACAAAAGTATGAAGAATACAGACGAAAAAATATTAAGAATGGCTTCTTTTATGTCTGGAAATCATCATTCTATTATTTAAAATTGCTGAGCTAAAATCTTATAAAAATTCAAAGATTTAGTCTTCTTCTTCTTCTTCTTCTTCTTCTTCTTCTTCTTCTTCTTCTTCTTCTTCTTTTTCTTCTTCTTCTTCTTCTTCTTCTTCTTCTATCAAACATGGAGAAAAAAAAAAGAACTTTTGCACAGAACTACTAATACAATACATATACAAATCAACTTCTAAAAAGTAATTCACCTGATATTTCCCCAAAATACCCTCTAAAATTCTTTTTCTTACCATTTTTTGTGAAACTATCCAATTTAAACATAATTTCTTTTTTTTTACTAAATTGCTATTTTTGATCTGATTAGGGGATTTGTTCCAAAAGTATATTATTCTATTAGCAAAAATATCCAATCGGTTAATAGACTTAGTTTTTGATATCTGCCTTGACAGTAAATTTCCAGTTTGAGAAAAAATATTGAAAAAATGTTGACTATAACTAGTAATGTCATTAATTATTTTGAAAGTTTTAATTAGATCAACTCTCATTCTTCTTTCTCGTCTTGATATTTTTTGATCATGTGTTCATACACACATATCCACTTGAATGCTTCTTATCACATACATGCACACAAGCATACATAAACACACACACACATAATATATATATATATATATATATATATATATATATATATATATATATTTGTATATGTATATGTATCATCATCATCATCATGTCGTGCTGCCAGCATGGATCTCCCTGACCCTCTCTTGCCACCCATCTTTATCGTTCATTGCTCTCCGGAGGTCTTCAAGGCTACATCCGGTATTGGCACAGAGCTGTTGTAAATAGGTTCTTGCTCGTTGTCCTGCTTTTGTTCATCCGTGTGATGGCGTCCACAGGAAAACATATATATATATATATATATATATATATATATATATATATATATATATCCTAGAAAGTAATTGGTACCTCTTTCCCAAGCCCGAGGAAATTCTTTCCAACTAAATGCATTTTGACCTCACCACAAAGGTAGTACTAATTGGTTTTGTAGAGTGATCTATCATGATTACTTGTCATGTTTTATCCTTTTGACCAAATTGTAGGAATGTATTTTGAAAAAAGTTTAAAAGATACAGCCTTTTGCAACCACAGTTCTTTTAGATAATCGATTAAATTGTGGTTTTAGTTATATTTTTAAAAAATTCAAACTCATTATAGTCATTCATCAACTGTGGGGAATTTTATGTGATTTTTACATAAATTGACACATTTTAAAGTCAATTTTAACCCTTGAAGATGGCATTTCAGCGGAAAAGGTTTTCATTATTGAAGAAAGAGCATCATTTGCACTTTCCAAAAATTAAATGGAACTTGTTTTTATCTTTTTCCTTTCCTGAGAAAATTGCAATTAGATTTAGACATTTTGTAAAGAAAAAAAATCTAAAATAAAGAGCCATCTTTCAATTATTATTGTTAAGGGATAGAATTATGTTACAGGAAAGGTTAGAAGTCAAATCTCAAAAAGTTGCCCATTGGGGACCAATCATAAAATGGACAAAAATCAAAAAAATTGGAAAAGAATGTGAAAATATTGAGATTTTGCTAAATTTGTGATGCCTCAAATGAAAAAGAAACAAATTGACTTGATTTTTATCATGAATGTTTACATGTTAGCAGAGAATATGTGTACCAAAAATGTTTAAATTTGGAAATATCTGAAGATGAAGATTATCCAAAAATTTTCAAAGCCACAAAATTTTATATTTTGAAGTGTAGTGTTTTTCACTGTCTTTTCCATAAGATATAAGTTTGACAAACATCTCAGAAATTTTTGGTGTCTACAAATATGTACATATTTTGTGTTTTGAAGCTTTTCAGTTTCATATTGAGTTTAAAAAAAATATTTCTATGGTAAATAATGCATTTAATTATGTTAATGATTTCAAAAATGAGCCTGAGATCAATGTTTGAAAGACGCACTGCAGACACTTATTCTTTTTTGTGATGCAATAAATTAATATTTTGAAAAATACAACTGTCTTTCCATAAATGATGGAAATATTTTTGAAAAAAGCAAAATAATTTTTTTCTGAATTATTTTCCATAAATGTAAACTCAACATTGTTTAGAATCAGTTAATGGTCAAAATTATTTTAATCTCACTGAAATATTTGTTTTGAGACCATTGAAATTGACATCAAATCAAAGAGAGTGTTCCAGGTTTGAATAGAGGCCTGTCATCAAATTTTGGATGGCGGAGAAGTGAAAACCATGTGAATTTTTGCCCTAATGTAATATTGTCACTTCTTAGAATATTCAGACTATTGATCTCATACTTTTTGTTTTACTCATTAGGTTTCGGCCCATATTTCCTTCGGACTTCATCAGTTGTTTCATGTTGAACTCAGGAGTTCACACAGAATCTCGAAATGAACCTTTTATTTGAACCACAGGAATTAATGTCTCCAATTCTGTTAATCATAATCTGGTGCAAGTGTTTAGCTATGGTAAAAATTATCAAGCTTCATCACACACATTTAGATAAGTAATGTATTATATGTACAGAGAAACAAATTTTAGAAAAAAAAAGGTTCACAAATGAGCTAAAAACAGGTTTACTACTCTGAGCCTGAATTGAAAAGACAGTCAATGGAGAGAAAACACATAGACCCTTGGGTAAAAAAAAAGTTCTGGGCACTACTGTCAATAAAGAAGGTAATGCTGACTTTTTTCTGGGACATGAAAGTAGCCATTACTATAGATTTCCTTGAATAAGGTTTAACTGTAAACAGTGCTTCCTATTGTCAACTCCTCAATTTCATCTTATTTATAGAATAATCCTCATATGTTGACAACATTTTATCAATGCTAACCAGTCCCTGATTATGAAAACCCCCAGAACTGGTCCACTACAATGTGAGGATTGTAATTTTCAAACATGTCATCACTGTTTTTGAATATTATCCAAAAAGCTAGATGAGTTGATAGAAGTAGCTGATGAAAATCCTTTGCCAAGGCTAGAAAAAGATGTTGTGAAGCTGTCAGTGAATTTTTTTTGTAAAAAGCACATCATTTCATAAAAGAAAGATGGGTTATATCATATCAAAGTCAACTTGAAAATTACAGTCTCCAATTATATACTATAAAAAATGAATCTTCACAATCATTTTAAACAGATTAACACTTCATTATCTTAAATAAATCTCTTTGAACGATAGATGCAGACCTTGCAATTAATGCCTTTTAGAGTCAGAGCGTACCTGGGAATAATTGTAATAAGAAGAATATTTCACACTTCCCAAAACTCCAGAACTACAGCCTCATCACCAGATGCAGTTTAAT
This sequence comes from Sepioteuthis lessoniana, assembly GCA_963585895.1. Classification (NCBI taxonomy): domain Eukaryota; kingdom Metazoa; phylum Mollusca; class Cephalopoda; order Myopsida; family Loliginidae; genus Sepioteuthis; species Sepioteuthis lessoniana. The sequence goes on from OY757938.1 coordinate 39,109,111, forward strand.
GTCATACCCAGGACACCGCCAAAGGTTTCATGTTTGAATAGAGTTATCAAACCCGGTATATTGAAAGATATTTTTCGAGGTAGATAGAACCTCCTGGCATGGAAAACTTGCAAAAATCAATGACACACTCGAAAGATAAATAGTGAAATATGAACAAAATAAAGTTTGTTGGTTGGTTGGTTTTATGGTATGGCATATTTGGTTATGCTAAAGTCAGTTTAACAATAATATTCTCTGATTATATGCAGAAGAAACATGCAAACACTTCATTATGACAAAAAGATTTATTTCACTTAAATATGAAATCTTGACTAGTACTACAACTCTAGCTCTGTGTGGACCTTGAAGTACCGAACAAAAGGGGGGAATCTATGGACCCAAAAGCTATAGAAGGGGAGCTTCACCAAAGGATGTTGTTTAGTATCACATACAAGACACCCCTTTTGAAGGCGGATGGGTGCTCACTCTTCAGAAGTAAATGTCACTGCCTTATTCTTGGATATGTTGACTGAACAGTTTTGTTGTTTGATGATGTAAAGAATTGGAGCACTGCAATAGATTTGGAATATCATCTTGTCTTTCCAGTTGAAATAACGTTGACCTCTCAAAATCAGGAACTTATGTCATGATCTGTTTATTCAAGAAAAATATATTATTTAGTTAACTGTTCCTTTTTCAGGAAAATATAGACATAGTACATGTCAGAAGATTTGCAATACTAATATTTAATAAATAGCTGTATAATCAAGTTATTTCTCATCTAAGTCACATGCTAAGGTTTATTGCCAATTCAGCCTCTGTATATCTCATAGAATTTGGTCTACTATAGACAGAAAAATGAAATATATTAAGAGGCTTCAAGATCAGCTCAAAGCAGGCACTCTTTCAATGCAATAAAAAAAACAATAGAGCCGGTGTTGCAAGGCACAACTGGGGTGTACTGAGTTAGTTAAAAGAAAGTATCAAATCCCCAAAACTATGATGACCATTTTGTTTGTAGCACTATTTCTATTTTTATGAATTATTATTATTACTCAGACTATTGCCCTCATCTCACAACATTTTGGCTGATATGTCCTTTGACCTTCTTCAGGTGTTTCATTGAATCTTGAACAGAACCCTTTATTTGAACCACAGGTATTGACTAATTCTTTTACTATGACCAAGTACAATTATTAAGTTATAGTAAGTATTCCTTGGTATTATTGTTTTTTTTTTCACTCAAAAGCACTTTCCTGCCTTACAAATTTTCCTTTGCACCATGTATCCTTGCCAAACAATTCAGAGTGAATTTTTGGGACTTATAAACTTAATATGTCCATCAACTCATGATGTTTCTCCTCTCTACGATCATATTAGGTTTTTTTTTTTACCCTAGCTCATAATCAAATTTTTTAAAGAAACGCCACTTTCATGTTCCACAGTTTTTTCATTTCCCTAGCAAGGTCCAGGTAATTATCCTAGATTTAACTTTCTTTTAATTTTACTCTGTATTCATTTGGGACACCAAAGTCAGCAATTTTGCAAGTTCTCTTTTTTTTTGTTGATTATTTTAAGGTTTGGTCATCTGGCTGAGGTTAGGTGATCTATTTACATGTCAAAATCCCAGAGGAGGTTGTGTCCCATTCTCCAGGACAGATGCTGGGTTGTGCATATACCATTTGTTTGTATAGTCATATCTAAATTTCTTGCACAATTCCCAGTGGATCACCTCACCCACCCAGTCATGTCTAGGCTTATACTCTTTCCATGCTAATTTGCTTATCATGTGATTGATCATTTTGTCTCTATCACTGCATAAACTTCATTTACTGATCTGTTGTGTCTTATTTATTCTTGCTTTGATATGATTGGTTCTTCTGTCATTGTTTTGTGCTACAATTAGTTCTTCATTATTATTATTATTATTATCATTATTATTATTCCTTTCTTTTCTAAAATAAAAAAAACAATCATCTTGTAGAAATTCAAACATATCCATAAATTTGGGTCATTAAGCTGAGGTTTATTCCAAAGCGTTTTCTCATTGCTTGAAGCACCTCTGAAACCTCTTTTGCGTCCCACATTCTCAAATCTTACCTTTGACAGGAATTTTCAGCTCAGGTAGCAAGAAAAAGTTGAATGGAGCTGTGTCTGGTGAGTATGGAGCTTACTGCCCTTTTACAAACCTGTGTTTCACTAAAAATTGCTGTTCAATTAGTAGCAAAAATGATTTCATAATTTTTTTCCCTTTGGCTCTAATTTTGTGATCATTACTAGCCTGTTTGATATGAATTTCAACATTTAAAACTTTTTGATTCCTCCTCATACATATGTGCATAAAAATTACTGATGCTGATAAGTGAAAACTTGATATATGCATATATTTTACTAGACATTGTTTCCTTCTCTTTTTGTTTGAAATTATTATAAATTTGTATCAGTGTTGGAATATTGTTTAGTGGTAATATTTTTACAACCTTTATGGAATGAGGAGGGAAAAGATTTATTCATTGCCTGGGAAGCCTAATCAGACACAATACCGCTAAATCTTAAAAAGAAAAACTACTGTAAGAATGAATATATTAGTTTGGATTTTTAATTTTGGCTCTCTCTTTGATTTGGATATAGGTTGAACTCACAAGATTTTTGGTCCAATTTAAAGGAATCATTTCTCATTTTTAGAGACATCTTTTTAGACTGAGTGAAATAGTTCTGGAGTTGTTATTATTGTTACCAAGCACAAGGAATAATTGTTCAGTCTTTTTTATTCATTGTAATAAATATATATTCTTTTAACTTAGCAAAACCTTTCTCTTTTCATATTCTTGAAGTTACTAAAATGTTGATACTTAAAATTTTTTAAGTACCCATTTGCTCCTTAATGTTGAATTAACAGGACATATTCAAAAATGTTCAGCAGAACTCATAAGGGTTTCTGATATCGATAAGTAAACAAATAACACACATATACATATACATATACATATATATGTTCACTTAGCATTTTCAATAATCTCCATAAATTCAAACACAAACATATATATATATATATATATATATATATATATATATATTTAATCAAACATGCTTAAATATATATATATATATATATATATATATATATATATATATATATATATATATATATATAAGAATGTTTGATTGAATAATAGAGACACATTTTGTCTATTTTATTTTATTAAGATCCTTTCTAGTTTCCAGATAAGTGTCTTTGTGTCAGGTTAAAATTTGTGGATGAATTTACCAAAATTGTCCGGAGCACTTTCAGAACTTTCATAGGTCATCATCACATATTCCTTGTATGTATTTAGAGTGTTTTTTAAAGAGTTTTGGGGAGAATTTTCAAGGTTTTTATAACATTACAAAGCACTCGGGACAATTTTGGTAAATTCATCCACCATTTCCAATCTAGAACTAAGATACTTATCAGAAAACTTGAAAAGGATCTTAATAAAATTATATTGACATAATGTGTCTTTATTATTTAATCAAACATGCTTAAATGAAAGACTGCTGCCCAACCACACACACACACACACACACACACACACACACACACACACACACACATATATATATATATATATATGCGCATGTACACATACCTTACATATACAATAAATTGTGGTCTAAAAGTCAACCTTCTAAGCCTGATAATATCTCTAAAAACCAAGTGTTGACTTATATGGTAGGGTTGAAATCCAAACCTTTACTGCAGAGTGTTCAGCCTATAAAAAAGTGCACCAAACAATTAATATACAACAATCACTGTAAATCCAGAAAACTGCAATAAACATTTTCAACTTAAACTATTGTGTTTGGTGGATATATTTAACTAATTAACACGAAATTAATATGAAACTATAAAACTGTAATAGAAATGAAGTAGTATGTTAACGCTATGTTAGAAAGCATTTCCAACTTAAACTTGTGTTTGGTGAACATATTTAACTAATTAACACAGAGATTAATATAAAATAATAAAACTGTAATAGAAATGAAGTATTATGTTAACGCTATGTTAGATACCATTTCCAACTTAAACTTGTGTTTGGTGAACATATTTAACTAATTAACACAGAGATTAATATAAAATAATAAAACTGTAATAGAAATGAAGTATTATGTTAACGCTATGTTAGATACCATTTCCAACTCAAACTTGTGTTTGGTAAACATATTTAACAAATTAACACAGAGATTAATATAAAATAATAAAACTGTAATAGAAATTAAGTATTATATTAACGCTATGTCTGACACTATTTCCAATTTAAATTTGCGTTTAGGGAACATATTTAACAAATTAAGACAGAAATTAATATAAAATGATAAAACTGTAATAGAAATGAAGTATTATGTTAACGCTATGTTAGATACCATTTCCAACTTAAACTTGTGTTTAGTGGACATATTTAACTAATTAACACGAGATTAATATGAAATTATAAAACTGTAATAGAAATTATGTATTATATTAACAGTAAATCATGTGATTTCCCACAATTGATAAATGGAATGTTAACTTTTATTGGAAAGTCACAGTAGTTTACTCAATGTAGATTGACCTCTACAATAGGTATTGATCTTGTAGGTGAATTGACCTGTATTTAGTATTTAAGTTCCCCACAATTTTATGTATAAGTTTTGTATATTTAGAATAAGGTTTAATAGGGCATGATATAGACATTAGATAGGCACATGGAAAAAGTAGTAACTGAAGGAAGCCAATGAAACAAATGAGTGAAGATATGAAACAAATAAAGTTTGTAAAACGGCGCGGACAAAATGAACATTTAAAACAAGGCGACGAACAAAACAAATTTATATACTATAATAATAAAACTTACATTGATACATAAAAATATTTCTAATTCTACTAACAAAATAATAGTGTGTGTATATGTGTGAGTTTGTGTGTGTGTGTGTGTCTAACAAAACTAAGCTATAAAAGAATTACATGTTTAAAATGTCCTTTTTTATGATTAGAAACGGGCAGTTTCTCTGAGACTGGAAAGCGTCTCATAGTCATTGTATATGAATGTTTGCGAGGCCCATCCATGTTGTTGCTTCACTTTCCTGTTGATTCACGCTGGAGGGAGTGTGTTGCTGCTGAGAAGAAATTTGGTAAAAGAGAACAAGGGTGTTTGAAGACGACGTATTTATATAAAATACATGTCTTGTAGGTGGCTCCGAACGCAGGACTAGAATTTACGCGCAGACATTTTCATATCATGTGGTCCTCCTGGCCAATGGTTGCCCGAGACTGAATATGTGAGCGTCCACCATCTTTGTGGGAACAAGTGGCATACCGCCCAAAATAATTTATAGGAGTGTAAAGTCCTATAATCTAACTCAAAATTTTGAGCAGAAAATCTCAACCTCAACTTTTATGCTACGTCAACTTGTACACCACAATTTACAGATTATAAATGTGTAGATGTGTATTAATATATACATTACACACACACACACACATATATATATATAGGCGTATACATATATTCATATCACATGTATATAACACATATATGTATGCATATATATTCATCTAATATATATATATAACACACATGGAGGTATATATATATATCACTCATATTTATAAATATATACACAAACAAAAAGATTTATTTCACTTAAATATGAAATCTTGACTAGTACTACAACTATAGCTCTGTGTGGACCTTGAAGTACCGAACAAAAGGGGGGAATCTATGGACCCAAAAGCTATAGAAGGGGAGCTTCACCAAAGGATGTTGTTTAGTATCACATACAAGACACCCCTTTTCAAGGTGGATGGGTGTTCACTCTTCAGAAGTAAATGTCACTGCCTTATTCTTGGATATGTTGACTGAACAGTTTTGTTGTTTGATGATGTAAAGAATTGGAGCACTGCAATAGATTTGGAATGTCATCTTGTCTTTCCAGTTGAAATAACGTTAATCTCTCAAAATCAGGAACTTGTGTCATGATCTGTTAATACATATATGTATATCACATGTATATAACACATATATGTATGCATATATATTCATCTAATATACATACATAACACACATGGAGGTATATATACATATATATCACTCATATATATAAATATATACACAAACATATGTATACATTTGAGGTGCCCGTGGTGTAGTCGTTATCATCGTAGGAAATGGACATGGCGACACGAGTTCAAATCCTGGACGAGACTGATTGCATTTCACATAGCACTAATACCCTTGGGAAAGGTATGAATCCAATTATTCTCCCTCCAGCTATGGGTAAATAGTAGGACAGACTAGGTTCTTCAGCCTTGGTTAGGCAACTAGTCTAGGAGAAGGAAAACTCTGAATTCAAACCTGTTAAACTCCACTTAAAAATTGACCTTGTGTCATATCCTGCCCGAGCGGAGGGGTTGGTAAATAGTAACATACGTATACATTTACATCATATGCACATTCGTATATATGCATCACACATACACTCATATATTCATCACATATACACACAACCAACACATGTCCATCCGATACGCACACATATATACATGTACATCACTTATACACACATATAGATACGCATCACACATACACACACATATACGCACCTATGTATACATATGCATCATATACATATATATCGTATTACCATGTCATTTTTGTAAACACTTATCATCATCATCATATCGCGCTGGTAGCACGGATATCCCTGATCCTCTCGCCACTCCTCCCTATCGTTCATCGCCCTAGGTAGGTCTTCAGGACAACATCCCGTATCCTCACGTAGCTGCTGAATGTACGTTCAAGCTGGTCGTCCTGCTTTTGCGCGGCCATGTGTGGGGATCCATAAGAGTACATCTCTTATGAGTTCATCTCTGCTTCTCCAGCAGTGTCCTGCATGTCTGGTTCGTCTAACTTGAATAGTTTTCGTGATAGGGGGCAGGTGGCCGTACAGTTGGTGTCTTGTGGGGTGTTGCTTCCAGGACTTGTTCAGGATTGCACGCAGCATTCTTGTGTAATTGCCATCTAGCTTCTTCTCCAGCCGTTTTGTTAGCGTCCATGTAGTGCATCCATATAGCAGTATCGATGTGATCGCTGCCTGGAAGAAACTGCGTTTCATTTTATTGGTTAGGTCTGATTTCCATATAATCGATAGCCTATTGATAGCTGTCCATGCTTTCGTTAACCTCGTTTCGATGTCCTTTTCGGTTGATTCAACGCTGCTTCCTAGGTACGTGAATTTGTCTACACCTGACCAAGCCGAAACACTTCTGCATAGTTTGGAACGAGCAGCAGCAAGCATAGGCCTCTATGTTAATGCACACAAAAAAAACACTTATATATATACGTATATATGTATATATATGTGTATACACATATGCACATTGTATATAAAGTGTATATACATTTATAAATGAAATATATACTAATATACCCCATTCATATATGCATAGGTGCCCACGCTCAATGGTTTCGAGTTGAACTTATGAATCATTTTCTCTGATAGATTTCCTTATATATATATATATGTATATATGTGTGTGTGTGTATACACATATGCACATTGTATATAAAGTGTATATATATAAATGTATATATATATATATATGCACATTGCATATAAAGTGTGTATACATTTATATGAAATATATACTAATATACCCCATTCATATATGCATAGGTGCCCACACTCAATGGTTTAGAGTTGAACTTATGAACCATTTTTCTCTGACAGATTTCCTAATATATATATATATATATATATATATATATATATAAACTTGGTACAAAAATATGATTCAAAAAGTCAACCTATATTATTGGAAACAAATCATTGACTTTGAACCTTTTGCTTTGTGCTTAGAAGTAAAAGACTTTTAGATTGAATGGCATAGTTCCAGCTGCTGTCTTTGTGCAACTTGTTACAGCTGAATAACAAATTCATATTGTTCAAGTTGGAAATTGCTTGAAAGGCTGTCTCTATATATGTATATGCAATGACCTATCTATATCATAAATAAAACATTGTTAGTTGTCTGTCTGTCTGTCTCTCTCTCTTTATATATATATATATATATATATATACATGAATACATACATATATATATACATATATATGTATATATGTATGTGTGTGTGTGTGTGTGTGTGTGTGTGTATATGTGTTTATACATATATATATATATATATATATATATATGACATTTATACTCGTGTAATGAACAACTGCTTGAGACCAATATTTCCCTTCAAAATCAAAGGTTATTCCGAACATGAGATATGTTTTTGAAATGTAAAAGCTTTCTGTATTTTTGATCCAAAGTGCCACTGTATTGCCAGTGTCTAAATGGAGACTCTTATTTGAGGAAATAAAATTTTCATTTAACTTTGTTTTCTATATAAAACACCAATGCATGCAATGATACGTAAAAACTTCATTATCTTCCGAGTAATTAGGCTACATCAAGGTCTAGACTACATTGTTTATTTACCACATTGCATTGATTTAGATTGTAGTAGAATCATCTCGAAAGTATAAATAAGTGTTTGAATGTTTTCTTTTTATGGCAATGGATGTTAAAGAAATAATTTCATTGACTTGCATATGTTGATTTAGTTTGGTTTTATGGCATATCAACCATTGTAGGTTATTTAATGCCAAACGAATTTTATACATATAAGCAGTTCTATTTAAAAAAATTCAGTTTAGCATATGTACAGTTTGAATATCAAAAACAGTTCTATTTCAAGTTATTCAGTTTAGTCAACAAAGTTAAATGGCTCCAAGTATTGCTATGTATCACTAACAACTCAATGAAGCATCAGTTATTTATCTACACATGGTTAAATGTTAAAACAGTTCTATTTCAAACAATTCAGTTTACCATTAGTACACTGTTTAGTTCTATTTGACCCATAGATAGGACCCTATCAAGTACCACCACTTTAGGCCAGAGTGGACCTGGGAGTGATGGCAATAAAAGGGTTCACCGCATTCTTCAATGCTCTAACATTACTAGGGCCTCATAAGATTGTTTAGTGTCATATCCAGGACACTTTTTAGAGGAGTCTTACCCCTTTGCAGAGAAACAATGTATTTTAAGGCTCCAGCTGACTGGGCTAGGCTTGCTTAACTAAAAGTTAAGGGTCATTCATTACAGGAAGTTACTCATTTCACAAGTATATATATATATATATATATATATATACACATGTGTGTGTATATATATATATATATATATACACACACATGCATATTCCACACACACTCGCTAAACAACAGATAACCCTGTTGGGTTCCAGTTTCAACAGCTTTTCATGATGATACTGATGTTTACATTTAGGAACGAGTGAAAGATTTTAATTAGCATTTTATAGTAAGTAATAAGTAATGTTGACAACTGTAGTCGAGGGTGACCAGAAGGCTCCCTTCTCAATAGCTACAACATCGAGGTGTAGGGGAGGGCGCTACTCCTTTCCCTGGATTGCTACAATTTACCCTGGATACATACCTTATATTCCTGAGTGTTAAGCAAGGAGGTATCAAATCTTTTAAAGTCTTTGGTATGACGCGACATGGGATTGAACCCAGGTCTCCTGGACCATTGGCAAAGTTGGGATCTGGGTGTAGTACCAGTTCCTTCACATCAAATATGTTCTCATCGATTAAATCAAGTATCGTTGAATAAAATGCACATTTTACATATCTGCAAGCTCAAACAACACAGTTTATAGACCTTCAGGCAAAAAGAAGACTTGAAAAAAATCAGTGGATGGACAACAGATAGATAGATAGATAGATAAAATGATTGATGGATAGAAAGATAGATATGAACAGACTGAGATTGGTTGGTTGGTTTTATGGCATGTCAACCCTTGTTGGATTATTTCATGCCATTGTCAGTTTAACCTCTATTGTCTCCAAATATAAGCTGTATAAAATCTGTCATTTCAAACAGGCAAACACTTAATCATCTCAAGCATATCAACTTGACACAAAGCTGAAACCTTAACAGATACTACCACTTCAGGTCAGAGTAGAACTGAAAGTAACAACAAAAAAATTGATAACCCTACATGTTCAAAAGCTCCGGAACATAAGCCTCTCCACTACATTTTGTTAAGTATCATATCAAGGACACTCATTTTTTATAGATTTCATAAACCTTTTGATAGTTGGTTGTTTGGTTGTTTGGGTTTTATGGCATATCAACCTTTGTAGGTTATTTAATGCTAAATCCATTTTTTAAACAATAATCAGTTCTATTTTAAACAATTCAGTTTAGCATGAGTTCACAGTTTAATTGTCAAAAACATTTCTATTTCCAGCCATTCAGTTTAGTCAAACAGTTCTAATTCAGCTAATTTAGTATAGAATAAGTATAGATTTTCTTTACACACAGTTAAATGTCAAAACAGTTCTATATTAAACAATTCAGTTTAGCGTAAATACAGTTACCATGTCAAAAACACTTCTATTTCAAACAATTCAATTTAGCATAAGTATGCAGTTTAAATTTAAGTACACAGTTTAATTGTCAAAAATATTCCTATTTCGAGCTATTCTGTTTAGTTAAACAGTTCTTATTCAGACATTTCAGTTTAGCATAAGTATGCAGTTAGTTCTATCTAAGCTATAGATAGGGCCCTATCACATGCTACCATTCTGGGTCAGAGTGGACCAGGGAGCAATGGCAATGAAGGGGTGCTCCGCATTCCCCAAAGCCTCAGTATCACTGGAACCTAACCATCAGATTGTTTAGTGACATAAACAGGACACTCGTTGGTGGGGTCTTACTCCTCTGCAGAGGTGCAGTTGGTATATTCTACAGCTCCAGCCAACTTGACAATACACACAGTTAAATGTCAAAAGTTTTATTTCAGATAATTCAGTTTAGCATAAGTACACAGTTTAGAGGTCAAAACAGTTTTATTTTAAACAATTCCATTTAGCATAAATACGCAATTTAAATGCTAAGTACAGCAAACTCAAGAAACCATGCTTTAGTTCTATTAGATAGGAACCTTATTGGGTGCTACCACTCAGGCCCAGAGTGGACCTGGGAGTGATAGCAATAAATGGGTACTCCACATTCCCAAAGTTCCAGCATTAGTGGAACCTCACCATCAGATTGCTTAGTGTCATATCCAGGACACTCCTTGTGGGAGTCTTACCTCTCTCTTATTGGGTGCTACCACTCAGGCCCAGAGTGGACCTGGGAGTGATAGCAATAAATGGGTACTCCACATTCCCAAAGTTCCAGCATTAGTGGAACCTCACCATCAGATTGCTTAGTGTCATATCCAGGACACTCCTTGTGGGAGTCTTACCTCTCTCTTATTGGGTGCTACCACTCAGGCCCAGAGTGGACCTGGGAGTGATAGCAATAAATGGGTACTCCACATTCCCAAAGTTCCAGCATTAGTGGAACCTCACCATCAGATTGCTTAGTGTCATATCCAGGACACTCCTTGTGGGAGTCTTACCTCTCTCTTATTGGGTGCTACCACTCAGGCCCAGAGTGGACCTGGGAGTGATAGCAATAAATGGGTACTCCACATTCCCAAAGTTCCAGCATTAGTGGAACCTCACCATCAGATTGCTTAGTGTCATATCCAGGACACTCCTTGTGGGAGTCTTACCTCTCTGCAGAGAAGCAGTCGGTGTATTCTGCAGCCCCAAACTTGCAGATGGATCACCTTTTATAGACCAACAGACAAAAATGCACGTTTTATAGATTCACAGTCAAAATTAGATAAAAAGTTGATAATATACTTCAGTGAATTGGAATTCAAATTCACTAATTCATTATTGATTCCTACTACAATCACTGGTTTCATCCTTTCTTATACACTCAAACTAACATCAACTAAGACTCCAATTAAAACCAGAACTGATTCATGAAAGATCTTTAGCAACAAAAATAGAACGATTCCTCAAGATGAAGGAAAGAAATATATATGAAAAGGAATAAAATTAGACATCATTTATTGCATTAGTTTTCAAAGGAAACATTAAAATTCATCTTTTATATAAAATGCGGTATGACTAATACATACACGCACATATACATACATAGCCTCTCATAAATAAGTATCTACGGAACAATTTTTAATTTATTTTTGTTTTTGCGAAAAGTTCATTTTCTTCTAAATCAAAGACCATTGTTGATTGAAGCTATAGAATGTGCTTACTGCACCACTTCAGAGGGGTAAGACCCCATTAACGAGTGCTCTTCTCATGACACAAATCAGCAATGAAAGTGAGGTTCCAGTCCTTAAGCTTTTATCATTACTAGGTCCACTCTCACCTGGATCAGCAGTTCCTGTTTGGGTCTTATCGATGGTTCAAATGGAACTGTTCAATTATTTACAAAGGATTAATATAATCAATAATTTGAAATTATACAACTGTGTGCAAATTATTTGTATCTAATAAGAATACTTGATAATTAGAATTACAAATGTTGAATAGGAGTACTTGAAACCATAAAGTGCAAACAAAACTATGTGCAAACAAAACTATGTGGAAATAAAAGATTAATATGGAATAGAATTATTAGTGTTAGATAGAAATACTTGAAGCCATTTTGCTGTGCACAAACAAATGATTAATATTAAATAGAATTGTGTTTAATTGTAATTCTTGTAACCATTTAACCGTTTGCTGACATATGCAATTTTGAAAACAAAATTGTCATTAAATAATCCCCAAGGGTTGATATACCATTAAACACTTACCAACCAACAAACCAACCAATATAAATCAAAGATACTACGATTTAAAAAATTTTAAGAGGAACATAATACAATCAAAATAGATAATTATTTGTTATTATCTAAAAAATTGAAAATCTAACCAACACAAAATTCTGTTGTCATTGTATTGTAACCATACAAAAGGTTATAAAATGGGAAATAACCAAAATCGAGGCAGAAAAGGAAATGGAAATCTTCATAACATTAACAAAATACAAGCAGTGTGAAGAATGTATAATACTACTTTTGGTGTACTACTTAATTAGCATATAAACCCCTTTCACAATTTATGAGGAATGGGACATATCCATTAATTTTCATAGGTACAGTATATTGTTTAAAATAGAAGTTTTGACATTTAAACTGCATCCTTATGCTAAACTGAATTGCTCAAAATAGAACTGTTTTGAGCTCTGAACTGTGTACTTATGCTAAACTGAATTGCTCAAAGTAGAACTGTTTTGAGCTCTGAACTGTGTACTTATGCTAAACTGAATTGCTCAAAATAGAACTGTTTTGAGCTCTGAACTGTGTACTTATGCTAAACTGAATTATCTGAAATAAACATTGGAAATTGACTTTATATCCTGGATGAGATTGTTTGCATTTTACTTTATTCTGATATTCTTAGGAATGGCATGAATCTATCTGTTCCCTCTTCCAATTATGGATAAACAATATAGCATAAAACATGTTCAATGCTGTCATGGCAGAGCTGGTCTCATCATCATCATAATGTACCAAGAGCATGGATCCACTTGACTCTTTCTTGCCATTCATCCCTTTTAACCATCATTCTTAATAGGACCTGGAGATAGCATCCATGTATAAGAGTCCATTTGAGAATGTTGCTAACTTACTTCATCCTTACTTCTCCATCAGTGCCCAGCATATCTTGTCTGGCTTACTTGGATGGTTAGTGATGAAAGGTAAGTGATAATACAATAGCTGTTTTGGAGAACTCTTACACATAGAAAAACCAGTGTTGGCATACTAGCAAATATCAATACTGTGCTGTCACTGGATGTTATCAAAAGAACTTGCCTAGTGTGATCAGATGGTGAGAGGGAATCAAAGGAAACTATGCTGTTGGCATGTCTTCATGATGGACATGATCATGATCATTAAGTATTTAAAATGTAGATTATTTAGTTTGAGATGATAAAACGTGGATGTCACAGGTATATGGTTCCATGGGCACATGCACCTGATGCAAATTTGAGAAAAGTAGCAAATTAATTGTATGCTTCATTGCAAGTATAGTTATGTGGTAAAACATTCGTACATGTGACCCTAACATAAAAAGAAAACAAACTAGAATTTAGGACAGTTCAAATAAAGAAGAATAAATTATGAAATTAGTCTGGTGGTAAATAACAAAGGAGACACCCAATAACATGTCTTTACTTTGATATCAGTTTACATTTTTTTGTTCAGCAATTTGTTTTCAACATGTTATAGGATATATAATGTCTTTTCCAGATACAATTGGAAGCAATTGTCTCCTCCTATATAAACTTGGGATATTTTTCACAATATCCCATTTATATATATAATATATATATATATCATTAAAAAGAAAAACAAAAAAATTCACTCATTTCATGACTTGACTCTTTCTTGAACCTCAAGTAAACATTAGGGATTAAACAAAAATATAGGGTGATAATTTTATTTTTATATTACTAAAGTACCAATAATCATGTGACTGTATCATGTGACTAAAAGTTTAGTCAGTTGCCAATTAGTGAAGTAAGCATTTTATCTCAGAACATCTCAATATTACTTCTAGTATCTTAAAATAACATTTTTAAAAAAGTGTTTTAAATAAACAGTACTAGTTTTTAATTAAGATACATGCACACACATACACATTCACAAACACACACACACACACATATATATATCAATACATATATACACATAAATACATATATACACTCATATATAAACATATGTATACATATATACACATATACATCTATCTGTACACATGTATACATCATTATCATCTTCAAAAAGTACTGATTGCATGATTTCTCTTGATTCTCACTCACCATGCTATTACTGATTGCACTTGGCAAGTCCTCAAGACAGCGTCAAGTGTTTGCATAGAGCTGATAAATGTAAGTTTTTGCTGGTCAACCAAGACTAGTCCATGAGTAGGAGTCTGTTTTTTACAAAACAACAATCATCAGGCAGTTAACAATATATATATATATACATATATTTAAAAAAATATATATATGTAAGTAAAGTAAAGTTGGCGACCATAGTCGAGGGTAACCCGAAGGCTCCCTTTTCGATAGCTACTACACCAAGATGTAGGGGAGGGCGCTACTCCTTCCCTGGATGGCTCTACTTTACCCTTGATCCGCACCTTATAATGCTGAGTGTTAAGCAAGGAGGCATCAAGTACCATTTTTTGAGTCTTTGGTATGACTCGACCTGGGATTGAACCCAGGTCTCCCGGGCCATTGGCGAACACTCTAACCGCTAGGCCAATGTCCGGTTATAAAATGAATTTGCTAACCGCCGGATAGGTCCCTGGTTCCATATATATGTATTTAAAGAAATATATATATATACGAGATATAGGATTTTTGTTTATATATATATATATATATATATTACATCCACAGACAGACTGTTTCATTGTATCACATCTCTTCAGTGTGGCTAGACATATAGGAAGCTTGAAGCTGGGATTGAAACCCACTCAACTTTACATTAAACTTATTATCATACCGCTCAGCCAACAAGCATTCCACATCAGCTCAGGAATTATAAGGCATTGAATAGTAGCATTAGTTGTTTTACATTTTATACCTTACTGGATACCAGGGAGTTCAATTTGTCCGAAGAGCTTTGCATTATGTGAGCAGCAGCCATAAATTCCTTCGCCAGTGTGCTCAAAAGTCTCTCTCTATATATATGTATATATATAAACAAAAAGTCTATATCTAATGTATATATATATATATATATATATATTTTTTTTTTTTTTTTCTCATAAAAAAACAACAATCAGTCAAATTAAGATAATAAATTTATTTCCATCCTGTTACAAAGCATTGATATAAATCAATGCTCTAAAAAATTGAAATGAAATCCATTTTCTTGTTTGATCTGAAGAAGTCCTGTTAATGTTCTAGAGCATTGGGTTTTTTTTTAAGAGAAAATTATTTTAAAAATTTTCAGAAATTTTCCAAATAATTTGTTCCATACTTTTTGATAAAAATGTTCTCTCATAAATATCAGTAAAATCAAAAAATGTTCTAGTTAAAAAAATATGATAGCTAAAAAACATTTTACACTAAAAAACCCTATCAAAGAAATATATGTAGAGTTTGTTATGGTTTGATTCCTTAATCAAATGGGATATCAACCTTCATGCATTATATATATTTACCAACCCCTCCACTCAGGCAGGATATGACTCAAGGTCAATTTTTAAGCGGAGTTTAACAGGTTTTAATTCAGAGTTTTTCTTCTCCTAGACTAGTTGCCTCACCAAGGCTGAAGAACCTAGTCTGCCCTACTATTTACCCATAGCTGGAGGGAGAATAATTGGATTCATACCTTTCTCAAGGGTATCAGTGCTATAGTGAAATGCAATCAGTCTTGTCCAGGACTTGAATTTGTGTCGCCATGTCCATTTCCTACGACAATAACCATTACTTCATGGGTTATATTATACCAAAGCTATCCTGGTAGAAGAAAAGTAGAGGTTCTGTTTAACCCATAGCTGGGTGGATAAGAGGATCCATATCTTTTGCCAGAGTATCAGTCTTAAAGTGAATGCCAAAGCGTGAGTGCAGTTCAAACTCATTCATGATGACCCCCCCAAATACATGTATGTATAGGCAACATGACATATACTTGTGTTGCATAGCCATGAACAAATATACATACACATATGCATGCAGAATCATAACGACACAATAACGATGAGCAGACACAGTTCTTTAGAAAAATATACCTCTCACTTTATTGAAAGGGTTGTGTGTGAGAGGTGAGTTGGAGACCAAACAAAGACTGCAACATATTGATCCCCCAACTCTTCTGGGTATCACAGCCTATCTTTCTTGTTCTCCTGGGCTGCTCAACTGGGGACCTGGGGGCCCAGCCTCTACTGAGACATGGTTCTAATTCCAGCATCTTACCTCCAACTAACCTCAACTTCCTGTCGCCGGGGTTATATAATAATTTGACACCTACCTGCTTCCTGCAAGTGTCACAATTCACACTCAATTCAACCCCTCGACAGTCAAGGTCGCCCCCTGATATCTTCGACTGGATGCACCTGTTATTTACACAGGTGCATTTCTTCTTTTGACAGCTTGGCTGGGGTCAATATGCAACACTTGGCCCAATTGACTGGGGCTGCCGAATACACCAACTGCATCACTGCAGAGGAGTAAGACTCCCCAAACAAATATCCTGAATATGACATTAGACAATCTAATATCAAGTGTCCAACATATGATACTAAACAATCTGATGGTTGAGGCTCCAGTAATGCTGGAGCTTTGGGGAATACAGAGTACACCTTTATTGCCATTGCTTCTGGGTTTACACTGGCATGGAGTGGTAGCACCTGAAAAGTCCTATCTTTGAGTTAAATAGAACTGTTTGACATTTATACTGACTGCAAACAAATGACATGCTAAACTGAATTGTTTGAAATAAAACTGTTTGATCATTTAAGAGTGTGTCAACAATTGACAGATGTTTAGTTGAATTATTAGAGATACATAGAAAACCATTTAATTGTGTGCAAAAGAATGAGCTTAGGCTTGTTTAAAAGTATTGTCAACAAAATGTTTACTAATCATATATATTTGATTTATATTTATAAAGAGGATTTGGCATTAAATAACCTAAAATGGTTGATATGCCATAAAATCGAATCAAACCTCACATATTATCTAGCTTATATATGATCTATCACAGATATTGGGCAAAATATCAGCAGATACAGCAACATTTTAACAGAGTAATTTATATATATATATATATATATATATATATATATAAAGATTGAGAGAGTGAGAAAGTCTTTTGAAATCCCTATACCTATTCCTACATTGAATCCTGTAAGATTTTGTGCTGTGTAAATTCTTTATTATTATTCTTTATAATCATAGAGAAATATAGTGTACATTTTTTTTTTTGTTAAATCATGACGGATAAATAGATTCAATTTCAAAATCTAACTTATCGTGAACAATTTCTCAATATTTCCATTTCAAATCATCTATTCATACATTGAACCCTTTTTTATCATTAAAATAAAACTTTTTTTTTAATCTCTTGGTATGAGTTGCTTAAATAAAATTTTTATTGATTATATCAGTTGAAGCTCACTAGGGTAAATATCGAAGAGAACTGAAAACATCTGCTTTGTATTCTTTGAGGTCACCCTTCGGTAAAAGATCGTACCTATCAATTTGTAGTCTTAGTATATTGTAAGAAAAAACCTCAGAGTCTATATAATCACAAAGTGTATATATATATATATATACATATATATATATATATATATATATATATTATCCAATGCCAAGTAAGTCAATGGTGGGAACGATTCTATTTTCGGATTTTCTTTCTACAATATCCATGTAATTCAAAATCCAAAAGAGAGCTCAATGTAAAATGATAACGAAATAAATTATATATATATATATATATATATATAATAAAATAAAAATTATATATATATATATAATTGTATATAATATACAAAATAATATATATATATCGTATATAATTATACATATATATAATAATATAAAATTATATATATATATATATATATATATATATATATATATATATATATATATATGAGTGTGTGTGTGTAAGCAATCACACTCATATATACACTTACACACACATTCATATACACACACAAAAATATACAAGGATCATTGAAAAGTTTGTAGCTTCACCCAGAAAAAAGTGCATTGTTGAATATTCTTATTGGGGTAATGTCCTACCACTTCTTATAAAACTGTAAAAATCTGAATAAATTTTTCTCGTTTTTTTTTTAGAAATGGTAGTGCATTGCCACAACAAAAATGTTCATCTTGGTTTTTTTACCTGAGTGAGATGTGCTCTTTTTGAATAACCTTTGATTACACACATACACACCCACACACACATATATATATATATATATATATATATATATATATATATATCCATGCATATCTATATGCAAAAACACACACAGTGACATACACACATATGTATATACATACTAAGTAAGTTAATCAACCATTGTTGAGGGCAACCTGAAGGCTTCCTTTTCAATAGCTACTACACTGAGGTGTAGGGGAGGGCAGAACTCCTATTTTTGGATTGCTCCACTTATCCTTGATCTGTACCTTAAGAAATTTGTGTTAATTAAGTATGTATCAAGTACTGTTTTTTTAAGTCTTTGGCATGATTCTACCTGTGATTGAACCTTGGTCTCCCAAGTTATTGGGTAATACTCAAAATTTTATGCCAATGGATACACACACACTCTACTACCATCAATTTACGGCCAGTTTTTGTAACATATTTCTTTTCCTTATTAAATTTATTCTTAAAAATGTGATTTAGTTGCTAAAAGCCATAAATAAGAAAGAGTGGAAAAAATTAGCTTGATTTAATTTCTTGTCATGTGCACATTTCCTTTTTTGTGGAATAATTAAGTCATTGAGAAAAAGTTATTCTTTTCGTGAAACATGTTAATCTTATTTTCAATACTGTCTTCCTTTTTTCTCATATTATTATATTTCATTATAAATCTGATAAATATAGATTGAGCAATAAATGTGTAAACCAGTAGGGCAGATTGGGCTTACTAACCTTGGTAGGCTAACCAGTGTAGAAGAAGGAATATCAAATTCAAAAGCCCGAGGTTGAGTCCTTAATGTTGTATACAAAATTATTCTAGCCTTTTCTTTGGACAACACTCCTGTTGTTAATAGAGGAGACCTTCTGCATGGGCAACTGCTGCTTTTCCATACAACCTTGGCCAAGCCTGAGCAGAGATTTTGAGACAGAGTTATAATTACACAACACTGACATACACAAGCACACACATATATAGAGAGAGATAGATAGATATATAGGTCAATATATGTATATATGTGTATATATGTATACATATATACGTACAAATATATATATATATATATATATGCATATATATGTGATATATGAATATATATATATATATATATGTGTGTGTGTGTGTATACATGTATGTATATGTATATGTATGTACACTTATGCATATATGTATATATTTATACATCTATGTATATATACATGCATATATATGTGTATAAATATATACAAATATCATCTCCTGTCATTAAGTTCACCCCAAATAATTTCTTATGAAAAGGTTGATTTTCTTTTAAATCAAAGATACCAGGATTTTATTATTTTTAGTTGAACCTGACATTATTAAAACTATTATTAATATTGCGTACTTTGATTTAATAATAATGCACAAGTTTCCTTAAACACATAAATACTGTAATGAATAGTATGAACTTTTATCTGTCCAAAAATATATACAGGCGTTATATATGTTTATGCCATTTTCATTCGTTTTACCGTGTTTCAGTACTGTAGGATTTGGTAATAAATATTACCTAATAATATCTGTTTCAAATTTAACAATTTTGACAGATGATTATTTTAAATTCAGTAACCCTAGTATTAGGAATTTAATTTGTAGGTTCTTGCTAGAGATCTGTCCCTTGGATGAGAGAAAAAAAGTTGTAATTAAAGTTCTCTTGCAAAAAATCTATTTTCAGTATTTCTTTTCTCATTGAGACCAGTTGACTGGGCATGTAAAATCTACTGACTTGCATCTTTGCAGAGTGGTAATCTTCCCGCACACAAGAGTCCAGTCAAGATATTTCTTTTTTAGTTAAATGTTTTTGGTGAAACACAAGGTTATGTAAGTGTAGCACCTTTTATTCTTACCTTTATGATTTCTTTTGTTATCTCCATTAAGAAATCATAATGGTCAGAGATCTAATACTATTATTGAATAGTAAATTTGACTGGAAATGGTTTTATTCTCTGGGTTAGCGTGGTAGAGTTATTTTTACACTCACAAAAATCTTGCTATGTGATGTTTAATCTGTGTTACCATAGCATGTAGATAAAAAGTTGATCCTTATATTATTTATTGATGGTTAGGAAAAATTTATGATAAATTTGAATTATGTAAATTTGTGAATGTTTCTGCGTCTTTTAGCATCTATAACAATATGGATAGGAGGTGCCCGTGGTGTAATGGTTATCGTCATAGCAAATGAACACGGCGACACGAGTTCAAATCCTCGACGAGACTAATTGCATTTCACATAGCACTAATACCTCTGGGAGAGGTATGAATCCAATTATTCTCCCTCCAGCTATGGGTAAATAGTAGGACAGACTGAGTTCTTCAGCCTTGGTGAGGCAACTAGTCTAGGAGAAGGAAAACTCTGAATTCAAACCTGTTAAACTCCACTTAAAAATTGACCTTGTGTCATATCCTGCCCGAGCGGAGGGGTTGGGAAATATGATAACAATATGCATGTGTCCTCATCTTCTATCATTGAGAGCAATCTGTGTGTGTCTCCTCTTTCTATCATCAAGAACAATATGTGTGTGTCCTCATTCATCTAGAATAATCAGTGTATATCTCTGCCTTCTAGAACAATGTATGTATATCTCAGTTTTCTGTCATCAAGAACAAACTCTCTACATTTTCCCCTTATAATTAGACTTCTATACTATTCATATTTATCTACCTCTCCTCTCATCAAGATAAAATGAGACATAAGACTGCAAGCAATACAATCAGCGCATTCTAAGTCCAACCAGCAGGTGCTTGTTCCGTATATCATAGTATTTAAATTCTGTCATAGAGTACTTCCCTTTATTTCTAATGACTTTAATTCTTTAAGTGGGATGTGACTCTGTGTTGAACCAAAAGCCTGTCGAACATGACTTTTGAGCGAGTATATTATAAATAACTTTTTATACATAAAAAAGGTAGAATGATTTTTGCTCTATGATCATGGTTGTTTTCTGAACAGTGTTGTCAAATAAGTGTAAAAATGTCAGTATCTGTTGGAAAATATAAGAACTTTTGTTGTTTGTTTTTTCATTTTTTGACATCTGTGGGGTATATACATTACACACACTGATAAATGAGACGCAAATTTGTGTATTTGTCTGTCACTTTCAAGATAAAATTACAAAGTCGACTGATGTATTTTGTATGCCGGATGTAAAGAGGACATCTGAGATTAGCTGGGGTCAAACAGCAAAAACCTACTGTTTGAAACATCAGAAATACATTTTTTATTTTGGAATTTTCTCCATTCATTTTTCTTGATTATATCACAATGGTTCATTATGATAAAATTAATTTTTATCCGAGTTTTCAGTGCTCTTTCATCACATATCAATAATACCTGATTTTTCTATGGCCAGCTCTATGTTGGCACTTTTAGGCTTGGATCCCCAAATGATTTTTCTAACAAGTAAACCAACTGGAAGATTGCTTTCTTGCATATCCATAAACCCTGTCTTACTAAGGAACTGCATTGGTTTGTTTTGGGCCTCAGAATATTCTTTTAAGTAACAATTACTTTTTCATGTATATGTTGAAATAGATAGATAGAAAAACACACAGATAAACAGAGCGAGAGAAACAAATAAATAGAGAGAGAGAGAGAGAGAGAGAGAAACAGACAAACACAGCAAGAGGAAGAGAGAGAGAGAGAGAGAGATAGAGAGAGAGAAAGAGAGAGGGAGCTTATTTATTTGTTTAATGGCATATTAACTACTTATGGGTTATTTAATGCCAAGATTTGATTGATTTGTAAATATTTGGTTGTAATAACTTTATTTTCCATGTTTCATTGTGTTTTTTTTTATTGTGCTTAAAAAACTTGTGTAGAATTATCTGTCTGTACATATTTGTATGGTTTCAAGTATTCTGATCTATTACAAATAATAAATATATTTACTAGTATTCCAATCTAACACCAATAATTTTCAAGCTATTTTATGAGATCAAGTAACAATTTTTATTCAATAATAATCAATTAACTAAATACAAATACTTTTTTAGGGGTAAATGGTTTCAAGTATTCCTATCTCACATTAAAAATTCTATTTAATAAGCCTTTATTTACATACAGTGATAGTATCATGTATTTTTATTAGGGATAAATCATTTTCAAATAGATATATTTAATCCATTGATAGGATCCTAACAGCTGAGAGTTGACATGAGAGTAAAAGCAATGAAGGAGTATATGACTCTCCCCAGTACTCTAGAACTGGAGACAAACCATCAGATGTAGTTTAGTGTCATCTTTTTTGTGAGTATGTGTGTGTGGGGGAGGTGTCTTACATTTTTACTGAGTATGGAGTCATCAATTCTCAATCCTGTTGTTAGTATTTAGTTTGAGAGAGAAAGATAGATTGAATGTGTCTATGTCTAAAAAAACAACACAATCTTTTTATAATACAAAGTTAATTTTCTTATTTATCCAAGATAACAAGATTTTATAATTTCTGGTGGAACATTATACAGCCAAACATAGATATCATAATGTATTATTTATTAACATACTCTACACCAATGAAGCTTTGTAACCAAAAATGAGAATATATTGCAGGCCAAAAAATAAGAACACTGTTTAAGGCAATTTTCATTGCTGGTTACAGAAGTGCTGTAATTTTATTTTTGGTAAAAAAGTTTTAATTTTGTAGAGTTTGGCAATAAATAATACCTTATGATATCTGTTTTGAATGTACAATGTTGTAGTAGAAATACAATCATCATCATCAACTAATGCTGACAGCACAGGGTTCACTGATGCTCTCTCACCATCCATCCCTATCATCCACAAAGAGCTGACGTATATATCATTTAATTAGAAAAAAATTAACTTTTTTAAATAAAAATTTACTCGGTGTGTACTTATTTATAGGTGATATAAGTAAATATATCATGTAATTATTACCCAATGATGAATGTATATGTATTCAAAATGATTTTCTCAGCCCAGTCGACTGGATGTGGTTGTAGAATATTCTGACTGCATCCCAACTGAGGGTTAAGACCCCCGCGCCAACAGATATCCTGCTTATGACACTGAAAAATTCATGGTGTGATAGTGAGGCACCAACCTTGGATTTTGGGTAATGTGGGTACTTCTTCATTGTCATAACTCCTAGGTCCACTCTGAACTGGAATGTTAGAATCTGTTAAGGTCCCATCTATGGGTCAAATAGATCTATTTAATCATTTATTACACTTGAAACTATTTAACTCTGTGCAAAGAAATGTTTGTTAAATTGAACAATCAATATTACATAGCAATGCTTGTATTCTTTTAACTGTGCACAAACAAATGAATAATGTTGAACAGAATTATTAGTGTTAGATAGCAATACTTGAAGCCATTTAATGTCCAGGGTATTGCATAGAACTTCATCGAATGGTGAGGTCCTGTTCTTGGAGTTTGAAAAATGTGGAGTATCTTTCCATTACCATTATTCTCAGGTTTACTCTGAGACAGAGTAATAGTACCTCGTTGGGTCCTATCAATGAGTCAAACGGAAATACTTAAACATTTACTGTACTTGAAACCATTTAACTGTATACAAACAAATGAGCTCTGACTTGTTTAAAAATGTTATCTACAAACTTTTTTTTTCAAATTAAGTACGTATGATATATGTATAAACAGAATTTGGCATTAAATAACCTACAAGGTTTGATATACCATAAAAACCAACCAACCAACTGACCAAATGATTTTTCTGAAATTACTTTTTTGAATTCTATACCAAAATGCAGTTATTTCATGAGACTATATTATCATGAAAATCATTATCATATTAATAAAACAGTGACAAAATTATTGTATTAATTGGCAAAATAAAACCATATCTTTATAATAACTTGTTATTTCACTTGATTCTTTTATTTAAAAAACAAAAAAAGGAACAAAAAAGAAATGGTGCATATCACATTTTTAATGTGTTGTAAAAATAAATGCAAAGAATATCTTTATCATTTTCGACAATTTTATAATTGTTTTCATGACACTGAGTCACTTCTCTCATCTTGTAAATTTACTAAGCTTTTGCTTAGATGTTGCTCAAAGCCAAATGAAGGGGCACCCAATGAGACTCAAACTCACTCAAACAGATTTGCTAGCCAAGCTTGCTAACAATTACACTACCCAAGGTGCTCCAATTTACTCATCTATATATTACTTACATATTACAGATACAAGGATCATTAAATAAGTTTCCAGACTTTTTTCATATGGGCACTTTTATTGAAAGTACACCCATGAAACTTTAGTCCTCTTCGAAGTAATCTCCTCCGGCTGCAATGCACTTGTTGTACCGTTCCAACAACTTCTGGAAGGTCCCATGGAAGTTCTCTAGTGTGAGCATGTCAATGACCTTCAGCACAGCCTCTTTCATCTTCTCAATTGTCTCATAACGACAGCCTCTGAGCTGAGGAAAAAAGCAAAAGTCACAGGGAGCAAGGTCTGGACTGTAGGGAGGCTGAGAAACTGTCTTGATGCCAATCTTGGTCAAATAGTCTATGAAAAGGATGGAGTTGTGGACTGGTGCATTGTCTTGTGGGAAATCGCAAGAGTGTTGGCCTCTTCCCTAGGAATCTCTTCCTGAACTCCCTTAAAACCTCAACATAGTAATCTTAACCCCTTTGGCCAATCAACCCTGGTGTAATGACTTTCTTACTCCTCCCACACCTCTCATCATCCCTCACAGACTCCCTGCCTTCTTTGAATCTCTTATGCCACTCAAAAACTGATGCTCGATTCATGCAAGATGGTCGAAAAGCAGAGTGAAGCATTCCATACATGTCTGTGGCATTTTTTCCAAATTAAAAACAGAATTCTATTGCATATCGTTCTTCTAAAGTGTCCTCACGTCCAGATTGCATTTTTGAAATTCACCAGCTGTGACAATCAAGCTTTAGTAGGGTGTATTCCAATTGCTGCTGTAACTGTTCATTTGAACCTGAAATCCTAAAAATTCGTCAGTCATCTCCTAAGATGTATAGCAATAACATACTGAATTTTCAAGAGTCTACGACAATTTTAAATGCTTGTACAAAAAAAAGTCGGAAAATTTATTGAGGGCACAACGTATACACACACACACACACACACACACACACACACATATATATATATATATATATATATATATATATATATATATATATATACCGTTATTATTTGTGTATAACATTATCTTATGAATAGCTCGTAATTCTAAGTTTCGACAAAGAAATTTCTGGAAAAATTCTCATGTATAACACGCACTGACATTTTAGAATTAGTGTCAGTTAAATTTCCCCTAAATTTAGAATTTTTAACGATTTTCAATAACTAAAAATAAGAATTTATATTGTTTACATTATGCGTTGAAATATGAAATTTACATAATAATGAAAACAAGCGCATAGGTATGTTAAAAAAATACATCACGTTAACTGAGAAAATAAGCCTATTAAGAGAAACGAAATTAAAAACTCATCCGCGTCCCAGTGGATATTTCTGTATAACGGCATGAAACACAGTAGTTTGGACTATAGATATACACTTACTTTCCATCATCCTATACTGAATATTGTTTACCCAGTCGGCTGGGGTAGTAGAATATACCAACTGCACCTTTCTTGCCCAGTCGGCTGGGGCTGTAGAATATAATGACTGCCCGTCTGCAAAGGGGTAAGACCACCTCAACGAGTTTCCTGAATATAACACTAAACAATCTGATGGTGAGGTTCCAGTAATACTTTCAATCTATTCATAATACTTATTCATAATAAGTATGCTTGTAGCGTCTTAGAAAATGCTTTGGGGAATGCAGAGCACCCCTACATTGCCATCGCTCCCAGGTCCACTCTGCCCTGGAGTGGTAGCACCTGATATTGTCCTATCTATGGGTCAAATAAAACTAAACTGCATATTTATGTTAAACTAGACATTGAAACTCTGTGTGAAAAAAAAATTATTCTGAACTAAATTCTTTGAATTAGAATGGTTTGACCTAACTGAATTGATTGAAATAGAAATGTTTTTAACAAACTGTGTACTAACGCTAAAACTGAACTGTTTTAAATAGAACTGTTTATTTGTTAAAAAATGGATTTGGCATTTAATAATCTACAAAGGTTGATATGCCATAAAATCCCAACAACCAATCAACAACCTGAATATTGTGAGACTTGTGACCGGAAAAAAAGTTGATTATATGGTTCTCGTCTATAAAGTTGATTATATGGTTCTATTGTATAAAAGGCACTTCAGACTTTTTAGTGAAAAATATGGGAAAATGGAGCCTTTTATACACAAATAATGACATCACTCACACACACACACACACACACACACACACACATATATATATATAGTTGGGCAGCAGCCCTTCATTTAGGCAAGTTTAATTAAATAATAGAAAAACATTCTGTCTATATAATTTTGTTAGAATCCTTTCAAGTTTCCGGACAAGTGTATTGCGTTTAGGTTGGAGTTAATAGATGAATTTACCGAAATTGTCCCGAGCGCTCTCGAATTTTTCATAGGCCATCATCAAAGGTAGTTAGCAAGAGTAATGATAGATTTTTAAGAAGGTTTTTAATTTTTTTTTTATAACTTGGCAAAAATTACGTAAAACTATACTGATATAAATGTGTCTTTATTATTTAATCAACCAAGGATTACTACCCAACTATATATATATATATATATACCCATTATTCTTATATATATATATATATATATATATATAATGCAATGTTAAAGTTGAGTTTAAATTCTTTTTATACATAGCTGGTTTAAACCTTAAATTTTCTATCTGATGTTCTTTGTGATTCGTGAAACAAGTAACTGTAGTAGTACAGCGCAATTACAATTTTAATATATATATATATATATATATATATATATATATATATATATATATATTATATATATATATATTTATATATATCATAATAAGTATGCTTGTAGCGTCTTAGAAAGTGAACACATTGACCCGAGTTCAAAACCTGGACGAAGCTGTTTCTATTTCACATAGCGCTAAAACGCTTGAGAAATGTATGAATACAACATGGGTAAATACTAGAGTAGACTGGGCTCTTTAACCTTGGTATGACAACTAGAGTAGGAGAAGGAAAACCTTGAAATAGCGACCTTGTACCGTATCTTGATAGTGGTGGAGCGGTTGGGTAAATTTATATGTATTAATAATAAAAACAAATTGCTAAGATAAGACTAAAAATTTGTTCATTGTTGCTGTAGCGGATCAGATTAAAAAACCTAAAATATTGAATTATAATCCCATGTTACTTCTTCTGTGACATAGAGTTTCACGTGTTGCCAAGATCTTTTGACGGAATGGTGACTGTAGTAATAAATGGAACTTTGATTAACCAAGGAAATTACACAGGACCATATATATATATATATATATATATATGTGAGTGTGTGTGTGTGTTTGTGTGTGTATCTATGTATGGTCCTGTGTGATTTCCTTGGTTAATCAAAGTTCCATTTATTACTGCAGTCACCATTCCGTCAGAAGATCTTGGCAACACATGAAACTCTATGTCACAGAAGAATATATATATATATATATATATATATATATATATATATATATATGTATGTATGTATGTATGTATGTATGTATATATATAATGCATGTGCAATTAACCTAGCAAAAATGCCACATCATAGTGAGATTTTAATTAAAGTATTACACTTACCGTAATTATTCGTGTATAACATACTTTTCCCCGCATTTTTCGTCTAAAAGTTTAATGTAAACTTTTTATCCGGCTGTGTGCATCACTTCATTCAGAACAGTCAGATTGAATGACAGTTATACTTCAATGATCCGAACTAAATAATGTGCTAAAAACACTTCCGTTTTATGCCGCTGCAGAGAAATAAACACTAGAATGTGTTTGTTTATCATTTTGAGCTTATTTTTGCCACAAGCTTGTTACATTTTTGTATGGACATATCGGTGTTTTTGCTAGAATTACTGCATAATTGTTTTCTTTCAAAACAATAATCAAATGTATAAGTTCTTATCTTTTGTCAATACGAACCGAATAAAAAATTAAATAAATGTTAAATTTCGCTGCTACAAATTGTAAAAAGTCAGTGTGTATAATATTAAACGTACATTTTTTTCAAATTTCTAAGCCCAAATTTAGAGATACTTATTATACATAAGTGAGTGTTATACACGAATAATTAAACTAAAAAAATTCTGGCTCAATTTACAATCCGGTTGATTTATGTTAGTAATTTAGCACAAGGCCAAATGAATGGGGCACCCAATGAGACTCGAACTCACTCGTGTAGGTTTGCTAAGGTTGATTTATGTTAATATACTTTCTTAAACCATCTAAACTGTTAAAATAAAAAGCATCCTAATTAACATTTTTCACTCCTTTCTAGATATAAGCATCAATATCAGCATGGACCGCTGTTATAACAAGAACTCTACGGATTCAAGATTTATCGCGATATAATTGTAACTTCTGCCCCCAAACGGTGATAACATTTAGTGCAGAGTGACTCAAACTTTTAATTTTTAACCAAAATTAATTTCTATTCAACCCCAAATAAATTAATTATAAATTAATAAACAATTAAATAACAAAACATAACAAATTTACGAGAGTTTAATCTAAATTGTATGAGATAAGAACTAAACTCTAAATACAAATGCACCTGTAATTCTTGAATTGTTTTTTAATGGAAAGTATTGTTTTGGTGGGCACTGAGGAGATCACGAAAATTAGGTTCTACGCTTGTGAATTGCAGCTGGAAATCACTAAATTCTACATTCAAAATGCTTCTTCGCTCCATGGCTACATCCAGATTTGACAATATATGAAGTTAGAAAAGGTAGTCACCCAAAACTTAAAATCTTTCGCAAGAGTTTTTCTTCTTTTTTTTTTTCGATCATCTGGTAATATCCATTTTTTTAAAAGTGTGCATAGACTTCGCTTGAAGATCAGATGTCATTGCAATATATTCTTTAAAAAGGGGTGAACATTTTATGATGATGACCCTGGTGATATCTGCATTTCCATTTTTGATACAGAAAAGTTCTGAAAAAACAAAGAAAAAAGCCAGTTTTATAGATTTAAAGTCAAACTTATTTGAAAATTCATGTTTCTGATATCTTAGTAAACGCTTGTATGGCTTTGATGTAACTTTCTAATTAGAATGCACTGTAATGTGCACGCATGAATAAACACTCATACATAGGTTAGTCAGTCAGGGTTAAAAGCCCATTTAGTGAGCTAGTGTACTATATGACCATTTTATTCATAATCACCCTAGCCCTGTCATCTGGAGCTGAAGAATACGCCGACTGCATCTCTTACAGGGGGTGAGGTAAGACCCCCACCAATGTGTGACCTGGATATGACATTAAACCAACTGATGGTGTTGCTCTAGTCTAGAAACTCTGGGAGATGTGGAGTACCTCTTCATTGTCATTACTCCCAGGTCCACTTTGACCTTGACGGCTCGTATCTGTCAGGGTCCCATGTATGTGTCAAAAAGATTTAACTATTTAACTGAGTGCAAACAAATGACTGATATTCAATTGAATTGTTATTGTTACATAGCAATGTTTGAAAACATTTAAGTGTGTGGAAATAAAACTATTTGTGTTTGCAGTCATTAAAACCATTTCAACTAGGTGCAAATAAATGACTAATATAAAATACAATTATAAGTTTTAGATAGCAATACTTAAAACCACTTAATTGGGTGCGAACAAATTTGCTGTAACTAATTTGAAAATAAATTTTCCTATAAACTATTCACTTAAAAATCATATCAACGTATATGGACGTAAATAATAAAAAAGTCCGACAGTATAGAGAAAAATTGAAAAACAAAGTAATCCAAAGTGATGAATTTATTGTGAAAGAAAATCGACGTTCGAATGTTTCGGTTTTAATAAACCATCATTAAGACTTTAGAAAAGATGGTACCAAGTGTTGACATCCGATGTTGATCTGTCAACGCCTGTCATCATTTTAAAAGTCCTGATGATGGTTTATTAAAACTGAAACGTTAAAGCATTGACTTTCTTTCACAATAAATTCATCACCTTGGATTACTTTGTTCTTTAAGTTTTCTCCCCCCCCCACACATATATATATATATATTTAGACTTAAATAACCACACACACACACACACACACACACACACACACACACATATATATATATATTTAGACCTAAATAACCACACACACACACACACACATATATATATATATATTTAGACTAAAATAACCACACACACACACACACACACACACACACACACACACACACACATATATATATATATATATATATATATATATATATATATATATATATATATATATATATACAAGATTTAGACTTAAATAACCATCGAAGGTGGATATGCTATTAAATCAAATAAACTAAACCCAAACCTATAATGACCCAGCTCGTTCATTCTCCCTAGGACAAACCTTTTGTTCTAACCCCTTTTCAGACGATACAGTAAGCCCTGCTGGCATGCATGTTTTTTTATAAGGTTACTCAATCACTATTATGGTAGCTTGTGATTGATGTGACCATTGCATTGATAGTGATCAAGCAAGTAGATTATTTAGGTCATATGGTGAGTTTTTCGCCAACAGTCATATCAGCCCCATTTTTCAATCTCTCGCTGCAACTCTGATTGAGGATTTTCTGCTTGTACAGAAAAAGGCTTATTTAAAAATGGATACACACAACATTTTCTTAAATCATATTTTTTCTTTAAAAGCATATTAACTTTGGTAAGTTATTCAATACTACAATCCTTGTAGAAGAACAGTAATTGGTTGGCATAAGAGGGTTCATATTTTTCCTAAGCGTATTAGCCCGAACGTGAATGTAAAAGCACCACTTGTATTCGAACGAGCTTACTTCGTGGCCGAAGCCCAGCACGCAACTCTCTACTTCTTCTTAGAGCACATTGCATTTGATTTGATTTTTCTTAAAAACCCCAAAAAGATTTGATCGATGAGACAAGTTCTCAAGTTTTGATAAATTTCTTATCTGTATTCGTTTATTTTAATTGGAAATTGCTAATTTCTGTGGGTTTTTTTTTATTGATGTTTCGACCATACACCTCCCGGCCTTCTTCCGGTGATGTTTGATTAATTCAATTGGTGACAGCTGATATCCAACGTCCATTAGAATGCGCATTTGAATGGACATTGAATACCAGCTGCCACCAGTTGAATAAATCCCCCACCCTAGGAGAAGGCCAAAGAGTATATAGTTAAAACATCAATAAAATGAACGAACGAGTGAAATAGTCCACTTACAAGACAAAAATATGTAGTGTGTTTAAAACTATCGAGATTAGAACTGTAATGAACAATGAACAAAACGTTAATTTTTTTTTCAAAAGGCGTTCTGTGTTAAAAAAAATATATCGATGGTGTTGAATTTACCGAGACAGAATTAAACAATGAATGAAACTTTACTTCCCTTCTCAATAAAAAGTTGTGTTTAACAAGTATTAAAACTGAAGCTATATTTACCGAGATAGAAATGTGTAATATAAAAAATGCTAATTGTTTTCAAAATGTCATTTTATTTCTTAAGTTATTTAATACCAAAGTCATTCTTGTAGAAGAATAACAGCGATTATGTTTAACGCCTTGCAGGAAGGGTAAGAAAGTTTTTATCTTTCCCAAGGAAGTGAACATAATAACGTGAGTGGAGTTCGAACACGCTTACTACGATGTCAAAATCCAGTACGTTAACCACAATACTCTACAGTAATCATAGGAGATATATAATTGTTACAAACGCAATGCATGCAATTTCAACCTCTTCAAAATACGCAGATGTGTCTAAAAAGAATCAAGATTGAAGCTGAAACAAAAGAAAACGTTCAACTTTCTTAGAAAGTGTAATTGTAGGATATTTTTATTTTATTCAATTTTATTTCTGTATTTCATTATTCATTTCATTTTTTTTATTAATTTATTTTATTTATTTACTTACCCTCAAACCACAACTCTGGTCTATTTAATTAAAAATTCAAATAATTTCAACCCAAACGAATAATGACCCAACACAAACTGTAAAGAATACATAAAATCAGTCAGCTGGGGCAATAGAATATGTCGACTGCCCTTTTTCAGAGGCATCAGACACCCCTCTCCAACGAATACCCTGGGTATAACACGCAACTACATCTGATAGTGAGGCTCCAATCTGGGAGTTTTATTGAATTTGAATTACCCCTTCATTGTGATTACTCTCATGTTCACTCTGACCGCTTGTGGTAGCATCTCATTGGGTCCCATCTATGAGTCAACTAGAATTGTTTAATCATTTACTATACTTGAAACCTTTTAACTGTGCGCAGAAAATTGATTCTCATTAAACTGAAATATTCGTATTTGATAGCAATACTTGAAATCATTTAATCGTGTGCTTATAAAATTATTAGATTCAGAGAACAATATTTGAAACCATTTAGCTATTGGCAAACAAAAAATAGCAATACCGTTTAGAATTATTACATAGAATTATTAGTGTTTGTTTGCAATACTTGAAATCGTTGAACTATGTGCAAACAATAAATATCAATACTTGAGTCAATTTAACCGTGGTGGTTGGTTGGTTGGTTGGATTTTTATGGCATATCAACCTTTTTTGGTTATTTAGTGCCAAATCCATTTTTATGCAAATAATCAGCTCTATTTCAAACAATTCAGTTTAAAATGAGTACACAGTTTAATTGTCAAAACAGTTCTAATTCAGCTAATTCAGTTTAGTATAAGTACAGATTTTGTTTACACGCAGTTTAATGTCAAAACAGTTCTGTATTAAACAATTCAGTTTAGTGTAAGTACAGTTTAATTGTCAAAAACATTTCTATTTAAGTTATTCAGTTTAGTCAAACAGTTCTAATTCAAACAATTCAGTTTAGCATAAGTATGAAGTTAGTTCTATTTAACCCAGAGATAGGGCCCTGTCAGGTGCTACCATTCCGGGTCAGAGTAGACCTGGGAGCGATGGCAATGAAGAGGTGCTCCGCATTCCCCAAAGCTCCAGCATCACTGAACCTCACCATCAGATTATTTAGTGTCATAAACAGGACACCCATTTGGAGGGGGTCTTACCCCTGTGCCGAGGTGCACTCAGTGTATTCTACAGCCCCAGCCGACTGGGCAAGTTTAACTGTGAGCAAACAAATGAGCTCTGGCTCGTTTAAAAAATTACGTTTCTAGCTATTCACTTAAAAGTCATGTATAATATGTGTATAAACCGGATTTGGCATTAAGTAACCATCAGGGGTTGATACGCCATTTAACCAAATGACCGAACATCACCATGAAATCAAATGATTTTAAATGCTGGGGTTATGGGCACATTCTTATAAAGCCATAATTTTGGTGTGCAAAGTCAGTTGTTTCTATACCTGTTGCTAAATATATTTCCCCCTCTCATTCGATCGATAAATATCTTAATCTCGACTATCAGCGTAATCTTGTTTTGGTGTTGGTCAGACGTTTGAATGTTGTTTGAAGATTAACTGAAAGCAGCCTTTTCTATTGAAGAATTTTAGATAACTTCGGATATTTTGATTTTGTCTTGTTACTTAAAGATATATCAACCTTCATGGGTTAATTAATGCCAAAATCATCATTGTGGAAGGACAGATGTGGAACTGTTTAATACACCTTTGTGGAAGGATAGTAGTGGTACTATTTAACTCACCCCTGGATGAATAACTTTCCTAAGGTTATTAACTTGGTGTAATGGTTACCGTCCTAGGAAATGGACACGGCGACACGAGTTCAAATCCTGGGCGAGACTAATTGCATTTCACATAGCACTAATACCCTTGGGAAAGGTATGAATCCAATTATTCTCCCTCCAGCTATGGGTAAATAGTAGGGCAGACTAGGTTCTTTAGCTTTAGTGAGGCAACTAGTCTAGGAGAAGGAAAACTCTGAATTCAAGCTTGTTAAACTTCGCTTAAAAATTGACCTTGTGTCATATCCTGTCCGAGCGGAGGGGTTGGTAAATATGATTAACTAAAAAATGAACATAATTGCGCAATTGATGATCGAATTCGCTTACTACGATTTTGCAGACTAACACATTAAAAACTACATCACGGGACTCCCTCTTTTCAAATAGCGCTCTACTATAGTAATCGTAGGAACTAGATTATTCTTACGAATCCAACGAACGTGAATTCATTCATTTTCTTTTCTCACATTGATGAGGACCACTATGCAGAGGGAATGTTCGAGCCGCTTGAGTAACACTGACCATCTAACAGAAAGTGAATTGTTTTCGGAAACATTGATAAAAGGTGTGCCTTTTAGGGACAGTACGTAGGAACGGGTCGTTGAGGCTAGACATAAAACAGACGGCTCAACAAAAAAAAAAAAAAAGTAAATGAAAGAAAAAAAAAAAGAGAATTTATGACTTAAGGAAGTGTTCCTTTTTGTAATATCTTATTGAACTTTTTTAGGGTCTGTTCTGCTATTTTTGTTTGTTGTACCATGTTTTCTTTTCATCTATTAACGCGGGTGTCTACATGGTTCCTGCATTTGTTTTATTTTCGAATTCCTGCTGCCAGCAGCCTTTTGGACTAATGTATAGCGTTCACTCACTTGCTTAATAAAGAATGAAAGGTTTCTTTCCTTCCTCTTCTAAAACTTGATTCATCTGGTCTCCGTGTTATTTCATTGCTCTTTTTATCATTAATTTTGACTGCCTACTTTTTTTGTATAAAATTCGGCAATTGCTATCGTCAGCGCTTGACTTGGAAAAACAGTAAGGTTTAGAAGGGTAGCTTAGCAGCTGATCCAGTTCATAATATTATTAATAATAATAATAATTTTTCACTTTTAGAAAAATGTGTTAGATATCCTCAATACTTTTAGAACAGAGCTGGATTAACTTCTAAAACTTTAAAAAGACAGCTCTGCAACACTTTTTCTGCTCAAACTTTCCCATTTAACGACGATCATCAGGCGGGGAAAATGATCGTTGTGATACGTGAAACCCAGAGTTAGAGGCAGAACTGTGGGAGTATCATTTTCAGTTTTTAATATAATGTTATATAAGAAAACATACGACTGGGCAAGTGTAACGGAAGTTCTCATGAACTGCTCTCCTAATATCTTCATTTCAGAAACGGCACCCTGGAGCGAGGGGCATATGGAAACACTTACTTTCTGGGGCTTTGATGAAAAAAGAAAAAAGCCCCTGGAAAATTGGTAGACTGATTTTAACGGCGTATCAAACCATTTTGGGTTATTTGATGCCTAAATTAAGGGAATTGCGTTCATCACACGTTTATATTTATATTTTATTGTGTAGCAGTTTTATAAGAGCTTTTTTTCTTGCACATAGCAATTATGACATCAAATATTACACTTGAATATAAATAATTTGCACACAATTGTTTGGTTCAAATATTCGTGTCTCGGGGTAAAATCTATACGGTAATGTAGCGTCTATTATGGGACGGAGATTGTATGATTGATTGACAGATTGATTTTAGGAGCATGTCTACTGGTCAGGAGTTATTTTATGTTCAGAGGTTAGGGAATTGCATTCATCATACGATTATATTTACATTTTTTGTGTAGATGTTTTCTTTTCACGGTTATAAGATAGCAAGTATTCTTATCTAGTTCAAATAATTTGCAATAGTTGTATGGCTTCAAGAAATCTTATCTAATACAAATAATTATATGTTTTTTTGTAATTATTTCTGTTTAATTATAATCATTTGTTGCTTATACAGTTATGTGCGTTTAAAGAAATTACAACTACTACCACAATACTTAGTAATCAATTATAGCTTCTTGTGATTATTCTTAATATAAATAAATTTATTGTTCACTTGAGTGTAAATGGAGGTGTTTATGGAGGTACCCGTCGTGTAATGGTTATCGTCGTAGGAAATAGACACGGCGACACGAGTTCAAATCCTGGACGAGACTGACTGCATTTCACATAGCACTATAATAGCCTTGGGAAAGGTATGAATCCAATTATTCTCCCTCCAGCTATGGGTAAATAGTAGGGGAGACTGGGTTCTTCAGCCTTGGTAAGGCAACTAGTCTAGGAGAAGGAAAACTCTGAATCCAAACCTGTTAAACTCCGCTTAAAAACTGACCTTGTGTCATATCCTGCCCGAGTGGAAGTGGTTGGTAAATATGATAAATAAATTTATTGATACGTTATCAAGTAATCTTATCCATTACTAATAGTTTTCAGACATATCTATTTGATCCTTAGAAGGGTCCCTCATAGGTACTATCACTCCGGCACAAAAGAGAACAGTGGGTAATAGTAATTAAG
Organism: Sepioteuthis lessoniana; assembly: GCA_963585895.1. NCBI lineage: Eukaryota > Metazoa > Mollusca > Cephalopoda > Myopsida > Loliginidae > Sepioteuthis > Sepioteuthis lessoniana. Next base: position 39,146,351 of record OY757938.1, read on the forward strand.
GCTTACTCTACACTCCTCAAAATTTCAGAACAAGAACATCACCATCTTGTAACTATCTTTAATCCTTTCACTATTCAAGGCAAATTAGATATACATACGATTTGAGAGCCACATATTGCACACAGACGTATCACAGGAAACTGAGAGTCTCATATAACCCTCAAAATTGTGAAAGATTTAGTAATAATTATTTGTTTGCGCACAGTTATATTGTTTTAAACATTCGGACGTAATACTAAGAATTTTTAGAGAATTATTTGACTCATAAATTCGACTAACTCTCCGGATAGTACTCAGCACTCCTCAGATCTAGAGGACCGAAGCCTCACTACCTGATGCAGTTTCTTGTCATACCAAGGATAGCATTTTTGGTGGGGAAGGCAGCTGAAAAAGAAATGCTGAATCCTTTTACAGTTATGTCAGTTCTTGTAAACACTTGCCGGCTCAAACCCAGAGCAGAAAAATTCTTCTTTCCTGTGATATTTCTAACAGCGACTAATTAAAAGGCGTTGCTTTCTAGGAGCAGATAAAAAAAAAACTTTAAAAACAATCAAACAGACAAACAAACCAACCAACAAACAAAAAAGAAAAAAAAAACGAAAAGAAAAAAAATCAATAGTGTCAGCCCGTTCCTCATTCTTTTTCTCCTTTTCCACTTTGGAAAATTCCAGAATGATTTTTATTCATAGACTGGTCCAAGAAGTCACTTGTCCGAGCCAATGCAGTCAACCGTGTCGGGCAAGGTCTTTGTCAGCCATGATCGATGAGGAACAAAATTGAGTGGAATGAGGAAATAAAAAAATAATAAAACAAAATAGATAAAAGCCTTTTTTTTTTTCGAATATCCATCATGATTTGGTCATTGGTCAAGCGTTAGACCCTAAAAAAAGAAAGGAAAACGGAAACACTTAGGTAGCACCACATGACCATTATAGAGCAATCAGTTAACTTAATCACTAAAATAAATTTTTATAAAAGTTGGACAACGTACAAACTTCTGGCAGTAGTTATGGTCAAACACACACACACACACACACGCACGCACACACACACACACACACACGTATATATATATATATATATATGCATATGCTCACTCCATGAGTTTGAACACTCGAGAGGGGAATTTGCCGGCTACCACACTCGCTGAAATGCAATAGCTCTTCTCATAAATTTATCACTTCGGTACCCGATAACGTAGAAGTAAAAAGTTATACTTAAAAGATTCCTTCGCTTACACTGATAAGGACTATGGCTCTGAGGTAAGATTTCTTTGAGACCTACAGTCAGTCGGGTTTCAATTTCAACTTTAAACATGTCACGGGTTTTGCTACACTGAAGAGTGGTGAAGTGAGGATAATATATGTATATATTATTCATAGTATTAAAGCACTCACTATTTATCCCTCTTTTTTTTTCCTGGCTTTTTTAAGTGGTGGGGGGGGGGCTTATACAATTCCGGATGTTTTACCTTGGTTTATTGTTATGATATTTTATGCTTGAAAAATATTGTGATATCACTCTGCATTTTTGTGCTTTGAGCAAAGCAAAGACTTTACTAATTAAAAACACTATTAGCTCTAAATTTTAATCATAGTAATGGAGGTGCCCGTGGTGAAATGGTTATCGTCGTAGGAAATGAACACGGCGACTCGAGTTCAAATCCTCGACGAGACTGATTGCATTTCACATAGCACTAATACCCTTGGGAAAGTTATGAATCCAATAATTCTCCCTCCAGCTATGGGTAAATAGTAGGACAGACTGGGTTCTTCAGCTTTGGTGAGGCAACTAGTCTAGGAGAAGGAAAACTCTGAATTCAAAACCTGTTAAACTCCGCTTAAAGATTGACCTTGTGCCCGAGCAGAGGGGTTGGTAAATAGGATAGTAATGGATATATATGTATATATATATATATATAGTTTGTTTAGCTTCTTCCAGAAGTTGTATCGATATAGTTTGTTTAGCTTCTTAGTATATATATAGTTTGTTTAGCTTCTTCCAGAAGTTGTATCGATACTGCTATATGGATGAACTACATGGACGCTAACTGAACGGCTGGAGAAGAAACTAGACGGCAATTACACAAGAATGTGGAGAGCAATATTGAACAAGTCCGGGCGACAACACCCCACAAGACACCAACTATACGGCCACTTGCCTCCCATCACGAAAACTATACAAGTTAGACGAACCAGACACGCAGGACACTGCTGGAGAAGCAAGGACGAGCTCATAAGTGATGTACTCCTATGGACCCCCACATATGGCCGAGCAAAAGCAGGACGACCAGCTCGAACTTGCATACAGCAGCTATGTGAGGACACAGGAGTTAACCCTGAAGACCTGCCAGAGGCGATGAATGATAGGGAGAAGTGGCGAGAGAGGGTCATGGATATCCGTGCTGGCGGTACATGATGATGATGATGATGTTTGGGTTTTATGGAACATCAACCTTCGTAGGTTATTTACAACCAAATCTATTTTATACAATTAAGCAGTTCTATTTCAAACAGTTCAGTTTAACATAAGTACACATTCTAATTGTAGAAACATTTCTATTTCAAGCTATTCAGTTTAGTTACACAGTTTTATTTCAAACAATCCACTTTAGCATTCAAAACAGTTCTATTTAAAACAATTTAGTTTAGCGTAAGTACGCAGTTTGTATGTCACCACAGTTCTATTTCAAGCAATTCAGTTTAGCATATATACGCAGTTTAGTTCTATTTGATCCATAGGTAGGACCCTATCATGTGCTACCACTCCAAGCCAGTGGAGCTGGGAGCGATGGCAGTGAAAGTGTGTTTCGCATTCCCCAAAGCTCTAGTATTACTGAAGCCTCACCAATAGATTTTTTATTGTCATATCCAGGACACTCGTTGTGGGGTGGTCTTAACCTACTGCAGTGGTGCAGTCGGTGTATTCGACTGCCACAGTCGGCTGGGAGAGGGTATTTGCGTATCGTTTTTTCTTGAAAGAATTTTTGTGATTAATATATTGCTCCTTCCACAGTCAGTCAGTGGATCTCATCTCCAGGCATTAATGCCCTCTTACTTTTGCTTGGTAGACTATATTTTTACTCTGAGATTTGTTCTTCGATGGACGTTTATTTGTTCAGTGGTTCAATTCATTATTTGTTGGTTTGTTATTATAATTTTATCATATATATATATATATATATATAGAAAGAGAGAGAGAGAGAAAGATACTGAAAGACAGACAGAAAAATAGGTAGACTGACTGTCAGAGACAGAAAAAGAAACATAGAGAAATTGGGCTATCCAGATAGAGGAGAATAAATATGAAATTAGTCAGATATTAAATGACACATGAGAAACTTATTAATATGTCAGCACTTTGATATCAATTCACTTTCGTTTAGCAATTTGTTTTCAGCATTCTCTGGGATGCATATTTTTCCTCCATGCTCGATGTGCTGCTATTGTCACCTCTTTTTTAAATTTGTGGTTTTTTCCAATACCTAATTCTATCATGGGATTTCCCTGTTGTATCTTTGATTAGCCATACATATCTCAGTAAAGCTGTCGTGTTAGAATATCTAATTTTGTTAAAGTTGGATTTATGGCTATATCGTCCCTTATCCAACTCAGTTCAGTGGGAACAATATATAACTTGTTATCGTTATTGTTATTCCATTCCCTTTTAACAGTGGCCTAATATATCCCATTGTCTATTGAATAATAATCTTTTAAAGGACATTTAGTAATATCCCAGAAGTAGTATATATTATTTCAGTTATTTTTATTTTCCCTTGATATTTTAAAATGTCTGCAGACATCTTTTTTATTGTCCATCAGTCGTTTACTAAGTTTCGTACTTACGCTAAATATAAAGGAAAAATGTTCTCCACAAGCCTTTTTCCTATATATATATATATATATATATCGTAAGTTTCGGTTGATCATTTAAGCTTAAAATCATCTCAACAAAACTACGAGTTGACTTATAAAATCCAAATCTTTGCCACAGTGTGGTCAACCAGTGGAACAGTTTTCCTAACAATCGATATATTCCACTTACTGTAAATCCACCTGATTGCCACTTATATTTCCATCTTAAACTTGAGTTTGATAAATACATTCAACAAATTAAAACTGAGATTGATTTAAAATAATCAAGCCGTTGTACAAATTAATCATTATATTAATGCTAAATCACACGCAGTTTCCAACAGTTGATGCGCTGATCGTAAAAACTAAACGGAATGTGATAGCACCCAGGCGGCCTGTCAGTCAATTACGCTATATTGTTTATCTGCGTAATTACATTAGAGAATAATAGACTGTGAATTCATACGAATATAAGTTCTGCGTAAGTTTTGCATGTTCAGTGTAATTCTCATTTCAGAGAATAATTACGTACTCTATTCACTACAGCAGTAATGACAGTTTAATGAAATATAATGGTAGTTTATTAAATATATACACATTGGCATTATTGCTGTACTTATATGGCAGAAGATTTTAGCAAAAGGTAACTTGAAGGTTACTTTATTAATGTTTTAATCCTTAATTCTAAGACACTATTTTAAAAAGTATTTGCACAAACAGATTTATAAAGCTGGACTCCAATATTACAATGCTCAAAAATTACAATTTTACAATAAAAGGATGAATGATTCCATTTTAAAATTATTGAAAATCTACTATATGTTTGGAGGTCGACTTTACGGCAGATATATGTTGGGTCCAGAATTTTGTGCCCAAAAAATTGATACTGCAATTTAATATATATTTATATATATATTTGCAATACACATGGAGATATAGATACATATCAGTTGAACTCCTTAAATGATCGACTCACCCTCCCCCATATATACGCGTCAATGAGAGCGTCAGAGTAAATGTGGTATTTTGGTCGTTGCAGCGCTCATGATGATGGATGACTGTTTATATATTGTACTGTTGAATGGGTCGGCGAATGTGGCTAGCTAGGTTCAATTAGAATATATAGAAATGCATGACCGCTCCTTTCCCCTCCCCCAGAAAATCTTAAGGCTTCATGCCTTCCTTATACCACTATGGGGAAATAAACGGAGTTCACCAATCAGCGAGACACAATCACGTGTGATAACATTTAAGTGGTGGACGGATAGTCACGACCCCACTGGACTCTCAGCTTCCTATCAACTAACTACTGTTTAACCAGGTTCACTAGTATCTTGTTTCTGTTACTTGAGTATATGTTTTTCTATCAACCCTTTTTGAGTTCCCTGTATCTTTCTTTTGTTAGCATCACAAAAATATCTGTGTCCACAAACAATATACTTCCAAAAATAAAACAAAAAATACCAACGACAGTACCATCCTCCACCAACTTCAACTATTCCCCTCCACCTCCTTCCCCCAACAAGAGTCATTAAACCATCCACATTAATTTAAAATAGAATTTTGAATTTATTGATTTGATGTTTAATTTTTATTGATTTCAGTTTGATCTTTTTCTTTCTTTTAAACCACAGCAGTGTTTAGTTTTTCTTGAAAGACATTTTAAGGATTATTATTATTAATGATTATAATAATTTCTTAAAAAGGGAAATTTGATCCCATTCTGTCATCCCTCCAAAATTGGTGATTGAAGAGAGAGAAAAAAAAAATGGAAAAATGTCATCCAAGCTTAAATGACGAACATTATCAAAATTAAACTGCAAAATTATATCCAGAAAAGTTAGCTGTACCTCTGTGAAGTTTACGACAGCTTCAAGAAGACAAGATGACACACTATTAGTAATAATAAGAGCGGCCACCAATCTTCTAATATTTTATGAAGTTATTTTTCATTGCGGAAAATATTGAATGTGACATATGCCAATTAAGAGCATAAAATTCTGAAGAAAGTCTTTACTGGGGATACTAGAGAGACATATTTCTAAAAAAATAGAAATAAAAAGGATAAAACAAAAACAAATGGTATAATTGGCCATAATTTTAGTTGTATTGCCTATGACAACTCATACACTTAAAATTTCAGCTAATATGAGGACATTCACTGACACAGCCAGAAGTTATTATTCTCGTTCGTTGGTTTTACGGCATGCCAACCTTTGTGGGGTTATTTAAAGCTACTTTTTTATTCACAAATCTTTGCTTAACATGAGGCACTCAGCGATGATCAAACTCACAAATGGTTTATTTGATGCTGATTTTTATGAAGCACTCAGTAAGGATTTAACTCCTGAGTAATTATCATGGAAGATAGTGAGTTGGTTTTACGGCATTTCAACCCGTGTCGGCTTATTTTATGCTAATTTCGTATTTGCTTGACTTAACATGTGGCACTCAGTGAGAATCAAAACCGCTCTTAATGTTGGTTTTATGGCATGTCAACCCTTGTTGAATTACTTAATGCCAGAGTCTTTCTTGCTAGCAACTAATTATAATAATCATTTGAAAATAATTATAGCTTCGTGCCACAATTCTTAAAACAAATTTACACATTATAAATATTTGAAAAGCTTTACAATCTAATTCCAAAAACTCATAAACAATTATATAGTTTCAAGTATTTTTATCCAATACTAATAATCTATATACAATTATATTGTTACAAGTAACTATTTCAATTAAATGATAATAATTATTTGTTTGCACACAGTTATGAATTGTCCAAGTATTCTAATTCAATATTGGGGTTCTCTGCGTCATAGGAGCCCATATGCTGGATTTCGGGATTGTATTAAGTGAGTGCAAACGACAGTTGTGCTGTTACGTTCACTTTCAGACTAATACTGGTGGTAAAGGTATGAACCCCTTTATCCCCAAGATATGGGTTAAATATCACCACTATTGTTCATCTACAAGGATGGCTTTAGCATTAGATAAGTCAAGGGGGTTGATATGCCATTAAACAAAGAAACCCACCCGAAATCAAACAATTATTTATTTATATACAATTACATGGTTACGGGTAATTATTACTATTTCATCATAATAATCATCTGTTCGTACAAACTTAATTGGTTTTAAGTATTTCCATCTAACAATGATAACTTACAATTGATTTATTTGACACATAGATTGGACATAAACAGATAATGTCAATCTCTGACAAAGTAAACCTGGCGATGATTGCAGCGGAAGGGTACTCCACAGTACCTAGAGATCAAGAACTGTAGCCTTATCACCAAATAGAGTTTAGTGTCATGCTTTGGACACTATATTTTTTGCAGGGGTCTTACTCTTCTGCAAGAGATGTAATCAGCATATGTATGGTATTTACCAACCCCTGTTCCATGAGTGTGACACAAAGTCAATTTTTAAACGAAATTTTCCTTTTCCTGGACTGGTTGTCATAATAAGGTTAAAGAGCCTAGTCTGCTTTATCATTTAACCATGGATGGATAGAAAATAGTTGGATGCAAACTTTCCCCAGAAATGCAAACAACCTCGTCAAGGATTTGAACTCGGGTTGGCAGTCTTCATTTCTGACGACGATGACCATTACACCAGAAGCGTCTTTCATATAACATCACTCGTTACATTAAGGGATGTTATTAATACATAAAAGTCTGAAACGTGAATCAATCAAGGTTGTTTTATTTATTTATTCATTGCCTGATTACAAATTTAAGCATTATCTTTAAAAAAAAAAAGAGGAAAAAATAGAAGAAAAAAGAAAAATGCACAGGTACTACGGCTAGTTTAGAAATATATTTCGGATCATTGTCTTTTATAAAGCTTCCACCACATTTCAGTTTCAGATTTCTGACAGACACTTTAAGTTGAAATCCAGTATTTCAAAATAATCCTCTTTTCTTTTTCATTATTCCATTAACTTTAACTAAGCTTCCAGTTCCTTTTGCAGAGAAACACCCCAAATAATCATGATATTTCTTCTTCTTTCTCCTCCTTCTCCTTCTCTTTCTCCTCCTCCTGCTTCACATCCTCCTCCAGGTTTTACGATGGAGATGGTGTTCTTTGGATTGAAAGCCTTACCTTGACGTCTCTCAACAAATTTATTCCCATTATGCCCCAAAAGTATTGGTTTCACGGACGAGCAAAGAAGACTTTTCTCAATAACTTTAGATGAGTTTCGAACATACCAAATATTACTAAGAAAATAGAACTCATTCTTTGTAGAGAGGAAGTCCCCGTGGTGAAGTAGGTAATACGTTGGACTGTGATGTTGTAATTAGAGAGTTTGGACTCCAATCGCTCTGTTACGTTCACTTACTGACAAACAGCCCTGGGAAAGGTATAAACCCACTTATTTCACCAACAATGGGTTTCATTGACCTAGTAGGTAGAGTGTTCGCCAATGGTCCGGGAGATCTGGGTTCAATCCCAGGTCGCGTCATACCCAAAACTTTAAAAATCGTATTTGATACCTCCTTGCTTAACACTCAACAATATAAGGTACGTATCGATGGTAAAGTGGACCAATCTAGGGAAAGGAGTAGCACCCTCTCTTACACTTTGGTGTTGTAGCTATTGAAAAGGGAGCCTTCTGGTCGCCCTTGACTACAGTCGCCAACTTTTACTGTTCTTCTACAAGGATGGCTTTGGCATTAAAAAACCATCGAAGATTAATATGCCATTAAACAAAGAAATCAAATCATTCTTTGTATTCTTGAATTGTTCACAAAGATCTCACCATGAAAAAAATAAAATCTGAGAACGGACTCCAAATTTCAGCCGAGGTTGTCAGTGTTCACAGCACACATGATTTTGAGAAAGGCATATCCAGTTATCTGTAAAATAATAAGGCTGATAGGACTGTCTCGACTTGATTGACAGTCAATCTCGAATAAGGTCAATCTTAAGCAAAGTAAAGCTGGTTTGAACTCAGAGCTTTTCTTCTCCTAGACTAGTTGCCAAACCAAGGTTAAAAACTTAGTCTGCCCTTTTACTTAACGATAGCGAGCCCAGGATAAGCATAACTGAAATCAAACCACGAAGAAAGTAAAGGGAAAACTCTAAACTATATCTGTCAAGAAAACTACCCACCATGAATCACTAAAAAGAGAGGCGCTCTTAACGTGATGGCTATCGTCATGGGAAATGGAATCGGAGACTCAAGTTCAAACCTGGACGAGGCTGTTTGTGTTTCTCTTCTCCTGCAGGAAAGGCTTAGATCTGTCTGTTCTTCAGCCACACTATGGGTAAATATCAGGAGAGATTGGGTTCTTTAGGCTTGGTTAGGCAACCAGTTTAGGAAAAGGAAAACTGAATTCAAACCAGCTTTAATGCGTCTAGAATGGCCTTGCATCACATCTTGCCAAATGGCTGGGTGAGATGGTAAACACAGCGGTAGTATTTGATAAAAATGATTGAAACCATTTCAATGTGCGAAAACAAGTGGCTGTTATTAAAAAGGAATTGTTACTTGAAAGCATATTGGTGAAATAAAGACCGGAGAAAGGTAAATGGACTCAACATTGACACAAAGTTCCAGAAGCAGTAAGCAGATTGATTGATTTTAACGGCATATCAACCTGTTTAGAGTTATTTAATGCCTTGAGGTTGGGGAAGCGCGTTCATTGTACATTGATATTTATATTCTTATGCAGTTGTTGGAAAATATTTTTCACACATATTTATGATATCAAATATTCTTATTCAATACAAATAATTTGCACACAGTGGTATGATTTCAAGTATTCCTATCTAATACTAATAATTATATTGTTTCAAGTGATTATTTCTATTTATTTATTGTAATTTGTTTGCACGCAGTTATATGGTATCGAATTCTAAGACAATATTTTAAAAAGTATTTGCCCAAACAGATTTATAAAGTTGAACTCCAATATTACAATGCTCAAAAATTACAATTTTACAATAAAAGGATGAATGATTCCATTTTAAAATTATTGAAAATCTACTATATGTTTGGAGGTCGACTTTACGGCAGGTATATGTTGTGACCTGAATTTTGTGCCCAAAAAATTCAGGTCGACTAACATGCCAGATTGATACTGCAATTTACTATATATATATATATATATATATATATATATGCAATACACATGGAGATATAGATACATATCTGTTGTACTCCCTACATGATGGACTCGCCCTCCCCCATATATACACGTCAATGAGAGCGTCAGAGTAAATGTGGTATTTTGGTGGTTACAGCGCTAATGGAGATGGATGACTGTTTATATATTGTACTGTTGAATGGGTCTGCGAATGTGACTAGGAAGGTTCCATTAGAATATATCATCATCATCATCATCATGCCGTGCCGCCAGCACGGATATCCCTGACCCTCTCTCGCCACTTCTCCCTATCATTCATCGCCTCTGGTAGGTCTTCAGGGTTACATCCTGTGTCCTCACATAGCTGCTGTATGTAAGTTCGAGCTGGTCGTCCTGCTTTTGCTTGGCCATATGTGGGGGTCCATAGGAGTACATAACTTATGAGCTCGTCCTTGCTTTTCCAGCAGTGTCCTGCGTGTCTGGTTCGTCTAACTTGTATAGTTTTCGTGATGGAAGGCAAGTGGCCGTATAGTTGGTGTCTCGTGGGGTGTTGTCGCCAGGATTTGTTCAATATTGCTCTCAACATCCTCGTGTAATTGCCGTCTAGTTTCTTCTCCAGCCGTTTAGTTAGCGTCCATGTAGTTCATCCATATAGCAGTATCGAACCAAACCGCTGCCTGGAAGAAACTGCGTTTCCTTTTATCGGTCAGGTCTGATTTCCATATGATCGAGAGTCTATCGATAGCCGTCCATGTTTTCGTCAGTCGTGTGTCGATGTCTTTTTCGGTTGATGAGACGCTACTTCGTAGGTAGGTGAATTTGTCTACTAGTTTCAGAGAGGTTCCGTCTAGAGTGGTAATGTTGCCCGTTTGGTTGTAACACATATATTCAGTTTTGTGTGCATTGACATGAAGGCCAATGCCTGCTGCGACTCGTTCCAAACTATGCAGTAGTGTCTCTGCTTGATTAGGCGTATTCGCCAGTAACGCCAAGTCATCAGCGTCGTCGGCGTCTGTCATTGTTTTTGCGGGGTACCTTTTGCTTCTTTTCTTAGTCAGCTCGAAGCCATTTTCTCTGGTTCCCTTCCCCTCTCCCAGAAAATCTTAAAGCTTCATGCCTTCCTTAATAATAATCCTTAGTAAACATTTTTAGCTTCTATTATTCCTTAATATAAATAATTTAAGTTTGGTTTAGTTTTTTTGCTTAATGGCATATCAACCTTTCCGGGTTATTTAACGACAAAGCCATCTTTGTGGAGGAACAGAACTGATTAGAGTGTTCATAATATTCCCGAGGGTTTTAGTCCAAAAGCGAACATAATGATGCAACTGGAGTTCGAACTCGCTCACTTCGAGGATACAGTCCAGCACTTAAGTCATCACACAACGGGGATTCATGTTACATAAATAATTTAGAGTTATATGGAATTATGTATTCCTATCAAATACAAATGATTTTTAAACAGATCTATTTGACCTAGAGGTCGGACCCTAATCTTTTTACCACTACAGGTCAAAGTGGATCTGGGAGTAATGGCAATGAAGGAATATTTCATATTCCCCAGATCTTCTGAACTGGAGCGTTAGCATCAGATGCAGTTTTGTGTCATACCCAGGACATCTTTTTTTGGCAGGGGGGTGGGTGGGTAATACAGTGAGCGTATCACCGTCAAAGCGTGAGCCTTGGAGAGAAACCTATGGAAAATCAAAAGATTTTCTTACTAGATAGAGAGTTAATTTTTGTGCAAAACTCTTGGCTTGAAAAGCTGTAATTTTTGTGCAAAACGCTAGGCTCGAGAAGCTGTCATTTTTGTATCCGTTTTTTTTTTTTTTGCATTTATTGACCCATCGACTCTTACGTGCTCTTTTTAAATTTCTTTGAAATTCGCGCAAATTTTGCAGGATTAAAATCGAAAATAATTTAAGAAATCTTTTCCTAACTAAATTGTTTAAAATGCATTTTTTGGCCAATAAGAATCATTAATAAACCATCAATATTCTAATTTAATTTCGACCCTATTCAATTAAAAAAAGCGAAAAAATAGATACATCATTCAGTGGGTTAATGAATTTTATTCTGTTATCTACTCAAAACTTTAGACTTTATTTCTTTTGAGTGAAAATATAACATTCTTTAAAGAATGCTTTTAATTTCCGTATTGATTAATTATTCTAACTTGAATGAAAATGTTGTTTACATAGATTTATTCGAACAACCATTACAGTCTTCGCTGGCTGAGGAAAATTTCAGCTGCGACCGCTTACATATTAGCGTATAAATATACTTTCTCTCTGACATAGTTACATACACACTCAAAGATCTTTTGCAAACACAAAATATATCAACTAGAGTTAACAATCGTAAAATGCTTTATTTAATGTATGGACTTTACTTTTTGTAATGTAAATATTGAAAAGGTTTACTCTCTGACTAATATTATCTTTTTACACAAGAAAAGATTTTGAAACATCTGTTTTCCTTCAAAGTTTTCACACAAGTTAATCAAATTTGTTCAATTTGTAGATCAATGTTTTATTCCATCATTTACACTCTAATCTGCAACAAACGTGAACTAATATCTCAAGAGGTGAAGAGAAGCTGGTAACATCAGCAACAAACAAATGGACAAGAAGAAACAAGGACTAAAACTTCAGTAAACAGTAAATGCGCATCCAGCTGTGCATATCTGTGCACCCCACTGGGCACAGATATAACTTTATTGTATTGGTCTCTTCAGTCACAGTTAACACTCTTCTAGATGCAAATAAAAGGGTTGCATGTATCTATGCCTATCATACCTTGTTCACAAAAGCGGCGCATCTTGCATATTCAAAATAACATGATTTTTTTCTCTTCCACTCTTTACTCTCTCTATCTCTCTCTCTCTTAATCTATCTATCGATCTCGTTTGGCCGTCTTTATATTTCCCTTTGTCTTGCTTTACTGTCTTTATCATTCCCTCTTTCTCTCTCTCTCTTTCCCTCGCTCTTTCTCTCCGTCTTTGTCATTATTTCTTTCTCTCACCAGCTTTAACGTTCTCACCTTGGCGTCTTTTTCATTTTCTTTCTCTTTCTCCGTCTTTATAATCTCTCTGTTTCTGTGTTTCTGTGTCTCTGTCTCTCTCGTGGCTGGTTTTGTTATTCTCTCTCTCTCTCTCTCTCTCGTTCTCGCTCTTCGTCTCTTTATCTTCCTATAGTTCTCCCTCTTTCTGTCTCTCTATTTCTCTCTTGTCTTCTTTCTCTGATAGCCATTCTTATCTTCGTTTTTCTCTCTTTTTCAATGCTGTCTATATTAAACCATCTCCTCTCTCTCTCTCTTTCTCTCTCTCTCTCTCTCTTACACACGTTGCCGACATTACCTCTGCTTGTCTCTCTTTTTAGCCTTGCTGTCTTTATTTGTTTCTACCCTTCCTTCTTTTCCACCTTGCCCTCTTTAACCTTCCGTGTTTCTCTCTTTTTCTCTGTTTTGCCGTCCTTTGATCTCCATCGGTCTCGCCGCCTCACTATTGTCTTGGCCTTGCGTCATACGAAGAAATATTGAATAGCAAGTTCCGACCTTTTTTCAATTTGGGAAAATTTAAGGCATTGAAAAAGATACCAAAATTTAACCTTGGCCTTTTTGAAGAAGCAGAGACAGTTAAAAGAAAACTTTGAAGTGAATGCTGACAACTTAATGGGAATATGGTTCCAATCTTCTGTCAAGAATTCAAAGACGCTGATTAAAATAACAAGTACCAGATATGAGGTGACAAAGAGAAAGGGGGAAAATTTTAATATAAAACACAACAAAAAACTAAGAAAAAAAGAAAAGAAAAGTGAACATTAAAAACCGAAAAATAAAAATCCTTGAAATTAGTTTGAAATTGGATGTCTTCTTCACAAAAATGTCTGCTACTTTTTTTATGTAATTATGCCAAAAATCTTCTCCCTTTGTTTGAAAGAAAAATAGACGTCAGTGCACCGAACTATGTCACGTGATTAAAAATGCTATATATATATATATATATATATATTAGTGAAATGAACAGATTGTTATTAGAAAATGTTTCTTTTTAAATCAGAAAAGTGTTCCTGGCGCCGACTGCTATTGACAGGTTGTCGATCATACGTAAATCCGGTATCTCTGAAAAAATAATAAGGGATTTTTTCCAAGCTGTGGCTGAGTCGGTATTATCGTATGGATGTAGCACCTGGATTCAAATGTAAATCACGGAGAAAATGTCAGGGGTTGGGGACTACACAAGAATACTATTTGCTATTTTGAATAATTCCTCTAACCAGCACCTCACAAATCTGCAGCTGTACGACCACTTACCTCTCATCACTCAAACCATCCAAGTACGACAGACAAGAGATGGGGGGGGCAGTAATTGAGAAGTAAGTATGAACACATATGTGACGTTCTCTCATAGACTCCTACTTATGGGCACACCAGAGATGGCCAGACAGAAAGGGCTTACATCAGCTCTGTGCAGACACTGGAGGCAGTCTTAAGGATCTGCGTGGACCGATGGATGATATGGACAGAGAGAGAGAGAGAGAGAGAGAGAGAGAGAGAGAGAGAGTCTGCGAACTCTATGCTCTATACGACTTGATGATACGAACTCTATGTTCTATACGACTTGATGATACGAACTCTATGCTCTATACGACTTGATGATAACGTTGATGAGTGCAGAATAAAACTCAAAATAAATAAACGTTTTCTCACCTCATATAAAGTCTTATGACTACAAATTTCATGTATTCACAAAAAAGTCTTCAGATAGAATATGTGATAGATTGTATTTTTTTTTCTAAATATTTAAACTTAAAATGATGAAACTGACATAAGTCGCATGTTTCATATGAAGGTTGTATTTTTTTCCAAATACTTGCATCCTTTCGAAATATACATATAAACACATATATATATATATATACATAAATATATACATAAATATATATGAGCTGGAAATAAATAATGGAAATGAATCCGAGAGTATAGAGAAAATAGAAAAAAAAAAAACCAAAGTAATCCAAAAGTAATGAATTCATTATGAAGGAAAATCAATGTTAAAACGTTTCGATTTTAACACACCTTAATCAGGACTCTAAGACGGTTCTATCAACCCTTGTTTCACCATCTTAAAGTCCTAATGATATTTACCTAACTGCTCCACTCGGGCAGGATATGACACAAGGTCGATTTTTTTTAAGCGGAGTTTAACAGGTTTAATTCAGAGTTTTCCTTCTCCTAGACTAGTTGCCTCACCAAGGCTGAAGAACCTAGTCCACCCTACTATTTACCCATAGCTGGAGGGAGAATAATTGGATTCATACCTTTCCCAAGGGTATTAGTGCGATGTGAAATGCAATCAGTCTCGTCCAGGATTTGACCTCGTATCGCCGTGTCCATTTCGTACAACGATAACCATTACTCCACGGGCACCTCCATTAAAGTCCTAATGAAGGTTTACTAAAACCGAAACGTTTTCCATTATAATAAATTCATCACTTTTGAATGACTTTGTTTTTCTATTTTCTCCATACATATATACATAAACATAATAGTGTCCCTGACTCTCTCTCTTTCTCGCCATTCGTTTCTATCATCCATCGCATTTGGTAGGTTTTCTAGACGATATCCTGTGTTCGTACCGTAGATAGGTTCTAGTTGGTCGTCCAACACTTGCACGTCCGTGTGAAGGGGTCTATAGGAGAACGTCGCTTGTGAGTTCGTCCTTACTTTTCCAACAGTGTCCCGCATGTCTTGTTTGTCTTATTTGGACGGTTTTAGAGATGGGAGTTAGTTGGTAGCACAGATAAAATTTTGTGGGATGTTACTTCCAAGATTTGATCAATATGACCTGTAGTATTCATGTACAATTCGCACCTTGGTTTTTTTTATACGCGAATTCAGTGACTGTGTGGTGCATCCATATAATAGAATTGACACAACCTTTGCTTGGAAAAAATTGAGTTTTATTCTATCGGAGAAGTCTGACTTCCATATGATCAATCACCTATCGATTGCAGTTCATGCTTTCGCTAGTCGCATATTGATGTCATTTTTATCTCTCTCACTCTCTCTCTCTCTCTCTATATATATATATATATATATATATAAGATTATGCGAAAGAAAGAATTGGTACAGTCGTTGATAAATAAATTTTATAAATGTATTAATCTCAGTTGGTTTCAGCCTTAGGTTATAATCAGGAAGTGTTTATTTTAAGCGGAATATATCCCAAGACTAATTAGGCCATCACACTCATGAACGCTAAATTGAGTTTCAAAATTTGAAAATACTTTCGGCATTTTTTTCGGTCTAATACATTTTAGGAGAAAAATCAGTCAACAAATAGTCAAGGAAAATATTATTTGATATTGATAACTGTCTTTATGTTTTGTTTTGGGGTGGTTTAGTTTATTGTTTAATCTATTTTGAATTAGGCCTTCGAGATGTTATATTCCTATAGCTTCAGAGGTTTCCATTAGGGATGAGATGTTACTAAATATTTTTTATCTTCACTATTATAGTGAATTTAGGGTCTTTGTGAAAGACGGAAATGTTCAACCAGGAGTAATTCATTAGGGTTTAATGATCTTATTCTGGGTTTATATTTTTATTCCATAATTGAAACTCTATTCTGATTTCCCTATACTTAAAGCAATGTGATCAATCTAAAAACGTAAATGTTTTTGCTATTAATGTTTAATTCGTGGTAAATTATTAAAGATCAATTGGTTAGAGAACATGAAAATGATGTAGTGTATTTGACTGGATTTGAAGCAAACAAGTTTGTCAAAAGTTTATTGCTTCTTATATACATATATATATATATATATATATATATATATATATGTATATATATCATCATCATCAAGTCGCGCTTTTAGTACGGATTTCCCTAACTCTCTCTCTCTCTCTATCAGTCTCTATCACTCATTGCTTCCAAACTTCACCCGGTGTCCGCACAGAGCTGTTATAGGTAAGTTCTAGTTAGTCGGCCCAAACTGACACGTCCATGTGAAGGGGTCCATCGGAGAACATCACCTTTGACTTTTCCGACAATGTCCTGCATGTCTTGTTTGTCTTACTTGCATAGTTTTGGGGATGGTAGTTAAGTAGCCGTACAGGATTTTTTTTCTGTATAGCTCGTAGCATTTTTGTGCATTTCGCTGCATTTCTTAGCTTTGTCTCGATATGTTTTGTCAGCGTCCATGTGACGCATTCGTATTGTACTGCTTGGAAGAAAATTCTGTTTTTTTTTACAAGATAGATCACACTTCCATATGATCACTAGCCTACAGATAGCAGTCCACACCTTCGCTTGGTGCACATTGACATCACTTTCAGTAGATGATATGCAGCCTCCGAGCAAAGTAAACTTACTTCTAATTTCAGAAGACCATCTCATAGAGTGGAGATGGCCCCTTCTCAGTTAAAACACATGTTCTCCGTTTTGTTTGCATTCACGTGAATATATATATATATATATATATATATATTGTCCATTATTCAAATGTGCGATAGATCTGGTATAAAGCCTTGTATTATATGTACTAAACGAGCCTTTTTTCCTGTTTTAACTTTAGTCCATGATTATTATATTTCTAATTAAGTGATTAAAATAAAACAACGTATCAAGCCACTTTTTGCAATGCAGTGTTGGACTTTTTAAAATTATACTAGTTTACCCAGCAGATAGTTATTTAATATTTGCTTTGGGGAAACAAATTTTGATATATAAGGAAGGACCATTTTTATCTGACCACAGCAACTCCTGATCTCTCATTTAATAAAGAATTAAAAACCTGTTTTAAGCGCCAGGCCTGGTTGCAAGCACGACCCTGAAATTGGACGCACTTATTCAGAACAATTGATATCGGCAGTCATTAAAACAATTAGTACGACGAATCGAACCCAAGTGAAATATATATATATATATATATATATATATATATATATATATAGAGAGAGAGAGAGAGAGAGAGAGAAAGAGAGCGAGAAGAGAAACAATGGTGTAAATCCGACAATATAGAGAAAAAAATTGATAACAAATAGAGAGTCGACTTTGTTCCTCAATAAATTTCTCCTGCTTGGGTTTCCTTGTCGTCAAATTTTTTCCCTCTCTCTCTTTCTCTCTCTCAATATATATATAGTTAAAGAGGTAAAGAACAGGGAGACGTGTACGATCAGGGGTGAAAAAGGAAACAAAGATGGATACGACCATGAGTGAGGAGGTTTAATTGGTTTCTTTATGTAATGGTATATTAACTTTCGTGGCTTGTTTGATGTCAAATCCATTCTTCTAGAAGAACAGCAGTGATACAATTTTAAAAAGGGGATATCAGATTCATGTTTTTTCCAAGGCCATTAATCCGGAAGTGACAATAACGCAACTGGAGTTCGAACTCACTTCAAGGCTGCAGTCCAGTAATTTAGCCATTACGCCAGGGAGTTTTCTCGAGTAAGGAGGTGAACAGAAACGGATACGACGGAAACGATGAGAACCAAGGAAACAGACAGATATAACGACTTTAGACGAGGAGAAAAACAGAAGTACGGACAGAACAACAGCATAGAGAAAATTGAATTTTACTGAGATGTTCTTCACGTTAATGGACAAGTGCCAGACTTAGCTAAAACGAGCAAATGTCAAGTCGAAAACAGTTGCTTATAGACGAGACATAGAATGTCCGTTGTATGATGCAATTAATAATTGTTAAAGTACCCATGAACAAAGACTGCCACATGAATAGATTTTAATTGAACAAAAAGCACTCATCTCAGTTGAATGTAAATTAAACTGAGTTAATGTGCCTCATTTCTTGATTGAATAGAAGGCTTTACATCAGCTTTTCTTTCTCCAGCCATGAAGATAACATTCTCTAGCTATATAGACGAGAAAACAACCTTAAAAGTAATCGATATTTGATTAACAAGAATCGTGATTGATTTGTTTGCATTTCACTATTTATTCACATCACCCTCTGGGTTTACTTATTAGAGTACATTTTTCCCCGACCCTGCATTTATACCCGGAAACCACCTCATCTCTTGGAGATACGCCAACACGGGATTGCTCAATTCCTTTATATTATGACAGCAGAAAGACAGCACTCAGGGTAAGACATATTTGCTAATATTGGCCTCCTGTCTCCATATCTACTGTCATCTGAATACGACATTAAACTGTACCCAGTGGTGAAGTTTCTGTTCCGGAGCTCTTGGAAGTGTTTTGTAAAATACTAATAATTTTCAAAACAAATATATTTAACCCATAGATGAGACCCTAACAAGTACTACCAGTTAGACTGAGAGTTATGGCAATAAAGGCATTCTGAATTCTTCCTCATGCTTCAGAATTGGAGCCTCCCCACTTCATGGTGTTTAATGTCATTCTCCGGACCCATGAGGATGTTGCAAACATTTAAACTTTTGAAAAAAATAATGGAGAACGTTACAATTACCCATGTATACCCTATATATATATATATATATATATATATATATATATATATATATATAACCAAATACTTACCAAATTATTTATATTTATGCATATATATATTTATATATAAGTATAAACCGGATTTGGCATTAAATTACACGCAGGAGTTAATATGCCATAAAAAATAACAAACCCACCAACTGTACTTTGTTGTAACTTAAGCTGTACCGTGTTAAGTGAAGTTTGGTTTCGTAAGGTAAATTTAATGGCATATCAAGCCTATATGTATTATTTAAAGCAGAAATTTGATTAATTTGTGAATGTTTGAATATAATCATAACTATTCATATTTTCAACATTATATATATATATATATATATATATATATATATATATATATATATATATATATTTGTAATGTAGGTACAAAAGTTACATCCTTTTTGTAATTCATTATCCCCTGATGATGGCCCAAATTTCAGCAGAAAGCACTCGGGAAATAATTAATTATGGAAGGTTTATCAACCAATTCCCGCCGAATATCATAAAATCAATACAGCAATTTGCAAGGATTAACAAAAAAGTATGTCGACAAAAAACGTCTATTATGTTCAATTAAATATGTATCAATAAAGAAATGCTGCCAATTTATTTCGGTGGAGAATATATATATATATATATATATATATATATATATATATATATATATATATATATATATATATAAAGTTCGGGAAATACTCTTTAATTTTTAGAATAAACTGTTTAAATTTTCTGTACTATCATATTATTTTTCTAGTAGTTACATAACAAATGCACAATCATAATTATTAAGATGTCCACTTTGTTAATTTACAATGATTTCTTTCGGAATTTGATTTTAAAGTTTATATGCCCCTTAATTATGAACATGAAAAAAGAAATGATGCTTTACCTTCTTTTGTGTGAGTTTAAGCTTGGTCATAATTTTGTCTCATAACTATGCTCAGCCACATGTTGTCAGGATGACACTCTAGAAATCCACTGTTTTAGGATATGATATTTTGACACATCCACCATTTTCTTCTGATCTCTCATCCGCCGACGAATATTTTCCCAAGTGTCTAGACACTTTTCTTCACCAACCTCACAAGAAAATGCTTCTGTTCCAAAGCAGAAGTAGAAACTGCATTTTGAGATTTCTTAACATGAAAACCTTTAGGGTTTTATCGGATAGACATAAGTAAACTTGTTAATCAATAGTAGATGTTCAGGGATCATATTTTGACTGATTAAAACATTATTTTAATTTGTTACTCCAGGAATAAGAGATAATTCTGAAATTGTACCTTATTTTCTGAACAATTAGATATATATATATATATATATATATATATATATATATATATATATATATATATATATATATTTGTAATATCCAGTCAGCGTTCGAAGACAGTGGGAGTGGATTAGTCTTGTATAGAATATATGAGGAATATTATATAAATCTATGTGAGTGATCGATGTATGGCTATTGTTACATCACTTATTCCCTTGCAGGCATATAACAAAATTCACATTCAGAGTGTATAGTGTGTAATTAGATGGAAACTCAAACCTAGTTAAGTTGTCATAATAAATTTATTTCGGCGGAGAATATCACTATACTCTCTCTCTCAGCAACTTCGAGTAAAGCATGTAAAAAGTCAACTGATGAGACGGAGAGTAGAGTAATATTCTCCACCGAAATAAATTTATTATGACAACTTAACAAAGAGAGAGAGAGAGAGTGAGAGAGAGAGAGAGAGAGAGAGATTTGTGGTAGTCTCTTTGTTGATATCTTTTCTAAATATTCTATTTCAACAAGGATAACGTGTCAAGTTTTCTAGTAGTTTGAGGTCGTCTTCCGTTATTTGGCATTTATCAGGATTAATAGTATTCCTCCAAATCTCCAAGATTGTCATGTTCTGCGTAGAGACGGCATCACCCCCAACACCATCATCTGTCAGACAAAAACGTATAACCACGAGTCCGCTTAGAGAGAGTCGAGCCGAGCCGAGCCAGAGGTCTTCAGGATTAGAGCAAAGTTTTTATATATACTGACGAAACAAATCTCCATGGTTACGAGAAATGTCTAGAGTGACGAGCTCGGAGAATTCGAGTTCACAATGGAAATCTTGCTATATCATTAAACTCGATATTGAATTCTTCTAAATCCTTTTGCTTACACTAGAAAGAAATATGGCGATTAGACGATGTGTTGCATAGTCTCCGATGACAGCTATATTGGTGATGGCTGATCGTCAGATGGGGGAAGAGCAACACAAAAACCCATCTTTTCTGAAGTGTTTAAACCTCAACTGCTTTATTCTCTCCGTTCAGTTTCTGAAGCCATCGAAGCAGTTGAAAATAAATAACAGGTTGAACCACCAAGTTAGTTTCTTCGTTCTTCAAGGAACCGGGCCTTCCTGTTGCTTTGAATCTTACCACGTTCTCCATACAGGCAAACGTTTGTCTCCTCATACCCCAGTCACATAAAAAAGAACGAATCGATAAATCAACAGCCTTTTATTGGGGTTCCCAAGACACCCAATCTAATTTCTACCTTGCGTCGTCAGCATTGTTCCGCCAGCCTCATCAATGAAATTAATCTCCACGGTTACGAGAAATCTCTTCTGTAACGAGTTCGGAGAATCAGAATTCAGAATGGAAACTTTCTTGTTATATATATTATTAAAGTCTATATTGAATTCTTCGAAATCCTTTTGCTTATACTAGAAAGTTATATGGCGGTTATGTAGCATAGTCATCGATGATATCGGTAATGGCTGATCGTTAGATAGATATATTTATATTTATGTGCAGACGTAAATAGATAGACACAATAATTTCAAAAGTGAAAATGAAAGTATTTAAAAGAAAAAGTTATTTAAATATTTTTTCCCAAATTGTTTAATCTTTAAAATAGTATGTGACTTTTGTACGACCCTTGATAAATTTCCCTTGCACGCAGAAATATCAAATCTCGACAAACCATATTTAGCCGATATTGTAAACTCGCTGGCCAGAAAAATGAAATTAGTCTATTCATTTATGTCTGCTCCGAAAAAGAGCTTGAAATCTAGTAAATTACTAGAACAGATTGGTATGTTACTGGGGTTGTTTATGAAAATAGAGAGGAAGGCCCTGGAACAGAGCAGATTCTTTCTTGATGACTCTAATACGATTTTTCGAAAAGAAAAGGATTAAGGCTAAAACTTACATTTAACGAAGAAAATCTCATTATTTAGAGTTACACTGTGGAATGTCAACGGCAAGAGAAACATCTGTCTGTTTGCTTACTTTTTGGTAAGTATCAATTACTTATTAACTAATTTCCTTCTGGGGTTGTTTATTGAAATAATAACTCGAATCGTAACTTACAAGGAAAAAAGGTTTATTTTACTAGGCGTACAAGGATGTGTTAACAGGGGTATTTTGTCAGCTAGTCTCGCTAGAAAAACTTGGCTCCTGCCAACGCTGTCAATGTCCATATTCAAAAAGAATAGTCCATTCTATACGGTGGGGTATCACGTCTTCTATACAACACTATGATTGTTCAATCTGTTCTATATTAGATGGCTAATCGAGTGTGGAAAGCTCAGCAAGTCCTGGTGAACTGTTGTTTTCAATACGGACTGTTAGATCAAACATATCTTGTGGCATCTAGCCTACCTGACAAAATTTTATATTCTCGCTTCTAGTCATTGAATTTTTTGATAATTGATGTATTTGCACCTTGGTACCATTCGCTTACAATGTGAGAGCTGATAAATATCTAAGCAAGGTAGTATGAGCATTAGTCGGATAAGGAAGCCAGCAATTATGGACCAATCAGAATGCAGCTTGGACTTAACTGCAAAGCGTTCTTAAAGTAGTTCAACAACGCATATTTGTAGAATTTTTTTAGAGGCCGTAACTAGTTTGTTGTTCATGCCACCTTTCTGCGTAAAAAATAGTTTTGAAAATGAAAATAAAGTGATATATCAAAACGTAATATAATTTACATTGTTGTATAAAAAAGTAACTGGCTATTATAATATATTTTTATATTATCATATTATATATCATTAAATAATTAATAATCATATTATCTATTTTAACATTATAACATTATTATCATATCAGCATTACATAATTATTTATTAAATTGACTTGCAATTAGTCTTTCAGATATCCAACAGTAGTTCGAAATCTAGTAAATTGCAAGCCATTACATTCTTTTCCTTAATGTTATTCTTGTTTTTGGTGACGGTACATTTTGAACTAGCGAGTTTACGATATGGTTTTGCTACATATGGTAAATCTAAGTTTCATATTTCTACTTGCAAGGAAAAAATATTTTTGTGGTGCAAAATTCATTTACAATTTTGAAGATTGAATAATTTTTGAAAAGATAAAAGTTAAATAAATTTTTCTTTTAAATACTTTTGTTTTCCCTCTTGAAATTATTAACTGTTTATCCATTTATGTCTGCTCATATCTATCTATCTATCTATCTATCCACGTCTGCTCCTATCTATTTATTCTCGTCTATTATTAATCGATAAAAGGCTGCTAAAAAGCTCTCAGCTCAGCCAAGAAGAAAAAAGACCTTATATATTCATATCAAAGATATTTCAGTGTCTGGTTTTTGCAAGTGAAACTGTTTGAATGAAAAAAATTAAGAGAAGTATAGTAGGGTGCTAGCAGTATTTTTCATTAAGAATCTGTGGTATATGAGGACTCTGGGTGTATAAAGAAGACTTTCCCCCTAAGCATTATATCAGATCATTCTTAAATTCAAAATCAAAGATGTGAAGGATAAGTAGGAGAAAGAACTTCGTATTGTTGTTTGGCGCGTAAATTAATTTGACCGTAATGGTCGACGCATATTTTGACATAATGAGGATGACTTATCCTATTCATCCCGGACCATTTTTCCGGGCAGCGCCAAATTGGGAAAAGCCCACCAAACATTATCTTCTTCAGAACCTTTCGAAAAGGACAGACGTACTTACTGTCCGCTCTCTTCCTTTGCAGCAGCATCACGGCACCATGAGGAAAGCCATCTAATTTATGGAACTCTTGAGTCTATTCTCCTAGACCAAGGGTTCTCAGTTGAATATGAATGAGATGAATTCAATACGCCATACACAGGAACCACTTTAAGTCGCCTCCAACTTTGGCTATGTTGACTGCGACGCAAAAAGTTCCGCTCAGACATCCAGCTACTTCATCCCTGGGCAACATTTTCTGGAGACATTCATGCTTCTCTCCCAAACAACCTGGACCACACATTCATGAGTGCCAACATCATTTCTGTTCTTAACCAGCAAACACTACCTTTGTTCCACCTATGGCGACCATATCTTACTCAAACATTCGACCGTAACGCTGCACATTTCGCTCAAGCATTTAGCTGCTAAAATCCCTTATCAACTCCATAACTATTTCCTTCCTTCCTTCCTTCCTTCCTTCCTTCCTTCCTTCCTTCCTTCCTTCCTTCCTTCCTTCCTACGAGACTTGCAGCATAAACGTGAACCCTTTACCACGCTGCCATTAAAAACCTATCATAAAAGCTTTACGGCATCTTCGTCTTCTCTCTCATTTATTTTACAACAACATTTAGCGAGGAAATAAACAACGTAACAACATATAACAATATTTCTTCACTAAAGATACGACAAACCGATCAACAGTTGTTAACATGGGTGAAGATTGTAATACATCTTATAAACATAAGTGAAGATAGTAATACATCTTTTACACATTGGTGAAGACTGTAATACATCTTATAAAGATGAGTGAAGATTGTAATACATTTTATAAACATTAGTGAAGATTGTAAAACATCTTCTAGACCCTTTCCTTGGGCTGGTTGTTGTTAATGTTTGCTCCTCACAGGGTTTCTTACGCTTGTTTTTATTCTCGCCGTTTCTATTTCATTGGAAATACAAAATACGTGGCGTATCCAAACGTCTCAATAAGCGACTATGTAATTGTTCTGACAATGTATCTTGGAGCTCCTGAATACATAAGAATTGTGTGAGTGTGTAGTGGTGGCAAGAGTGTTGTCTCTGACCCTATA
The DNA here is from genome assembly GCA_963585895.1 of Sepioteuthis lessoniana. Classification (NCBI taxonomy): domain Eukaryota; kingdom Metazoa; phylum Mollusca; class Cephalopoda; order Myopsida; family Loliginidae; genus Sepioteuthis; species Sepioteuthis lessoniana. The sequence goes on from OY757938.1 coordinate 39,171,828, forward strand.
GTTTTATTAGAATTTGGCCCGACTAAATCTCTTGAAGCTGACCGCTGTACACATGATAATTCAAAATACTGATATAATGCATCAGGTGCTCCAGTTTGATTACTCGCAAAGATGTGTTATTCCATCAAGACAACTCACCGACCCTCATGCAGCAGAGATTATATCACCAAAGACCTTAGCTAGGAGCAAAAGGACCCGCATCCTCCTTATTCTTCAGATCTTGATCTATCTGATTACGACTAGCACTGAATTTTACCGAATTCTCTTTAGAGACTACGCGTGTTTTAAGAACTAGACCACCAAGATTGTTCTGAAAACTCCGGAACAGTTTATGATCTGATTAAGAAAAATTCTGGAGAATAAGCTGAGTGTGAAATTTTTTTCCCTCCAGCTGTGGTCTTCAATCTTTTCAGATATAATCTTTGCTGTAAAGGACCGTACATTATGACGGGAAATTATATCTTAGCCTTTTGATTTTAAGTCAACTGCACAAGCAAAAATTTAGGGCTTGTCATGCCGTAGTTCGTCTAAAGCAATGAGAGTTATCATATACAAAATAAAAGGAATGGAAGTTATTGTGTAACTTTGTTGCTGGTCAGAGAAAGAGAAAAGAGGAGATATAGATAGAGTGATAGATGAATAGGTACATTTTTATTTTACTCGTGTTTATGCATATCTTATTTTACTTCTATCTATCTATCTATTACGGGAAATGATTTATTTTTTAAAATATTTGGCTATATACCACAAATCTTCCCTATCCAATTTCAACCACACACTCCCGAGCCTGGACAAACAAACAGCAACTTATAAACATTGATTTTTACCCGAATATCGCAGGGTAACTATATTAGTTCTAAATGATCATGATATCATTTCTTTCCAGTTAGGATGTATGTAAGACCGCTGTGGCCTTGAAGGGCCAGAAAGAGATGTAAGGTTTACTGCGGTATATATTTACGGAAGTAAAAACAGTAATAGTTACCGGTAGCTGACAAGACTTCACTCGTTTATCGAGTCGTCACCATCTATAGTGTCGAGAAAGGTTCATTTAGTGACGTCATGGGTATGTTACCATAAGAAAGAACTAGGTCTAAATTTCACCAATGAAAAGGTTAACCTTTAAAAGATTCATCTCATTGATATGATAATTCAAAATACTGATGTAATGCATCAGGTGCTCCAGTTTGATTACTCGCAAAGATGTGTTATTCCATCAAGACAACTCACCGACCCTCATGCAGCAGAGATTATATCACCAAAGACCTTAGCTAGGAGCAAAAGGACCCGCATCCTCCTTATTCTTCAGATCTTGATCTATCTGATTACGACTAGCACTGAATTTTACCGAATTCTCTTTAGAGACTACGCGTGTTTTAAGAACTAGACCACCAAGATTGTTCTGAAAACTCCGGAACAGTTTATGATCTGATTAAGGAAAATTCTGGAGAATAAGCTGAGTGTGAAATTTTTTTCCCTCCAGCTGTGGTCTTCAATCTTTTCAGATATAATCTTTGCTGTAAAGGACCGTACATTATGACGGGAAATTATATCTTGGCTTATACCGAGACGCTTGAAGATTAAGGTTAGTGTATTGAATGATTATATCTACGAAATAAATTTTCAGATGCTAATCTTCTAGTCAAGGGTCCGAGTCTTTGTTAGAGTCCCGTTTAGGAATCCGGTGGATCCGTTTCAAAAATCGGAATTTTAGTTACCATACAACTGTACAAACAAATTATAAATTATGACGAAACACCTCACAGCCTTTTATTAAAGGCATTTAGATCAGCATTTTAAGTGATTATTGCAGCCAACAATAAAAGTGTCCCATGAATACTTATAAGAGTTTTCAACCAATTTTTTGGCTTTTATTTTGAAAATGTGGTTCATTTTTATCCATTTTATGTGACGGAAATCTGGTTAAATCAGAGCTGTGCTGAAATTATAATCTAGACATGCTCATGGAATTTTTCCTTCTGGATTATGTACTGAAATAAAATGGAATATCAGAATTAAAACAAACAGTCTATTTTTTGATATGCAAGGTTTTCTGTTTCTATTTCGATTTGATGAATCATTATGTCTTTCAGAATTGAATATTTTTGTTTGCTTAGATATTTGAGATTTAGAAATGGATTTGAGTATTGCGGTAACTTTTTTGAAGAATAATGATGTTATACTTTTTGTTTCCACCGATTGACGGGGAAATCACTTTAAAAAATGCAGTAAGAGATTTATTAATATTTGAGAATTTGTTTAAGATTTTTTAAAATGTCTTATCAAATTTTAGCACTTTTCACTTATTTCAAAGTTGCTGCCTCCGATTTTTCGATATAAACATATTTGATGCTTTTAATAAGATTTCAATGACTATTGAAATTTTCTAGGGTCATTGAATTGATTTTATGGAAAGAATCATGAAGGGGGATGCCGAATGAAGTCTTTTTTTTTTTCTTGTAAGAGGAAGTAAAATTTCCCATCGAAGAAGATCAAATCAAAAAAATGTTTACCACAGAAAATGGATTCGAACTCAGTAGTTTTTTTTTTAAATTATTAATTTGGTTTAGCAAAATCAGTTGCTAATTCTTCATGACTTTGTATTTTGTAGTCCTGTAAACAGGTTCAATATATCATCGCATTCTCCAGCAAAATATTCAGGCGCGCTTGGCAAAAAATAAATAAATAAATAAATCAGCCATTTCAAATTGTTCGAAAATAGTTAAAATGTCTCATGGGAAAGGATTTTTTTATGTCCACTATTTTAGATGTTAACATTCTGCTCCTGGAGAAAACATCGTTTTATAACTCGGTAAGGTCCCAGCAGGGAATCAAATAGATTTTAGAAATTGTTACTATTGGATTGGAATACTTCGAATCATATAAATGTGCAAACAAATGATCATTATTTTTCCCCCTTACGAATTTTTCACACCACTGCTATCGCTTGCTATCACTCACTGGACACAGAGTGATAGCAAGTCTCTTCAGGTCTACAGAAATTTTCGAAATATTTGATTTGATCTTGATAGTTCTTTAGCATAAACAGTCAAAATTCTTCCTCTGCTCTTCAGTTACCATAATCTTTATTCCAGGTCTTCGAAGAAGTTTCCAACGGCACCAACTACAAATGATATCACCGTCACCTTCATGTCCCACAGAGTTTTCTGCTCTCAGGCAAGATCAAGGTATTTGCCCAGTTTTTACTTACTTTCATTTTCACTCTGTGGTCTGCTGGGACGGCAAAATCAACTCGAAGGCAAGTTATTCATGCTAATTCACATTGGGCTTGGTTTTCTGGCTGGAATTAGGAGATCTCTACCCGGTTAAGCACGGAAAAACTTTATTCTCTTGCACAATTCCCAGTCGTACCTTGTCTTGAATTCCTTTTGTTCTAGTTAGCTGCATTCACTTTATTTTGTGACTGTCTCATCTCTGACTCCACATTACCAACACTTGCTATTCTGTTGCATCGTCTTGAGTTGTGCTTTTATAATATTGGTCCTTATTGCATCATTTTGAAACTGCTATTATTTGAGATTCAGTTTCTCTCTTGAGGTGTCCTATTCGTAGCCTTCTTCAGGTGTTTTCATGTGCAATCTACAATTGGTCCTTATGGCATTGTTTTATGCGGCAATAAGTAGAGTTTCAGTTTCCCTTTTTAAGGTCTCCCTGTCTTAACCATATCTAACTTTTCTCTCGTGTGAGATTTTGCTTGTTTTGTAACATAGCCAGATACGGATATATGAAACGTACATAGAATGTTCATAACATATATACGTAGAACATAGGAATCCCAAAACACGAAAAACACGTAACGACTTCTTAGTTCAGGTACGAAACCTATTACCTTTGAGTTAAAGGTTTCGACATAAAGAAGAGAGATGCACAATCTTTGTATGATGAATTTTCCATCTGCCCCCCCCACGTGTGGCACCCGTAGCGCACAAATTCGTCTGGCCTCGGCGAGCCCTGAAATTTGACCCTTCCCGTTCGGAGTCTAGTTCTTAACTCACTGACTTTTTTCAAGTCCCCCAACATCCCCCGCACTCGCTTCCGGTGCATGACATCTCTGAATGACACGTCCACCCGCGCGCGCGTGAACACCTGCGTTCATGTTGCACCTAAATAACCCATGCACTGAGCCGAAAGGTTCTCAGCCTAACTAAACCCAAAGGCATAAAACAAAATCCCTCGGCCATTATATTACAGTTTGTCGTTTGAAATATCCATACAGTTGTTTTTCTTTTCCTTTTAGTTTTCTGGTTCTTTTTGTTCTGCTGATCCTTGTGTTTGGCGTTTGAAATATCCATACAGTTGTTTTTCTTTTCTTTTTAGTTTTCTAGTTCTCTTTGTTCTGCTGATCCTTGTGTTGTCTGTATTGTTTCGGGGGGGGGCTGTAATCCGTCTTCCCCCGCGCTTTCTTATATAGTCGACGAGTCGTCGAATCGATGCATCAACGCTATCTTGAATGCTGGTAAGTTCTCTTCCTCATTCTTTTCTTGACTCATACAGTCTGTCGACGTCATCTCTGAGATGTTAGGCCTAATGCATCGTCATTAGTTTTCTTGTTCTCTGGTCCATTTGTTAAAGTTCTTTCTTCATCCACTTCAAGAATGGTCCCGAGTATCTTACGAGGGAGATAGTCCAAGTGTTTATTCTTTTGATGAGATTTCTACTATATACTTTGATTTTGCGTGGTTTTCTCATTCCCTTGAGACACTCTTTTTCATTTTTTTCCTTTTATCTCTGCTTCTTTCTTAGCGTCCACCTCCAATATTCCCAAGTACATGTAATATTTCTTTTCTCCGAGAGTTCTGATTTTTTCTGGATTTGGTAGTAATTATTATTATTATTATATTTATTATTATTATTATTCTATCCTTTTCAAAGTTAACTGATGGTTTTTCTCTGGAGTCAGAGTGACAGCAAGTCTCCTCACGTCCCGAGGACTGTCAGTATTCTGTCCGATCTCAATAATGCAGTCGTTTGGATGGTTTCCACTCGTCTTGCTATTTCTAAGTCGTCCACTCCTTGTATCAATCCTTAGGTTACTGTACCAAGAGCACCAATTACAATTGGTATAATTTCATGTTCCCCAGTTTTTCCAATTCCCTGTCAAGATTGAGGTATTTATTCTACTTTACACTTTCTCTCAGTTTAAATCTGTGATCAGCTGGGACAACAAAGTCCACAATTCTGCAAGTTCTCTCTTTTTGTTGATGGTATAGTCGTCTGGCTGTGATTAAGTGATCTGTTTGTATCTCAAAATCCCAAAGGGTTTTGTGCATTTCATTTTCTAGGACAGATGAAGGGTTGTTCATATACCATTTGTTCGTATGGTCATATTTAAATTTTTTCCACAATTCCTAGTGGATCCCCTTGTTCACCCAGTCGTGTGTTGTTTTATACTCTTTCCGTGTTAATTTGCTGCATACGCTTATTACGTGATTGATCTTTTCGTCTCTATCGCCACTTAACCAGCATTTTCTGTTTTGTTGCGTCTTATTTAGTCTTCCTTTTATATGGTTGGTTCTTATGGCGTTGTTTTGTGCTGCTATTAGAAGAGATTAAGTTTCTCTCTCAAGATTTCCCTTTCTTAGCCACCTCTACGTTTTCTCGAGTGAGATCTTGCTTGTTAGTCGCTTAAAACATCTACAGAGTTGTTTTTCTTCTCATTTTTGTCTTCTAATATTTTCTGTTCTGTTGGTTTATTATTATTATTATTATTATTATTATTATTATTATTATTATTATTAAATAAGGGTACTTACTTGTAACTGTATCGTGCATAAAGTATTAGATAGTGATGTGCAAACAAATGATAATAGACAAATAAAAGTCATTTAAAAAATACTATGGAAAATCGAAGATATTGCTATGATTGCAATCAAGTATTTACAAATGAATGAAATTTTGTCTATAAATAAGGCATAAAAAGTTAATATGGAGGCCCCTCTGGTGGTGTAATGGTTAGCAAGCTCGACTAGCAAACCTACACGAGTGAGTTCGAGTCTCATTGGGTGCCCCTTTCATATGACCTTGTGCCACATCTAAGCAAAAAGCTTAGTAAATTTCCATAAAAAGTTGATATGCTGTTAAACAATTAAACCAAATTTTATTTTATTAAAGACAATTTTATCAGTATTTTTGCATGCGCTTGGTTTGATTGGTTGACAGGTTGATTGATTAATTTGCATGATATGTCAACCCGTCTAGGGTTATTTTATGCTTTTTGTTAGAGAATCAAGTTCATTGTGCATTTATTTATTTTTTGTGCAGTTGTTTCTTTAGTGTTATTGCACACAGTTATATGATATCGAATATTATATCAAATACTCCTGTCTTATACAAATAATTTGTACATAGCGTCAATTAACTTATAATAATCTTGAGTAAAGAATTATAGCTTCAAGTATCTATTCTTAATACAAATAATTTGCACATAGCTGTATGGTTTCAAGTATTCCTATCAAATACTAATAATTTGTACACGACTTTATTATTTCAAGTATCTAATAATAATAATCCTGAATAAAGAATTATAGCCTCAAGTAACAACTTTTAATAAAACTAATTTGTCTACAGTGTTATGGTTTCAAGTATTCCTATCTAATTCTAATAATCTATACATAATTATATTGTTTCAATTAAATGATTATTCTTTGTAAAAAATTATAGATTCAAGTAACTATTCTCAATAGAAATAATTCGCTATTATATGGCACCAAGTATTTTTATCTAATTTTAATAATTTTTAGACAGATCTATTTGTACTACCATTCTTAATCGCAGTACACCTTGAAGTAATGACAATAAAAGGTTACTCCACACTCCCCTGATATCTAGAAGCGAAACCTCACCATCAAATGTAGTTTAGTTTATTGCCCAGGACACTCTTTTTTTGTGGGGTACGCCTCTGTAGGAGTTACAGTTTATGCCTCGCTAACAGAGTAAATTAACATGGTTTGATTGATCAGTGCAAGAAATCCAAACGTGAAAGTCTTACAACTGTTCAGCAGTTCATTGTCAAAGAAAAATACAAAGTTTTATCAATAGACAAAGGAGACCTGGGTTCAATCCCCGGTCGGGTAATACTAAAGACTCAAAAAATGGTACTTGATGGCTCCTTGCTTAACACTCAGCATTATAAGGTACAGATCAAGAGTAAAGTGGAGCAATCTAGAAGAAAGGAGTAGCGCCCTCCCCTACACCTTGGTGTTGTAGCTATCGAAAAGGGAGCCTTCGGGTCACCCTCGACTAACGTCGCCAACTTTACTTTACTTTTTTATAAACAAAAATAGTCGGCTATAGAAAACTCAAATGGTCAGATCCTTCTTAAGATTTAGCAGGAATGAATTTGTTGTGCCGAAAAATTATCCTAATTAATTTGATTAATTAATTCATATATTCATTTCACCTTTCCGTCATTTAACGAGATCTGTCAGAGTTAAAAGGCCAGTAAAAACTATTTTTGCAACGAAAAATTTGACCTCAGTGTCTGAGGTCAAATTTGTCAAATTTGACATTTGTCAAACTCGTGAAAAATAACTCAGTTATTATGATCGAATACAACACCTTTGTGACTGAACAATTGAGGTGAAAACTATTATACATTCTTTTCTTCTAAGTGAAAAGAATTTTCTGGAAAAAAAGATAAAAACAAACAAACAAACAAACAAACAGACAGACAAAAAACAATATAATAAAGCCTATGAATTTTGAGAAAGTATAATTAATGGAAAAAACAACGGAATTTTGTTTTATTTTCTAAATTCGGACATTTAGGTGATGACATTCAAAGTATTGGTCCATGACGTCTTGTCCCATGATGATGATCATCATCATCATCACTGGTCCCATCGCCTGGTTTGTTCGAAAGGGCGTTACTATAGTAGCTTGTTTTGGGCAGAAATAACTTGACGGAACCCATTCTTCCCAATGCATTGTCATATCACTAAGGTGCTAAAGCGTGGTTTAATCAGATTGCTATGCAATATGCTTCGGGATTCAAAGATTCAATTATATTATAACAAGGAAGCACAAACTCCACATGACCGTCTTCTTTATAATTGGCTTGCGCAATTATTCCTATCATATTAAGAATATATAAAAATAATATTTGGAATTTAAACAATAGATTTAGAAGACAAGAAAAATCGAAGTCGATTACGTTTTGAACTAACACGAAAGTTGTGCTTCATTTCTGGCGGCTGGAAAATAATCTTATCTTGGTTGAGTCTGCCAATGCCGGCCCACCTTGCTAGTTAAATTGTGTAATCTTAAGAGATTATTTATCAAAAGTTCATATTAATTCCTCTCAACTTGTTTGGCTTGAATTTTTGATTAAGAATATAAATTAGATAAAAAAAAAAGAAGAAAAGGAACAAGACTTGAAATAATTATTTTAATGATTTTAAAAACAATTTAAATGATTTCAAATATTTGCTTGAACTCATTGTTTCTGTGTGAGGAACAGTTTCTTTATTATTTGATGTAAGATACAATCAACGATTAATGCTACGAATTTTTATGAGCGCAAAAGACAACTCGAGTCTTTTAATTTTTCGAATAAAATGTTTTCGTGATTTTAATTTTCGTAATGAATCGAGAATTTGATATTTTTGCGGCATTATGGAAACAACACACTATAGTTGACTTCTTCCCCTTCTCCCCCATTCCATACCCGCACTACTTCAAACAGTTTTGGTTGACGAGTATTGGTGAACGACGTAGGGTGGTTGGTTTAACGACTAGTGACGCAAAGAATTGAATAAGAGTTCAAAACTCAGGCTTCAATAGTCGGTATCTATTTACATGTAAATTATTGCGTGATCTGAGCGGATGTTACAAAGAAACAAAGAAACAAACATAATCTTCATTGTAGGTAGATTATGATTATAATAGATTATATTATAATTGATTAATAATTATCATTACTACTACTACTACTACTACTTCTGCTTTAGAAGACCGTCGTAGTGTGACGATTATCGACGTAGCAAAGGAACACCGCGAACTGAGTTCGAATCCTGGAAAGGTTGTTTGTATTTCACATAACACAAATAACCTTGAGAAAGGCATAGACCCAACAATTCTTGCTAAATCTATGGGTAAATAGAAGGGCAAACTGGGCTCTTTAGCCTTCATATAGCAACTGGAGTAGGAGAATGAAAACTCTGAATTCACTCTTGTAAAACTCTTCTTGAAAGTGGACCTTGTGTCGCATTCTGTGCATGTGGAGGGGTTGGGTACATACATACATACATACTACTACTACTACTTCTACCATGACTCCCGTCATAAATAACAGGTTTATTCATGCATGGATGAGGGCACCTACTGGTTAATGATTTAAAATTGGCGACATCAATTGTGTTGGTGTATTCTGAACGCACAAGAGTAATTTCAAATAGATTAATTTTATACAATATCTTTATGGGTTGTTTAATGCTGGTATCAAATTAATTTGTAATTGTCTAATAGTAATCATTACACTATTTTCAACGTTCCGAAATATTTTTTAAATTGCCCTTTTTAAAATTTTCATTATCTTTTGTTGGCACACAACATCAAGTATTCCTATCTAATACAAATAGCTTTATACAGTTGTATGCTTTCAAGTATTCCTATCTAATACAAATAGTTTTTATACAGTAGTATGCTTTCAAGTATTCCGATCTAATGCAAATAATTTTTTATACAGTAGTATGCTTTTAAGTATTCCTATCTAATACAAATAGTTTTTATACAGTAGTATGCTTTTAAGTATTCCGATCTAATGCAAGTGATTTTTATACAGTAGCATGCTTTTAAGTATTCCTATCAAATACAAATAGTTTTTATACAATAGTATGCTTTCAAGTATTCCGATCTAATGCAAATAATTTTTATACAGTAGTATGCTTTTAAGCATTCCTATCTAATACAAATAGTTTTTATACAGTAGTATGCTTTCAAGTATTCCGATCTAATGCAAATAGCTTTATACAGTTGTATGCTTTTAAGTATTCCGATCTAATGCAAATAATTTTTATACAGTAGTATGCTTTTAAGTATTCTTATCTAATACAAATAATTATGATACAGTTATGTGTTTTTAAGTATTCTTATCTAATACAAATAGTTTTTATACAGTAATATGCTTTCAAGAATTCCTATCTAATACGAATAATTTTATACAGTTGCTTGCTTTTAAGTATTTCTATCTAATACAAATGATTTTTATACAGTTGTATGTTTTTACATATTCTAATCTAATACAAATAATTCTAATACAGTTGTATTTTTTAAGTATTTCTATCTGATACAAATAATTTTAGTACAGTTGTATGTTTTTATGTATTTCTATCTAGTACTAACCATTTGTACATAATTATTTGGTTTTAAGTATTTCCATCAACTACTCAACATTTATACAAAATTCTATGATTTAAAGTAACTATTCTTATTTAAGGAAAATCATCAGTTCGCTCAAATTTGTATGGTTTCAAGTATTCTTACAAATACAAATAATGAGTTGACAGTTGTATCATTTCAAGTATTTCAATCAAATACTTATCATTTATAAACAGATCTATTTGACCCATAGATGTGATCCAGACAGTATTATCACTCCTGGTTTGAGCAGATATGGCGCATTGGCAACAAAAAGGTAACTCCCCACCGCTCCGAGCTTCAAAACTTAATATTCAACAAAAGATATAGGTTCGTGTTATATGCAGGACACTTTTTTTTTGGTGGGGGCCTGATAGAGTTGAATAAGGTAGTCCAAAATCATTTCGAAGAAAATAGATATAATTCGCTCAAACTTACTTCAAAACAACTTATTTTTGCTTAAGCGCTTGATTTGTGATATTTCTGTTTGTTTTTAAGCTGTGAGTAACAAAAAAATATAAGTCGTAAAAAATTTACGTCGAAAACCAAATTCAAAATAAAAATAGCTGTTTATTTAAGATGATAAGGGGAAGTAATATTGACTTCGAAACTCCAACAGCAGTACATTAAATTTGCAGTTTTAAATCATTTGTAAAATGGTAAATTGTAAAACATTATTAAAAACTTCATTTTGTCAATTTGGTTTTTTAAATAATGACAATGTTTGGAATAATAATTCGAATTTTATCGATAAAATTTGAACCTAGAAATTGAAAGAAAAAAGGGGAAAATTAAAAAAAAATTTTACGATTTTTTTTCGACTTCAACTAATTTTATACCCTCCAACGTACCGCAATTTTCTTTTTTTAATTTTTCGTAAAAGAGAAATATTTAATAAAAGAAGTTCACTGTCACATGAAAAGAGATCAACCATTTTGTGAACATTTAGCCATTTTTATTTGGATTTGTTTTTCGACAAAAGCCATTTTTCATTACGTAGATGTTTTGTTACATAGTTTCACTAAAAAAACAAACAACAAAACAAAGCAAAACGAAAACATCAAAAATAAAGAGCTCAAGTAAAAATATGTCGCACTGAAGTAAGTTTGAAATAATTCCAACATTCATTTTAGATTTATTTTCTATTTTCTAAGTATATGTAGTACTTTTAGACAACCTGATTTAACCCAACCTGGGGGTTTTACCTCTCAGCAGAAAATGGAGTCAGATATTCTAGGCCGCGCCGACAGCGCTGTCTCATCTACATCAAAATCCGACATTAAAAACTTAGATACTCGCATTTAAAGGTGAAGAATACAGAAATTAGATTAATAAACTTATTTGATAAACACGTTAATAGAATTCAGTTTTAAAAAAGTGAAATTGTGCGTGTATTCGTTGAATACATGAAAACAATTCGTTTGAAAGAGAGCACAGAGAAATCATTGTGAATGTTTAGTTACCGTGTGACCGATACATTTATATTGTGTGAGCATCTTAAAGCTAAAAGAAAAAGATAACTGCAGATATTTCCAGCTGCAAGCAAATTTGTCAAACTCGACAGTTCAGTGACATGTCAAAAGTAAAGTTTGTTAAAAGCAGACGAGACCAAAGTTCAGCACTGGATAATTTACTGTCAAATGTCTCAAGAAAAAAGACTATCAGAAGGTCCGAGCTTCGTCTGGAACAACTGATCAGCGAAGTAACATTAACCCCAGTACTCATATGTACAAAAGGGAGAGTCCTCGTTGTATAGTAGCTAACGTGCTAGACTGAGATATTGTAGTAGGCGAGTTCGAACTCCAGTCACTCTGCTACGTTTAGTTTCTGACTAATATCCCCGGGAAAAGTATGAATGCTTCATCCCACTAGCTTCAACACGGACGTCATTGGCGTTAAATAACCCATGAAGGTTGATATGCCATTAAACAAAGAAACCTTCAATAGTACCAATACTGTTCTTCTACACAAACGTCATTGGCATTAGATAACCTACGAGGGCTGATATGCCATAAAACAAAGAAAACCAACTATACCTAAAGGACACAATATAACCTTTCCCTTATAGAAAAATAACATTTAATGATAATATTGGTACTTAATGGTGGGGAAAATATCTCGTCGATATCCATGACATACAAACACTGAACACAACAGGACGAAAGACAAGATAAACTCATTTACACACACAAGAACGTATTATCTTTTCTTAAAAGTGGAATTAATAGAAAGAATAAACAAACTTATCCCATGGTTGAATTATGCAATCATTTTTTCCATATATATATATATATATATATGCTGTTTTTCAACGTCAAATTAAACGTGAGAAGTCATTTGATGAGACGAAGAATATAATGATATTCTTCACCGAAATAAATTTATAATGACAATTTAACCAGGTTTGAGTTTCCTTCTAATAGCATGTGAGTTTTGTGATATAAACCTGGATAGAGAATATATTACAATAGCCATGCATTGAGCACTCCCATAAATTTATATGAAATTCCTCATTTATTCTATACGCGAATAATTCACGCCCACTCTCTTCGGACGCTGACTGGACACACACACACACACACACACACACACACACACACACACACACATATATATATATATATATGTATATATATTATTCAACTTCAAGTATTAGAAATATTTAAAATAAACAGCTACTACTGCTTAGTCTCCCCTTCGTGTTATAAACAAACTTCACGTTGGTGATAAAAACAAAAGCAAAATAATTATTTGGAATACTGAACAGTTTTAATTAAAAAATAAATGAATAGTTTTAATTAAAATATACTGAATAGTTTTAATTAAAAAATAAACATACACATAACCTTGATAATTGTCCTGATACGAACCAAAAGTACTCGGCTTACCATAAACGGTTCCTTTGGAGAAATCATATACAAATTTCAAGATCGTAACCTAAAAAACAACATTAGGACTCATGAAAGAGAAAATTAAAAAAAAAATCTTCAAAATAACAAGGGTTCCATTTTATTCGACCAAACCTGTTTATATATATATAAATATATATGACGGTATTTTCTATCTAGCGATCATTCCTACGGAAGTTTCTCCATACTTGTTTGGTTCGTTGGAGAAGTCATGACAATGAAAAATTATATATATATATATATATAATTGACTCTCCCGTCAATTATATATATATATATATATATATATATATATATATAATTATATATATATATATATATATGATTATATATATATATATATATAATTGACTCTCCCGTCAATTATATATATATATATATATAATTATATATATATATATATATATATATATATATATATAATTGACTCTCCCGTCGATCTGGACGTATCACAGCAAAACCGTCCGGTTAAAGATATTAATTGATGGATCGCCTACACTGGTGATTTGTTTATAGAATTTTTTTTTCAAAACCTAGCCACATTTCTTCATTAAGATGGTAATTTAAAAATAGTGTAACTGTGTGAAACATACTGGAACGATACTCATTTTGAATTAGCAGTTTTTACCTTCTCCAATATTGGTTGCCCTACCAAAGTTAGAGAGCCCAATCTACCTTAATTCAAAGCTGGATAATATGGCTATATCTATCTTTCTATCAATATACATATATATAAAATATATGAGTTAAGGACTAAAGAAGAAAAACCTGCCGGGGCCAACAGATAACAACATATCAGCCAAAGAATATGAAAAAATAAGTCAACACAAAACCTGGAAATACAAATTGAAAAAAATACGGCAGCTTAGAATTATCACCATGCCAGTAAAAGTAGGAGTCTTGGGTATGATCAAGATAAACACATTAACAAGATACCTGGCAGTCTCAGTCGATATGAAATACAAAAAAAAAAAAAAAAAACACTTTGCGGAACTGCTCATCTCCTTAGAAAACTATTATCATATATATAAAATTTTATTCTTGGTTACTGAGTTTCAAAGGGGTTTTTTGGTAGGAGGAAAGATATTTTAGTCAAGTCTCCACTTTCCAAGGACTAATACTAGCATCTGTCTATCCGCGATATATTAAGATTAAATAAACAGATCGACTGACAAAATAAAAATTATTTGTATATATTTTATATTTAATATGTACAATATTCATACTAGTGCAATTTAAAGAAAGAACTCACAAAAATGCCCAAAGCTATACAACCATTTTTCCACGAACAAGAAGTATATGGAAGGGATAAAAATTTGTTTTTATCACATTAATAAATGTTAGTAATAGATCAATGCAGCTTTATCGTTCCTTGGAAGGATTCGAGACAATTTATTCAAAGAAACTTTTGGGACTGTCATGTGACTCCAAAATTAATTGCACGTGTCACCTTAACAGATATGCCAGTTCACAAAGGGAGATAAGTATTTACAGTATCCATGCAATATGATAATGTTTTTTTGTTTAAATAAAATCAAATAAAAATAATTAAATTTATCAGGCAAAACAAATCAAACAACGTAGATTATTTTTATGAATTATACTTTTAAAAAATTCAGAAATGAAATTTTAGATTCATAAGATTTTGCAAACTCATAATATACTTTATTCTCGTCTACTTACAAAGCTGTGATCTAAAAAGACGACCAGAGTGGGTTGGGTCTCGGACTGGGTGGATGGCCTCGGACGGATAAAAAAAATCGAATTATTTTCTAGATTCTGATTTCTGGATACATCGTTTATTTATTTAATGCTATAGAGTTTTTCACATTGGTATTAGCCGATGTTTTTTTTTATTGGGCTTTGATGGAAGCAAATCTCCTCAAGTCTCCTGGACTCTTCTCAGTATTCTGGCCGTTCTCGGTAATGCTGTCATTTGGATAGTCTCTACTCGTCTGCGAACTTCCAAGTCCTCAAGGCCTTTTAATAATCCTTTAGTTATTGTGCCAAAAGCACCAATCACAATTGGTACAATAGTCAGTTTCATGTTCCACAGCTTTTTCTATTCTCTAGCGAGATCGAGGTACTTATCCTTCTTTTCACATTCTTTCAGTTTTATTATGTGGTCAGCTAGGACAGCAAAGTCAACAATTTTGCAAATTCTCTTTTTTTTTTTTGTTATTATAAGGTTTGGTCTTCTGGCCGAGATTAGGTGATCCGTCTGTATGTCAAAGTCCCATAGGAGTTTGTGTATTATTATTATTATTATTATTATTATTATTAGCAGTTTCAGCTTCAGTTTCTTACCATCCTTCATTGGGCCAGTAATCAAGACCTAGGACGAGAGAAGTTTGTGATTACATTTATTCAATCTATTTACGAGGATCATTAAATAAGGTTCCAGACTTTTTTCATATTGGCCTTTTTATTGATAGTACACACATGAAACTCTAGTCCCCTTCGAAGTAATCTCCTCCGGCTGCAATGCACTTGCTATACCGTTCCAGTAACTTCTGGAAGGCCCCATGGAAGTCTTTTTATGTGAGCGTGTCAATGACCTTCGTCACAGCCTCTTTCGTCTCCTCAATTGTCTCATAACGACAGCCTCTAAGGTTTTCCTTGAGCTTAGGGAATAACCAAAAGTCACAGGGAGCAAGGTCTGGACTTTAGGGAGGCTGACGATCTGTCTTGATGCCCATCTTGCTCAAATAGTCTGTGACAAGGGTGGAGTTGTGGACTGGTGCATTGTCCTGGTGGAAATGCCACTGACCCGATTTGAAGAGTGCTGGCCTCTTCCGACAGAATCTCTTCCTGAACTTCCTTAAAACCAACATACTAACCCTAACCCTAAACCTTTGGCCAGTCAACTCTGGTGTATTGACTTCCTTACTCTTCCTACAGCTCTCATCATCCCTCAAAGACTCCTTGCCTTCCTTGAATCTCTTATACTACTCAAAAACTGATGCTCGATTCATGCAAGATGCTCCAAAAGCAGACTGAAGAATTCCATACGTTTCTGTGGCATTTTTTCCAAGTTTAAAACAGAATTTTATTGCATGTCATTCTTCTAAAGTGTCAGGTTGCATTTTTGAAATTCACCAGTTGTGACAATCAGGCTTTAGTAGGGTGTATTCGAATTCCTGCTGTAGCTGTTGATTTGAACCTGAAATCATAAAAATTGGTCAATCATCTCATAAGATATGTAGCAATAACATACTGAATTTTCAAGAGTCTACGACTATTTTAAATGCCTGTAAAAAAAGTCTGGAAACCTATTGAATGCACCACGTATGTTTCTGCAGCCTTTTGGTTTGGTTTGGTTTGCATTTATGACATAACCATTGTAGGTTATTTAATGCCAAATCCATCTTTATACATATAAGCAGATCTATTTCAAACAATTCAGTTTAGCATAAGTATGCAGTTTAAATTTCAAAACCGTTCTATTTCAAACAATTCAATTTAGCATAAGTACACAGTTAATTCTATTTGACCCATAGATTGGACCCTATCAGGAACTACCACTCCAGACCAGAGTAGACCTGGGAGTAATGGCAATGAAGGGGAACTCTACTTTTTCTAAAGCTCCAGCATTAGTGGAACCTCACCATGAGTTTGTTAAGTGTCAATTCAGGACACTCGTTGGTGGTGGGGGGGCTTTCTCTTCTGTAGCGAAGCAGTCGATGTATCCTTTAGCCCACGCCGACGAAGCAAGTTTTTGCTGCCTCTTTTCGGTGATATTTTTTTAGTCACATTGATAATAGTTTTCTAAGGAAATGAGCAGTTCCGCAAAGTGAATTTTTTTCCATATCGACTGAGACTGCCAGGTATCTTGTAAATGTTTATCTTGATCATACTCAAGACTCCTACTTTTACTGGCATGGTGATAATTCTAAGCTGCCGTATCTTTTTCAATTTGTATTTCTAGGTCTTTGTGTTGACTTATTTTATTATATTCTTTGGCTGATATGTTGTTATCTGTTGGCCCCGGCAGGTTTTTCTTCTTTAATCCTTAACTCATACATCTGGTCTATCGTTCTTTACTTTTCTTTCAGTTTGGATAGCAAAGTCAAAGTTTGTTATTGATTCTTGTTGATCTTTATACCATTTTTCATAATCACATATTTCATCATCATCATCATCATCATCATCATCATCATATCGTGCCGCTAGCACGGATATCCCTGACCCTCTCTCGCCACTTCTCCGTATCGTTCATCGCCTCAGGCAGATCATCAGGGCTACATCCCGTATCCTCATATAGCTTTTGTATGTATGGTTTAGCTGGTCGTCCTGCTTTTGCTCGGCCATATGTGGGGGTCCATAGGAGAACATCACTTATGAGCCCGTCTCTGCTTCTCCAGCAGTGTCCTACGTGTCTGGTTCGTCAAACATTGATAGTATTTACATACTTTCCAATACTTTGTGAGTTTTTCTCACCAGCGTTAGCTGATGGTCTTCCACTTGAGTTTAAGGGACAGCAAATCTCCTCAAGTTTCCAAAATTCTTTTTACTATTATGGTCTATCTTAAGAATGCATTAGTTTGGATGGGCCTCACTTGTCCTCTTATTTCCAGGTCTTCCAGTCCCTTTACCAATTGCCAATTCGGCTAGGGAATAGAATACACCGACTGAACCTCTGCAGAGGAGTAAGACTCCTCCAATGAGTGTCCTGTATATATGACACTAAACAATATGATGGTGAGGTGGTAGTAATGTTGAAGCTTTAGCGAATTTGGAGTACCCCTTCATTGGTACTGCTCCTAGGTCCATTCTGAACCGGAGTGGGAGCACCAGATAGGGTACTATCTATGGGTCAAATAAAACTAAACTATGTACTTATACTAAAATGAATTGCTCTAAATAGAACTGTTTTTACATTTAAACTGCGTATTTATGCTTAGCTTAATTGTTGGAAACGGAACTGTTGTGAATGCTAAATTGAATTGTTTGAAATAGAAAGTTTTGACATTTAACTATTCTAAAAAAAATCCTATACTTATACTAAACTAAATTGTCCGAAATAAAACTGTCAGACAAAACTGAATAGCTTGAAATAGAAACGTTTTTGAGAAACTGTATAGTTATGCTAATCTGAATTGTTTGTAATTGAACTGCCTATTTGTAGAAAATGGATTTGGCATTAAATAACCTACAAAGGTTGATATGCCATAAAAGCTATTAGGACCACCATAAAAAGGGTCAAAGTTATCTCCGCTTGACCATTCAAGAGACAGTTCATCCCCAGCTAATATGTGCATGCTGGGATACAGAAAAGGACATTTCCGCCATGACACCATGATTGCGGCATGCAGGACTTTTCTAGGCTCTCAATAATTATGTCTTTATCTAATTTTAACAACCGTTAGCTGTACTTTTTTTTCCACGAAAATAAATTCCCTAGATTATTTCCAATACTCGGTGAGTGTGTAATTTTTCCGTAACAGTTCTATTTTGTTATGGTAAAAAAATAACAAAACCCAAACAAACAAACCCTTTACCAATCCTTAGGTGGCTGTACCGAGCTCAACAATTATAACTGGTTACACCGACACCTTTATGTTCCATACTTTTTTCTGTTCTCGAGTAAGATCTAGGTACTTTCAAGATTTTCATGCCCTTTGTAACGGGTGTTTTTTTCTCTTCAGTGCCAGCAAGTCCCCTCGGATCCCCGGGACTCTTTTAAGCTCTCTAGCTGATATTAGCAGTGCTATGATCTGTGTGGTTACAATTCTTCCTTCTTCAGTTCTTTCTTCTCCAGTACCTCCAGTTTTAATTCGAGGTTCTTGCAGATTGTTCCAAAAGTTCTAAAACTACATTCCGTGTCACCGTCACCTTCATGTTCCACGGTTTTCAGCCCTCTGCCAAGATCCAGGTATCATTTATCTTTTAACATTCTTTTATTTTCACTCTGGCTCGTTGGAACTACAGCAAAGGGACTTTATTTAATAACTAATGCTAAGTAAACCAAAACTCTCAGCATCTTGGGATAGCGGAGGTGACAGACATTTGCAGATGCATGATTAATAAATCAAAGTTTATTCTTTGCTGAAACAGCGATGAGGAAGAGTTGGAAATGAAGAGGTGCTCGGTAGTTGATTGTCTATAGGTGGTTAGGTGTTAGTTTAGAGATTTAGTTAATTCTTTTTTTTTTTTTTTTGACGTGTTCCATATTCGAAGAGAAACAGTCGACTGAGTTTGGACTAAAATGAAACGTTTCATAAATAAAAGATCTTGGTACTTTCAAGATTTTCACGCCTTTTACTCCATCGACTGAACCAAAAAAAAAAACATACCACGTCTTTCTTTGCGTGAGATCAGTAAATAACATGTTACATCAGAAATCAACGTGTGGTGTTTTTTTTAAAACGTGTTTGTCGACTTTTTCGTCACCTGGGAACAAGTGACAACCACTCTTCTTAAAATCTTTTGCAATGCGCTAAGGAATTTGATTATAAAAGCTATCAACACAACAATCGTTTTATTTATAAAGTTTAGAAACGACCGGACTTGAAATGAATAACAAAGCGTTTGTCATAATTTTATTTTTATGATTAAATATGTAAATTAGAATCACGCCACGACACTCGCCAATATATGACAGACATACTGTTAGATAGAAATCAGTTATGACTTAAGCGGCAACTTAGGAGTGGAAATCTTATTTTGATGATAATTTTACTTAATATTCCTCCTACAGAAAGCCAATTTCATACAAGGTCGAACGTATTTATACACACACACACACACACACACACACACACACACACACACACATATATATATATATATATATATATATATATATATATATATATATATATAACAGTATTTAGTTTCGTAGCTCTTCTAAATAGCAACTGATGTTGGTTTATTTGGAAGAATATTTTAGGTTAGAAAAATAATTTTTACGTAACAATTTTATCCATTTTTTTCTTGCAGATAATAGTTTTGGTAAGGATGTCTTTAAGTGTTATAAATATTCCGTTTAAGAGGAATAATCTTTTCGATAATTAAATGCTTGAATATTTTTTTCTTCACCTGCAAAACAATTGTCCGAGTACATTTTATTTTCCAGGTTTTCAAGCTTTTATTTGTTTATATGTTTTTGGAAAGACTCGTTTTTTACAGTAATTTTAATGTAATTCAAAAGGTATCCTATTTTGGGGTCTTAAAACTCATACTAAAAAGGCATAAATGATTATTACGCTTTTGATCTCCATACTCGAGCGGAAGGCCTTCACGGTGTAATAGTTATTATTGTAGAATATTGATAGGGCACTCGAGTTCAAATCCTGGATGGGGCTGTTTCAATTTTACGTTGCACTGATTCCTTGGAAAAGTTCTGCATAAAACTATCCTGTTAAAGAGTTGGGCAGATTGAGCTCTTTAACCATGGTATGGTAACCGAGTAGATAAAGGGAAACTGAATACAAACCCGTTAATCTCCACTTTAAAACAGACATTGTCCTGCACGTGCAGAAAGGTTGTAATTTACTAAGCGTTTTGGTGGCCGCATGAATGGGGCACCCAATGAGACTCAAACTCACTGGTAAAGGTTTGTTTGTTTAGCTTGGTAACCATTACACCACCTTAGGTTCCAATTTATTCAACATATAATAATTTACTATGTGTTTTCCTCAGATGTGGCGCAAGGCCGTATGAATGGGGCACCCAATGAAACTTGAAATCACTCATGAAGTTTTGCTAGGACAGCTAGCTGACCGATACACCACTCGAGGTGCCCTAGATCAATAATTTAGTAAGTTTTTATCTTAGATGTGGCACAAGGCCGTATAAATGGGGTACCCGGTGAGACTCGAACTCACTCGTGAAGGTTTTCTAGTCTAGCATGCTAACCAGTACACCACCGGAGGCCCCCACCTCACATGCGGATGGGTTGAGTAAATATGTATTAGGCTAATTTTTCAAGTAATGTAAACAAAGCACAGAAACTGAATAATTGACATCAACTGTATATGTTATAAAATATAAATTCATTGATCTATTCTTATACAGAAATTTGCTATTGTTTCTTTCTAGTAAAATAAGTAAATGAGTGCATTTTAAAGTTATAGATAAAGTTTATGAAGTTCCTACCGAAAAAAGCCGCGTTTTTTTTTGTGTATACTTATATTATACAGTACAAAAAGAATCTTCACTATTATTTTAAACCAGTAAATACTACAGTATCTCAAATAGATCTATTTCCATAAATGGGGCCCAAGCAGTTCCTACCACACCGGGTCAGTGCGTACTTGGGAGTGATAGCAGTGAAGGATTAATTCCACGCTCCCCAAAATTCCTGACAAGAACTTCATTAGATATAGGTTTAATATAATACCCAGAAGACCATTTTATTTTTGAGGGGTTTTTACCCCTCTGCTGGGGGTTACAGTCAGCGTATTGTAGGGCCTACCAACAGGGTGACTAGTGCAAATTCTTATCCGTCAAACAATCTGTGCTAATTATTAGATCAATAGATAATACTTTTCGATTGTTGCGATCAATAATAACAGAGTTGAACCTTGTAAGAAACCATCGATTTAACAATCAATCAATCAACTAGAAGTTGCTTGTGCAAATGAGAGTAAGAACGACAAGTGCTGATCGGTTGGACCCAGATGACAGATCACACGGATTTTATTCGCTCTGATACACAAGCTCTGGTATCGTGTCTGTTTAGTCTGGCTTATTTAATGGCATATAAGTTATTTAATGCAGACATTTGATACATTTGTAACTTATTGTAATTATGCTAATTATATATTATAATTGTTATATTTGAGTCGTTTACATATACGTATAATATTTGAGAATCCAGCAGTTTAGTTTAAGATGTGAACTGCTCTACTTAATATAATAAATTGATTTACCATGACCAGAAAATCCGGCAAACACTGCGTGCAACATACGAAACCACTTGACAGCTATTTCGACCTTAGTAAGTCTCATTAGCAGTGTATACCGAGATCTCTCCCACTGGAGACCACAGTGACCACAGATTGTAGAATCAATCTCTACCACTGAGCTACTAGTCCACTTTTCCAAATTAACTAGTCATGGGGGAGATCACAGTACACACTACTGATGAGACCTAATAAAGTCGAAACAGCTTTCCAGTGGTTCCGTATGTCGCACGCAGTGTTTGCCGGATTTTCTGATTATTGTAATTCAATTCATTATATAATTGCTCAACTTAAAAAAAAACAACCTACAGCTCTACTCAAATTTCTGTTTATTATGAAAATCATCATCATCATGTTGCCCCGCAAGCACGGATTTCCCAGACTCTCTCTCGCCACTCGTCTCTATCAACCATCGGTTCCAGGTCTTCTAGACTACATCCTGTGTCCGCACAGAACTGTTGTAAGATAAGTTCTCGTTGGTCGTCCAACAATCGCACGTCCATGTGGAGGGGTTCATATTCTTAACATAAATATTTTAGTATCAAGTCAATCCTATTCATTGCGAGTAATTTTCAAACAAATCAGTTTGATCCATAGATGAGCTTGGTTTCTTTTAAAGATATATCAGTCTTTATTGATTATTTGATACAAAAGCCATCCTTGTGGAAGAACAGTGCTGATGTTATCTAAGCAATAGCTGGGAGAATAAGAGAGTTCATAACTTTTCCATGTTGTATTAGTGCGAAAGTGAAAGTAATAGCATGACCGGGGTTCGAACTCTCGATGATATCGCAATCCAGCACAATAGCTATTACATCATGGCAGCCCCATCGTAGGTGGGGATATAAAAGGTACCACCATTCTGGCATAAAGTAGACTTAGGAGTAATTGTAATGAAGAGATAGTCCATACTCTTCAACAACTCCAGAATTAAAGCCTCACCATCGGATACAGTTTAATATCATAACCAGGACACTACATATTATCAAGTATTCTTGTCTATTACAGTTAATCTATCAACAATCACTCTACCCCAAGCAACTATTCCCACTCAATATCAATAATCATTTGTTTACACAGTTATATGGTTTCAAGTATTCTTATCGATTCCTAATAATTTTCAAACTCATCTCTTTGACTCAGATAGGACACGCAGTACCACTCTGACCCAGTGTAATGGGAGTAATAGTCCTGAAGAGGATCTCACTACCCTCGAGAACTTCAGAACTAGATCCTCACCCCTTGATGCAGTTTCGTGTCATAGCTTGGGAACCGTTTTTTGGTGTGTGTGGAGGCCTTACCCCCAGTAGATGATGCAATTGGTGTATTTTAAGCTCCGCTGATTGGACCAATTATGTCCATTCGGCATTTAAAACAGACATTGCTACTGATAAACCCTTAGGTGACATTTCATTTTTTTTATTCATAATTTTTAACCATTTCTGGAAACATATCAGCACGCTTCTAGATTATTTTAGCAAATTTTATGCGATCACTCACATCGACTTTATCTGCATGGATATTTGGGATAATTGTACACACCAATATATAGTTCAAGGCATAAAACTGTCACCTCAACTTGGTTCATTTAAGCTAAGTTACAACGTTTAATACCTGCACGAATTCCGTTCAGTTTTACAGACAAATACATATTTTTTCCAGAAATAAATAGATATGCTTATAGTTTCTCCCAGACAACTGAATAGGCTCCGCTTCAATATTCCACACAAGGGCATTATCGTTATTTTAATATGACTGTCCAATATCTCTTAAGGAAAAATAATTCATGAATAAAAAAGTTCCCCTTTTGTTAGTAAGTTTGAAATAAATGATTGTAATAAGTAATTCAAAGAAATTATTTAAAACTCTGATATTTATCATTGTATATGTTAGTTGGAACATCTGCCAGGCTTATAGGTTTGGAATGGTGCGAGCAGTCGTATTGATAAGTTTAGCATATAAGAGGATCGGTCGACTGATATCCTTTTAAATCACCAGAGTAAAAGGAAACTGAAAGAAATATGGTGAGAAAGAAGCGAATAGAGAATAAACTCGAAATAAGAATAAATTGAAAAATAAATAAATAAATAAATAAATAAACTTGAAGTGACACAAAGAAGTGAAAAGACTGAAAACTATAGAAAGAAGAAAAAACAGAAAAGTAATAGAGAAGAAAAGAAAGAAAGAGAAAATTTGAAAGTTAGAAAGAAAGAAAGAAACAAGCAAAGGGAAAGGGATAGAGGAGAAAAGAAAGGGAAACTGTAAGAAGAGAAATCCATAAGTTTTTCATTAGAAGAGAAAATGAATAAAGAAAGAAAGAAAGAAAGAAAGAAAGAAAAAACGAAAGAAAGAATCTGAAACTGAAAGATAAGATAAAAGAAAGAAAAATAAAAGCGAGAGAGAGACAGACAGAAAAACGGAGAGAGAGAGAGAGAGAGAGAGAGAGAGAGAGAGAGAAATTGGAGAAAAGAAAGATACGGAAAGTGAGAAGAAGAATAAAAAGAAAGGGAACGTGAGATGATCTAATGAAAAACTTATGGATTGAATTTCTAAAATGTCTCATGTATATATATTGTTATCCACAGACAGACTGTTTCGTTCTATCAGAACTCTTCAGTGTGGCTAGACACGTAGGACGCTCGAAGCCGGGATCGCAAACCATCCAGCTTTACGTTAGACTAAGTCTCAGACCGCTCGGCCAACAAGCGTACCACGTTTGGCTAAGGGAATTGTTAAGGTATTTATGTAGTAACAGCAGCAGCCGTTTGTTTACATTTTTTATACCCTATCGGCTACCAGAGTGCTCAATTCTTTCGAAGAGCTTTGCATTATGCGAGCAGCGGCCGAAGATGATTAATTAATAAAAATGATGATTTTTGAATTTGCACACAACCGGATGCATGGTTAGGTTTCTTTATTGAATATTGAATATTAAAGGCATTCTTTTAGAATAACAGAAGTGGTACTATTTAACTAATAGCTTGAGGAAAAAGGGAGTTCATGCCTTTCCTAAGGGTATTAGCCTGAAAGTGAACGTCATAGGGCAACTGGAGATGGAACCCACTTACTACAATGTCGCAGTCCAACTCGTTATGCACTACACTTTGTGGCCTCCTTTATGATGTTTTGTGTACACATCCACGTTAATACATTCTCTTCTATTGTATCACTCATTAATAAGTTCACCTCTTATATAAAAAAAAGAAATGTAAATTTTCTTCTAAATCAAAGATATCGAGATGTTATTATTTCTGATGGAAAATTATAAAACCAATACGTATATCATTTGGTATTATTTATTATGGAACTCTATAACCTAAAAGCTGAAACCAAAAATGTGTTGCCCTGTCATCGACACACAAAAAAACCCCTACCTCCCATAAAAATTGCATCCAATGAAGAGGTTTCAGTTCTGGAGCTTTAGGGTAGTGTGGGGTTGCTCTTTTTCACTCTTTACTTTCTCGTTCACTTTTACTCTGTGTGGGAAAACATGTTAAATTAAATAGATCTTTTCGGAAATTATTTGTATTAATTTGATCGCAATACCTGAATACTTGTCAGAGTGGACCTGGTAATAATAGCAACTTCTCAAATCTTTAGATGTAGTGTGATTCTCTGGAGATTAGTCTTTAACCCTTTATAGGAACTGTTTTACGCCTTTGAAATGGATACCAGTCAATATTACCAGATTTAATTCCGTGAAATTATTCCTTCTTCCTAAATAGAAAATTGATCACAAATGTACGATTAGTAGACATTCAAATAAATACAACACAGTTTTGAAACACACACACACACACACATATATATATATATATATATATATATATATATATATATATATATATCATTAGTATCAAGCAAAACTCAACATGTAATTCATTATAAATTTATTTCAACAATGTACTTACAGACTGTATCCTCAGATGGTGAACAATTTTCGATGAAGTTTTTATTATTATTCCACGGTATATATTCTATCTTAATTAAGACATTTAAGGAATTATATATCATTATTTATAATATAAAAAAAGGAAAAATATACATCAACTATTAACCCAATAGATTATAATCTAGATATTATTGCGTTATTTATCCGATGTTGTACTAGAGAATTAGAGCGATAAACAAAGTTTACACTTTTAGATCTTGATTAATTTACGTGTGCGTATTACTGTGTATGTACGCGTGTGCGTGTGTATTTACCATCACCTCCGTATGAACAGGATGCAACATAAGGTCAGTTTTTATGTGGAGTTCAACAGGTTTGAATTTAGAGTTTACATTCTATTAGACCAGACACAATACCAAGGTTAAAGAGCCCAATCTACCCGACTATTTACCCATAGCTGGATAGAGAATAGTTGAATTCATATTTTTCCAAGAGCTATTAGCACAATGTGAAATGCAAACAAACTTCCCCGGTAATTGAACTTAGTTTTAGTGATGTTTTGACTAATGAAAAATCGTGTTGAATATCAACAGAACTATATTAAAGAAAATTAAAATTTCATTTTCAGATCATTTCTCTCTTAGTAAAAAAAGCTTCAGCCTTTTGAATACATCCTATAAAAGTATCGGCACTAAATCAAACTCTTCAAATAAGAGATATGAAATCATTTAATAATTTTATCTAATACTATATTTTCCAGAAAAAAAGCTATTACATAATGTAATATCATACAATAAATCTAATATATTTAATACTTGAACAGGCTCCGGGATACTATGGAGTATTGTCTTTCAATTCATCATAAGTGAATTTGTCAGTCCATTTATATATTTGTCATCGTTTGCTGAAATAAAAGACCCTGGTCATTTCCCTGCCGATATGAATAAAAATAAATATAGTCAAATCTTGACTTTCGTGGATTTGATTATTGTAAAATATGGAAGTTCTCCAAAGTAATATTCTCTGTGTTCTCTGAAGAAATAGTTAATGTTGGGTTCTCTGGGGTGTATGTATGGGGGTGGAGTAATTTCTATTGGTGGTGTGACCAATGAAGACAGAATGACCTTTTAGAGTAGTCGGAGCCAGTCATTATTTTATCTCTAAAGGATGTGGGGTTGAATGTTCTTTGTTTATTAAGACCATTGCTTGGATTTAAAGTCGACGTTGATGAAACATAGGGTTGGGCTGGTTTAATCATTTCTTTTGTTTCTTTGTGGATTATTTAATGCTAAAGCCATCCCTGCAGAAGAACAGCAGTGATACAATTTTATGCATAGCTGGGGTGATATGAGGCTTCATACATTTACCAAGGGTATTAGTTCGAAAGTTGACGTCATTGCGAGACTAGAGTTCGATCTCGTTTACTTCCATGGCGGCAGTCTTGCACGTTAGCCACTACGTCACAGAGATTCTATCTTTGGACTGATTTAAGTGATGTCAAACCTTGTAACGTTATTTAATGTCAAAATCATGTGACCAGTTGTAATTGGTGCGCTCGGAACAATCCAGAAAGGCTTGGGAAAGGGACAGGAAGATTTAGAAATCAGACGCTGTCCGGGGACAATCCAGAGTCCAACATTATTAAGATCGGCCAGAATACTGAGAAGAGTCCTGGAGACTTGAGAAGATAGGCTGTCACTCGGATTTCAATGAGAGACTATCAGCTGGCGCTGGTGTGAAAAATTCGAATAATAATAATAATAATAGACGGTGATACCAATTGTAATTGGTGTTCTTGGTACGATCACCAAAGGATTGGTATAGAGACTAGAGGAGTTATGAATAAAAGGACAATAGGAGACCATCGAGACTTCAGCAATAATGAGATTGGACAGAATACTGACAAGGGTCCTGGAGACTTGAGAAAGCTTGCTGTCATTCAAACTCTGTTGTGAAAAACTCTCAAAAGAGAAAAAAATTATATATAACGGTTATCAAAGGCTTGTCAAAAAGACTGTAGGAGTTGGAAATAGAATATTAACCATTCAGACCACTGCATTATCAAAATCGGCAACAATGCCCTGAAAAGCCCTGATGACTTGAGAAAACTTGCTGTCACTCAGATTCCAATGAAAGACCACCTGCTGAATTTGGAGTGAAAAATTCACAAGGACGAGTTCCAGACAAGAGTAAATTTTCAAATGACTAAGATAGTAAAAAGAGATATTATTTTGGTAAATGAAAGAATCAGGAGGAATATTGGACATTTTGTTAGTCTCACCGTCCCTGAAATTCAAGTTTTAACTTCGTACCATGTGTAGAAGTGTGCTTAAGCTTGTTGTGTATATAAAGGTGGGGCAATCTTAAAGAACATTACAAGGTTCGATGACTTGTATTTGTTGTCTTGTCCCCTACGGTGCTAAACCTGCAATCATTAGATTATATGCAAGATATTTGTTTTCGACAGAAATTTAATGCTTAATGTATTGAGAAATGTTCTAATAGTTTTGGTTTTTAAAAAATAACCGACATTTTTAATCAAGAAAGTTGTTTTAAACACTTTCATCGAGGAAAATAGACACCGTTTACAAAATGGTGGTGGGAGTGGTGGTTGTGGAACAACAACAACAATAATGATAATAATAATTTGTGATTAATTTTACATATATTTACAGGAATATAAAGTAACAAAAGAAAAAAAAGAAGAATATGCATTATCTTAAACAAACCTAGTTTGCTAGGCAAAATTTGAGAACACCAAAATCTGCAAAGGTTTGTTTTGGTTGATTTGTTTAACGGCATATCAACTCCCAATGGGTTATTTAATACCAAAACTAGTAAAAGTTTGATTCAAATCATAAATGTTTTTTTTTCCTAATCTCACGCTTTTATTTGAGAATAATATTCATTTGTTTGCATAATTATATTGTTTCAAGTATTCGTATCAAATACTAATAATTCAAAAACAATAATATGGTTTCAAGTGACTATTTCCATTTAATAATAATACTCATTTATTTTTATAGTAATATATCATATCTTTTTGTGGATGATTTATTCCTCTGCAGCATATACAGTAATGATATACTAAGCTTCGTCGACAGGGTTGAGTACCTGTTAGAGTTTTATTTATGATTCAACTAGATCTGTCTGAAAATTATTAGCATTATATAAGAATACTTGAAACCATATAATTGAGTGCAAACTAATGATTGTTATTATAGTAAAAAAATATACGAATAATTTATCGATAGTGAAGGCGTGTACTGCTATCGATAGGTTAGATATCGCACGGAAGTTTGATCTACCCGATAAAAACTTTTTAAAAAATGGATAGTTTCCAAGCAGTGATTGTGCCAATACTGCTGTGTGGCTGCACCATATAGACGCTTAAAAACGCATGTATAAAAAACTTGATGGAAACTATTCAAGAATGCTACGTTCTCTTTAGAATAAATCCTGGAAGTAACACCCCGCAAAACTACTGCTGTACGGCCACCTACCTCCCATCTCTAAAACCATCCAAGTAAGACGAACCAGACATGCAGAATACTGCTGGAGAGGCAAGTATGAACTCATAAGTGACGTTCTTCAATGGACTCCTATCCATGGACTATGTACCTGTGTTGGATGACCAGCGATGGATGATAGGGACAGATGGAGAGAAAGAGTCAGGGAAATCAGTGTGATTTGATGATGAGGAGGAATTTATATTTATGTGATTGCAAGTAACTATTTTTATTTAATAATAATAATCATTTGTTTTTAATTTTTGGTTTTATGGCATATCAACATTTGTAGATTATTTAATGCCAACTTCATTTTTATACAAATGAACGGTTCTATTTCAAATAATTTCGTTTAGCATAAGTTCACAGTTTTATTGTCAAAAACATTTTTATTTTAAGCTATTCAGTTTAGTCAAACAGTTCTAATTTAAAAATTCAGTTTAGTATAAGTATAGATTTTGTTTACACTCATTTAAATGTCAAAACAGTCCTATTTCAAACAATTCAGTTTAGCGTTAGTACAGTTTCAATGTAAAAAGCTGTTCAATTTCAAGCAATTCAGTTTAGCTTAAGTATGCAGTTTCAATGTCAGAGCAGTTCTCTTTCAAGCAATTAAGTTTAGCATACGTACGCAAATTAAATATTAAACAGTTCTTTTTCAAGTAATATAGTTTAGCATAAGTACGCATTTTAGTTCTATTTGACTCATAGATAGAACCCTATCAGGTGCTACCCTCCGAGCAAGAGTGAACCTGGGAGCGATGGCATTGAAGGGATACACTGCATACCCCAAAACTCCAGCATTATTGGAACCTCACCATAAGATTGTTTAGTGTGTCATATCAGGACGCTCGTTGGGTCTCACCCATCGACAGAGATGCTGTCGGTGTATTTTACAGTCCCAGCCGACTCGATAAAATAATAATCATTTGTTTGCACGCAGTTATATGGTATCAAGTATTCTTATATAATACAAATAATTTGCACACAGTCATAGTATTCCACCACCTCTGGACTTATTCTTATAATTACACACGCCCTTGAGCTCTAAAACTAGAGCCACACAATAAAATGGAGTTTAGTATCATACCAAGTACATGGTGGGTATTGGGTTAATATCTGGAGGTCCTTCAGTAAACAGACGATTGTGAAGTGCAGTCCCTTAGGCATGTGCCTTAAATATAGCACTAACAACCAAACGTATTCTCATGGAGGTGCCCGTGGTGTAGTTGTTATCGCCGTAGGAAATGAACACGGCGATACGAGTTCAAATCCTGGACGAGACTGATTGCATTTCACATAGAACTTATACCCTTGGGAAAGGTATGAATCCAATTATTCTCCCTCCAGCTATGGGTAAATAGTAGGACAGACTAGGTTCTTCAGCCTTGGTTAGGCAACTAGTCTAGGAGAAGGAAAACTCTGAATTCAAACCTGTTAAACTCCGCTTAAAAATTGACCTTGTGTCATATCCTGCCCGAGCGGAGGGGTTGGGTAAATAGTACCAAACGTATTCTCAGACACCTTGTAGGTTTCACAATGGCATGAATGAAATGAAAACTGCCTCATTGAGAATTTGAACACATGTGTGTCCTTTTTTGTTGTCGATAAGTTTTAGTCCTCTCACGCCTGTATGATCGTGGATTTTCACTCTAGCATTCTCCAGTTATAATACACAAAATGCCTGGGTCATTGATACACTGTATTTAAGCCTTGTGCTTTAGCACTTATAAAAAGTTATCCCTTATAGGTTATGATTCATTTTGTTTGGGTTTCATGGCATATCAACCTTTGTAGGTTTGTCATCACCAAATCCATTTTTATACAAATAAACAGTTCTATTTCAAACAATTCAGTTTAGCATGAGTACACAGTTTAATTGCCAAAAACATTTCTATTCAAACTATTCAGTTTCGTCAAACAGTTGTAATTCAAACAATTTAGTTTAGAATAAGTATAGATTTTGTTTAATCACTGTTAAATGTCAAAACAGTTCTATTTCAGAGAATTTAGCATAAGTACACAGTTTGGTTCTATTTGACCTTTAAATAGGGTCCTATCAGGCGCTACCACTCTAGGCCAGTGTGACACCTTGGAGAGATGGCAAATGTAAGGATGCTCCACATTCCCCAAAACTCCAGCATCACTGGAACCTCACCATCAGATTGTTTAGTGTCATATTCTGGACGCTCGTTGGGTCTTACCCCTCGGCAGAGGTACAGTCGGTGTATTTTACAGCCCTAGCCGACCGGGCAAAAACCGATTCAGTCTTTTGAGAGATCAAGGAGTTTCCTTCTTTTTTAATAATATACCTTATCCTTTTAAAAATCACCAAAAGTCCCCCTAAAAAATATCAACAAAAAACTAAAAAAAAATAATTAAAAATAAGAAAATGACTTCGCATGTTCAAAGAAGAAAAACATTTTTACTGCTAGAATCGAAAATATGGTCACTGTTTTGCCATATTATTTATACATCCTTGAGAACCTGATAATATCAAAATCCCAGTTTTAGATTAGCGTAATATAATTACGGAGGGATTGTTTTTATATTATCATTTTTCGTTTTATATATCTTACCTTTCGGTTTACTTAGGCTGAGAACCTTTCGCTTAGTTCATGGGTTTGTTAGTGCATGGGTTAGTTGAGTGCAGGTGTTTACGCGCGCGCGGGTCGGATGTGACAATCAGAGATGTCACAATAAAAACCCCAGATGGGACCGGGGACGTGAATGACATCATGCCCAGCGCTGAGGATTTTGAGGATTTGAAAAAAAAAGCAGTTAGTTGAGTTTCGGACTTAGACGGAGTCATTTAATTTTTGGACCTTGCCAAGGCGAGACCAGTTTGGGTCTACGCGATGCCCGTGCGAACGTGTTAGTTGAGATTCGACGCGAGAAGAAGGTAGACGATTTTCAGAGCTCGCCGAGGCGAGACCAGTTTGGGTCTACGGGATGCCCGAGCGTTGGTAGAGTTGAGATCTAAACTCCGAACAAGCAAGTCGATTTTCGGAGCTCGCCGAGGCCAGACCTGTAGTTTGCGGCGGGGGTGCCGCACGTGGTGTTGGTCAGATGGAAAAGTCAGCTTAGAAAGAAATTGTGTCTCTCTCTCTCCTCATGTCGAAAAACCTTAAACTCAAAAAGGTAAATAAAAGTTTCGTACCTGAGCCGATTTCGCGTATTTCGAGATTCCCTGTGTATTTCGCGTAGTCATATCTTGGTCGTATTTTTGGACGTGGACGTATGTAACATTTGTTATTTTCTCAATAAACCAGAATATGGTTTTTAGAAATGATCGGCCAAATACATGTATGTTAAATTCAAATTTATTTTTTGATTTAAAAAAAAATTAATTCATGTTTTTAAATATATCTAATCTAATCTAAAAAAAAAAACAACAAAAAGTAAAAAACAATAAACAAAAAATCATAAAAACAAAAAGTCAAAACACACACACACATACACACACACACACACACACACACAAATAAACAATCACGCACACACAAACACACACGCACATACTCACAAATTTAACATATACAGAGAAGAAGAAAAAAACTTTTAGATACATGTCTAAGTTATTTTCAAATTTATTTTTGAAATGCGTTATGAATTCATCAGTCGCCATATTCTCACAATCTATTCCTTTTTTTTTAAATACTTGTTTTCCAATCAATAAAAAGCAAGTCACAAAAAACAATGAAACAGAAAAAAAAAAAAACTTCTAGAGGTAAGAAATAAGCTTTTCTTAAAACTAATATTTAATCTATAATCATTGTTTTACCAATTTGATCATCCACCATTTACGAGCAATACTTTTTGGTTGATCTATTTCAATGACTATGAAGTTAGCAATTATAACAGTCGTAATAGTATTGTAATAATAGAATGGAGTTTAAAACCACAGTTATTTTCTTAATAAACCTGAATATGGTTAAAAAGAAACGGTCAACAAAACATACATACAAACAGACACACACACACACACACACACACACACACACACACACACACACACACACACACACATACACACACACGCGTGTGTGTGTATACGTTATATTCAAATTTTCACTATTCATTATACATTTCTCTTGTGCTACATTCCCACGATATCAACGAGTAAACTCAAATTTTCCAATCCCGTTGTACCCAATGTATTTTCATGCCATCTCCCTGACAAAGGGCGCACGATTTTCTTGTTCGTCAAACAATTTTAATTTCCGTTTCTTTGACTTTCTCCCCAACACAGCTGCCGACATGATTCAGATAAGATTCCATTAATAAATATTAAATGTTCACAAGAAACGCCTCTTCTGATTTCGCATAAAAGGCTACAAATAATTCATCTATTCAGTTGTTGGTTGTCTACGCGAGTCCTTGAAAAAGACGTCATTGATCAGGCAACCTCCACACTCCCGAATCTCTGTTCGATGACATTCCGAGAATTCATGTCAGCATGAGCTCTACTACAAGATCTAGTCACAAAAACTTACATCTACTGGCATTTTTCAGTTTTTGAATTCAAATGAAGAGAGTTTGAACCGTGGATCGGATTTCAAATTTTTTATTTATAGCAGCCCTCGATTAGGTTACAGTAACGCAATCCTTTTGCAATTAGTCGATATGTCGGGATCCTTTTTAAAGGAATCGTTGTAAATCTTCTGTGGAGCGTCATTTCTCCACCGGACAGAAATATAATTTGAATATTACCTAACATGTTGGTGGAGACTGTAGTCGAGGGCGACCCGAAGTCTCCCTTTTCAATAGCTACTACACCGAGGTGTAAGGGAAGAGCACTACTCTTTTCCCTTGATTGCTCCACTGTACCCTTGATATGTACCTTATAATGCTGAGTGTTAAGCAAGGAAGTATCAAGTACCATTTTTCTTTAAAGTCTTTGGTATGACTCAACCTGGGATTGAACCCCGGTCTCCCGGATCACTGGCGAACACTCTACCCACTAGGCCAATGAGTCTAACAACTTTAAAATAATAAACCAAATATCTTTTTTCTTAGCTTGCTTCTCAATCAGTTGGTATTTGTTTAAAATGCAAAAGATATGCGCATAAAGAATTGAGGTTTGTTATTTATACGGCATATAAAACCACTTTGATTCATTTTAACGGCATGTCAAAATTCCTAGGGTTATTTTATGCCTGGCGTTTAAGGAATTACATTCATTGTACATCTTTATTTACATTTTTTTCTTAAGAGCTTTGTACTTATATTTATATGATATCAATTATTTCTAATACAAATAATTATATGCTTTCAAATAATTATTTCTATTTTTCAATAACACACATTTATAAGATTTCAAATAACTAATTATAATCATTAATAGACAAATATCTCCAATTAAATATTCTGAGCATAATTAATTAACAATATATAGTTTTACGTATTCTTATCCAATATTAATAATTTTCAAACAAATCTATTTGACCCATAGATGGAACCCTAACAGGTACTACCATTCTGAGTCAGAATGAACCTGTGAGTAATGGCGATGAAGATGAACTTAAAAAACAGCCTTGGTCTCCAGAATTGGAGTCTCATTATCAGATACAGTTGAGTGTCAAACCCAAGACACTTCACATATTTTTATCCAATACTAACAATTTTCAAAAAGATTTATTTGACTCATAGATGGAACCCTAACAGGTACTACTATTCTGAGTCAGAATGAAGCTGTGAGTAATGGCGATGAAGATGAACTTAAAAAACAGCCTTGGTCTCCAGAATTGGAGTCTCATTATCAGATGCAGTTTAGTGTTAAACCCAAGACACTTCACATATTCTTATCCAATATTAATAATTTTCAAAAAGATCTATTTGACTCATAGTTGGATTCCTAAAATGTACAACCTGAATTAGACTGAACCTGGAAGAGGTACTTCACACTCTCCATATCTCCAAGACACTTTTCAGATTTTTATCCAATAATAATAATAATAATAATAAACAGATCTATTTGACCCCTAGATCGAACCTTAAGTACTACCACTGCGGGCCAGAGTGGATCTAAGTTTGGTATTGGTTTGTTTTTATGGCATATCAACAACCGTTGGTTTTTTAATGCCAAATCCTCCTTATACATATATATTAAATATATATGATTTGTAAGCACATTTTGTAAATAACATTATTAAACGAGCCTGAGATCGTTTAAATGGTGCCGTGTATTGCTGTATAACCGTCACAATTTAAAATCAGTCATTTATTTGCGCACAATTTGTTCTGTTTGACTCACAGATAGGACCCTATCAGGTGCCACAACTTCGGGTCAGAGAAGACTTGGGAGCAATGGCAATGAAGGGGTCCACTGCACTCTCCAAATCTCCAAGGCTGAAGCCTCGCTATCAGATTGTTTAATATCATATCCAGGATACTCGCTAGAGAGGTCTTATCCGTTTGCAGAGATGCAGTCGGTGTATTCTACGGTCTAGTGTATCTCGAAGTAATAGCAGCAAATGAGTACTCCACACTTCACAGAGATCAAGATCTGGAGCCTCCTTACAAGATGTATGTTAGTCTACAGGAAATACAGGCTCTATATTTTAACCCACGCCAACAAGATGCATCTTCTATTAACTATTCCTATCTCATTCCAATAATTTCAACACAATCTTGTTTACAATTATTTCATCTTCCACAAATAATTTGAAAACAATTAAATGTTGTTTAATTGGTTTAAACACATAGACACTTCATACTTCCAAAGTTGTTAGAGCTAGAATAATAAGGCATTGAAAATCATTCTAGTTATCTTAAAGTGTTGAATCATAGACGTGACTTGTGTAGATACTACCACTCCAAATCAGAGAGGATCTTGTTATGACTAAAGGGTTTCTTTTCATTCACCAGAGCTCCAGAACTTGGGCCTCACTACCAGATTCATTTTGGTGTAATATACAGGAAATACAACATATGGTTTTACAGATCATTGTTTACTTCATAGATACTACCCCGTTTTAAGTTAACATACCCAGACCCTTTATTCGCAACACTCTTCACACATCCAGAAGATAACCTCACTCCCTGTTACCACAGCAACACATACGATATAAAGGAAAAGACGCCAAAACAA
Source organism: Sepioteuthis lessoniana (assembly GCA_963585895.1). Taxonomy (NCBI): domain Eukaryota; kingdom Metazoa; phylum Mollusca; class Cephalopoda; order Myopsida; family Loliginidae; genus Sepioteuthis; species Sepioteuthis lessoniana. Next base: position 39,208,517 of record OY757938.1, read on the forward strand.
ATCTTTTTTTGATTTTTTAAAATTTTCTCATCCAGAATGCGAATATAAACCTGTTCTCACTGATATGAGAAGAAAACTTCGTCAGTATTCTAAGTAAGTGAATAGTTATCTAACTGCCATATGCACTTCGACTTCTGTAAAAAGCAGCATTATCAACCTTCCAAGAAAGAATCGTCAAGTATTTTTAAGAAGAAATATCTATACTTTTGTGTGTGTGTGTGTGTGTGTGTGTGTGTGTGTGTGTGACAGACAGAGACACAGAAAGGGAGAGAGTATAAAAATTATACGTTTTTAGTGAAAGAAAAAAAACTTTCTTAAGTATTCACTATGAAAACTTAATATATTAATAACAACATTTTTCTTTTTTCTTCTTTCTTTTTATTCTTAAAAGAAAATTTGGTAAATGCAGAATGTACCACTGAGAAAATGTCTGCAGTAATACATATATATATATATATATATATATATATATATATATATATATATATATATATATATATATATATGGTTGTAATGCATTCACTATTCAGATAAGACTATGATTCAGGCATTTCGTTCATTAAAAAAGCTGAAAGTTACATTTTAGTCCCTCAAATTATGTATCAACAATAGACTGTAAGTCACCATCTTCTGAGTAATTGGAAGAAGGAAAAATTCAAGAAACATAACGGGTGGGTGAATTGTGGCAAGCTGAATTTTTTAATATAAATTTTCAGTTAAAAATGAAGATAATGGCTAAAAATTAGGCTTATCTAATAGATAGATATGTATTATAATCCTATATAGTCTTTTCTTAACGGTATCGCAGATAATATAGACAAGTAACAACCACTTTTTTAAAAACATGTTCAATAATTCTTATAATTAATTACTTAGTAAGATTATACAAAACGAAAACTTATAAAACGAAGCTTTATTGCGAACCAGGATCTGTCTTCTGGAACTGCCAAGTAAAATGATTAAAAGAACCATATATTTATACCTCAACAGATAAGTATGTACAAAAACACTCACCTGTTAAAGCTCCGTTTATTTTTTTCCCTAAAATCGGCTAATAATTGGATTTAAACATAAATTTTCGCGATTTAAAGTAATAAAAGATTATGTTTTTTTCAAATGAAATTTTTCTTTCAAATTCTGAAGACATTTTGTATATTGTTTTGTTATCATGCGCCAACCCACCTCAATCATTTTGTTTATTTGACTCCCTTAATGATGCAGGTGAATGATTTTTATATGTTTTTAAGATAATTCCATTGACAATTAAATTTTATTTACATTTTTTATATCGCTTGGTCTATTTGTTCATGTAGATGCCTTATTTTTGGAAATTCAAAAAACAGTAAAATAAGGTCATATCAAAGACTCAAAAATGATATTTGATAACTCCTTGCTTAACAATTAACATTATAAGGTACGTATCAAGGATAAAGTGAAGCAATCCAGGGAAAGGATCTGCACTCTCCACTACACCTCGGTGTAGTAGCTAGTAAAAAGGAAGCCCTCGGGTCGCCTTCAACAACGGTCGGCTAACTTATTAATTGCTAGTCAAGGCATTTTGTGCTTAGTTCGTTTTCGTAACTAAATCTACAAACGATTTTAGATAAAACTCTTCCAATCGCTGCGGGTAACTGAGATTTTGTTAATTAATGTCAAAATACTGGATAAATAAATTTGACTGATTAGATAAAAAGTATTTTAACCAAATAATACTGTTTTAGCCATGATTTTTTTTCAATTTTTTTTTTTTTTTTCATTTGACGTCATTTTTTCTTCAGAAGCCCGCAAGAGAACCAATATAAAACGCCTCACAAGGTCGTCTATTTTTTTTAAAAATAAAATGAAAACAAATAACAACAACCCCAACAAAAACGGGAAATTATTTGTATTTTATAAAATGTGATAGTTTTGCTTTCATAATTTTTTTGAAAATTCATTTATTTTCAAATGTGATTATCGACTTCCACTATATATTTATTATAACGAAAAAATCAAATCAAATTAACTTTACTTCAATTATATTTACAGACTCTTCATATCTGTCTATATCTACCATTCTGCTCTTGAACTATCACACTATTCATATCTGTCTCATTCTATAAGCTGCTTATCTTTTGCTCTCTCTTTCTTGAACATAGATAGATAGATAGATAGATAGATAGATAGATAGATAGATAGATAGATAGAAATGAATAATCTAGATAGATAGATAGATATGAATAAGATAGATAGATAGATAGATAGATAGATATGAATAAGATAGATAGATAGATAGATAGATAGAGAGATAGATAGATAGATAGATAGATAGAAATGAATAATCTAGATAGATAGATAGATATGAATAAGATAGATAGATAGATAGATAGATAGATAGATAGATATGAATAAGATAGATAGATAGATAGATAGATAGATATGGACATATTGAAAAAAAGGGGATTTGAGATTAAGATAGAGTGAAATTGAAAAATAAAGACTAACATAGATAGATAGATAGATAGATAGATAGATAGATAGATAGATAGATGTGAAGAGACCTCAAAGAAAGAAAGAAAGAAAGAAAGAAAGCATTTAAGAAACAGACTTTGATACATTGAATTGAACATCGATAGATAGATAGATAGGAGCGTCTTACCCCTCTGCATAGTATACTGCTAGTGTATTCTAACCCTCTCCGACAAGGTTTGTGTGTGTGATTGACAGAGAGAGGAGGGGAATGGGCTAATAGATAGATAGATAGATAGATAGATAGATAGATAGATATGAAGAGACTCAAATGAGAAGTTATTAAGCTTGAAAAAAAAAAACGATAAAAAGAAAGCAGCTCAGAAGAATGAGATTGATAGATGTTGACATGCTTCTTATGATTGGTCTATTTCTGTCTCTTGAGAGACTTCATTTGATAATTTTGCCGAAATGATAACAAAAGTAATTGGTTTATAATTCTGCCTCTATTTTCCATGGAAAATCAAAGCTCAGTATCTTCTGATTATGGATTCCGTTGGTCTTCCATACAATTTTTTCTCGCTATACTGTCAGCTAAATGGAAAATAAATAATATCAGTGTAATACTTTTTTGGTATTGTATTTTTTATGGTCTTTTCTGTAATTAGGACTACAAATACTCCCCTGGCTTCTCACCATTTTCAGATGGTTGGCTATTGGCTAATTATGGACACTGCTTGTCTTCCATATTATTTGGTCCCAAGATAAATGATAAAGTGTTTGATAATAAAAGCGAAGGCTTTAAAAGTGTTGCAGTTAGATGTAATGAAGTGCATCTGTTATTTATCTGAATATACACTCACGGTTGCCCAGAGAGAGAGAGACAGAGAGAGACAGAGAGAGAGACAGAGAGAGAGAGAGGGTGGAAACAGCGAACAAAAGGAACTCTTTGTGGAAATACAAAGGAAACAGTAAGAGAGAAACAGAGAGAGAGAGAGAGAGAGAGAGAGAGGGGTGGAAACAGCGAACAAAAGGAACTCTTTGTGGAAATACAAAGGAAACAGTAAGAGAGAAACACATACACACACAAAGAGAGTGGAGGGGAGAGAGAGAGAGAGAGAAAGAGAATGGGAAAGAGAGAAAAACTAAAAGAGAAAGAAAAGAACGTGAAAGAGAAATAGAATTTTGAAAAATGAGGAAAGAGAGAAAGTCATTGAAAAAAGCGGAAAAGAAGGAAAATAGAGAGAGAGGGGGGAGACAGACAGATAGACTGACAGACTGAGGGAGACAGAGACAGAAAGAGAGAGATAGACAGACAGACAGACAGAGATAAAGAAAGAGCGAAAGAAAGATTTTACTGAGAAAGGAAGAAAGATATAAAAAGGGAGAAAAGAGAAACAGAGAGAGAAAGTGAACATAGAGAAGGAGAATAAGAGAGAAAGTTTGCAATGAGAAAAAGAAGAAGAAAGTGAAAATGAGAGAGGAATAGAGGAAATAGAGAGACGAAAAAAAAAAGAGAGAAAAGACAGAGAGAAAGAGAAAAGAGAAAGAGATGAAAAAGAAAGATAAAAGAGTAAAGAAAGAAAGAAACGGAGGGAAAGAGGGTGCAAAGAGAGAAAGAGAGATAGCAAGGATAGTGACAAGAGATTTCGAAAGAAAACAGACAAAGAGAAAGAAAAAGGCAATAAAGATTGATATATAGATATAGAAAAGAAGAAAGAAGAAGAAGAAGTAGAAAGAAAGCAAAGAAAAAGGGAAATAGAGAAAGACCATGAAGGCAGAAAGAGAAGGAAAAGGAATACGTAAATCTGGAGATAGCTCAATAGAGAGATAGAAAGAGACAGACAGACAGACAGACAGAGAGTGAAAGAAGTATTCAAAACAAATATAATCGAGAAAAAGGTGTAATTAAATTTTCTTCACCCCAAAAAAATAAAAATAAATAAATAAATAAAAGAGTGGGGGAAGAGAAGAAAGTGAGAATAAAAAAAGAATAAAAAAGAGACGGCAAAAGAAAGATGAAAGAAAAGGAAAAAGAAAAAAGAGAAAGTAAAAGAAAAGAAAAAGAAGAGGAGAGAAAAGAAAGAAACACAGCAAGAAGAATATTAGCGAAAAGAATTGCAACGGAAAAAAAATCAAATTAGATTTTCTGAAACAAAATCTTTTTTTTTCTTTTCACACTTTAATCTGCAAAGAGAAACACTCATTTTTCTTGTTTTATTTACATCTTGAGAAAAAAAAAAAGGCATTGTCTTCCTTCGGTTTCTGTTTAGATATAGTTTTCATGTTTGTTAATTTGATTTTTTTGTTTAATTTCTCTTCGTTTTTCTTCTTTCATTCTGGTATTTTCAGTGCATTTGTTGTTGTTGTTGCTGTTGTTGTTTTTATATTTTCATCTCTTTGGTTTTGGCAAAGGTTGATTTACTTCAAGACTTTATATGCTGGTATGAGAGAAAACTCAAAATGAAGATATTTCTTCCTCCTTTTCACTCCAAGTATGTTTAGATTTCTAACTTAATCAGTTTCATTATTTGTCGATTTTCTCTGTCTCCCTTTGATAAAATCTGTCTATCGGAAATCTCTCTCAATCTCTTCATATTAATCCATCACTACTTGTGTTTGTATTCATATCTATCAGGTAATTATCTATCACAACCCGTTTCTTCTAATAACTATGCTTGTTTTTCTATTCATATATATCATATCAATTATCAAACTCTTTCTTTCTTTGAATATATATATATAGATATCAAATATATATATATATATATATATATATATATATATATATATATATATATATATATATATATATACTTTAACAAAAACAATAAACCGGTGACATTAGGATTATGAATTTATTTCCATCCTGTTACGCGTTTTTGAAAATTTCAAAAACACGAAAGAAATTTAACAGGAATTCTTCAGATCCTATGGATAAAAAAAAAAACGAGATTAGTTTTTTTTATCCATAGGATCTGAAGAAGTCCTGTTAAATTTCTTTCGTGTTTTTGAAATTTTCAAAAACGCGTAACAGGATGGAAATAAATTCATAATCCTAATGTCACCGGCTTGTTGTTTTTCTTAAAGAATTTATTGCTCTGTATTGTCTGTTACATTGAGCTCTTTACCAGGAAAATTTAAATGTTCACTCTTGAACAGTTTTCTTGTCCTGATGGAATTACTCCCAAATCCGGTTTAACTGGACCAAATAATACATACACACACACACACACACACACACACACACACACACATATATATATATATATATATATATATGTAAAGTAAGTAAGTATAGGTGGCGACCATAGTCGAGGGTGACCTGAAGGCTCCCTTTTCAATAGCTACTACACCGAGGTGTAGGGAAGGGCGCTACTCTTTTCCCAGGATTGCTACACTTTACCTTTGATACGTACCTTTATATTGTGAGTGTTAATCAAGGAGGTATCAAGTACCATTTTTAAAGTCTTTGGTATGACGCGACCTGGGATTGAACCCAGGTCTCTCGGTCCATTGGCGAACACTCTACCCATTCTGGACAGTGAGCCGGTTTTATATATATATATATATGGGAAGAAAAAAATATAAACTTTTTCCTACCCATCAATGTAACTTTAAATGTGTAAAAGTTACGTTATTTGTCAATAAATTAAATTTTAATTTTCTCTAATCCAATTTTCTTTACCTATATCACAATATAAGAGCGATTAAAAAAAATAAAACAAAAACGTTCTTTAGCATAAACGAAAGTAAAACAAGAAAAAAACTTTCATAAACATGAATTTGCCTTCCTGGGCAAAATTATCAAAATCTACTAATTTTTTATTTATTTAAAAGTTTTTTATGAATTTGTTTTTAGTTTCTTGCTTTCTTTCTTTATATTTGATTTGTTGTTTTTTTGTTATCAACTTTTGTGGGTTATTTAATGCCAAAGCTATTATTTCAGAGCAGTAGTGATACGATTTAACCCATAGCTGGGGACAAAGAGGTTCATCATCATCATCTTGTCAGGCCAGTAGCATGGATTTCCCGGACTCTCTCTCACCGTTCGTCTCTATCATCCATCACATTCAGCAGGTCCTCTAGACTACATCCTGTGTCCATACAGAGCTGTTGTAGATAAGTTCTAACCGGTCGTCCAACAATTGCACATCCGTGGGATGGCGCCCACAGGAGAACGTCGTTTATAAGCCCACCCTTACTTTTCCAGAAGTATCCTGCATATCTTGTTTGTCTGATTTGTATGGTTTTTTTAGATGGGAGATAAGTGGCCGTACAGCTGCTGTTTTCTGGGACGTTGTTTCCAGGATTTATTCGATATAGCTCGAAGCATTCTTGTGCATGTCGTCAAGCTTTTTCTCAATACGCTTTGCCTGCGTCCATGAGGTGTATCCATATAGTTTTATGAACACGATCGCTGTATTTAATGCTGAAGACATCCTTGTAGAAGAACAGTAGTGATTCAATTTAGTCCATAGCTTGGGGAATAAGGGAGTGCATACCTTTCTCAATGGTATAAGTTCAAAACTAAATATAATTGCGCGACTGGAGTTAGAATTCCTGTGGTGGATAAAAGCGTAAAGGGTCTACAGAGGATGAATTTATTTGTCTGCATTTTTAATTTCCTTTATGACAGAAGAAAAAAATCGCAAGATCCTGTAGACTAGTTGCCAGATATCGTACATCTTGCAGAATGCCTGATTGAGTCCGATGACCACGAGTGATGTGTCGTTCTTATGCAACCTATTCAAAACATCTGGATCATTTAAATACAGGAACGGTATGTCTATAACCCAAGAGAACGAGATAACATTTTCACGAAACAAAACATGTAAAGACTATAATTTATGTGAATTACCCAAATGGTAGAGAGTTCGCCAATGGTCTGGGAGACCGGGGTTCAATTTCAGTTCAAGTCATACCAAAGTCTTTAAAAAGGGTACTTGGTGCCGCCTTGCTTAACACTCTGCATTTTAAGGTATGGATCAAGGATGCTTAACACCCTGCATTTTATGTGAATTGTCCAAATGGTAGAGAGTTCGCCCATGGTCTGGAAGACCGGGGTTCAATTTCAGTTTAAGTCATACCAAAGTCTTTAAAAATGGTACTTGGTGCCGCCTTGCTTAACACTCAGCATTTTAAGGTATGGATCAAGGATAAAGTGGAGCAATCAAGTGAAAGGAGTAGCGCCCTCCCCTACACCTCGGTGTAGTAGTTACTGAAAAGGGAGCCTTTGGGTCACCCTCGACGATAGCAGCCAACTTTATTTTATCAAAAATACTGAATTCTAAAATTATCTTTTTACAAAAAAAAAAGTTTATTTGATAATAAAGAATAAAAAAATTAATTAAAAAAGAAAAAGAAAATAATGAAAAGATACAATGATTGAAATTTTGATTATTTTCCATGGTAACAGATTTTTAATGAATAAAATTAAAATTGAATTTTTAACAAAAGATCCTGCTTTGATCGAAGAAATCCAGATCTTCAGTTGTTAGTTTTGGTATTGCCAGGTATTTGTTGGCGTGGGTGTTATTCAATATTGCATTTATAATAATTTTTCTGTACTTTGTAAAAAAAGAAAATCTTGAAAATGAAAACATTTTTTTTTAAATCAAATGAAGTGAACCCATCGTTCCCTTTAAAAAATACAAGAACTAAAGGTGCATTTGCATTTCTTTAAAATGCTTTTCTCATGTAAATTGGATTAGACACTGCTAAATTAGTTATGGGTTGTAACTTAATATTCAGATAATTTTTGAGGGGGTGAATGTTCGCTAATGGTCCGGGAGACCGGGGTTCAATCCCAGGTCGAGTCACACCAAAGACTTTAAAAATGGTACTTGATACATCATGGCTTAACACTCAGCAATATACAGAACGTATCAAGGGTAAAGTGGAGCTATCCAAGGAAAGGAGTAGAGCCTTCCCCTACGCCTCGGTGTGGTAGCTATTGAAAAGGGAGCCTTTTGGTCACCCTCAACTACGGTCACCAACTTTACTTTACTGACAAACAGTGCATAAAGTCAGAAGTTTGATTAAGTGACATGTCAACCCATTTAGGGATATTTCATGCCAAGAGGTTTACAAATGGCATACTTGTCTACTTTTGCCCAGTTGGCTGGGGCTGTAGAATACACCGACTGCACCTCTGCAGAGGAGTAAGACCCTCCCAAATGAGTGTCCTAATATGACACTAAACAATCTGATGGTGAGGCTCCAGTGATGCTGGAGCTTTAGGGAATGCCATTGCTCCCAGGTCCACTCTGGTGGCACCTGATAGGGCCCTATCGATGGGTTATATAGAACTAACTGCATACTTATGCTAAACTGAATTGTTTAAATTAGAACTGTTTGACTAAACTGAATAGATTGAAATAGAAATGTTTTTGACAATTAAACTGTGTACTCATGCTAAACTAAATTGTTTGAAATAGAACTGATTATTTGCATAAAATGGATTTGGCGTTAAATAACCTACACGGGAAGTGCCCGTGGTGTAATGGTTATCGTCGTAGGAAATGGACGCGGCGACACGAGTTCAAATCCTGGACCAGCCTAATTGGACATAGCACTAATACCCTTGGGAAAGGTATGAATCCAATTATTCTCCCTCCAGCTATGGGTAAATAGTAGGACAGACTGGGTTCTTCAGCCTTGGTGAGGCAACTAGTATAGGAAAAGGAAATCTCCGGATTCAAACCTGTTAAACTCCGTTTAAAAACTTACCTTGTGTCATATCCTGTCCGAGCAGAGTGGTTGGGTAAAAATGAACGTACATAGGTTGATATGCCATAAAACCCAACCAATCAACTTGCCTACATAATATTTTGTTCATCTATTTTTTAAACATTTTGTTTTAAGGGTATGTCAAAATTTTCTGTGATAGTTTCTAATAATTGATTTGTACGGTGCTGATTGTATTGACATTTATCATTTTTTTTATATAATTTCATTTCCTTCTGTTATAACGTGTTTTTCGTTAAAAAAGAAAATAAGCAGTAATTTTCTTGGTGGTAATAAATCAAACACTGAACAACAGTTAGGTTGTATTCGCTAAACAGTGTCCGTCCAAATCCGGTTCCACCGATCTTAATTTATTAACTATATATACAGACATTGAAATAACACATTTTAAAACAACGGGAGATATATGTTTACTTCCACAACACCTTTAATAAGGATGAAATGAAAATAATAAAAGAAAATAAAAATTGAAAAATAAAATAAAGAAGTCGAGAAGTTTTATTTCAAATCAAAAAGACTAGGGTTTTTTTTACAATTTCTATTGGAAGATAATACAGTAAATACAGATATTATTAGGTATCATTTATTAGCAAACTCTACAGCATTAAATCTCTATAACTAGAAACAAAATTGTAACACTTCTGTATCCAAAAATAAAACTGCATAACCACACACACACACACATATATATATATATAAATAAAAGAAGAACTTATTTTTGCACTGCCATGCTGTCCACCTTTTTAAAGAGACAATGTTGTAGAAAAGAGGTGGCACCACAAAACGGCAGAGTTGCAACAGAACGAACAACTTCTCAGACCTTCCCCTACAGCCACTGTGGCAAATGTTGGCCTATCTCATGCAGGCCTCATCAATCATCAGCGTGCCTGCACTAATCGTAAAACGCTTTCATAAATCTTCATTTGCAACGCCAAAGACGTAGATATATAGATATAACACAGTATTTTTCCGTGATCTTTACAAAGATAAACTCCCATGAAAATGTAAAATAAATGCCTTTCTACAGTAGGAAAATGTTTTTAAAAACTGTAGCCTTAATACAGTTTACATTTTAAATTTTAAATCCTTTTGCTTGTTTTAATGAAGGATTTAAAATGTTTTCTTCATGAACAAAAACAAAACTAAAATTTCAGATTATTAAAAAAAAATGAATTTGATAGAAAATATAAGACAATGAAAGTAAAATTTTAAAATTCAGTAATCTTTTTTATCGAAATGAATACAAGGATTGGTTGATGAATAAGATCTTTACCGCAATACTCAACGAATATATCTGCTTTGTCTCTCTCACAACTTTTAGTATTTCAAACCCACTGATAGAAAATTTCTAGATGTATATAATCCTTGCCATTTATTGCTTTCATACGCCGGTGAATTTTCGTCGGAATCTGGCAAAGGAAAGAAGCAGAAGATACCCAGCACAAACAATTACGGACGCAGACTATGCCGATGACATTGCACTTCTGGCAAGCCGAAACCCTGCTACATAGTCTGAAACGAGCTGCAAGTAGCATAGGCCTCCATATCAACGTAGACAAAACATAATACATGTGCTTTAATCAAAGAGGTGATATCTCTACATTAAACGGTGCTCTTTTGAAACTAGGGGACAAGTTCACCTAAATTGGAAGTAGTGTCTCATCGACCGAGAATGAAACCAACACGCGACTAGTAAAAGCATGGACAGCTATCGGTCATATGGACGTCAGACCTGACCGATGAAATAAAACGCTGTTTTTTTCAAGCAGCGGTCGTATCATTACTGCTATATAGATGCACCACATGGACACTAAGTATATGGATAAAAAGCTTGACGGCAATTACACGAGAATGCGGAGAACTGTACAGAACAAGACCTGAACGCAAAAAAAAAAAAAAAAAAAAAAAAAGAAACAGCAGCTGTATGGCTACCTACCACTCATCACGGAAACTATCCAACTTGGTGGAACCAGACATGCGGAATACTGCAGGAGAAGTAAGGACGGAATGCATACCAGTGAACCCCTTCACATGGACGAGCGAAGGATGGACGACCAGCTAGAACCTATCTACACAGCTTTGTGCCGATACAGGATGTAGCCTAGAGGACCTGCCGAGAGCAATGGACGATAGAGACGGGTGGCGAGAGTGGGTATGGTAGATCTGTGCTAGCAGCGCGACATGATGATGATGAAGACTTCGTCAGTGTGATTTCAAAGCGGCACAGATAAATGTATAATGTAGTCTAATTCAGGAACTTATTCTTCACGAGTTACGAGGAAGTCATTCAAACTGCTAAAGCAACCAAAATCATTTGTTGCGTAAAAGGTGAAGGAGCATTTGATGCAGCTCATTAAGCAAATAGTTAAAGAACATCTGCTTGGATTGCGAGAACCTTGATGTTCCAACTGGGCCATGTAAGCCTAAAACCGTGAATTCTGAGCCATAGAGGCAAATGTAGAATAGCCAAAATAAGAATATGTAAATCCCGAAACACTGACAACTTTCTTTAGTTCAGGTACGAAACTTTTATTACATTCTTGACTTTTAGGTTTTTCGACACGAGGAGTGAGAGACACAATTTTTACTATGCTGACTGTTCCATCTGACCCAACAAACGCGCGGCGTATCCCATAGTCAGCAACTGGACTGGCCTCGCCCAGGCTCAAAAATCAACTCGCCTCATCCAGGTTCAAATCTCAACTAATTGCTTTTTTCAAAAATCACCAAAATTCCAAGCCCCTCGCTTCCGGGCATAACGTTATTCACACCCCAGTACATTTCCTATCTGGGGTTTTTATAATGACATTTGTGATTGTCACATCCTCTGCGCACGAGCGAGAACTGCACTCAATGTGAGCACCTGCGCGTGCACTAAGCCGAATAGTTCTAAGACTAACCAAACCGAATAATAGATATAACCAACGAAAAATGATAATATAAAAAAAAATCCTTCCGCAATTATATAACAGCAAATCCGGTGAGTAGCACTTGGAAAGTATCAGGCGGACTCATATCATACCGTACTTTCTACATCTCAACAAATGTATCTGGGGTTGACATATTTTGTTTCTTGTTACAAAAATATTGCAAAACTTTTATTCATCTTAGTATATCACAACACTGCACACGATTGCAAACTTTACTTATTAACTAACGATTGTAAATAAATAAATAAATAAATAAATAAACATGTTTTTCAGCAACAGGAAAAGTAAAAAGTAAAATTATAGCCGCAACACAATTCATAGCAAAGCATAAAGAATTTGGAAATTTTAGAATATGGCCATATTTTTTTTGAACGTCAGAGAAAACAAAAGCTGTTGAAGTAAAATTCTAAAATTCTATTCGTTTTTCGTTGTTGTCAAAACAAATGCAAATCTGGGTTGATTAATAAAGTCTCCATTCCCAGAAAACAAGTTTTTAAACAGATAGAATAATGAAGCTGTAATCTAAGGGAAAGAACTTAATTTCTTTTCAAATCTATTAGGGCTGCATAATATAATTTTGATTGACTGATTTTAATGGTATGTCAACCCGTCTTGTGTTATTTAATGGCTATAGTTTGGGGATTGTGCCCGTGGTGTAATGGTTATCCTCGCAGGAAATGGACACGGCGACACGAGTTCAAATCCTGGACGAGGCTGATTGGATTTCACATCGCACTAATACCCTTGGGAAAGGTATGAATCCAATTATTCTCCCTCCAGCTATGAGTAAATAGTAGGGCAGACTAGGCTCTTCAGTCTTGGTGAGGCAACTAGTCTAGGAGAAGGAAAACTCTGATTTCAAACCTGTTAAACTCCGCTTAAAAAAATTAACCTTGTGCCATATCCTGTCCGAGCGGAGGGGTTGGTAAATATGATAGTTTGGGGATTGTGTTTATTGTACATTTATATTTACTTTTTTGTGATTTTTTAAAATTATATGGTTTCAAGAAATTGTATCTTTATTATGTTTTTGAATAACTAATAACATTCCATAGTAAATAAGGAACTATCCTCCATACAAATAATTTAGTTATATGTAAAGTATTCCGATCTTAGACAAATAATTTGCTCGTAGTTCAACGTTGTCAAGTATTCTGATTCAATACTAATAATTATATGATTTCAAGCAATTGCTTCTATTCAATAATAGTCATCTATTTGCACACAATTATATGATTTCAAGTTACTCAAGGTGAGTAAACTTTTATAGCTTCAAGTGTCTATTCTTTACAAATAATTATGTCATATGCATGACATATATATATATGTTATATATGGTATTCTAATAAAATACGAATAAATTCTAAGCAGATCAATTTGATTCATTGATGGGAGCCTTAAGAAATGCTGCCCCTCCGAGTCAGAGTTAACCTGGGATTAATAGCATTGAATGGGTGGCTTTACACATCCCAGATCTTCAGAAATGGAGCCTCGCTATCATCATGATTCCCAAGACACCTCTTTTTTCAGTAGAAAATACAGCCAGCATTTTCTAAGCTCGCCCAACAGGATGGAAAAATGTCGAAGACTAAACAGAATTATGAGACTGGTATGAAAATGAAACAATTTCATTTTTCTTGAAAGCTACAAAACTAGTTTTGGACAAAATCATCATCTAGACATACCGACTGTACAGATTCTCTTGACTTTCTCGACATCCATCCCTCTCGACCATTGCCCTTGGTTAGTTATCTCGACAGCACCCAATGTCCAAACAGCGCTGATAAATGTAAGTTTTTGTTGGTCAGCCAACACTGGTATGTCTATGTGTAGAAGTCTTTTGAAGATCGTCACTTATGAGTCCACCCTTACTTTTCCAGTAGCATCTAGCATGTCCTGCTCATCTCACCCGGATGGTTTTAGTGATAGGACGTAAGTGGCCATAAAACTGGTGTTTTGTAGGGTGCTGCTCCAGGATTTGTTTAAAACAGCATCCTTCTTTCTTTTTCTCCTATCATTTCTTCTGAGTTCAAGTGGAACAGCTATACAGTAGTACTGACACAGCCACAACTTGAAATGATTCCCGTTTTATTTTATCAGAAACATCAGATTTCCGTAGAGCCGATAATCAGGCAATATTAATCTATGCTTTACCAATGCGTATGTTGATATCACATTTAAATAACGAAAATGATACGAAATTCCTGAAAATCACATGTTTATATTCCTGCATTGTCTTTTACTTTGCATTATGTTGACGTTTTTCTTTCGGTGAATAAAGAAAGTTTCATATTTGATTTTCATACAAATGTGCATGGCAACCTCAGTTTCAGCTCTGAATGAATAATGTTGACCTTTCAAAGACTCTTTTATCATTCAGTAACAATCGTATTTCAGAGGGAGTGTAATTAGTGTAGATTTTAGGGTTCTTGCAGCAAGGCTCATTAAACCTACTTATCTTTCCCCATCCAAAGCTTTTGTTCATTCAACCCTTTCATGGATATTTTTCATATCCATACAATCATCGGCACTAAATGCTTTTATATATCTGTGAATTTCAGTTGACATGTAACCTTCCAGTGTAATATAATCTATCACTTCATCTGCTGTGGAAATTGTAATTCTTCATCGTCAACATTAAAAGGCAAAGAGAAAGTTTTGAAAGTCGAGCAAAAAGCTGCATGGATGGGCTATGGGGACTGCAGTTTGGGAATATCTGGTTTCAATGGTGTAATAAGCCAACATAGTGTGACGCGAAAGGTTTACTTTTATCCCAGAACGGGGTTTTATTTCGCACGTGTGAAGACGGGGCAGGTTGGCACTTGATCCCTTATAGAATAAGTCCTCGTTCAGAGTTTTTCTCTCAGGCATATAAGACCTGGCATATTACGTGAGGGATTAATTTAGGGCCAGACTTACCGCCGCAGGCAAGGGGTTCCAAATTTCACACTACCCATACACCCACCAGGTCATTTTCCTTCCTTCCCCTAGACAATGGAAGAATATGGACCCATAGGTTTAGCCGTAATAATATTATATTGTAGTAGTCGGCAACTCCGGTTTCCCGTGTGATATTTTTAAGGAATTAATAGGACAACTCTAAGCAAGATAACATAAGGCGAATAGAAGCTGAAAAGGAAATGTGACACAACAAATTCGTAGCAGAACTGCCAAGAACAACTTAGACCACGTGGTAACATAAAAATACAGGAATCCTTTACTATACAAAGAGATACACTTTCAAAGTGTCAAATATATATAATAAATTGACAGTTCACGAACATAAATGTCTTTTCTTGACTTTTGTTTTTTCTTCAAATTGAGAGAGAGAGAGAGGGTGGTACATAAAATTTGGGTATAAAGGAGAAATAGCCCCAAAGTTACTTATCTTATTTTCGACGGGGTTCCACTGGAGAATCTTTCTTCTTTCACGTGCTAATAGACTTTATGCTATTTTTTTACACTGGCTTGAAGAACCTGGGATCCCTCGTGTCTCAGATATTCTTTTGTCTTCAACCCGGAATACTGGCTTTGGTCCATCTGCCCGCTACGAACCCTGCCAAACAACTAACCTTTCTGACGGGAGGAAGGTGTCACTTCCGTTTTAGGGCCCCAGCCAATCATTAGGCTTCTACCTTCCTCCCCCTGGTGTCCGGCGACCTGAGGTTACTAAGTACCAACACCTGTTGATATCCTCTCTGTGACCTACATTCTTTCTTAACGGTCACTTTTTTTACGGGTTGCCACTGTTCATTCCAACGGGAGGATAGTATTAATCTTGTTTCTATCGTCTCCGTGGGATATCACGTGACAACAGACTAAAATCTTTTAAAAAAGATTAAACAAATCACATTAAATCCTTTTCATCTGACAAATTTTTTTGGTAGATTTGCTTATAAAATTAAACCTTCATTTTAAAGAATTTCCATTCTAAGTTAATTACAGAAAATTTGTTTAAAAGCAACGAACCAGACTGGACTGTGAAATGTCGAGCTCGCCTGATATTCTCCAAATGCTACTCAACGGATTCCAGTATGACTTAGAGCATGGCTTCGGAATCCGCTGTTTTAACTCTACCCGAGCTTGCCCGATTGTCGAGGTTCTTGTAAACTGAGCGAAATTGCTTCACCCATATGCTTAGTGTATTGCAAATTCACTTTGCACTCAAGAAACTGTTTTGATTGCTTTCATTGTGTTGTGGCCAAGTTCCAACTCATAAAGCATAAATGCCTGAATTAGCCGAAATTCCACATTCATTTTTGCATCTTTCAAATCACATACGATGCGAAGCAATGCACAACGTGTCAGTGCACAATTTACCACGATGCTACTAACAAGATGAGGTAACTTTCACGGCTTTAACTGCTTCGGTCTCGTGATATACACACAACAAACTAGCTCATACGAAAATATTGCAAAACTTTTTACTCGCCCATGTATGTTCTAGCAAAACAAAGAAAAAAAACATAAGAATGACATTCTAAAAAATCTAATTGCTTTTTTTTTTTAGTGTTAAAAAATTTCAAAATTCTATGTTTATAAAGTAAAACCGTTTTTGTTTACTGGTCCTTTTTTTTTTTTTTTTTTTTAATTTTTTTAATCTGAAGTAATAATGAATACTGTGTATTATTCTACAGCCTCAGGTTGTGGAGCTACTTATCGACCTAGTCAGAAATGTTTTCTTACATGAGAATGATATTTTTGTAAGACAGCTAATCCATTACTTTTTAAAAAATCTTTTGTCAATTAAAAATGTATAAACCAATTGTTACAAACGCTGATAGTTATAATGAAATATAAAGCCAGAAAAAAAAAGATTTATTTTGTATTTTTTATATAATGAATATCTTATAGAGTTAATATTTATCTCGGAAAGTATTTTATGTGAGTATGACTTTAAGAGATTTATATTAAAATTAGTTTTCTTTTGGTTTGAATTGTTTATGCTATATAAACTCTCCAGCTTACGAACATACCGGCCCATTGGTCTAGTAGGTAGAATGTTTGCCATTGACCCGGGAGACCAGGGTTCAATCCCAGGTCGAGTCATACCAAAAACCCGAAAGATGGTACTTGATGCCTCCTTGCTTAACAGCATTATAAAGTTCGTATCAAGGTTAAAGTGGAACAATCCAGGGAAAGGAGTAGCGTCCTTCCCTACACCTCGGTGTTGTAGCTATTGATAAGGGTGCCTTCGGGTCACCCTTGACTACGGTCACCAATTCTTTGTGTCTGTTAGTAAGTGCCCTCCCCTACACCTTGGTGTAATAGCAATCGAAAAGGGAGACTTGGGTTATACTCGACTAGGGTCGCCAACTTTACTTTAGACCATAATATACCTGGGATCTACAAGGATATTAGAAAAAGTGCTGGAGAATGAAAACTTGTCTCTCAATCGACTGCAATAACCTCATTGATTGTTTTGATTCTTTCACTGATCTCCAGTTATTATATATTTATATGAAATTAATTTTTCAGTCAGTAATAACGGGTGGCTTTCGCTGAAGATCAAGTGATAGCTAATCTTTTAAAAAACCTCAGTGCGCATCGTCGGGGAAGCTAAGAATAAGTCGACTGTGTCTCCTACAGTAAGAAAATATCCTGTGAAAAGAGCTGTCCTGTGTATGACAATAAACACCATCTGGTGGTGAGGCTCCAGTTCTGGATTGCAGGTGGGTATGAAGTTACCCTTTCA
The DNA here is from genome assembly GCA_963585895.1 of Sepioteuthis lessoniana. Lineage (NCBI taxonomy): Eukaryota > Metazoa > Mollusca > Cephalopoda > Myopsida > Loliginidae > Sepioteuthis > Sepioteuthis lessoniana. The sequence goes on from OY757938.1 coordinate 39,226,340, forward strand.
TTGCGATTACTCCCGGGCCCACTCTAATTCTAATGCTGTAGTCTGAATGTTTTCGAGTCTTCCTTTGAATTTCGATTCCTCAAGTCTCTCTTTCAAATCTTTAGGGACCATTCCAGTCGCACCAATTACAATTTGTATTACCGTCGCTGTCATGTTCCATATCTTTTTTAGTGCTCCGGCGAGTATTTGTCCATTTTTTTGCTTTTTTTAAATTTCTCTCTGTGGTCCAGTGTAATGGAAAAATTCTTTAGACGACAAGTTTTTGTTTTTATAATTAGCTCTATGTCAAGTCATCTGGCCAGGATTAGGGGATCCATTTGGATCTCACAATCTCAGAGTAGTTTATTTGTTTCATTCTCCAGGATGGATTCTATATTGTACATATACCATCTGGTAGTATGGTCAAATCTCACTCTCTTGCACAATTTCCAGTGAATCACATTTCCCACCCAATCGTGCCAATTCTTTAAATCCTTTTGCGCTGGTTTCATCATCGTTATCATCTCGCGCCACCCGTCTCTATCGTCCATTACTCCCGGTAGGTCTTCAAGGCTACATCCTGTATCGACACAGAGCTGTTGTATTTAGGTTCTAGCTGGTCGTTCTGCCTTTGCTCGTCCATGTAAAGGGGTCCACAGGAAAACATCGCTTATGAATTCGTCCTTGCTTCTCCAGCAGTGTCCTGCATCTTTGTTTCGTCTAATTTGGATAGTTTTCGTGATGGGTGGTAGGTGGCCAATACAGCTGCTGCTTTGTGGGATGCTTCCTCCAGGACTTGTTCAATATTGCTCGCAGAATTCTTGTGTAATTGCCGTCAAGCTTTTCCTCTATAAGTTTAGTTAGCGTCCATGTAGTGCATCCATATAGTAGTATCAATGTAACCGCTATGAGGAAAAAAACTGTGTTTTATTTTATCGGTCAGGTCTGACTTCCGTATGACGATAACTAATTGATAGCTGTCCATGCCTTTGCTAGTCGCGTGTTGGTTTCATTCTTGGTTGATGAGACACTGCTTCCAAGGTAGGTGAACTTGTCCACTAGCTTCAGAGAACTACCATTTTGTGTGGAGATATTGCCTCTTTGATTAAAGCACATATATTCCGTCTTGTCTGCATAGACATGGAGGCCTATGCCAACAGCTGCTCGTTCCACACTATGTAGCAGGGTTTGGGCTTGGGTTGGTGTATTTGCCAGAAGTGCTATGTCATCGGCGTAGTCTGCGTCCATAATTATTTGTGCAGGGTATCTTTTGCTTCTTTCCGTTACCAGCTTGAAACCATTTTCTTTCATTTTATCAATAGACGTTCTAAGCAGATGATAAACAGGTATGGGGCTAATGTGTCTCCTTGCAGCACACCTGCTACTATGTCCAAGTAGTCTGTGTCTTCATTCAGGGAGCGGATTTAAAAGTTGTGCGAGTTTATTATGTATCAAATCACTTCATATATTTCTCTGCAAAACGTTTGCCCAGTCGGCTGGGGCTGTAGAATACACTGACAGCACCTCTGCAGAGGGGTAAGACCCCCCCCCAGCAAGTGTCCTGGATATGACACTAAACAATCTGATGGTGATGTTCCAGCAGTGCTGGAGCATTGGGGAATGCGGAGTACCCCTTCATTGCCATCGCTCCCAGGTCCACTCTGGCCCGGAGTGGTAGCACCTGATAGGGCCCTATCTATGGGTTAAATAGAACTTATAGCATACTTATGTTAAATGAATTGAGTAAACTGAATAGCTTGAAATAGAAATGTTTTTGACAATTAAACCGTACTTGCACTTAAACTGCGTGTTTATGCTTAACTGAATTATTTCAAATAGAACTGTTTTCTGACATTAAAACTGTATTTACACTTAACTGAATTATTACATATAACTGCTTGAACAGTTTGAAATGGAAATGTTTTTGACAATTAAACTGTACTTATGCTAAACTGAACTGTTTTCAATAGAACAGATTATTTACATAAAAATGGATTTGGCATTAAATAACTTACAAAGGTTGATATGCCATAAAACCAAACAAAACAAACCAAACTGAAAAACCTGCACTTGTTATTTTGTTATGTATTAAAGATTTTTGCTTAAACACAATTGGTCTTAAGTTTTGTGTTGGTTTTAGAAGAGCATCAGGTTCTCTCTTAAACTTTCCCTTTCCTAGCCATACCCCCGTCTTCTTATCTATTGCGGACTTTTTGTCCTCATCTTGGTAGTTTTTGTGTTGTTACTTCTTTCACAACGTTTCGGCCAAATTTCACTTCTGGCCTTCTTCAGGTGATTTACCGCGACCTCGGATAGGAATGCTGAGTCTTGTAACCGTATCCCCAGTAATTACTGCCTTCCATAGTTGTTGTCTATCGCACCACGTTTTTGACCAAGTAAACCTCTGGCCGGCTTGGGTAGGATTTGAAACCGCTATCTTCTGACGATGCTCCCCTGCAACTGTAGAGACTCAACGCCTCTATCCGCAGTGCCACGGGCCCTGAAGGGCGATCAAGGATAGATTTTCTGATAGCTGTTCATGCCTATGCTAGTCGCGTGTTGGTTTCAATCTCAGTTAATGATAGAGGCATTGAGTCTCTACAGTTCTAGGTGAGCATTGTTAGAAGATAGCGGTTTCAAATCCTACCCAAGCCGGCCAGGGGTTTACACAAAAACTACTAAGATGAGGACAAAAAGTCCGCAATAAATAAAAATTAAGAAGCCTCATCTCAAAATGATTTCAATTAAAGACAAACCCATATGGTTGTTTTTTATTCCATTTCTGTTTCCAAGTTAATTTTTTGTTTTATTTTGTTTTTCCAAACAAATAATATTATTGTTGGTTTCTGCAAGAATATTGTCAAAGGTGCTGGACATTTAGATATTTGAAGAAATATTCTATTACTCAGTCTTCAGTGATATTCATCGGACATCTGGTATTAGTACACAAATGAATAAAAAATTCCTGTCCAAGAGACAGCAAGTCTCCTTAGATTTCCAGGAGTCTGGTAAGTATTCTTGCTGATCTCAGGAGTGCTGTGGTCTGGACAGTTTCAGTTCTTCTTCAAATTATTATTATTTTTATTCACTCATTAGAGCTTTTCACATCAGCGTTACCCGATGGTTTTTCACTGGAGTCTGAGTGACAGCAAGTCTCCTTAAGTCTCCAGGACTCTTCTTAGTATTCTGGCCATTCTCAATAATGCTGTCGTTTGGATGGTCTCCACTCATCCGCCAACTTCCAAGTCCTCTAATCCTTTTAGTAATCCTTTAGTTACTGTTCCAAAAGCACCAATTACAATTGGTATAATTGTCACCTGCATGTTCCACAGTTTTTTCAATCATTATTATTATTATCATCATTATTATTTTATGTATCTACACCATGTCATTTCTTGGGTTTGCTAGAATACTGGGGAAAGTTCTGGATATTTTAAGGGACTTCCAGTCACTCTGTATTCAATGTGAATCATCACATATAATAATAGAAATGATATTAATAAAAACAGTGGTTATTCATTCATGACATTCTTGTGAACTGCAAGGATACTGTGGAAGGTGCTGTGAATTTGAAGAGACTTTTTATCACTCAGTCTCCAGTAATAAGCAGCTGGCATCTGCTGTGAGTATATAAAGGAATAAAATATAGATCATAATATAAAAAAAGAAGGAAAAAAAAAATTAAACTTTTGATAAAAATATATGAAGGAAAAAAGAACTTTAGAAGCATACACAAGAGTTGTTTGATTAAATTAATTTTGTCTTATTGTTTTTTATTTTTTTCTTTCTTTATATATATATATATATATATATATATATATATATATATATATATATATATATTCAAAATTTGAGTGAAAACACATGTTTTATCTTTCTGAAACATTTGCTAGAATGGGGGCTGATGTATTTTTTGTTTACTCTTTATTCATTTCCTTGGATGAAATTTCAGAATGCACGACCAATTCATTAAAAAAAAAAATCGTTTGTCAAATATGTATTGTGTGGTCGAACATTTATTTTTTGTTATATTGTTCAGCAAAAAATCTGTCTTTATTTCTTTTGTATATTTTTAAAATATTTCATATTTTTATACATTATACTTTTGAATATTATATCTTTCTTTTTTCATTGTGAATTGTGTTAAGAAAAAAAGAAAATAAATGTAACAAACAGAAAACTTGATTCAAACTTTCATTTTTTGATTAAGCTTCTTTTGAAAACATTTCTTTTTTACTGTTTTTTTTTTTTTTACTTTTTTCCTATTTGTCCCACTCTCTTCACTTTATCTTTTTCCTCTCTTTCTTTTCATTCTTTTTTTCTTCCTTTTCACCTTCTGTTTTTATCTCATACCTTCTTTTTATCATTTCTTTCTTCCTTTCTTTCAGTCATCTATCTATCTATGTCTGTTTCAGTCTATCAAATTATCTCTCATCTTCTATCTCTCTCTCTCTTTCTTTCTTTCAGTCTGCTGGCATATAACACAGTCTACTCATATCTATCTATCTATCTATCTATCTATCTTAGTCTATTAATATCTATATATATATATATATATATATATATATATATATATATATATATATATATATATATATATATATATATACATATATTAGTTTTTTTCTATCCATCAATCATTAAAATTTGCTTTATGTTTGTAAGTATCCATACCTATAAAAAAAGGCATATTACAGCAAGGTTTTTATTGGAGGAATACACTTAAAATACTCTTAAAGAATGAAGCAAGTTCCAGTCCAAATTGCAATTGAATGATTATTTTTGGTTCTTCCTTCATGATGAATGTAATTTTGGAATCATCCAAATTCTTGTCATGACAGAGACATCTAATTTGAATCCTTTGTTCCTTCTAAAATAGAAGCTGTAACGATTGGTCACAGAGTGCAAATAGATAAGTGATAAAAAAGCCAGCAACCTGGAGAGAGACAAGTTGACATAGTTCAAAATCTCAACCTGTAGGCTAAGTATAATAAGATATGCTTTGATTAGCACAGAAGTTGATAGATAGATAGATAGATATGGACACTCTGAATTAGATAGATAGATAGATAGATAGCTTAGCAGATTTTGGTATGTGTTTATCCATCTTCTCAACCAAAGGTTGTGTGTGACTTGAACCAATTTTGAGAAGAGTACAGTTGGTTTGATCGTGATACTCTTTTTCTTAGATTATACAAGAATAAACTAGCCCACTCTGCTCTCCGTCAAGTACATCTTTTTTTTTGTATGGGACACCCAGTAAGGACCCAAGTTAATTTTTTTCATCATTAAGCTTTGCTTAATCTAGCTCAAACCTACATATTCAGAGGACTCAGTGAATATTAAAATCACAGCTCAGTTGTAAGAGACAATTTGACAATCTCATGTAGTGTCAAATCTTATGGAGAGTCAAAGGCTTTGCTTAGTTATGGTAAAAGTCCATAAGTATAGGTCACCCTGTGAGAATTGTATTCACAGACCATAGTCTGATAGCTGAGCTTTTAAACCATTATACGACATCAAGAGCTTCAAGGCTTACAATTGTAGGACAAATAGTGAGGATTAAAATGTCTACAGGGTTGTAATATTCAACTTGAAAAGCTTGTTAACCATAACTTCACTCTAAATCAAAATTATTTATTTTTTTCTTAAACTTACTCTGGCCGACAATTTTGGGGCACTCAAAGAAGATCAAGATCATTACATAGCAGTATTGTAAGACAAGCCTCCCAATAATTGTCTCATAGTATTTAATAGTTTTTTTTTTGTCTGGCACTGTCTACAAGTGTTAAGCACACATTGCGAAACAAATTTACTGTATAGCATTAACGATATGATACATTAGCTTGTTAAACATTTTATGATTTACTAGTAGTTTTTCTGTAGCCAGGCACTTGCCTGCTAGAATCAATATTGTTTCATATGATGTAATTCAGTTGTTTAATGGCATATAGGATATCTACTGCCAAAATTTGATACAAATAATTTACATATATTTACGTGGTTTCAAGTATTCCTATGCAATCCTGATAACATTTACACAATTATAAAGTTTGAAGTAATAATTTCAAATAAGTGACAATAATGGAGGAATCCCCATAGTATAGAAATTAATGTGTTGGACTGTATAATTCCTTTCCCCTGGCCTTTGATTATAAAATGGAGTACTCATGATTATAAATAATTCCTGTTAGACAAACAATTCATATATATTAGATAAATATAAGCACCTTGGGTGGTGTAATGGATAGCAAACTAGACTAACAAGCCTTCATGAGTGAGTTCAAGTCTCATTAGGTGCTCAGTTCATACGGCCTTGTGCCACATCTGAACAAAACACATTGTAAATTGCTATTTTAAATAAATGGGCATTTCAGATGGTGTAATGGTTAGCAAACTAGACTAACAAGCCTTCACAAGTGAGTTTGAGTCTCATTTGGGGCCTCATCCATGTAGCCTTGTGCCACATCAAAGCCAAGAGCTTTATTAATTACAAAAGCATCACAGATAGTGTAATGGTTAGCAATCTAGACAAGCAAACTTTCACAAGTGAGTTCGAGTCTCATTGAGTACCCCATTCATGCAACCTTGGGCCTCATCTAAGCAAAAAGCTTATTAAATTACTATATATTGAATAAATGGGCACCTTGGGTGATTGAATGATTAGCAAGCTAGACTAGCAAACCTTCACAAGTGAATTTGAGTCTCATTGGGTACTCCATTCATGCAACCTTGTACTATATCTATGCAAAAAACTTAGTAAACTACTGTACTTCAAATAAATTGTAATAAATAGACATCAGAAAGCATAGAAACATTACTTTGCCTTTATTTAACATAGTAATTTACTAAGCTTTTTTCTCAGATGTGGCACAAGGCTGAATGAATCGGGCACCCAATGAGACTCAAATTCCCTCTTGCAGGTTTGTTAGTTCAGCTTGCGAACCATTACACTACCTGAGGTGCCCGATTTATGAAGCTCTTTGCTTCGATTTGGCATAAGGTTGAATTAATGGGGCACCCTATGAGACTCGAACTCACTTGTGTAGGTTTGCTAATCTTTCTTGCTAACCATTACACCACCAGAGGTGCCCTTTTTACACCACCAGAGGTGCCCTTTTTACACCACCAGAGGTGCCCTGGCTTTATTCTACATATTTGAGTTGTTAGTTTAACAGGAATAATTTATAAGCAAGAACAGTCCATTTTAAAATGAAAGGCAGTGGGGAAACCATCACAATAGTGAGCAAATTCAAATTCCAGTTGAACAATTATATTCCCTTTTGTTCTAATACACTTAGTGGGAAAGGTACCCCACTTATAGATCCTCCATTATTCATCTACAATGGTAGATTTGGCATGAAATAACCCATGAAGGTTGATATGCCATTAAGAAACTAAACTAAAATTGATAACAATGATAATTTGTTTGCATTTTCATATGATATCAAGTATTCCTATCCAATACAAATATAGCCCAGTGGGCTGGGTCTGTAGAATACACTGCAGAGAGGTCAGACCACTTCCATCGAGTGTCCCAGATATGATACAAAACAATCGGATGGTGAGGCTCATCAAGCCTTGGAGATTTGGAGAATGCTGAGTACCAGGTCAGCTCAGGCCTGGAGTAGTTGTATCTGATAGGATCCTATCTAGGAGTCAAATAGAAGTGTTTGACATTTCAACTGAGGGCAAACAAATGACTTTTGCTAAATGTAATTGTTAAAATAGAACTGTTTGATCATTTAATTGTGTGTAAAAAAATGATTGATGTTTAATTGAATTGTTAGTGATACTTAGCAATACTTGGAACAATTTAACTTTGTTGACTTACGCTAAACTGAATGGTTAGAAATAGAATTGTTTGATCATTTAACTGTGTGTAAAGTAATGTTTGATGTTTAATTGAATTGTTAGTGATACATAGCAATACTTGGAACTATTTAACTTTGTTGACTTATGCTAAACTGAATGGTTAGAAATAGAACAGTGTGATCATTCAACTGTGTGTCAACAAATGACTGAAGTTTAAGTGAATTGTTAGTGATACATAGCAATACTTGAAATCATTTAACCGTGTGGAAACAAGTAAGCAATGTTGAATAGAATAATTGGTTTTAAACATCAATACTAAAATTTTTTAACTGTGTGCCTTACAACATGATGATCCAAGTGATGAGAAAAATAGCCAATATCAGTCACCCATTGAGGATCAGCTTCATTGCCGACTAGTGATAGATTAATAGACTATCACGCTAACCATTACCTGGTCGTTATTGTTCTTGCTCTTCTTTTTATTTCTACATCATTTTTTAATTTTTCTTTCCTTTCTATTTTTGCTATTTCTTTTTCCGTGGGATGGGGTGGAGGGTCCCTGTTGTGTACTGACTGATGTGCTGAATTGAGGCAATGAAGTAAAGGAGAACAAATTCAATCACATTATTACATTAACTTTCCGATTTATATCCTTGGTAAAGGTTTGAACCTTCTTATCCCTCCAGCTATGGGTTAAATAGTACTACTTCGGTTTTTCTACAAGGATAGCTTTGGCATTAAATTATTCAGGAAGGTTTATATGCCATTAAGCAAAAAAAAAAAAAAATGAATAAAAAAAAGAACATTAAACAAAAAAAAACAACCCAAACCAAACCAATTCCTTCTTGTGATTTTTATCTATCATTTCTAACCTTTTCCTTCTCTTTCCTTTTACTTGATCTTTTCTGATCTACATTTTCAGTTTTCACATTTTTTTCTTTTTTCTTTCCTTTTGCTTTCTTTCATTTTCTTTTTTTTTTTTTTTTCTACTTTTCATTTCTTTTCTCAATTCCTTTCAGCCTCTTTTTCTGCTTCAATTTTTCAGTTTTTTCTTTCTCATTGTTTATTTCTTTTTTCTTTAATTTTCAATTTTTTTTCTTTTCCTTTCTTTTTTGCTATTCATTCTGGACATTTCCTTTTTTTTTTTCTTCCATATTTTTTAGTTGTTTTCTTCTTTATCTTTTATTTTTATTTTCATTTATTGCTTGTTTTTTCTTTTATTTCTTTTTTCTTTCTTTTAATTTACCTTTCTTTTTCCTTTCGGCATTGTTTTTTTTTTCTTTTCTCATGCATTTTCTCTTTTCTTTGCTATTTATTTCTAAATTTTTTCTCCTTTTTCTTTTATGTTTATTTTACATTGTTTAATTATTTTTCTCCTTATTACTTTATTTCAATTTATTTGCCTTCTTTTTTTGTCTTTTTTCTTTTTCTTTTATTTTTATCTATTCCATCTCATCTTTTTTATGTAATTTTTTTACCTTTTCTTTCTCCTTCTTTTCATTTATGTTTCAGTATTTTCCTTTTCATTGGATTCTTCTTCTTCTTCTTCTTCTTCTTCTTCTTCTTCTTCTTCCTTTTGATTTCCCTTTTCATCTTTTTTCATTCAGCTTCTTTCGTTTTGGCAAAATTTTTTTCTTGTTCATTCCTATTTTTCTTTTTATTTACTTTTTTTTTCTTTTCAGTCTTTTCTTCTTTCTTTATGATTACATTGTTATTTATTTGTCTTTACTTTTTCTTTATCCTTCTCCTGTCTTTCTTTTTCTTTTTCCTTTTTATTCTTTCCCTTTATCTTTTAATATTTCCCCTTTTATTACACACCTTTTCCTCTTAGCTTTTTTTCTTTTTCTTTTAATTCATGTTCTTCTTCAGCAATTTCCATTTTCTCCCTTCTTCTTTAGCAACCTTTATTTAATTCTTTCTTTAGCAATGTTCATTTTTCACATTTTTCTTCAGTAACCTATATTTTTTTCTATCTTTTTCAGCAATCTTTATTTTCTTCTTTCTTCTTCTGCAATCTTCATTTTCTTTTTCTTCTTCTGTCACCCTCTTTCTTCTTCTGTCTTCTCTATTTTCTTCTTTTTTCTTCTGCAATCTTCATTTTCTTTTTCTTCTTCTGTCACCCTCTTTCTTCTTCTGTCTTCTCTATTTTCTTCTTTCTTCTTCTGCAATCTTCATTTTCTTTTTCTTCTTCTGTCACCCTCTTTCTTCTTCTGTCTTCTCTATTTTCTTCTTTTTTCTTCTGCAATCTTCATTTTCTTTTCTTCTTCTGTCACCCTCTTTCTTCTTCTGTCTTCTCTATTTTCTTCTTTTTTCTTCTGCAATCTTCATTTTCTTTTTTTTCTTCTGTCACCCTCTTTCTTCTTCTGTCTTCTCTATTTCTTTCTTCTTTCTTCTTCTGCAATCTTCATTTTCTTTTTCTTCTTCTGTCACCCTCTTTCTTCTTCTGTCTTCTCAATTTTCTTCTTCCTTCTTCTGCAATCTTCATTTTCTTTTTCTTCTTCTGTCACCCTCTTTCTTTTTTTGTCTTCTCAACTTTCTTCTTTCTTCTTCTGCAATCTTCATTTTCTTTTTCTTCTTCTGTCACCCTCTTTCTTCTTCTGTCTTCTCTATTTCTTTCTTCTTTCTTCTTCTGCAATCTTCATTTTCTTTTTCTTCTTCTGTCACCCTCTTTCTTCTTCTGTCTTCTCAACTTTCTTCTTTCTTCTTCTGCAATCTTCATTTTCTTTTTCTTCTTTTGTCACCCTCTTTCTTCTTCTGTCTTCTCTATTTTCTTCTTTCTTCTTCTGCAATCTTCATTTTCTTTTTCTTCTTCTGTCACCCTCTTTCTTCTTCTGTCTTCTCAATTTTCTTCTTTCTTATTCTGCAATCTTCATTTCCTTTTTCTTTTTCTGTCACCCTCTTTCTTCTTCTGTCTTTTCTATTTTCTTCTTTCTTCTTCTGCAACCTTCATTTTCTTGTTCTTCTTCTGTCACCCTCTTTCTTCTTCTGTCTTCTCTATTTTCTTCTTTCTTCTTCTGCAATCTTCATTTTCTTTTTCTTCTTCTGTCACCCTCTTTCTTCTTCTGTCTTCTCTATTTCTTTCTTCTTCCTTCTTCTGCAATCTTCATTTTCTTTTTCTTCTTCTGTCACCCTCTTTCTTCTTCTGTCTTCTCAACTTTCTTCTTTCTTCTTCTGCAATCTTCATTTTCTTTTTCTTCTTTTGTCACCCTCTTTCTTCTTCTGTCTTCTCTATTTTCTTCGTTCTTCTTCTGCAATCTTCATTTTCTTTTTCTTCTTCTGTCACCCTCTTTCTTCTTCTGTCTTCTCAATTTTCTTCTTTCTTATTCTGCAATCTTCATTTCCTTTTTCTTTTTCTGTCACCCTCTTTCTTCTTCTGTCTTTTCTATTTTCTTCTTTCTTCTTCTGCAACCTTCATTTTCTTGTTCTTCTTCTCTCACCCACTTTCTTCTTCTGTCTTCTCTATTTTCTTCTTTCTTCTTCTGCAATCTTCATTTTCTTTTTCTTCTTCTGTCACACTCTTTCTTCTTCTGTCTTCTCTATTTCTTTCTTCTTTCTTCTTCTGCAATCTTCATTTTCTTTTTCTTCTTCTGTCACCCTCTTTCTTCTTCTGTCTTCTCAATTTTCTTCTTCCTTCTTCTGCAATCTTCATTTTCTTTTTCTTCTTCTGTCACCCTCTTTCTTTTTTTGTCTTCTCAACTTTCTTCTTTCTTCTTCTGCAATCTTCATTTTCTTTTTCTTCTTCTGTCACCCTCTTTCTTCTTCTGTCTTCTCTATTTCTTTCTTCTTTCTTCTTCTGCAATCTTCATTTTCTTTTTCTTCTTCTGTCACCCTCTTTCTTCTTCTGTCTTCTCAACTTTCTTCTTTCTTCTTCTGCAATCTTCATTTTCTTTTTCTTCTTTTGTCACCCTCTTTCTTCTTCTGTCTTCTCTATTTTCTTCTTTCTTCTTCAGCAATCTTCATTTTCTTTTTCTTCTTCTGTCACCCTCTTTCTTCTTCTGTCTTCTCAATTTTCTTCTTTCTTATTCTGCAATCTTCATTCCCTTTTTCTTTTTCTGTCACCCTCTTTCTTCTTCTGTCTTTTCTATTTTCTTCTTTCTTCTTCTGCAACCTTCATTTTCTTGTTCTTCTTCTGTCACCCTCTTTCTTCTTCTGTCTTCTCTATTTTCTTCTTTCTTCTTCTGCAATCTTCATTTTCTTTTTCTTCTTCTGTCACCCTCTTTCTTCTTCTGTCTTCTCTATTTCTTTCTTCTTCCTTCTTCTGCAATCTTCATTTTCTTTTTCTTCTTCTGTCACCCTCTTTCTTCTTCTGTCTTCTCAACTTTCTTCTTTCTTCTTCTGCAATCTTCATTTTCTTTTTCTTCTTTTGTCACCCTCTTTCTTCTTCTGTCTTCTCTATTTTCTTCTTTCTTCTTCTGCAATCTTCATTTTCTTTTTCTTCTTCTGTCACCCTCTTTCTTCTTCTGTCTTCTCAATTTTCTTCTTTCTTATTCTGCAATCTTCATTTCCTTTTTCTTCTTCTGTCACCCTCTTTCTTCTTCTGTCTTTTCTATTTTCTTCTTTCTTCTTCTGCAACCTTCATTTTCTTGTTCTTCTTCTCTCACCCTCTTTCTTCTTCTGTCTTCTCTATTTTCTTCTTTCTTCTTCTGCAATCTTCATTTTCTTTTTCTTCTTCTATCACACTCTTTCTTCTTCTGTCTTCTCTATTTCTTTCTTCTTTCTTCTTCTGCAATCTTCATTTTCTTTTTCTTCTTCTGTCACCCTCTTTCTTCTTCTGTCTTCTCAATTTTCTTCTTCCTTCTTCTGCAATCTTCATTTTCTTTTTCTTCTTCTGTCACCCTCTTTCTTTTTTTGTCTTCTCAACTTTCTTCTTTCTTCTTCTGCAATCTTCATTTTCTTTTTCTTCTTCTGTCACCCTCTTTCTTCTTCTGTCTTCTCTATTTCTTTCTTCTTTCTTCTTCTGCAATCTTCATTTTCTTTTTCTTCTTCTGTCACCCTCTTTCTTCTTCTGTCTTCTCAACTTTCTTCTTTCTTCTTCTGCAATCTTCATTTTCTTTTTCTTCTTTTGTCACCCTCTTTCTTCTTCTGTCTTCTCTATTTTCTTCTTTCTTCTTCTGGAATCTTCATTTTCTTTTTCTTCTTCTGTCACCCTCTTTCTTCTTCTGTCTTCTCAACTTTCTTCTTTCTTCTTCTGCAATCTTCATTTTCTTTTTCTTCTTTTGTCACCCTCTTTCTTCTTCTGTCTTCTCTATTTTCTTCTTTCTTCTTCTGCAATCTTCATTTTCTTTTTCTTCTTCTGTCACCGTCTTTCTTCTTCTGTCTTCTCAATTTTCTTCTTTCTTATTCTGCAATCTTCATTTCCTTTTTCTTTTTCTGTCACCCTCTTTCTTCTTCTGTCTTTTCTATTTTCTTCTTTCTTCTTCTGCAACCTTCATTTTCTTGTTCTTCTTCTCTCACCCTCTTTCTTCTTCTGTCTTCTCTATTTTCTTCTTTCTTCTTCTGCAATCTTCATTTTCTTTTTCTTCTTCTGTCACACTCTTTCTTCTTCTGTCTTCTCTATTTCTTTCTTCTTTCTTCTTCTGCAATCTTCATTTTATTTTTCTTCTTCTGTCACCCTCTTTCTTCTTCTGTCTTCTCAATTTTCTTCTTCCTTCTTCTGCAATCTTCATTTTCTTTTTCTTCTTCTGTCACCCTCTTTCTTTTTATGTCTTCTCAACTTTCTTCTTTCTTCTTCTGCAATCTTCATTTTCTTTTTCTTCTTCTGTCACCCTCTTTCTTCTTCTGTCTTCTCAATTTTCTTCTTTCTTCTTCTGCAATCTACATTTTTTCCTTTCTTTTCAGCAATCTTTATTTTCTTCATTTTTCTTTAGCCATCTTTCGATTTGGCAATCTTTATTTTTTTCTTTCTTCTTCAGCTTTATTCATTCTTCTTTCTTCTACAGCTATCTTTATTTTTCTTCTTTCTTCTACAGCAATCTTTGTTTTCCTCTTTCTTCTTCAGCAATCTTTATTTTCTTTTTTCTTCTTCTGCCACCTTCTTTCTTCTTCAGTGATATTTTTTTCTTCTTTCTTCTTCAGCAATCTTTATTTTCTTCTTTCTTCTTCAGTCTTCTTTATTTTCTTCTTTCTTTTTCAGCAAATTCATTTTCTTTTTTTCTTTTCTGTCACCATCTTTCTTCTTCAGTCAACTTTATTTTTTTCTTTCTTCTTAAGTCTTCTTTATTTTCCTATTTTTTTTCAGCAATCAACATTTTTTTTCTTTCTTCTTTGGCTTTCTTTATTTTCTTCTTTCTTATTCTTCAGCAATCTTCATTTTCATTTTTCTTCTTCGGCTGCCCCACTTCTTCTTCTGTCATCATTTGTTTCCTGTTTTTTCTTCATCAATCTTCATTTTCTTTTTTCTTCTTTTGCTACCCTCTTTCTTCTTCAGACTTCTTGATTTTCTTCTTTCTTCTTCAGCAATCTACATTTTTTTTCATTCTTTTCAGCAATCTTTAATTTCGTTTTTATTCTTCAGCAATATACCTTTTTTTTTCATTCTTTTCAGCAATCTTTATTTTTTTCTTTTTTTTTAGCCATCTTTCAACTTGACAATCTTTATTTTCTTCTTTCTTCTTGAGCTTTATTCATTTTCCTCTTTCTTCTTCAGTTATCTTAATTCTATTCATTTTTCTTTAGCAATATTTTTCCCTCTTTCTTCTTCAGCAATCTTCATTTTCTTCTTTCTTTTCGGTCACTTTCTTTCTTCTCCAGTTATCTTTATTTTCTTCTTTCTTCTTTATTTTCCTGTTTCTTTCTTGGCAATCTACATTTTTTCTTTATTTTTCAGCTTTCTTTATTGTCTTCTTTCTTCTTCAGCAATCTTCATTTTCTTTTTTCATTTTCTGTTAACCCCTTTCTTCTTTAGCCATCTTAATTTTCTCTTTTTTCTTCAGCAATCGACATTTTTCTTTCTTTTCAGCAATCTTTATTTTCTTTTTTTTTCTTTAGCCATCTTTCCTTTGCTCTTTTCTCTTGGGTAATCTTTATTTTTTTCATTCTTCTACTGTCATCTCTATTTTCTTTATTGTTTCTTAGCCATCTTTTTTCCCCTTTCTACTTCCGCAGTCTACATTTTTTCTTTCTACTTCTGCCATCCTCTTTCTTCCTGAGCAATCTTTATTTACCTCTTTCTTCTTCAGTCATTCTTATTTTCTTCATTCTTCTTCATTCATCTTTATGTTTCTCTTTCTTCTTCAGCAATCTACATTTTCCTTTTTCTTCTTCAGCCTTCTTTATTTACTTCTTTCATCATCAGCAATCTTTATTTACTTCTTTTTTCTTCAGTCATCTTTAATTTCTTTTTTCTTCTTCAGCAATCTACATTTTACTCTTTCTTCTTTATTTTCCACTTTCTGCTTATACAGTCTGTATTTCTTTTTTATTTTTAATTTTATTTTCCTTTTTCTTTTAAAGCAATCTTCATTTTCTTTTTTCTTCTTTCACCTTACTTTTTTAGTCATCTTTAATTTCTTCTTTCTTACTTCAGCAATAATTTCTTCATTCTCTTTCTTCTTCTTGCTTCATTTTCCTACCTTCCTTAAGAATTCACTTTTAACTATCCTTCTTATATTTTCATTTGCAGACTAGTCAGACTTCTCTTTATTTCATTGCGAAGATACAATTCACTAGAGCAGTTCATGATTAATAATTTGTTCATTCTCCTTCATTTATTTTCCTTCGCCTACTCGGTAGAGGCCTAAGACTTCTCTTTCTTTTATTCCAGAGAATTACTCGCACACTGAATATTACATAGGATAATAAAAAAAAAAGAAGAAATTGCAGTATTTGATTTGAAAAAGAAGATATTTTGGATCTAATTCTTAATATCCTAATTTCTTCTATTTCAACTTGCATGAGAGTCTTTCTTCATCAATACTTTGCAACGTCTTTGGTAAACCTCTTGAAAAGGCTTCCAGCATATTCCACTTATAGACAGAATATGTATATCTTGTACATGTCAAACTGACTCTACTTCAATGACCCTAACTCTTTAGTATCTTGATTCCTTGCTGTCTTTTGTGGCAACACTGAAGTTGCTTAGAAATGCTGGATAGAGTAATAAAAATCGAGTAATCATTCCCATTCATTGCTGGCGTCTGGTTTACTATTATATTTACTGGGCTAAGCCATTTCTCGTTGTTCAAGATGATTGAAGAGAGAAGTAACTTTTGAAGAATATGTTGAGCAGATTAGAAGAATGATTTGAAAGAATAGCACCTCTGGATATATATTCCTCTATTTGGTTTGATTTCTTTCGAACCATTTCTCTCTCTCGCTCTCTCTCTCTCTCCTTTTTATTTGTCTTTCTTGTTCAAATCTATCTATCTATCTATCTATCTATTTGAGCCTGTTTCTATCTATCTATCTATCTATCTATCTCATTTTGTCTAGGTTTATTTCATTCAGTTCCACTATGTATCTCTCTCTCTCTATATATATATATATATATATATATAGTCTTCCTCACTCTTTTACTTCATTCAGTATCTGTATTTTGATTGTTTAAAAATTGACAATTGTTTTTATATCTTTCTATCTATGATTGTATTCAGATAGGTTAACAGCTGCACACATATATGCACACACACACACACATATGTATACATATATAGTAAATACAAATATGTACGAAAATAGATATTTCAAGTGTCTGGAAAATTTACCAGTGAATTCAATCTCTAGAATATGAATACCAAAATTTAATATTCTTAATGCTGTATACAATATTAGAAATTACTTTCATGTTTTCCCTGTTATATGTCTGTCAGTCCGTCTGTCTCTTTCTCTCTCCCCCACTCTCTCTCCATATATATATATATGATTTAATTCTGCTTAACTTGTAATTGAGTCATTTTTATATATATACATATATATATATATATATATATATATAGTGTCGCAATATGAATGGGACCCAGATGACTGCTAATAACTCTACTAATAATAATAATGCTGTGTTCTTTTTTGCTTCAGAAATTAAAATAGTCTACCATAACAACTATTAATCCCCAGTCACAATGCATTAGACAAGAGTGGAAAAATATTTTGTGTCACTACTAATTTGGAGACAAAATAATTAAAAACTGTCTCAAAATAGAAGTAACCCAATCATATTATAATGATTTCTTACTGAGATAAGAAACACAAAAAAAGATTGCATGTCCTGGAAGTGAATATAATATCAATTAAAAGAATCATTGATTTAAGTCTCTAGGTCAAAGGATGTATTTTTACAGTATGTGTTCCAAATGGCTGCCATTGCGCTTGTCTTAGTAATAAATCATTCTCATACTAATGGGTTACATCTAATTTGAGACACCCTATATATATATATATATATATATATAATAAAGTGGTTGTAAGTTAAACAGGATTATATTATTTGTTGGCACACAAGATACCAACTTTTAAAAAAAAATAGAATTAAAAATACCTCCATTGTCTTATGTAAGGTGTGTTCAAAATACAGGGTGTAACGATAAAATTGTCACCCTAGAAAAGATTACATGATTCCATTTCCGTTTAATGAAAACCGGTTTTCTTTTTTGTTGCAAACCATCTACTAGTTAGCCAGTTGTGTACAAATCCCAAGAGCAATAGGAGCATTCTATGATGGCTGAAAGTGACACAATGTTCAACGAGCAAGATTGGAGATGCGCCACTGTACAACTCATGCTCTCTACCGATCCAAGTTATAACAGGACCATTGCCAGCACCCTCAAAATGCAAATCTGGATTGCCTCAAATAACAGGGACGTGCCCAGGGTGATGAAGACAAAGTTTCCAGCTACGGTTAGGATCTTTGGTGTCGTTTCAAGTGAGGGCCACATTATGCTACCTCACATCTTCAAAGTTGGCTTTAAAGTCAACACCAAAGTGTACCTTGATATGCTGAAGAGTGTGGTGATCTCCTGGTGCAATCAGGTGGCCGGTGGTAAACCCTGGGTGTTACAGCAGGACTCGTTGCCAGCCCACAAGTCTACAGAGACCCAGGCTTGGCTTCAGAAGGAGTGCTATGACTTTGTACCCTTCTCTCAATGCCCCCCTCTTCCCCTGACCTGAACCCGCTGGACTTCTTCGTTTGGTCATACGTTGAGAACATCACCAACATGACCTCCCACAACACCAAAGCCAGCCTGATCGCTGCCATCTGCCGGGTATTCACTGAGCTCCCACCGGCGCTTGTGAAAAAGGCATGCTCCCAGTTCCGGATCCATATCGAGGTAGTGATTGAGGCTGAAGGCGGCTACATTGAATAGATGTTCGCTCTACTACATAATCAAATTACCGGAATTGATTTTTTTAATAAAGTTTTAAAATAAAGCCGTAGTATTGTTTTCTTTAGGACGACAATTTTATCGTTCCCCCCTGTATTTTGAGACTTAAGCTGTATCTACCCAAACCATAAAAAAAACAAGAAAGGAAATGTTAATTTTATTTAAAAATAGTCTCATTGACATTAGCACATTTATTCTAGTGAATTTCCATTGGTCAAAGCATCTTTGAAACCTATCTTTTGATATGGTGTGTTGCTATGCTATTGTGTTTCTCTTTGATATTGTCCATGTCCCGATGTTTTACACTCTAGATAAACTCTCAGTTTTAGAAACAAGAAAAAAAGCTGCTGAGACCAATATCTGCTGAATATGGCCAATGCTACACTTGCTCACTTTTGTGTTATATGCCATTAAACACATTCAAGCTTGATTGGAAAATTTATTTAATTTTTCTAATTTCCAGATAATTTTTACAACTTTTGTCCACTGATAGTTGTTGGTGATTAAAATTAAGCAAATGGTTGGCTGGCCGCTGTTGTCATTCCTTTTTTAAAGCAATCATAATCATTTTAAGTTGCAAATGATTATCATAATTGTTGTTAACAAAAATAACTGTAAGAAACTATTTTAATGTAATTTTCACCCAATTATATGGTTTCAAGTATACTAATCTGATATAAATAATTTTGAAATCTATCAATTTGATTCATAGATGGGACACTAACAGGTACTACCACTCTGGGTAAGAGTGGACCTGAGAATACTGGCAATGAAGGGGTACTCTACCCACCCCCAGATCTACAGAACTAGAACCTCACCATTCAGTTTAATGTCAGTCAATGTTTGATCTTAATCATAACTATTAATATTTCTAATGTTTCATTGTAGTACTTTTATTTTTATTACATATTTTTATTAGTTGATTATAATCATTTGTTTATATACTGTTATATGATTTCAAGTAATGAATGATAATAATAAAAATCCTTTTTAAATAATCATACATAACTATTCTTAAAACACAAACAATGGTAATTGATGCCTGCTTGCTTAACACTCAGCATAATAAGGTAAGGATCAAGGGTAAAGTAGAGCAATCCAGGGAAAAAAGTAGCATCCTCCCCTACATCTTGGGGTAGTATCTATTGAAAAGGGGGCCTTTGGGTCACTCCCGACTATGGTCACCAACTTTACTTTACTTAATTAATATGGTTTCAAGTATTCCTATCTAATATCAATAATTTTTTAACCAAGAAGGAAGTAATTTCCAGTTGAAATTGTTACTAAATTTTCAGGGATCATCCTTTATGCTGAACTTTTTTTATTAGCCAATTCTCATAATGAGAGATAACTTTCTAGATAGAAGCATCAGTATCATCATGGACAGTTGTTAACAATGAAATGCTTGTTAGAGTCCTTCAATTTTTCTTAAATAGAAGCATCAATATCATCATGGACCACTTGTTAACATTGAAATGCAAATTAGAACCTTTCACTGCTTCTAAAGCAGAATCATCAATATCATCATGGACCACAGTTACAAAGGGAATGTAACTGGTTAATGAATTTTCTAGTTTAACATAACTAATAGTCATGGTAATCTTTCAATGGCTATTTTTCAATGGCTAATCTTTCAATGGCTATTTTCCAATGGCTATTTTTCAATGGCTATTTTTTCCTTCCATTTCCTAAGAAAGGTAACCTCAGAATGGCCAAGAACAACCATAGCATAACTCTTATTCCATAGCAGCTAAGATTTCTAATGTTTGGCTTTTAATCACATTGAAGCAGAAATTTAGAAAATTCTTAGAAAAAATCAGAAAAATTTTTGAAGAAATTGATATCACAGATTCTAACAATCCAGGAAATCATAGAAGGAGTTTGTGCAAAAAACCTTGTGGTAACACTCTTGTTTGTAGATTTCTCTGAGGAATTTGATTCAACATGCTGAGGGAAGATGGAGTAAATACTTTTAGCTTATGCTCTCCCCAAAGAAACTGTACAGCCATAATGATGCTTTTTTACTACACAAAAGTCAAGGTACACAAACATCTTCGTTGTGGGAGTTCTATGAGAGGATACATTAGCACCATATCTGTTTATAATCTGCTTAGACTATGTACTTAGAACATCGATTGATCTAATAAAAGAAAATGGCTTTACTCTAAAAAAGGCAATGAGCAGACAATATCCTGCTGAAACTATAATGAATGCAGACTATGCAGATAACATAGCACTTCTTGTAAATATACCTGCCTAAGCCGAATCTGTGCCGCATAGCCTAGTGCAGGTAGTGGAAGGCATTGGTCTCCACATGAATGCAGACAAAATTGAGAACATGTGTTTTAATCGAGAAGGAGACATCTCTACTCTAAACGGTGGTTCTCTGAAATTAGTGGATTAGTTCATGAATCTCAGTAGAATTGTCTCATCTACTGAAAGTGACATCAATATGCACCTGGCAGAGGTGTGGTCAACTATTAATAGGTTATTGATTATATGGAAATCTGTTCTATCCAATAAATTAAAATGGAATTCCTTCCAAGCAGTGGTTGTTTCAATACTACATTATAGATACACAATATTCACACTAACAAAATGTATTGCAAAAAGCTCAATACAAACTGCACAAGAATGGTACAAACAATATTGAACAATATTGAAATCTTAATACCCCATGAAACAACAGCTGTATGGCCACTTACCTCCCATTTCTAAAATGATCCAAATAAGATGAACAAGACATGCAGGACACTGCTGGAGAAGCAAGGATGAACTAATAGGTGATGTTCTCCAAGGACCCTTTCACATAGATGTACCAATGTTGGCTGACCAACAAGGACTTACTAAAAACAGCGAGATGGGATGTAATATGAAAGACTTGCCAGGAGTGATGGATGATTGGGACTAATGAAGAGTTAGGGAAATCCATACTAGCAATGCAACATGATGATGATCTTGACATATAATTAATACAATAAGAATAAGTATGGAATGCTAATTAGAATCTTTCACTGTTTCTAACATTGATGCATCAATATCAACATGGGGCATTGTTTTCTTAAGAAATCTAATGGGATCTAAGGTCATTTCGTGCGACTTAAAATTATACCTAAAGGGTGCATTTTCTGTTAATATTGATAATTTGTATATATATTTACCCATAAAATTGGTTATAAATATAATATACTCCATCATCTCCTGACAACTGACAGCATCCTTTTATGAGCTGACATCCCTACTATACCCTGATACAGAACACTGTTACGATGAACAATCCTCTAATACAATGTGCAAAAGAACTAGGACCAGACTCAGTTCTGGTGCCATTCCTTTCTCAAGACAATTGACTCTTTCTTTCATTTTTTTCTTCTTTTTTTCTCTTATCCCCAATAAAGATGAACAGATTAGCTGTTGGCTGAGATTAATAAAAAGAAAAAAAAATAGAAAAGAAAAAGAAAAGTTGTTGGCTCATTTCTCGTGTTCCTAATTACTGATATGAAAAGATTTCTGGAATAGAACCATTTTGTACCAATGCTATCTTTCATTACTCAGATAAAAGCAAAGAGAATTAGACATTTTATCTATATTTCAAACTATCTATATATAAAACTCATTACACACACATGAACACACATGAACACACACACACACACACACACATATATAGATATGTGTCTGTCTTTCTTTTTCTCTTTCTTTTTCTCTTTCTTTTCTCTCTCTCTCTGTCTCTCTCTGTCTATCTCTCTCTCTCTCTGTATTGTTATCTTTATTCTGATCTATATTTGAACAAATCTAAGCATGTGTGATTTTTTCATAATATCTATATTTATTCAAAAACTCTCTGAATGCATATATGTACAGTGTGCAACAGAAATACCTCCCAGATTTTAAACTTTCACATGTAAAGTGCGAATGAATGTAGGCAAGTGACAATTGTTGATCTATCTAATTAATGACTCATCATTTATTTTCAGATCGGATTTGTTACAGTTATAGCTTGGACCCAGAGAATTTTCAACCCAGAGCCGTATCTATTTTCTATTCAACATTCTGATGTAACATAAAATGTACATAAAACACTCTTTGTGCAGCAATTACAAATCCACCTGCCTTAAAAAAATGTTTTAACAGGAAACATATCGTATGCTCTGGTCTAAGCCATGATTGTAACTCATCCTATTTATATATAAAAAATGGTAGCTAAATGGAACAAGGATTACCACTCCTCTCAGTTCGATTGCACCACACAGGTGATAGCTTTAAATGTTGGAGGTATTTCTGGAGCACCTTATATATATATATATATATATATATATATATATATATATACATATATATATATATTCTGTTATTCCTTAGTTTTGGAAGAAACTGGAATTCAGTACACACCTTGGCAATGTTATATATAAGAATGGCAGTTGGATGTAAGTTGTTAATGACCTTAGTCGGGCATGACCCAAAGGCTCCCTTTTCAGTAGCTACTACACTGTGGTGTCAGGGAGGATGCTACTCCATTCCCAGGATTGCATCACTTTACCCTTGATCCTCACCTCATAATGCTGATTGTTAAGCAAGGTGGCATAAAGTACCATTTTCTAAGTCTTTGATATGACACAACCTAGGATTGAACTCCAGTCTCCTGGACCATTGGTGAACATTTCTACTCATTAGGACAATAGATGTGCTGCAGATCATTCTTCAAGAAATCAAAATATCGATATTGAAATGAATCTTTATGTCTATCAATCAATCTATTTGTCATTTACAGTGGATGACACTAAATTGCAGCGGATGGTAAGGCTCCAGTTTTGGAGTTTGGAGAATGTGAAGAGCCCCTTTATTACCATTACATTTAGATCCATTCTGATCCAAAATGTTGGGGTACCTGTTGGGGTTACCATCTGTGGGTCCAATAGAATTGTTAAATCATTTACTAAGGACTTTTACAACTAGTTAACAGAAACCACGGAGCTATGTGCAGATTCTTTGTATTAGATAAAAATACTTGATGAATAGATTTATCAATATTAAACTGCAATACTTTCGATGCAAACAACTGAGTAATACTAAAAAGAATTATTAGTGATTGATAGCAATACTTGAAACCATTTAACTGTTGGAGAGCAAATAATTAATCCTATTTACCAACCCCTCCACTTGAGCAGGATATGACACAAGGTCAATTTTTAAGCAGACTTTAACAGGTTTGAATTCAGAGTTTTTCCTTCTCCTAGACTAATTGCCTCACCAAGGCTTGAAGAACCTACTCTGCCCTACTATTTGCCCATAGCTGGAGGGAGTACAATTGGATATAATTCATACCATTCCCAAGGTTATTAGTGCTATGTGAAATGCAAACAATTAATACTAAATATAAATATTAGTATTTTATAGGCAATACTTAAAGCCATTTAATAAATAGAATTATTAGCATTAAAAAACAACACACAAAAGCATTCAACTGGGTGCAAACAAATTATAAAAAATTAAAAAAGAAATATTAGAATTTGATGACAAAATATGAAAAAATTTAAACTAAGAAATGATTGATATTTAGGAGATTTGGTTTGGTTTTTTTGTTTAATGGCATTTCAACTTTTGTTGGTTATTTTATGCCAAAGCCATTCTCCTAGAAGAACAGTAGTGGTACTATTTAACCCATAGCTGGAAGGATAAGGGAGTTCATACCTTTTCCAAGAGTATTTGCCCAAAAGTGAACATAATAGCATGACTGGACAATGAACTCATGTACTACAATTCCACTGTCCATCGCTTTAACCATTACACCACAAGGACACCCACCGATATTAAATAGAATCTTCATTAATGTTAAATAGTAATTCTTGAAATCATTTAAATGTGTGTTAGCAAATGAGGTCTAACTCATTAAAAAATTATCAATAACAAACTATTCCCTTACTAATCAATAATATATATATATATATATATATATATATATTTTTAAAACGTGTGTATTTGGATAGCATTTCTACATTTAATGCATATTTCATTGAACAGTATAGACATGTTTTGTCAATGTATTTTTTTATATGTCCTTTCCAGTTGCTGATTTTATTTTATTGTATCTGGCGGGAATTGCTTGATGAAACTCCTATATATATATATATATATATATATATACAGGAATTAGCATTCAGTTATCCACAGTGGTTGATATGCCATAAAACACCAATAATAATAATAATAATAGTACTTATTATCTAGTCATCAATATGTATATATATATATATATATATATATGTATGTTTAAAAATTTTTGTTGTCGGTCTAAAGAAAGAATGAAAATATTTCAAAATAAGCAGGTCCATGAAGAGATTTGTATTTTTTAGAATTTATCATTTTATTTCGTTTCCAGCTTGTTTTTATCAGAGAATATATATGGCACAAGGCCTGGTTAATAGAGTACTCAATGAAACTTGAACTCATTCATGTTTGCATTTTTAGCTGAAATGTTGATAGGCGGAAAAGATTATACGATGTATTTGCTAAGGATGACATTTTTAAATGAAAGTATAACAATGCTTCACTATTAATGGAAGAAGTGTATGAACTGGAAGGGTGACACTGTGGAAAAAGAAACCTCATTTAGTCATATTCCATCAGAGTATCTTGTTTAGCCATTGAAATTTTTAGTTGACCCTTGTGTAGATAGATAAATAGATAGGTATATAGATATATCTGTGTGTGTGTGTATGTGGGGGTGTGTATATGGTGATTGATTGATTTGATGGGTATATCAGACCATCAAAGATTATTTTCTACCAAGACATTCTGAGATCACACATTCATTGTATGTGCATATTTACATATTTTGTTTAGTTATTCCTGAAGTGGACTTTTTTGCACACTGTCCAATCAAATGTGAATACTTTTTAAATTGATCTATTTGACACATAGATGGGACCCTAACAAGTATGGTTACTCTAGAAGAGATATGTCGTACCCCTCTGCAGTTCATACAATCTGTGCATTGTAAGATCTGCTGACATGTATATGAGCATGTATATATATATATACAATGGCTTTTGCATTTTAATCAACAGTTCATATTCCTGCTTACATAGGGGGTTTTTTGCGTATAGTGTTTGGCCATCCTTACTTTTTAGATGAAGTGATAACAAAAGAATGATTCCATAGATTACCAGAAATACACTTCTCAAATTTTGAATAAAGAGTTTTAACTTCTATTAGACTGACCACTCTGGTGATATATTGCCCAGTCAGCTGAGGCTGTAGAACACACTGACTGCATCTCTGCAGAGGGGTAAGACTCCCACAACGAGTGTCCTGGATATGACACTAAGCAATCTGTTGGTGAGGTTCCACTAATACTGGAGATTAGGGGAATGCAGAGTAACTCTTCATTGCCATCGCTCCCAGGTTCACTTTGGCCCAGAGTGGTAGCACCTGATAGGGTCCTATCTATGGTTCAAATTGTGCTAAAATGCATAATTATGCTAAATTGAAATATTTCAAATAGAAATGTTTTGATATTTAAACTCTGAACTTATTCGTAATTGAACTACTTTATATTGAACTGTTTTGACATTTAAACTGTGTACGTTTGCTAAACTGAATTGTTTGAATTAAAACTTACTGTAAACAAAAAGTATACTTATACAAAACAGAATTATTTAAATCTTAACTCAGCATTAAATGACCCAAAAAGGGTTGATATGTCTTAAAACAAATCAATCAACCAATTTGCCAATATATAAGAGGATCATTAAATAAGTTTCCAGACTTTTTTCGTATGGGCACTTTTATTGATAGTACACACATGGAACTCTAGTTCGAAGAAATCTCCTCTGGCTGCAATGCACTCGTTGTAATTCTGGAAGGCCCCATGGAAGTTCTCTTGTGTGAGCATGTCAATGACCTTCGTCACAGCCTCTTTCATCCCCTCAATTATCTCATAACAACATCCTCTGAGCTTAGAGAATAACAAAAAGTCACAGGGAACAAGGTCTGGACTATAGAGAGGCTGAGGAACTGTCTTAATGCCAATCTTGGTCAAATAGTCTGTGACAAGGATGGAGTTGTGAACTGGTGCATTGTCCTGGTGGAAATGCCACTGACACCTCTCATCATCCCTCACAGACTCCCTGCCTTCCTTGAATCTCTTATGCCACTCAAAAACTGAAGCTTGATTCATGCAAGATGGTCAAAAAGCAGTCTGAAGCATTCCATATGTTTCTGTGGCATTTTTCCAAGTTTAAAACATAATTTTATTGCATATTGTTCTTCTAAAGTGTTCTCATGTCCAGATTGCATTTTTGAAAATCACCTGCTGTGACAATCAGGGTTTAGTAGGGTGTATTCCAATTGCTGCTGAAGTTGTTCATTTGAAATTGGTCAGTCATCTCATAAGATGTATAGCAATAAGATAATGAATTTTCAAGAGTCTATGACAATTATACTGTACAAAAAAGTCTGGAAACTTATTGAATTCACCATGTATATATATATATATATATATATATATATATATATATATATTTGCACAACTCTTCTACCATGAGCAGGATGGGACACAAGGTAAATTTTTTGTTGAGTTTTCTACCTTTGGATTCAGAGTTTTCCTTCTACTTGATCAGCTGCCATATTAAGCATAAAGATCCCGAGTCTGCCCTACTATTTATTCATTGCAAGTGTGAGAATAGTGATTCATACTTTTTCCAAGGGTATTTCCACAATGAGAAATGCAAACTAATTATCCTGGATTTTATATATATATATATATATATATATATATATAATAGGAAGAATAGAAAAAAGCATCTTCAAACACTCACCCAGTATATGTGCATGCATCCATATATATATATATATATAATGAATCTTTTTGTTTTAACTGATTGTGCATTTACTACCCACAAATGAAAGTTAGTGGTGGTATTGACTCATTGTAATGTCTTTCTTCACTTCTGGTACTGCTATTACTTGATATTGTGGAATTGTTACTAAATGATATGTAGGGACCAAACACAAATTCAATGTTGCAGCCATTATATATATATATATATATATGTTGCATCGCTAGTACAGATCTCCCAGACCCTCTTCGCCACCTGTTTCTATTGTCTATTGTTCCTGGGAGGTCTTCCCGGTTACATCTTGTATCGGCACAGAGCTGTTATATATTGGTTCTGGCTAGTCATCCTACCTTTTCTTGTCAGTTTTAAGGGGTCAACTGTACATCGCTTATGTATTTGTCCTTACTTCTCCAGCAGTGTCCTGTTTGTCTGGTTCGTCTAACTTGAATAGTTTTCGTGATGGATAGTAGGTGGCCATACAGCTACTGTTTTGTGTGGTTTTGCCTTCAGGACTTGTTCAATACAGCTCGCAGTATTCTTGTGTAATTGCTTAATATATATATATATATATATACATATATATATATATATATATATATATATATATATATATGTATATATATATATATATATATATATATATATATGAAGGAGGGGTAAGTTACCAGAATAAAGATATTATTTGTTGTAATTGATGTTTTTTATTATTTTTTTATTTCATTTCTACAAATGAGTTTTGACTTCAAATTTGCCCACATACAAAAACATTCTATTAAAAATCATTTGAAGTATAAGGATAAAAATAAAATAATCATAATAGAAATTCTTTTATGCAAGTCCAAAGTCATCATTAGGGCTAAATGCTTTACAAAGACTGGGAAAATATATTCAAAATTGATTACATCATAAAGTGGAATCTTTTTTAAAAAAGACGCTACATCATTTTACGGTTGGAGAACAAATTTTAAACGGTTTATAATTCTAGATATCTGGAATGCTTTAGTATGCTGGCAAATTTGAAGTTGAAACACGTTTGCAGGAATAAAATAGATAAATAAAAATATATCATCAACTACACCAAATTTATATCTTTCGTCTTTTTACCTTTTTCCAGATTTATTCTGTCTGATTCATTTCATTCCCTCTTATATAAAAAAGAACACCTGTGTGTTTAACACAACCTTCTTCAGTCATGTTTTAGGTGCCGAAACAGCATTACCACTCACCTAGAACAAACCGTCTTTATCAAACAATATCACAAGACTTCATAGGTGATATATATATATATGAATATATATATATATAATAAGTAATATATATATTTGATTTTTTATATGTTCAATAGCATGGAAGATTCTCTGCAACCTTAGGTTTAATGACATTTTATAAACAACAATCATCAGGCGGATAACAAAAGATACTGAAAAAATTGAAAAATACAGTAAAAAAAGTTAGACTTGTGTATCACTCTTTATGTGTGCATGAATGTGTGTGTGTGTGTGTTTGTGTAGGTTATATTTGTGTATTATTGTGTATGGACGTATAAGTAATGTTTCGTATATGTGTGTATGAAGATACGTATGCAGCACGATAAATTTGAGGTTGTCTCCTGGGTGTATGAGATGCGATATATAGCTGAATTTGCAACAGAATGACTGAGAAAATTATTTTTATTTCTTTGTGTTTGTGGTGGTGATTTCAACTAAGGAACAAAATATTATCATTGCATTTTGAAGAAAATAAAGTTTTGATTTGTAAGCATAATAGGTGAGTGTAGTATGATAGGCCTGAATCGCAACAAATATCATGGTGGAGAGATATTTTATATTGTAATATACTATAGGGTATTCTGCAATATTGGTATTTTATGCTGGAATATGATTTGTGTTAGATTGCAATAATAAGCGACCTCCCCAACACCTCGGTGTAGTAGTTATTGAAAAGATCGCCTTCGGGTTGCCCTTGACTATGATTGCCATAATGTGTTAACGATATATTGCAAATACATCATTGTAATTCATGATTGCATGTAAGTAAGGAATATAGTGAATATAATGTTAAGATGTTGCAATAATTGTTTGTAGTAGCTATGAATAGCTATCACCAAAAACAATATACCCTAGCAAAAATCTTCTACAGAAACAATATAAAGGTCAGTTACAATTTCACAAATAATATATCTCACATAATAAAAAGCCACAACAAAAAGATCAAATCCATTTACAGCACCACACTCTCCAAAAATCAATGCAACCATAGGGATAAAGAAACATGCCCCCTACTAGGAAACTACCTACAGTAAAAACCAACAGTTCAGTCAAACAACAGAGGTTACCATAAAACAAAGAATATGTAACCACAAACTTTCCTTCACCAACAGAAATTACTCCTCTAACATTTCTTTATACACATACATATGGTACCTAACAGACACAAAAATCTCATCCACCATCACCTGGGAAATACTAAAACTAGCTCCTGCCTAAAACAAGATATCAAGAAAATGCCTTCTTTTCCTCCATGAAAAAATAGCTGTTATCACCTACCTATCATAATACACTCTGCTAAACAAAAATCAGAAATTCGATCCAAATGCAGACATGAGAACAGACATCTAAGTCTCACATTTCGACCCATACACATAACCCATCCATTTTACCTATGCCACCTCCACTTCTTTAAATTGTCCCACTAATGACTCCACATCACATTCAACACACCATAAGTACCACTTTCCTTCATCAATCAACACACCCAACACAGAATATGTACCACCTTCGTCCATTAAACCCTTATCTCCTTCTTCATGCACTTCCACAAACCTGTTGACATTATGTTAGCCATGCTTTCATGAATGTTAGTAATAGGTCTCCACACAGTTTATTTAACATATCCCCCCACACACCATCATATATTACAATAACGTATACATAACATAACATTAACACAATATTGATAGCTAATAAAAATCATTTTTTCAATGGGAGTCATTTCCTTTCCTATGCGTATGTTGCCATCACTTTTCGTTGAAGACATATTGTTACCAAGGTATGTGATTTTCTGCTTAGTAGGGGTGTCTCTTTTGAAAATCTTTAATGATTTACATCCTTTAAAGACTTCATTTAATTTGTTTTGTTCTTTTTTGCCTGATTTATCATCCTTTGAGCAATTCAACACAAATGTACAATTTTTTTTTTCCAGCTATGAGTAAATAATAGGGTAGACAGGGTCCTTTAGCTTTGTTAAGAAAACCAGCATATGTGAAAAAAAAACTAAAATAAATCCAGCAGAACTCAGGTCAAAAATTATCAGTGTGTCACATCCAACAAATGATAGACGGGTTTGGAAAATACATTCTTGTTTTACTCTAAGTTTGATTTTACGACAGAGAAGGTGAAATGAGATATTTGTAGCCATGTGATAAGCTGAAAATTTTGTAAGTTAGTATGTTAAATAAATTAAGCCAACTGAGATCCATTTAGTGTGACTGACAAGCAGTGACCTTTTAAGGGCAGTTTGAAAACTAGGTCCTCATTGGAGAATTGTGAAATCAGATGACTTCAGTTCTAGAAGTTAGCTATTAGAAGTTAGATTTCCGGTTAAAGTTAGTCAGCTTATAACAGCTTAAAGGTATGGACAATTAAAAACCTGTGCAGTAATTTCCATAATTTCATCTATGTTTCAAATGGCTATTTTCCAGTTTGTGTGACCAGTAAAGATAAGACCTCTGAAATGAATAAAGGGATGTACAATGAAAATAGACAAAGTCTTTGATATAATTTTTCCCAGCAAAGAGATAATGTGGCCAGTGAAGAAGATGGAACAGCAAAAAGAATCAATGGCAGGTGGAAGATGAGAAGATGACAAGACAGCTATATAACAGGAATACTAAAATGTAACCATAATCTGGCTCCTAGTAGACATCAGCTCTAAACCAATTTCATTTTCATTGCTGGGGAAATATATGGGTATCTTATCATAAAACAGTTTATGCTAAAATGTCTTGTTTTTATTGCTTAAAATTTTCGGACTACTGACCTCATCTTCATTGTAATACTCACAACATTTCAACCAATATGTCCTTTTCATCTACTTCAGGTATTTTATGTCAAAATCCTTGCCAGCACTAACACATGGCGCAGTGGATAAGATGTTCAGTTGGAAAGTGATTCTGATTAAAATCATCTGGAAGTTATCGGTTCAGTTTGAAGTTCTGTGTAGTCTCCAAAGTTTGACATGAAACACTTGAAGAAGGCCAAAGAACATATCAGCCGAAATGTCGTGAATTTAACCATAAAGATGAGGTCAATAGTTGGAATATTTTAAGTGACAAAAATGATCATACTCATCTAAGAAATTTCTACAAATAATGTCCTGTTTTTTTTTCTTTAATTCAGTTAGGAAAAGATACAAAAATATATTATGATAGACATGTTTGTGTGTGTGTGTGTGTGTGTGTGTGTGAGTGTGTGTGTGTATGTGTGTGTGTGTGTGTGTGTGTGTGTGTGAGTGTGTCTGTGTGTGTCTGTGTCTGTGTGTGTGTCTGTGTATGTACAACACATATCATTAAATTGGTTAGCATAGACTTTGTACTGTGTTTGGTGGAGAAACAGAAAACTTTCTTGGTAATTAGCAATGAATTTTGAAACTTGGTGAGAAATAACTCTGAAACATTAAATTATTTTTCTACTTTTTTTGATCTTATAATTTTATGCTTTTTTTATTTTCCAGGTGCCTCCAGTAGTGGTCGCTTTAGTAGTCAAAGTCGTAGGCATCATTTTCATAGAGAGCCTTTCGGTTCATTTCAGTTTATTATTAATCCAACCCCCACCACCTACCCATTTCTCCACCCTGCCTTCTTGCGAGTGCACCTGATATCACAGAACCACAACCAACCCTGACGCCTGCCCATTTGCAATCTAGAACACGGATTTCTTTTTTTTCTTTTTCTTTTTCATATTGGTTTCAAGAGTGATTGATTCCATTGATTGATTACAAAATTCTTCTTTTTCTTTTTTTTTGAGTGATGAGGTGTGAGAGGAATGGATACAAAAGTTTTATGCTTTTTGTTTCTGCTGAGGAATTCAGAAAAGATTTCTATTCTAAGATTAATCTAAAAACTAAAATAATTCCTTTACAAACAAATGCATAGATTTAATATATATATATATACTTCAGAAAAATAGAATATGGGGAGTTCCCATGGTGTAGTGGCTAATGTGGTGAACTGCAACGTTGTAGTATGTGAGTTCAAACTCCAGTTATGCTAGGTTCACTTTCGGACTAATACCCTAAGGAAACATATGAACTCCCCGTATATATATATATATATATATGTACACAAACAGCTTTGTGTATGTCTCCACCTTCTATCATCAAGGACAATATCTTGTGTCATAAAGAATAAAATGTGTGTGTTGCAACTAATGATCATCTGCAATATGTGTGTGTCCTCACCATCAATCATGTAGTACAAACCAGACAACGTTTTCCATATATATTGACACTTCTATACTATATACATGCATAATGCATATATATATATACATATATATATATATATATATATGTATATATATATATGCATTATGATATATATAGATAGATTATGATATATTAGATAGATTATGATATATTATATAGATTATGATATATTAGATAGATTATGATATATTATGATATATTAGACAGATTATGATATATTATGATATATTAGATAGATTATGATATATTATGATATATTAGATAGATTATGATATATTATGATATATTAGATAGATTATGATATATTATGATATATATAGATAGATAGATAAAATCTTGTATCACAGTGTATTTAGGTTGCCAATTTTCTTGTATATACATTCTTATGAGCTTGTCTTGTTTTCAAATTTAGCATGTCAGCATTAAATCTAGATTATATCAGAGCTGTTCAAAGTTCAATATATTCATAAATGGATGGATGTTGAGCACTTTTGGTCATAACAAATTAAATTTATGATTTCATTGTCAAGAAAGAAAAGTTAACATCCAGTATATTAAAATTATCGATTTATAGGATTTTTGATCAGAGAAACTTATAAAAACAATATACAATAAACACAAGTGTATCTAATCTTTAATAAAACATGCCTAATACACACACCCAAACGCACACACACACACACACACACACACACACACACACACACACACACACACACACACACACATATATATATATATATATATATATATATGCACACACACACACACACATATATATATATATATATATATATATATATGTGTGTGTGATAATTTGAGAAAATATTTCAATGTTTGTTTCCAGAAGAGTAAAATAATTTTTCAACAGATTGTATTTAAACATTAACTGTTCAAAATAGAATACATCCAATCTATCTATCTATCTATCTAAGATTGTTCATATCTATCTATCTATCTCTCTATCTCAGATTGTTCATATCTGTTTATCTGTCTTTCTATCTATTATCTATCTATGAGTGTGCATGTTCTCTGGTAGTAAGAGAATATTTCACATTGCCTGTTTTACAATGGACTAATAATAAGGAGAAAAATAATTCTTTTCAAAAGTCTTTCTATCAATCTATCAGTCAGTCCATCTCTCTATCTATCTATCTATCTATCTTGACATTCATTTAATTAAGGCTTCTTTGTTTAAAGGCATATCAACATTTGTGGATATTTCAATACCAAAGAAATCCTTGTAGAAGAAAGGCAGTAATACTATTCAACCCATAGCAAGGTGGGATAAGGGGGTTCATGCCTTTCCTAAGAGCATTAGCCTGAAAGAGGAAGTAATACCATGAAAGAAGTTGGAACTTGCTTACTTTGAAGCAGCAGTCCAACATTTTAGCCATTATACCTCAGAGATAGCCTCACTTTGTCAGCATGGTTTGACAAATCACACCAGATGATTACTAATGTGAATCTGAGAGTTTTGAGTTAATTCAAAGTATTACAAACAGAAATATCTATCAATCTATCAATCTCTGCAGATTTAGTTTGACAAATCTCACCCGATCCTAGGTAAAACTTACATTTTGTCTTTAATCATTTTGAGATGAGGCTTCTTAATCTGAGAATTAATTTTTTTATTAATTGCAGACTTTTTGTCCTCATCTTGGTAGTTTTTGTGCTGTTTCTTCTTTCACTACATTTTGGTCAAATTTCACCTCTGGCCTTCATCAGATGATTTACCGCGACCTTGGATAGGAATGCTGAGTCTTGTAACCGTGTCCCCAGTAATTACTGCCTTCCATAGTTGTTGTCTATCGCACCACGTTTTTGACCAAGTAAACCTCTGGCCGGCTTGGGTAGGATTTGAAACCACTATCTTCTGACAATGCTCACCTGGAACCAAAGAGACTCAACGGTAAATCACCTGAAGAAAGCCAGAGGTGAAATTTGGCCGAAATGTAGTGAAAGAAGAAACAACACAAAAACTACCGAGATGAGGACTAAAAGTCCGCAAGAAATAAAAAAATTAATTCTCAACTTATATTTTATTATGTATTAATCTTAATTTTAATATATTTGTCACATTTTCATCTTTTACTGGTTTTGCATTGAATCGAGCAATGAGTGTTGCAGTTATTGTAATTCTAATTATGTATTAATTATCATATCTTATTTTGGTTCTCTATAATCATTACTTTCTTACATAAATTAAGATTATATACTGAATAATGAATTATGGTTGATTCTTAATTTTTAAATTCTTATTTGGTATTGTCTTTAAAATTAGAATCTTTTTTCAAATATAGTTATATATTTGTTTTGATATCGACATTTAATCCACTTGTTTAATTGAGAATCTTTCAAGTTGATTGCAATGGATATATGTATATAAATATATAATATACATAATATCTATATACATATACATATATATGCATAAATATATACACACACACACACATACATATATATATATATATATATATATATATATATAATACACATAAAATATATATAGACATGTGTATATATTTACATAAAATAAACATTTTAAGATATATATATAGATATATATATATCATCATTATCATGTCATGCCATGAGCGTGGATATCCCTGAATCTCCCTCTCCATTCGCCTCTATCTTCCATCACATTCGACAGGTCCTCTACATTACATCCTGTGTTTGAACGGAGCTGTTGTAGATAAGTTATAGCCTGATGTCCAACACCTGTTCGTCCATGTGAAGAAGTCCACTGAAGAATGTCACTTATGAGCTCACCCTTACTTCTTCAGCAGTGTCCTGCATGTCTTGCTAATCTGATTTGAATGGTTTTAGAGATGGGAGGTAGGGGAACATAGCTGCTGTTTTGTGGGATGTTGCTTCCTGGATTTATTCAATATGGCTCATATCATTCTTGTGCAACTGCCATCAAGTTTTTCTCCATATGCATTGTCAATACATACACACACACACATATATAAATAAATGAATACCCTGTTGGCAGAACATGAAATACACCAATACAATCTCCCACAGAAGTCTAAGGACTCATCAGAATAAACAAAGAGTAAATTAATATTCTGGATGTCACTCAAAAATACATCTGGTGGTGAGGTTCCAGTTCTGGAGCCCTGAGGAGTGTGGAATACCTGTTTGAGTCTTATCTATGGGTCAAATTGATTGCTTTGAAAATCATTCATATTGCAGAGGAATGCTTGATACCCTATAACTCTTTGCAAATTATTCATATTAGAAACAATTACTTGCAGCTCTGATTGTTTATTAAGGATTATTATTCATTACTTGACACCATATAACTGCATGCAAACAAATGAGTATCATTAAATGGAAATATTTTTTTCAACCCATATAATTGCATATAGATTATTAGTGATGGTTTTTGTGAGATTTTCTTTTCGATTGTTTTGACGTCTCTGTGTACCGTGAACATCTGCCATTCCGCACCACATCTGGAGAGCAATACCTGCAGCTGCAGTAAGGCTTTATTTTTAGTTGGTAACTGTTTTAATTAAATATTTCCCTTGTGCATTTGTTTATTTAGAAGTTTATATGGAAACCCATCTGTTCATTTGGAGAAGTTTTATCAGTTAATCTTTCTGCGTTTCCTATCATCGGTATGATATTGTCCTATGTGTCCAAATGATATATATCCATACTACTGCCATAGAAAAAAAGCCAGAAAAGAACAATCACAATGTGGCCAACAAAGCTTTTGTCAGTTGATGTTTGTGGAGTCAGGCAGCTTTACCACTAACCCAGAATGAGCTAGGGTGGTAGAATACTGCAGAAAGGTAAGACCCTCACGACGAGTGTCCTAATATGACATAAAACACTCTAATGATGAGACTCCAGCCTTGGAGATTTGAGGAATGTGGAATACCCCTTCATTGCCATTGCTCCCAGGCCCACTCTGACCCGGAGTGGTAGTACCTGATAGGGTCCTGTCTATGGGTCAAATAGAACAAAGTGTTTGCAAACAAATGACTGATATTAAATTGTGACTGTTATATAGCAATACTTGAAACCATTTAACTTTCTACAAACAAATGTGCTCTAGCTTGTTTAAGAATGTTATCAACAAAATGTGTTTACAAATGATAAATATATATTTAGTATATATGTATAAAGAGGATTTGGCATTAAATAACCAACCCAGCCAAATTAAGCTTAATCCAGAGTGCCCTCACGGTATGTTATATTATCTCAAGACATTTTTGATTTTCTATCACTTTGTGCTCTTATTACAACCTTCTATTACTAAAGTGTTAATTCAATGATTTACTTGTCATACATATATATATATATATAAAATCAGAGTTTTAGTCACTAGATAATAATGTTATAAAGAAAAAGAAATCAAATGAGTAATTAAAAACTTTGTCTTGCAGAAATTTGGATTAAAGAATGGTATTTTTGGAAACATTGAAATAGTGAATTTTTAAAGTAAAATGAAATTTTAAAAAATAGATTATAATTATTTTAACTTACTTATACAAAATTTAGAAATATAGAATGGATATCATTTAATATTCTCTGCATTTTTGTTTCAGCCTTTTCTACTGTCGATATCATGAATAAGAATTAAAAAAACATATAATTTCAATAGTTTATCGAGGCAAAATTAAAATATTCTGTTCTTAAATATGTCAACAGTTATAGCATATAATTTCTTCAGTCTGGAATAATGAATCAACTGCACTTAATTTTTTGAGAATTAAGAATCAAGGAATTAGATTTAAATTATATTTTAATTATTTCTTCTCATGGTCGCATTTCAATATACTTTTTAGTCCATACATATTTTTAACAAGTTTCATTTGCTGAATTTAGTTAAACGAATGCCATTATTTGCATTTGTACTTTTATGTAAATGAACAAAAATATATCTAACTATAATTTATCTGATTTTGTATTTCCTTCATTAATATAGATCAGTGGAATAAATTCTCTCAATTTTGAAGTTGTAAATAAAGATTTTTGCTATATATTAACAACTTTACTATCACTACTAAGTAATCAGACATTTAATTTTTATAAAAGTGTTTGTCACATTTCTTTTGATTTCATGCTATCATTTGAGATTCACTGTATAAATTTTATTATAAATTCA
Organism: Sepioteuthis lessoniana; assembly: GCA_963585895.1. Taxonomy (NCBI): domain Eukaryota; kingdom Metazoa; phylum Mollusca; class Cephalopoda; order Myopsida; family Loliginidae; genus Sepioteuthis; species Sepioteuthis lessoniana. The sequence continues at coordinate 39,263,905 of OY757938.1, forward strand.
TTTTTGTCTTTAATTTGAAACTATATCATTTGATTTCATTTCTAATGTATAGTTAGTACACAGTTTTACAACAAAATTGAATATTATGCTTCATTTCATTCAACCACAATATAAATGTGGCTTAAGTTTGAATGTCAGTTCCTAAGTAAAATAAATTCTTATTAAAGAAAAAGAAAAACCTTAAAAACAATTAATTCTTTTGTTATGGTCAGCTATGATGGACAGCTATCGATAGGCTTTCAATCATATGGAAATCGGACCTGACCGATAAAATGAAACGCAGTTTCTTCCAGGCAGCAGTCGTGTCGATACTGCTATATTGATGCACTACTTGAACGCTAACTAAACGGCTGAAGAAGAAGCTAGATGGCAATTACACAAGAATGTTGCAAGCAATATTGTTGGTGGCAACACCCCACAAGGCACCAACTGTACGGCCACCTGCCTCCCATCACGAAAACTATCCAAGCTAAACAAACTAGACATGCAGGACACTGCTGGAGAAGTAAGGATGAGCTCATAAGTGATGTACTCCTATGAACCCCTGCATATGGCCAAGCAAAAGCAGGACGACCAGTTCGAAAATACATACAGCAGCTACTGTATGTGAGGATACTGGATGTAGCTCTGAAGACCTGCTGGAGGCGATGAACGATAGGGAGAAGTAGTGAGAGAGGGTCAGGGATATCCATGCTAGCGCCACACATGATGATGATATATATATATATATATATATTGCTATGTTCCGAGTAGAAAATTCAAATGGACTTTAGTTAAGGATTAAAAGAAATACAAGAAATAGATGCTTTGCCAAAACATATCATATACAGGGAAATTTTATTAAAGTAAGAATATTTTTTCCATCTGTAACTGTAGGTATTTAGCTTGTAATTTTTAAAATAAATCAATTTAAACAGATTATTAGATTTCAAAGTTTCTTGGTCTCAAAAAGAATTTTCAAGAGGACGTTTCATTTTAGCATCAATTGTAAACCAAACATAAGTTATGAAATTTAAGATCTTCTAAACATGATAGCAGAATGTATTCATTTTTTGGTTTTATCTAAAAATATCAAGCGATATCAAGAGAAGGAAATTCAAGTGAACTCAGCATAAACACAAAAAAATTTGCAAAAAATACTGTGAATACAATAATTTTATAGAGGTAAGAGAACTTATATTATAATTTAATTTTCTTTATCTGAGTGATGGGTATCTGGCTAGTATGCATAAAGGCATATTGTTTTTGGATGATAATCAAACAAAAAAACTGGAGATGAAACAAAAATAATGGTTTGATTTATGCCCATCCTGTTGCGTGCAATTTACTGTTTCTTGTATAAAGACAAAATTTTTTTAAGAATCAGGCTGCTTTTCACCAATGAATTATACACAGACACCCAAAGTTTTCAGTTCTAATTGGAATTTCTAATGTCAGCATCATTTGCTACTAACCCTTTCAACCTGGGATGAAAAAAAAGAAAGAAATGAAAACAAAAAACCAAAAACGTTCATTTTTGTGTTTTTGGAATAATCTGTTTTTTGAGAAGAGAAAGCGAGGATATTTTTCAGAGTTTGTTTTTTATTTATTTAACAAAATTGAGTAATTAGTGGATCAATTTTAAAAATTAAAATATGAGTCAAATAATAATATATACTTATATCTTTTTCTCTTTCACTTAATTTATTTGTTGGTCAGTTTCTTTCTATCTATCTATCTTAGTTTGTTGATGTCTGTTCCTATTTATCAATCTATCTCAGTCTGTTCCAATCAATTTTACTCTCTCTTGGTTTATTAATCTCTCAGTCTCTTCTATTTAACTCCCTCTCTCTCGGCTTATTAATATCTCTCAGTATGTTCGATCTATCTCGTTCTCTCAGTTTGTTAATATCTCTCAGTCTGTTTTATCTATCTCTCTTGGTTTATTAATATCACTCAGTCATTTCTATCCATCTATCTCTCTTGGTTTGTTAATACCTCTCAGTCTGTACTATCTATCTATCTCTCTTGGTTTGTTAATACCTCTCAGTCTGTACTATCTATCTATCTCTCTTGGTTTGTTAATACCTCTCAGTCTGTACTATCTATCTATCTCTCTTGGTTTGTTAATACGTCTCAGTCTGTACTATCTATCTATACCTCATGGTTTGTTAATACCTCTCAGCCTGTACTATCTATCTATCTCTCTTGGTTTGTTAAAACCTCTCAGTCTGTACTATCTATCTATCTCTCTTGGTTTGTTAATACCTCTCAGTCTGTACTATCTATCTATCTCTCTTGGTTTGTTAATACGTCTCAGTCTGTACTATCTATCTATCTCTCTTGGTTTGTTAATACGTCTCAGTCTGTACTATCTATCTATCTCTCTTGGTTTGTTAATACCTCTCAGTCTGTACTATCTATCTATCTCTCTTGGTTTGTTAATATCACTCAGTCCTTTCTATCCATCTATCTGTCTTGGTTTGTTAATACCTCTCAGTCTGTACTATCTATCTATCTCTCTTGGTTTGTTAATACGTCTCAGTCTGTACTATCTATCTATCTCTCTTGGTTTGTTAATACGTCTCAGTCTGTACTATCTATCTATACCTCATGGTTTGTTAATACCTCTCAGTCTGTACTATCTATCTATCTCTCTTGGTTTGTTAAAACCTCTCAGTCTGTACTATCTATCTATCTCTCTTGGTTTGTTAATACCTCTCAGTCTGTACTATCTATCTATCTCTCTTGGTTTGTTAATATCACTCAGTCATTTCTATCCATCTATCTCTCTTGGTTTGTTTATATGTCTCAGTCTGTACTATCTATCTATCTCTCTTGGTTTGTTAATATCTCTCAGTCTCTTCTATCTCTCTATCTCTTTCTTGGTTCGTTAATATCTCTCAGTCAGTTTTATCTATCTCTCCATCTGATTTAATCAGTTCGTATCTATCTCTCTGTCCCACTTTGTAAATATCTGTTTGTTTTAGTCATTTTTATCCATCTATCTCAGTCTGTTTATATTTGTCTCTTTATGATTTCCTGTCTCTAAATGACTGTCTCTTTCTCTCACTATCTATCTCAGTCTGTACATCTTTCTTGTATCTTCAGGTCCATATTTCTGTCACTATGTACATATTTGATTAAATCTATCTATCAATCTATCTATTTATCTATCATAATCTTTTCATTGATTGTCCCTTTCTCTCTGTATCAATCACTATCTGTTCATCTCTCTCTCTCTCTCTCTCTCTCTCTCTCTCTCTCTCTCTCTCTCTCTCTACTTCCATCTTTGGATCAATATTTCTATCAGTCTCTATATCCATGTTTGATTATATCAATATCTATCTATCTATCTATCTCAAAATAATTACATACATATCTGTGTGTGAAGGAGCATCAATGTACAGGTATGCATGTTTCCATGATTATATTCAAAGTGCAGTAATTACTCATCTATTTCAGACGTGTAATTGCTTTGGAAATGAAAAAAAGATTTTTGGTATCTATTCTGGTATTTAGCTTGAAAGTAGCGGGAAACATCTAGACTTAAAATACTGAATAAGAGCAAGGAAAAAGAAATGGTGGGGAAAAAATGGCTACCTTCCATGAGCCTTTATTTTCTCCCAGCTAATTATCACTTACTTATAATGTACAAAACTCAGTTTTTGAATACAGAAAGAAAAATGGAGACAGATAAATATCCCATGATCCTTTGCTTTCTTCTTTATGGATTCTACTTTTAACTCTAAAAAGCTACAATTTTGGGGGGAAAGATTTGCAATAGTTCTGATGAAGAGTAGGACAAGATTATAATGAATAAAAGGAAACAAAAAAACAGATATTTTCCTTTTTTTTTTTAGTTTAATTTATGCCTTACTGAAATAGAATGGAAGAAGTTTAAATGAAAAATCATTTTTGCTATTTTGTTTTTTATTCATATAAACCTCAGTGATATTGTAAACTGAAAATAGATTGAAAATTACCCTTTAAAAAAGACAAATTAAAAAAAAGAAAAAATAGAAGACTAAAAATTAAGAGAAATACTGAAATGAAAAAAATCAGTGAATGAAAGACAAATGAGTAAGACAAGAAGCAAAAAGAATTCTTAAAAAAGTTTCTTTAGTTTTCCTTTGTGCAATGTAAGTTTAGAAAGAAATTTATATGGGTTTTGTATGTGTTATGAGAACTGTTTCTTTTAAAATGAATGAAAAGGAAAAAAGAATAATTATATATATATATATATATATACATATATATATATATATATATATATATATATATACATATATATATATATATATATATATATACATATACTTTATATATATATATGTGTGTGTGTGTGTGTGTGTGTGTGTCTGCACGTGTGTGCACGTGTGTGTTTGTGTGTGTGCATCTGTATGTGCGTGTGCACATGTGTATGTGTGTGTGTGTGTACTTTTGTACATATGTTGAATCAAAATTAATTGGTTTGATCATCATAGCTGTGAACACAAAAAAAATCTCCCATAACCACTAGGTGGTTCCTTCAAATTTTCTTTGAAAGATGTTAGTATAAAAAATTGAGTTTAGTATTTGTTTCAATTGTAATGAAAGAAAAAATAATGAATAATTTCACATATGTTTTATCCTTCTACAACTTCTATCTGATGATTGAGGTTGGATTGGTTTTTATGGCATATCAACCATTGTTGGTTATTTAATGACAAATCCTGTTTTTATATATATATTAAATATATATAATTCATAAAGTCATTTTGTATATACATTTTTAAATGAGCCTAAGCTCATTCTTTTGTTCACAGTTAAATGGTTTCAAGTATTGTTTGTGTAACATTAACAATGTTACATATGTCATTTGTTTGTATAAAGTAAAATGGTTTCAAGTATTGCTATGTAACTATAACAATGTAACATCAGTAATTTGTTTGCTCATAGGGAAATTGATATATATGTAAGATTTCCAAGTAATTTGTTTTCACTCAGGTTAAATGTCAAACAGTTTTGTTTGACCCACAGAGAGGACCTTTTCAGGAGCTACCACTTCTGGCTAGAGTGGACCTGGGAATGATTGCAATGAAGGGGTATCCCACATTCTCCAAAGCTCCAGTATTACTGGACCCTCACCATGAACTTGCTTTGGGGTGGGGGCTTATCCCACAGCAGAGATGCAGTTGGTATATTCGAAATCCCCAGTTGAATGGGCTTTGACATTAGAGTGACCCCCTGAAACTTTAAGTAAAAGACTTGAAGGGCACATAAATTTCATATTTTAGGTTTTATATCTGCTCTGCCAGAGTAACATCAAGCACTTTTATATATACTTACCTTGATTTGCGTTTTATCTTCTTCAAAAGCTCTTCTCATGAATGGAGCACTCTGGTAGCCAATAGTATATATATATATATATATATATATATATATATATATGTGTGTGTGTGTTAAAAATTTCTTTGTTTATGTTGAGAATGACGAGAGCTCTGGGGTAAGATATCTGATTGATGTAAAGTCAGTCGGGTTTCAGTCCAAGCTTGAAGTATCTCACAGGTCAAGAAGAGTTGTGATACTATAAAAAAATCTATCTGTAGGTAGCAATATGTATTGGCCTAATGAGTGTTCACCAATGGTCCGGGAGACTGGGGTTCAATCCCAGGTTGAGTCATACCAAAGACTCAAAAAATGGTACTTGATACCTCCTTGCTTAACAGTCAACTTTTTTAGGTAAGGATAAAGGGTAAAGTAGAGCAATCTAGGGAATCGAGTAGTGCCCTCCCCAACACCTAGGTGTAGTAGCTATTGAAAAGGGAGCCTTCGGATCACCCTCAACAACAGCCGCCAGCTTAACTTCTATTATAAATAGGATGTCTCAAAATTGATGCAACCCATTAATATGATAATGATTTATTACTGAGACATTTTACCATGTCATGTGGTGTGAATTTATTCTTGATCTCAATTCTGTATGGGTACAGGTAAAGATCCTTCTTTAAGATTCTTTGTAGCAATGCACATGAAAGACCAAGTTCTTGGGAACGTCTTCAAAGGGACTTTTTCGGACTCCTTCTGACACAATCTCTCATTGCATCCACATTGTCGGGTCATCTCGCAGTCAACTTCCTTTCAGATTTGGAATTTTCTGCCTTCTTGTTGAGGTTGTTTACTGACTCTGTGGCTTGAAATTTGTGTACCTAATGATAAATTTGGCTTTTCTGGGGATAATTGTAAAACTTGCTGTGAAATTTCGCTTGCACAGATTTTGCCTCCAAGGTGAGAAAATGACAATCCTCAAGTGTTGCTGATTTTGTGTCTATGCTAAGTTTTATGTATATATATTTTGTGGACGTGGTGGTGGTGAAATGTTTTTCATCATTGGCCACTTAGATGTTAGCACAAGTTCAAATCCTGGACGAGGTTGATTGGATTTCACATTGCACTAATATCATTTGAAAAGGTATGAATCCAATTATTCTCCCTCCAGATATGGGTAAAATGTAGGGCAGACTGGGCTCTTTAATCTTGTTTAGGTAACTAGTTTAGGAGAAGGAAAACTCTGAATTCAAACCTGTTAAATTCTGCCTAAAAATTGACCTTCCGTCACATTGTGCCTGTGCTGAGGGATTGGTATATATATATATATATATATATATGATAATGTGTATCCCTATATATGTATGTATGAGTGTGTTTATATATATATATATATATATATATATATATATATATATATATATGTATGTTGATAAAACACAATTTGTATCCATATATATATAAATACGTTTGTGTATGAATCATTTGGCTTAAAAATAGATCCCCTATAGAGATAAAACAATTCATGACTTAGAGCTGTACAATTCAATCAAAATTGATTTTGTGCAACTCTAGATCATGAGTTGTTTAATCTCTTAATATATTTTGATATTGTAATATTGAAATATCTACTCTACATTTTCATTTATTTCAACTTTTATGTATTAACTGGTTTTACTGGTTTAACTGTCATTTTAGATTTCCTTTCATGATGAAAATATCAATTTCAATTATACACACACACACACACACACACATATATATATATATATATATATATATATATATGTGCGTGTGTGTGTGTGTGTGTGTATATATATATATGAGGTGTGATCAAAATGAATCAAGACTGAATCTTTAAAATTCTGAAACTCAAAATTTGAATTTAAGAGTGTGCAAAGCTGACTAATTTAAATAATTAACTGATGATGTCTAGATGTCAGGAATTCTTTCAAGACTTTTCAAGATATCTTGGTGCCAACTCTTGATCAGCAATCTTTGAAGAATTTTTATCACTAACTTTTGGTGAAACACATTTTTACTAGTGTTTTATCCTCCATCCTCACCATGAAGAATTTGTATCACTAACTTTTGGTGAAACACATTTTCACTAGTGTTTTATCTTCCATCCTCACCATGTGACTTTTTCCTGTTTCCTAAACTTAAAATTCATCTCAAGGGTAAGATTTAAAGACATTAGAAGAAATACGATGGTAGTTTTTTATGCCATATCAAGAGAAGTTTCAGAGTGGCTTTGACGAATGGAAATTTTGCTCACATATGTTTGTTGAATACCAAGGGATCTATTTTAAAGAAGATTAATATTTCATTCATTGTTCTATTCTATCTTGAGTCTCAATATTAAGGACATTTTGCAGGAGATGACCTGCACCAGGCCTCAAAGAGGAAGTCTAAAGAGAGAAATGGAATCATTATTGATAGCAACCCAAAATAACACTACAAGAAGCGAATGAAGGAAGTAGAAATTTGAGGAAGAATTGAAACTGTACAAACTGCAGCATTGCTGACATCAACAAGAATACTTAAGCATACTGGAGTTCTGAGGAGATTTGCTGTCACTCAGTCTTCAATGAAAACCGCCATTCTTTACGAGGGTGAATAAGTTGCAAGGAGAAAAGTAATAATAAAGAATATTAAAAACCATTAAAAGGAATGCCTCCTCACAAGCAATTCTTTGAGGTATTAGATTGGCCACACACTGACCCAGCATGTGGCTTTGAATTGCATGCCTCAAAAGGGAAAGACTTGTTTTACTGACTGCAGCATTGAACACTTGAGTAAGCCAAAGGATAAATGTTCAAAGCAAGAGATTGGCATTAAGTGCAGAATATGCTTTGCATCTGACGATCATCTAAGCCATATTGTGGGTGGCCTGGGTGTTCTGTTGTGGTGCTGATGAAATAGCAGTGTAGACATTACAAAAGTAGTAAGTGGTATGTGTGTGTCAATTTTCTTAGAAATACAGTCATAGAGTTGCAAGGAACTGGTTTCAACATGTCTCCCATGCTGTCACTTAATAACAGCAATACACAATCCATGATGGATTCTGTCCTGTCAACAAGGCCAAGTATAAGCCAACTCCACCTCCTACAAAACTGCAAGACAGCCCCACCACTACCACCACCATCACTACAACTACTGCCAAGACTCCAGCTATGGAGTTCTGGAGAGGGTAGAGTTACTTATCATTGCCATGTCTTCCAGGTTCACTCTGAACTGTGGTAATAGTAACTGACAAGGTCCCCTTATTGGATCAAATAGATCTGTGTGAAAATTATTTGTATTTAATAAGAATACTTGATACCATGTAACTGTATGCAAATTATCTTGATAAGAAATAGTTACTTAAATTTATCATTGTTTACAAAGGATTATTATGATTATTATTATTTGTAGTATTATTTGTAGATCTAGTAACCATATAACTGTATGCAAATTATCTTGATAAGAAATAGTTACTTAAATCTATCATTGTTTACAAAGGATTATCATAATTATTATCATTTGTAGTATTATTTGTAGATCTAGTAACCATATAACTGTATGCAAATTATTGATATTAAATAAGAATATGTGAAATCTTATAATAGTAACATTTCTTGTATTTGATAGGAATACTTGAAATCATATAACAGTACATAAATTAGGTTTGCTTTAGTTTCTATATTTAATGGAATATCAACCTTCCTGGTTTACCTAATGCCAAAATCATGCTTATAGAAGGACATCAGTAATACTACTTAACTTATCACTAGAAAGATAAGGGGTCTCATATCTTTCCCAAGGGTATGATTCTGAAAAAGAATGCTGTAGAACAACTGGAGTTTGAACTCACTTATTTTGAAGCTGTAATCCCACACGTTAGCCATTATAATTTTCACTCAAAGAACTCTTTCTTTGAGTGAAAATTACGTGTATTAGATAGGAATACTTGAAAAAATATAACTACATTCAAATCATATATATCAGAGAACAACACTTTGAATCATTTAACTATGCAGAAACACATTATTATACATAATTATTATTATAAATCATTATCCGTATTAAATAGAAATACTTGAAAAAATGTAATAGTATGCAAATTATTTGTATAAAGAATAATTTAAAGATTATGATTATTTTTACTATTATTATTATATTACTCCTTGAGAATTTTACACATCAGCATTAGTTGATGGTCTTTCACTGGGGTCTGAGTGACAGCAAATTTTCTCTAGTTTCCAGAACACGTTTCAGTATTCTGACCAATCTTAGCAATGCTGAAGTTTGGATGGTCTTGTCTTGACCTCCAACTTTCAACTTGTTCAGCCCCTTTTATAACCCTTTCATAACCGTTCCAAGTGCATGAATTACAATAATCAATTTCATGTTCCATAGCTTTCTGAGTTCTCTTGCAAGGTCCAAGTAGTTGTCTCTATTTATTTTTTTTTTTTCTCGGATTTTCACTCTGTGGTTTGGCAGGCTCTTTTTTTTGTTCTTAATTATAATTTAAGGACTGGTCTTCTGGCTGTGATTAGGTGGTGTGTTTTTATCTCAAAATCCCTGGTATTTTGAGGCTCATTATACAAGACCGATTATTATTATTATTATTATTATCAGGTACTTGAAAACAAAAATTGTTTGAACTACTTGAAATCTTATAACTTTGTGGAAATTATTTTTTTAACCTAAGAGCGTTCGTACAAAGCACTTAAAAATGTTGCAGGTGTGTTTGCTAGAATAACCAAACAAATATAATTAAGGTCTCTGGGGAACACATACAGAAGATTCCAGTGTTGACACCCAGAATCCGTTTCAGGAGGTTTTATGATTATACAAATGGCTGAGTTCCAACTGAGCCTTCCTCTCAGACAACACTGGCCCCGCCGCCAATAATAAGGGCATAAGAGCTTAGTTTATTGTCAGGTGCCTGAGGTACCTTTGAAGGGCAATATTGACTGATCATCAGCAATTTTTGCAACAACCCTTTGGGAGGATTGCTTCCTGAGCGGGATCCAAACAAATTTGCATCACATTTTAGCTTTGTGAGGAGTCAAATAAATACACTTGGAGAAGATCCCAAGGACTTGTAAATTGAAATAGAATAAAATAAAATGAAAATCAATTAAATGAGAAAATTTTAGGATATTAATTGGTATAAAAGTATTTAGGTTCATGCCTACATTTTGAAATTAGCTCAGACTGTTTGCTTGGTTTAGTTTGGTTTGGTATTTTAGCACATCAACCATTGTAGGGTATTAATGCCAAATGTATTTTTATACATATAAACAGTTCTATTTCAAACAAATCAACTTATCATCAGTATATTCTTTTCTTTACACACAGTTAAATGGCAAAAGAATTCCGTTTCAAAGAATTTACATTAGCATAAATACAGTTTAAATGTCAAAAAACAGTTCTCTTAAAACAATTCAGTTTAGTATAAGTATAGGTTTGGTTTGGTTTGGTTTGGTTTTATGGCACATCAACCATTGTAGGTTATTAAGGCCAAGTCCATTTTTATACTTATAAACAGTTCTATTTCAAATAATTCAGTTTAGCATACATGCACGGTTTCAGTGTCAAACACAGTTCTATTTCAAGCTATTCATTTATCATAAGTTTACAGTTTTGTTCTATTTGACCCATAGATAGGACCCTATCAGGTGCTACAACTCTGGGCCAGAGTGGACCTGGGACCGAAGGCAATGAAGGGGTATTTTGCATTCCCCAAAGCTCCGGCATTACTGGCACCTCACTCTCAGATTGTTTTGTGTCATATCAAGGACACTCATTGGGGGAGTCTTACTCCTCTGCAGAGGTGCAGTCGATGTATTCTACAACCCTAGCCGACTGGGCAAGACCGTTTGCTTATTAGTTTTCTCAGTCGTAAAAAAATTATGATTTTCAGTTTTTCATCAAAGAAAAGGACACAATGGAAATAAAATAAAATGAGATTTCTTCCAAGTTGCGGTTTTGTGAATACTTCTCAAAGGAAGCGTCACGTGGACGCTGAAAAAACACATAGAGAAAAACCTCGACAGGAACTGCTGAATGATACTACGAGTTATATGGAATAAATCCAGGAAGTAACACCTCATGAAACAACAGCTGTACGGCCACTTACCTCCCATCTCGAAAACCATCTAAATAAGACAAACAAGACATGCGGTACACTGCTGGAGAAGGAAAGACGAACTCATAAATCACGTTCTCCTATGGACCCCTACACATGTACGTGCCAGTTTTAGTCAACCAGCAAGAAATTACCAACAACTGCCCGTGGTGTAATGGTTATCGTCGTAGGAAATGGACACAAATCCTGGACCAGGCTGATTGCATTTCACATAGCACTAATACCCTTGGGAAAAGTATGAATCCAATTATTCTCCCTCCAGCTATGGGTAAATAGCAGGATAGACTAGGTTCTTCAGTCTTGGTGAGGCAACTAGTCTAGGAGAAGGAAAACTCTGAATTTAAACCTGTTAAACTCCTCTTAAAAACTGACCTTGTGCCATGTCCTGCCCGAGCGGAGGCGTTGGTAAATAGGACCTACAACTGCTCTGCACAGACACAGCATGTATTTTGGATGAACGATAGGAACAGATGGAGAGAGAGAGAGAGAGAGAGAGAGAGAGAGAGAGAGAGAGAGAGAGAGAGAGAGTCAGGGAAATCTTTGCTTGCAGCGCGACTTGATGTTGATAAATAATGGCATTCTCTAACATAAGACATTTTCCGTGAATATATTCACTACTGAGATTCTCCTCATACGCAATCAGATGGGCATCTTACTGGGATGGAAGATGTGAGGTCATCTAAGCAGCTGTTTTTGGAGAGTTGAAATGTGGTAAACCACCGTGACATAAACGTTTTAATGATGTCTTAAAATAATCTTATAGCACTAGGTGTAGATATTGAAGACTAGGAGCAGATGATGAAAAATTAATCAGTTTTGGAAAAGTGATCTTTAATCATTGTGAAGCATTTAAATTAAGGACACTTGACCCCTCCATTTTGAAAAGAACTTATGGGGAGAACATGACATCACTCAATCCAAAAAACTTTTCTGCCTGAACATTTTTGTAACATCTACTTTGGGGTTTGCTTGTCTATATCCGGACTTGACAGTAATATGAAATCTCAAGATAGGAAACAATTGCATGCTGATTTTATCCCGGGTCTTCCTCAACCACCAACAGTTAATTCGTGTCAATCCTATGACAAAGTACGTCGGTCAGTAGTATGTCTGAGAAACCATATAAGAGTAAATGGGGCTTAATTCAATGCCAAAGATATTTCTTTTGCACATCAGATATACAGCAGGGATTGCAAGGGTGAAGTTGACCTGAAAAGCTACATGCGTTCACACGGACGCTTTTTGCGTGATTGAGGAGAGAGACTTTTTCAGTAAGGAAGTGGCAGTCACTTATATATATATATATATATATATATATATATATATATATATATATATATATTGTAATTTGCTTTAAGCGTTGCACAAATCATTTTATTTTATTGAATTGTATTTATTTAGAGGGCTATAGCAATTCGAAATAGTAATTATTCGAGTCTAATTAATTTCAAAGTAAAAACTTCATCGTCAGAGACTTTTTAAAAAAAAATAAACTAGGTATTGTATGATGTATATTAAAAAATATTGAACATAAAACGCCTAGTTCATTTACAAAAGTCTCTGAAGATGAAGTTTTTACGTTGAAATTAATTAGACTCAGATAATAATTATTTCGCATTACAATAGCCCTCAAAATGAATACAATACAATAAAATATTATATATATATATAAGTAAAAAGTAAAGTTGGCGACCATAGTCGAGGGTAACCCGAAGGCTCCCTTTTCGATAGCTACTACATCAAGGTGTAGGGGAGGGCGCTACTCCTTCCCTGGATTGCTCTACTTTACCCTTGATCCGTACCTTATAATGCTGAGTGTTAAGCAAGGAGGCATCAAGTACCATTTTTTGAGTCTTTGGTATGACTCGACCTGGGATTGAACCCAGGTCTCTCGGACCATTGGCGAACACTCTAACCGCTAGGCCAATGTCCGGTACATATATATGTATATATATATTATTCCATTGGTAGGGCGCCTCGGGTGGTGTAAGTGCGCCTTTGGTGGTGTAATAGTTAACAGGCTAAACTCGCAAGCCTTCACAAGTGAGTTTGAGTCCCATTGAATGCCCCATTCAGACGGCCTTGTGCTACATCTAAGCAAAAAGTATTATCAAAGATATAATTGTTGTTTTTTTTTTCTGATAAAGTTACTTTTTCATAGAAGTGTTAACTATTTTTAGGTGTAATTTTTAAATTGACAACAACCATTGTAAAATTGACATTTAAAAAAAAAGTAATTTTATGTAATTATAGCGACTCACTTATCCCTTATTACAATTGTTCCCAAGTTCACTTTGACTTTGAGTGTTCATACTTGTTAAGGTCCCATCTAGGGGTCAAATAAATCTGTTTAAAAATTATTCATATTTGATAAGACCGTGCGAGAAAAAAAAACCACTCTTAAGAAATGATAACGAAAAAACTGTAAATATGAACGTACAATAAACGCGATTCCTTGATCTCTAGGTATAAAATAACCCTAGATGAATTGACATGTCATTAAAATCAATCAATTACAAGGGCTCTTATTATAGGGTGGTTGGTTCTACAAAAGTCTTCGCTTTAAACAAATCATCTGAGTAGGTAGTCGAACGTTTCACATGTTTAACATTGCATCATTGATAAGTTTTCGCATAATCAGACATTGTTTTGTACTTTAAGAGGATTGAAAAATATCAGTTAGGAATAAAATGTACACCCAACTTAGAGTTGCTTGTAGGTCAGATAGAAAGTTAAGAAGATTATTTTGCAATTGATATTTGTTTCATGTTGTAAGGAATGTACTGGAGTATATTACTTCATGATAGCAGTATTTGATAGAATTTTAAAAGAATATTTCCGAAACTGGCCTTAAAGATCGAGGTTAGATTAAAAAGATCTGTGTGGATTCCCCAAATTGATGACGGATCAAATGGATCCATGCCACGGATGGATGAGGGTAAAGTTATTGATTTTGCAAGCAGAGGATTGACATGACATTTTTAATGGAAGATTATTTCTTTTCAGGTTAACATACGACAATCTAAAATATTCTCTTTGTTATCTAGCAAATGTTTCCATGTTAAACCCTTTTCAAGTTAAACAATAACAGACATCCAAGCCTCGTGTGGCGTCATGGTTAGCGAGCAAAACTAGTAAATCCGATTCTCATTGGATATCTCATTATTATTGCATTGAGCCAAAATCAGCAAATCTTTATAAATATAATTATTATTGTTAATTTTGACTTGTATTTACTTTTATCTTTAAGCGATTTGTAGCAATTTTTGTTTATTATTTTTTTATTTATTACATTTTTATTGAACTCTCCCTGGTGGATAATCTACGGGATTGTAGGAAAGCATGAACTGGATATAATAAGGAATAAATTCCTATTGATACCTGCTCTTTCGGGTGAGTTGACTATCCCTTGAAGAGGAATCAGGCTTCCCACTCAAAACAAATAAATCTTGCTAATGACACTTAATTGCATGAGATTATTTTGGTATTGATATTTGTTTCAAGTTGTTAGGAATTTTTCAAAGTATATTACTTCATAAACGCAGGGTTTGATTGAGATTGGTTTGATATTACAAAATGTCTTGATATTACACTAAACAGCATCAGATGGTGACGCTAGTGTTATGGACCGCTGGAGAGTATGTAATTTTGTCATTACTCTCAGGTCCACTTTGAGTAACCGTATCAATTCGTATACAAACGATAGCGCAAATAGATTTATTTGAATACTATTCGTATTATACAGTAACGGTTGAAGCGATACTACCGAGTCAACAAATGTATTATGATTAAATAGGAATAGTTACTTGAAACCATTAAATTATGTAAAAATTGTAGGCATTACAGAGGAATATTTTAAATCACAGAACCATGTACAATTTATGTGTATTAAGAACATTTACTGAACTCTATAGCTGTTTTCATATTGTTATTATTATTATAACTCCTTTAGAGTTTTTCACATCAGTATTAGCTGGTGGTTTTTCACTGGAGTTTGAGTGACAGCAAGTCTCCTCAAGTATCCTGGACTCTTCCTAGCATTCTGACCGTTCTCACTAATGCTGTCATTTGGATATTTTCTACTCGTCCGCCGACTTCCAAGTCCTCCAGACCTTTTAATAATCCTTGAGTTATTGTGTTAAAAGCACCAATTAGTACAACCGTCACTTTCATGATCCACAGCTTTTTCAATCCTCTAGCAAGGTCGAAGTACTTATCCTTCTTTTCACAATCTTTCAGTTTTATTCTGTGGTCAGCTAGGACAGCAAAGTCGACAATATAACAAATTCTCTTTTATTATTATTATTATTATTTTACTCATTGAGAGTTTTTCACCTGAGCGTTAATTGATGTTCTTTCACTGAAGTTTGAGTGGCAGCAAGTCTCCTCAATTCTCCAGGATTCTTCTCACTATCCTGGCCGTTCTCAGTAACGTGGTATTTTGCTTTTAAGAATCCTTTGGTGACTGTACCAAGAGCAACAATCACAATTGGTATAAACGTCACTTTTATGTTTCAGAGTTTTTTTCAATTCCCTAACAAGGACAAAGTATTTGTCTTTCGTTTTATTTTCTTTCAATTCTCCTCTATGGTCAGCCGATACAGCGAATTATTATTATTATTATTATTATTATTTACTCCTTTAGAGTTTTTCACATCAGTGTTAGCTGAAGGGTTTTCACTGCAGTTTGAGTGACAGCAAGTCTCCCCAAGTCTCTAGGACTCGTCTCAGGATTCTGGCCGTTCTCAACAATGCTGTCATTTGGATAGTCTCTACCCGCCCGCCAACTTCCAAGTCTTCTAGGCCTTTTAATAATCCTTTAGTTATTGTGTTAAAAGCACCAATCACAATTGGTACAATCGTCACTTTCATGTTCCACAGCCTTTTCAATTCTCTAGCAAGGTCGAAGTACTTATCCTTCTTTGCACGTTCCTTCAGATTTATTATGTGGTCCGCTAGGGCAGTAAAGTCGACAATTTTGCAAATTCTCTTCTTTTTGTTGATTATTATTAGATCTCGTCTTCTGGCCGGGATTAGATGATCCGTTTGTATGTTAAAGTCCCATAGGAGTTTATGTGTCATTTTCTAGGATAGGTGCTGGGTTGAGGATATACTATTTGTTAGTATGGTGAAATTTGAATTTCTAGCACATTTCCCAGTGGATCACCTTGCCCACCCAGTCGTGTCTAGCCTTGTACTCCTTCTGTGCCAATTTGCTGCATTCGCTTATTATGAGATTGATGGTTTCATCTCTGTCACCGCATAGTCTGCATTTGCTATTTTGTTGCGTCTTATCTATTCTCGCTTTGATATGATTGGTTCTTATGGCGTTGTCCTGTGGTGCTATAAGGAGAGATTCCATTGCTCTTTTAAGATTTCCTTTTCTTTGCCAGGTCCAGGTTTTCTGGTGTGAAATGTTGTTTATTGAACGTTTAAAGCAGTCATAGAGTTGTTTTTTCCCCATTTTTGTTTCTTACTCATTGAGAGTTTTTCACTCCAGCGTCAGCTGACGGCCTTTGACTGAAGTTGAGTGACAGCAAGTCTCCTCAAGTCTCCAGAGCTCTTTTCAGTATTCTAGCCAATCTTAATAATGCTGTAGTTTGGATGGTCTTCACTCATCCTCTTATTTTCAAGTCCTCCAGTCCCTTTACCAATCCTTAGGTGACTGTATCAAGAGCACTAATTATCATTTGTAGCGCCATTACTTTCATATTCCATAGTTTTTTTCGGTTCTCTTGCAAGGTCCAAATACTTATTTCGCTTTTCGCTTTCTTTCAGTTTTACTCTATAGTCGGCCAGCAAGGCTAAGTCCACAATTCGGCAGTTTTTTTCTGGTTGACTATCTCTTGGTCTAGTCGTCTGGTCGAGATTAGGTGGTTCGTTTGTATCTCAAAATCCCAGAGAAGTCTGTACGTGTCATTCTCCAGAATGTTTGTATGGTCAAATTTAAATTTCTTGTACAATTCCCTGTGGATCACCTTCCCCGCCCAGTCGTATCTAGTCTTAGACTCTTTTGTACTTATTTGTTGAATTCACCTAATATGTGATAGATCGTTTTATCTCTATCACCACATTACATACATTTGTTATTTTATTGCATTTATCTATTCTTGCTTTGATATAATTGGTCCTTATGGCGTTGTTTTGTGTTGCTATTAGAACAGATTCAGTTTCTCTCTCGGTGTTTCACTTTTTAGCCATTTTCAAGTTTTCTCATGTGAGATTTCGCTCGTTATAATAATAATAATAATAATGATAAATCAATAGCAATAATAATAGTAAATCAACAAAAAAGAGAGAACTTGCAGAATTGTGGACTTTGCTGTGCCAGCGGACCAGAGAGTAAAATTGAAAAAAAATTTAAAAGAGGGATAAGTACCTCGACCTTCCTACGGAAGAGAAAAAATTGTGGAACATGAAAGTGACGATTATACCAATTATAATTGGTGCTTTTGGTAAGTCACCAAAGGATTGGTACAAGGACTGGAGTACTTGGAAAAAACAGGAAGGGTGGAGACTGTTCAAACTACAGCATTGTTGAGATCGGCCAGAATTCTGAGAAGAGTCCTGGAGACTTAAAGTGACTTGTAGTCACCCACACTTCAGTGGAAAACCATCGGCTAACACTGATGTGAAAAACTCTCAAGGAGTAAAATATTAATGATAATAATAATACCTATTATTATTATCTTTATTATTATTAGTAGTAATTGTAGTACTTTATTAAATTCGGCATAAAATAACCTAACAACGTAGAAAACTAACCAACCAACCAACCTACGATTTTCGTGTGACTTTAACTTACATCCTTTTGTGCAAGTGAAATATCTTTAATTTAGTTTTTTTTTTCTCACCCTGCCGCAAGAAATATAGACAGTATATTCAAATAGCCGCCTACAGGGTGAAGGTTTTTTAATGTAGTTGTGACATTGGTTTAAGATGAAATTGAAATAAATGGCACCAACTCAGTACTAAGATTTATGCAAAATAAGGAAAGTGTCCACTAGTTGTTTGAGATAGTTGCCTACTTTTCTCAGTAGTTGGTTTTGAATCTCAGGAAAGACGATTTAAAATTCTAATTTATCAATTTATAGAGGTGGAGCTTACTATGTAAACAAGCACTTGACACAAACCTCCTTGTTTAGAAGATCGATTACACCAATTTGGTTTGGCCAGTCGGCTGTGACTGTAGAATACGTCGACTGTATCTCTGCAGAGGGTTCAGACCTCGCCAACGAGTGTCCTGGAAATGACACTAAACAAGTTGGTGGTCAGGCTCCAGTAATGATGGAGTTTTGGAAAATATGGAGTACCTCTTCATTGCTGTTGCTCCCAGGTCCACTCTGGTCCGGAGTGGGAGCACCTGATAGGGTCCTATCTATGGATCAAATAGAACCAAACTATGTACTTATGCTAAACTGAACTATAAGTAATAGGACTGTTTTTGACATCGAAACAGCGCACTTATCAGTTTGAAATAGAACTGTTTTTAAATAGAACCGAATTGCGTACGTATGTTAAACTGGATTGTTTGAAAAAGAACTGTTTTTGACAATGAAGCTCTGCACTTATGCTAGACTGAATTGTTTGAAATAGAACTATTTTTGATATTTAACTGTTTGTAAGCAAAAACTATGCTTATACTAAACATGATTGTTTGAATTTTAATTCGGCGTTAAATGACCTGGAAATATTTGATAAGCAAACAAAACAGCCAACTAACGCCAATATTGTTTTGTTGAATACGAAACTTCGACAATATTCTTTGCAGCAGATTTTCAAGAATAAAATAAAAACTTGAATAAATTTTTAAAATTGCCAAAACCATCCTCGTATAAAAACGGTTGTAGTATTATTTAACAGATAGCTGGTGAGGTAAAAGGGGGTTCATAATTTTCTCAAAGGTCCATGGTCTGAGACTTCTCTCGGGTCTGTGATTTCTTCTGCCGATATATACGTAATCCATCGCAGGCTTTTAAAATCCCAATTAGAATATAATAACATACTGAATTTAGCTTCAAAAACCCTTTTAAATATAAACATCATGTTTTACGTTGTGTCACCTGTTAGCAAGTCATTTGGGCATTCTTCTCTGCCGTTCCATGAAGTTATATCTATAAAACTGGCTGAGTGACATCATAGCACTGCCTTTCTCGTTGCAATGAGGAGGTACTGCCAGTAAAGATGGACCACCTGTAACTGAACTTTGAATTTTCCAAAATTTAGGTAATAAAATATGAGTAGGTATAATAAACATGTTCTGCCCTTGTACCAGACCACAAAAAATGTTTAGTAAATAAAAATAATATTGAGTAGAGTCTCATCTTTATTCCTCTGAGATAGTAAAGTCATTATTTGTAATTTGTAGTCCCTATCAAATATATCTGCTTGTCAGACAGACGATGGCGAGGTAGTTATTGATTTTTTTTTTCTCAAAGGAGATTTTGAATACATTTTCAGTGGAGGTTTTGTTTGTTTATTTTTTTTTTCTTTGGTGAATGTAAGACAATCGAAATTGTTCGATTTGTTAACTTTCAAATTTATTGAAAGTCAATTCGTGAAATCTAAATAAAAAAATCACTTCCCCCCACCACACACACATGTACACACACACACAAAATAGTAAAAAGAGAAAATTACTAATATTATATAAAAAGATCATAATCTTAACAGAAAAGTCATTGAACTTGATGAGAATATATTCTGAATTCAGCGGAAAAACAGATAGTTGAAAAAAATTGTGACTGAACGAATAAGCTCAAATACATAAAAAAAAAGGTTTTTCCATTGAACTTCTGAATCATTTATATAAGAATGCTTTATCACACACACACACACACACACACACACACTATCACTTATAAAGCATTGGTTTGGTTTATTTGTTTACTGGCATATTAACTCTTTATGGGTTACTTGATGCTAGGATGTTTGATTATTATTATAATTTTACAAACCAAGTCCCATTATATTTATTTCAATTTCTTTGTTTAATTTTCGGGTGTTATTTAATACCTAAAAAACTCGTTCTTTCGGACTCTTACCCTTCGGAAAGGTATGAACCCCACTTATTCCCCAGCTCTTGGTCAAATAGTACCCATGCAATTCTTCAACAAGGACGGATTTGGCATTGAATAAACCACTATGATTTATATCCCATTAATCAAAGAAACTAAGCAATCATTTATGGATGATCCTGTACTGAATTATACGAATTTTGATCGAATAACGTTCCTATAAAAAGTGCTCAACCCTGGTATCTTTGGTTTTGATAAAAATTTATACTTAAAAAATATCTGGTCAGGGTGTACTTATTTGTGGATAATTATATATATATATATATATATATATATATATATATATATATATATATATATATATATATATATATATATATATATATATATGTCCGGTATCAAAAGGAAGTCCTAGGATTGCAATGGCAGCGATGGGATTCGAACCGGACATTGGCCTAGCAGTTAGAGTGTTCGCCAATGGTCCGAGAGACCTGGGTTCAATCCCAGGTCGAGTCATACCAAAGACTCAAAGAATGGTACTTGGTGCCTCTTTGCTTAACACTCAGCAGTATAAGTTACGGATCAAGGGTAAAGTGGAGCAATCCAGGGAAAGGAGTAGCGCCCTCCCCTACACCTTGGTGTAGTAGCTGTCGAAAAGGGAACATTCAAGTCACCCTCGACTATGGTCGCCAACTTTTTACTTATATTTTTGAGATTTGAAAAGAAATCACTCGACCGGCGGTCGAGAGTGAAGCACAATTTATTCGGCCTAAAATCATTTTACTCGACCGACTCCATTTTCAGTCAATACTAGTCAATCATTTTACAAGTCCAGGCATTCTAGGAGGCAAGAAATAAAAGAAGAAAGTATGAAAATTACTTGTATAATTTGTTTTTCAGTGGATTTTTTCTTTTTTTTTTTCAATAATCGTTTTTTTTATTTTTCGTAAGGTGGGGGCGAATATACATGTTGAGTAAAGGATAATTTTTTTTCCGAATGGATTTCTGGGCTTTTTCAATCTGGACAACAGAGACATTTTGGTTCCTCTGTGGAAGCATTAATTATACGAATGTTTACAATGACCAGACGTCCAAGAGAGAGAGAGAGAGAGAGAGAGAGAGAGAGAGAGAGAGAGAGAGAGCTGGGCCTTCTAAATTCCATTTCTCAGATTTTCATTAGGTGATTGCAGTTTATTTTGGGAATCAAACTCCCTTTTCTTTAACCTGACATTTCGACGGTCGTCAGGTGCCAGGCACAAGACCAAAGAATTCACTAATGTCATTGTAGTTCATCCTAAATAAATCGTGAATGGTATACTTAAGGGTTGTAAAAAGAATCAGTTTTCCTTTTTCTATATTTGAAGAGACACGTTGCATTGCAATTTTTGATTGACCACTGGGTGACTAAAAGAATTACTTTAATGTTGCTATGGACCATTTGGCTGGGCTAGAGAATACACCGAAAGCTTCTCTGTTGAGGGAAAGTAATCCGCCAACGAGTTTCCTAGATATGACACTAAACAATCTGATAGTGAGGCTATAGCGATGGTAGAGCTTTGGGGAATGCAGAGTACCCCTTTTTTGCTATCACTCAGGCCTGAAATGGTAGCACCTGATAGGGTCCTATCTATGAGTGAAATAGAACAAAACTGTGCACTTATACTAAACTGAATCGTTAAAAATAGAACTGATTTTACATTCAACTGTGTGTAAACAAAAAAAAAAACCCCGGTACTAATGCTAAACCGAATTGCTTGAAGTAGAACTGTTTTAATAAGTTTCCAGATTTTTTTCGTATGGGCACATTCATTAATAGTACACACATGAAACTCTAGTCCCCTTCTAATCTACTTCGGCTGCAATGCACTTGTTGTACCGTTCCAACAACTTCTGGAAGGACCCATGGAAGTCCTCTTGTGTAAGCGTGTCAACGACCTTCGTCACAGCCTCTTTCATCTCCTCAATTGTCTCATAACGACAGCCTCTGAGCTTAGGGAATAACCAAAAGTCACAGGAAGCAAGGCAGGGCGAGGAACTGTGTTGATTCCCATCTTGTTCCAATAGTCTGTGATAAGGATGGAGTTGTGGACTGGTGCATTGTCCTGGTGGAAATGCCACTGACCCAGTTTGAAGAGTGCTGGCCTCTTCCGACGGAATCTCTTGCTGAACTCCCTTAAAACCTCAACATATTAACCCTAACCCTAACCCTTTGGTCAATCAACTCTGGTGTATTGACTTCCTTACTCCTCCCACACCTCACTGACTCCCTGCCTTCATTGAATCTCTTATGCTACTCAAAAACTGACGCTCGATTCATGCAAGATGTTCCAAAGGCAGTCTAAAACATTCCATACTTTTCTGTTGCATTTTTTTCCAAGTTTAAAACAGAATTTTATCGCATATCGTTCTTCTAAAGTGTCCGCACGTCCAGATTGCATTTTTGAAATTCACCAGCTGTGACAATCAGGGTTTAGTAGGGTGTATTCCAATTGCTGCTGTAGCTGTTCATTGAAACCTGAAATCATAAAAATTTGTCAGTCATCTTATAAGATGTATAGCAATAACATACTGAAATTTAAAGAGTCTACGCCAATTTTAAATGCCTGTACAAAAAAGTCTGGAAACCTATTGAATGCACCACGTAAACTGTGTATTAACGTTAAAATAGAACCATTTATATGCATAAAAAGTGATTCGGCATTAAATAACCTACAATGGTTGATATGCCATAAAGCCAAACCAAACTAATTTAATCGCTCCAATAAATTTTTCCCGACAAAGTCGATCGAGCAAATGGAATCTCAAAGGCTACACACACACACACACACACACACACACACATATATATATATACATATTTCCCATCACCCATCAAGATTTTTCTCTATGCGTTTTATTTGAGTCCAGGTGGTGCATCTATAGAGTAATACTGACACAGACTCGGCTTGGAAGAAATCCCGTTTTATTTTATCAGAGAGATCAGAATTCTATATGATCGATCACCTCCTAATAGCAGACCCCAACTTTGATATGCATATGTTGATATCGCTTTCAGTAGAAGAGATATTGCTGGCAAGGTACGTGAATTGGTCAACAAATTTCAGAGGCTTGCCAGTTAAAGTGAAGATGGCTCCTTCTTTTTTAAAACTCTCTAACTCTGTTTTATTTGAGTTCAAGTAAAGGCCAATACCTTCCGTTGCCGGCTCCTGGCCAACAGCTAACAAATCAGCAGTTTTTACGGCCACTTACCACCTATCTCACAAACCATCCAATTAGAGGAACAAGATATGTTAGCCACTACTGGAGAAGTAAGAGCGTCCTCTCATAGATTTCTTTACATGGATGCACCAGGTTGGCCGTTCATCAACTGCATGGATACTGGATGCAGTCTAAAGGACCTGCCAGGATCGATGGAAAATAAAGGCGGATGAAGAGAGTCAGGGAACTCCTTGCTATCAGCACGAATTGATTATGTTGATCATGCATATGTATATATATATATATATATATATAAGTGTGTATGTATGTGTGTGTATATATATTGTGCACGCGCTTGTGTGTGTTCTAATCCTACCACAAAATTGTATGTATTTGTGTAAACTAAATCATTTTTAAATGTATTTTCTAATTTTACAATTTTAATGGTGTACTTAGTTATGGGGGATACTGTATATGCATAAATGCACACGTGCGTGTATGTGTGAGAGTATGTGTGTGCGTGGTAATGTGTTTGCTTGTGTGTATTTATATATTTGTGGGTGTAGATGTGGGGGAAGTTAGTAAGAAATTAAATTTTAAAAATGGCCTTGTGCTACGATTTTTTATTCATGTACATTAATCCACTCACTGCACGAGCAGGATGTGACACAAGGTCGATATTTAAATAGTTTAGCAGCTTTGGATTCAGACTTTTCCTTCTCCTAGACTGGTTGCCATACCAATTTAAAGATCCCAGATCATATTTACCAACCCCTCCGCTCGGGCAGGATATGACACAAGGTCAATTTTTAAGCGGAGTTTAACAGGTTTGAATTCAGAGTTTTCCTTTTCCTAGATAAAGTTGTCTCACCAATGCTGAAGAACCTAGTCTGCCCTACTATTTACCTATTGTTGGAGGGAGAATAATTGGATTCATACATTTCCCAAGGGTATTAGTGCTATGAGAAATGCAATCAGTCAGGTTCAGGATTTGAACTCGTGTCGCTGTGTCCATATCCTGCGACGATAACCATTACACCAGATGGAAGTCTTTATTGACAAATCACGCAAAAATGATTATAGACGTTAATGGGGTTAGGAACAGTTGGGTTTCTTTTAGATTGGTCTGTTTATTTCACCCTCTCCTCGCATATTTTGGTTTGGTTTGATTTGGTTTTATGACATCAACCAGTGTAGGTTAGCTAATGCCAAATTCTCTTGATACATACTAAATATATATGATATTGTTTGGTTGGGTTTTATGGCATATCAACCATTTTAGGTATTTAATGCCAAATCCTCTCTCTCTCTCTCTCTCTCTATATATATATATATATATATATATATATATATATATATATAAGCTGGGATCGAAAGCTGGCGGACTGTAACGCCAATCCAATATATATATATATATATATATATATATATATATTGGATTGGCGGTACAGTCCGCCAGGTTTCGATCCCAGCTTCGGGAATCTAGCCAGTCTAGCCACACTGATGAGTTCTGATAGAACGAAACAGTCTGTCTGTGGATGACAATATATATATATATATATATATATATATATATATATATATATATATATATATAATTTGGCTTGTTTAATGGCAAATCCTCATTATACTTATCTATTAAATATATATGATTTGTAAATACATTTTTTATTACATTTTTAAACGGACCTAGGCTTATTTCTTGCACACAATCAAATGGTTTAAAGTATTCCTATCTATTACTAACAATTCAATTAAAAACGAGTCAATTGTTTACACACAAATAAATTGTCAAACAGTTCTATTTCTAAAAATTAAATTCAATATTTGCCATTTTTATGTTCGCAGTTTGAATGTCAAACAGTTCTAAATGACTCAGAGATAGGACCCTATCGGGTGCTACCACTCCAGGCCAGAGTGGGCCTGAGAGTGGTGGCAATGAAAGAATATTCTACATTCCCCAAGGTTTCAGGACTGGAGCCTAACCATTAGATTGTTTCATGTCATATTGAAGACACACGTTGATGTGGGGAATATGATCCCTCTAGAGAGATACAGTCAGCTCATTCCACAGCCATAGCCGACTGTTCTGCCTCACCTTGCGTTGCGCACGTCAAATTATGAAGGTAGGTAGGCGGTTACTACAATAAATAAATAGATCGTTGAAAATACTTGGTCTAAAAATGAAAACAATGAAATAATAACGAATTAATATTGAGATTTTTTTTACTTAAGGTTCCATATAATTGAATAGCAGCTGTGAATAAAAAGTTATGGACAGATGTCTGAATATGGCACATTGGGTACGGATAATGACGAAACACACGTCTAGAAATAATGGGTGAAAATAAACATATCCCATAATCCTCTCTTTTTTTTCTGTCTAATTAGTTGCTGATCTAGTGAGTGAATGGACTGGACAGGCGGAAGGAAGGAACAGAGGATAAAATCCTTAAATCGGCTGTAGGAGATGGGCGGAATATCTAATGGAATGGAAGGCTGGATCAAGGGATGATACGGATTTTAGACAGAGGAATGGATTTTGATGTACCTTCAGTGATGAACTGCTCCTTATTAGTTGGGTACTATTTATCACGCCCAGACGTTGATACAGTCGACCTACTTGGGATTATCTATCTATCTTTCTATCTATCACAATCTGCCCACATCTATCTATCTATCTATCTAGGTGCCCGTGGTGTAATGGTTATCGTCGCAGGATATGGACACGGCGACACGAGTTCAAATCCTGGACCTGACTGATTACATTTCACATACCACTAATACCCTTGGGAAAGGTATGAATCCAATTATTCTCCCTCCAGCTATGGGTAAATAGTAGGACAGACTGGGTTCTTCAGCCTTAGTGAGGCAACTAGTTTAGGAGAAGGAAAACTCTGAATTCAAACCTGTTAAACTCCGCTTAAAAATTGACCTTGTGTCATATCCTGCCCGAGCGGAGGGGTTGGGTAAATAGGATCTATCTATCTATCCTTATTTACCCAACCCCTCTGCTCGGGCAGGATATGACACAAGGTCAATTTTTAAGCGGAGTTTAACAGGTTTTGAATTTAGTGTTTTCCTTCTCCTAGACTAGTTGCCTCACCAAGGCTGAAGAACCCAGTCCATCCTACTATTTACCCATAGCTGGAGGAGAATAATTGGATTCATACCTTATCCAAGGGTATTTGAACTCGTGTCGTCGTGTCCATTTCCTACGACGATAACCATTACACCACGGGCACCTCCTAAATAAAATGATAACGAATTAGTATTGAGATATTTTTTACTTAACGTTCCATATAATGGAATAGCAGCTATCTATTTATCTATCAATACGTATGCATGACGAAACTCTTATCGTTATGAATAAATGGATTTGAAGACCACAGGTTCAATCCTAGACGCAGCTGATTGAGTTTCTTTTCACGTTATACATTTAGGATATGCGTAAACCCTTCTCCTATTAGTAATTAGTTGTCAAACTGGGTGCTTATGCCTCGGCAAGGCAACCAGCCAATGAGAAGGAAAATACCGAGTCCAAAACCTGAGGAATGTGGTACTGGTTAATCTGTGGAACATTGTGTTATCAGCTCATCCAAAAATGTATGGCTGGTCACACACACATCTTCTTCACTATAAACAAACCTCTCCGCAGGTAATCCAACTGGTCAGCTCTTTAAATAAGTATTTGTGCCTTTATATAATGAAATTGACTAATCTAATGAATCTAATTATTCTCCCTCCAGCTATCGGTAAGTTTGTAGGGCAGACTGGGCTCTTTAACGTTAGTGTGGCAACCGGTCTAGGAGAAGGAAAACTTTGAATTCAAACTTGTGGGGAAGCTTAGGTACACACTCACACACACACTCTCTCTCTCTCTCTCTCACACACACACACACACACACACACACACACACACACACACACACATATATATATATATATACTTTTGAATTTCGATATGTGGTACAGAAAAACGTGAATTGATATCTTGTCTAAGATTTTGTTTGAAGAATGCGTTTCCCTATAGGTAACAACCAATGTCGATGTTTTTTGTGTAAAATTAAAAAAAAAATGAAACAAGCTGTTTGGCTGCCTGTACTCACATTTAACCATTTTATCAGTCATTATAGAATGATCAATCCTATTGGTTTCATTTTTATACCTTATTAAATATATATATATATATATATATATATATATATATATATATATATATATATATATATATATATATCATGTTATAAAAATATACTGTGGTTTTCAGACGTATACACGGAATAAGCTTAAAGTTAAAAACGAAATGTATTTACACACTTCTAAATTACATCTAGTTTTTATTATATAATTTTTCTTTTGATGCTTAACCTGACAAGTAAGGCAACCAGTTTAATTACTATAAAATATAACATGTTCATTCTTGCTTAACTCGAACATACAAAAGATCTAAGATCTTTTGTTAAACCTCAGCTTGTGGCGTCATTAGGGTTGGTATCCCACCGTGAGTATATCACCCTACCTAGACTTCCACTCATACCAGATCATACAGAATCCTTAGTAAATTTTTTTTTGTATTAATATTACTTCTAAATCAAAATTCCCTAAAATTAATGTATTTGGCATGGCTGAAATAAGAACAACTGTGTGTGTTATAGCTGAAAGACTCACCATTAATATTTTAGAGAAAGAAAGCAGCGTTTACCTTGGATTCAAACCTGTTAAACTCCGCTTAAAAATTGACCTTGTGTCATATCCTGCTCGAGCGGAGGGGTTGGTAAATAGAACCTTGGATTATATTTTTGCCATCGAAAATACATTTTAAGCGTTCAATGGGTGTTCTCCACCCACATAGTGTCTCCACAAACCAAAGTTAAACAAAACAAACAATCGCAGACAAATTTATTAGAACTATTGACAGTACATTAATTGAGTGGAGCAAGTGGTGATAAAAGAATATCAGTACACTCACCAAATCTCCAAAACTAGTGAAGAGTTCTTATCGCCTCTGAAGCCAGCGTATTCGAGGCCCAAATGATTGGCCGGGTTACTCAGGGTTTGGATATCTAAACAACCTTTCCGATGGGAAAAGGTAGTATTTTATATACCCAGAAGTTCTGAATCCTAAAGAACTACTAACCCAGGTTAAAGAGCACCGTAACTTCGGATTCAGGTTAGCCTCTTTTAGTTTCAATCACATTTGTTTTGGTTTGATTGGTTGGTTTTTATTGCATATCAACCCTCGTAGATCGTTTAACACAAAATCCTGTTTATAAATCAGATATCTAATATATACATAAAGAAACAGTTTTTAGGTAACAATCCGAACTTATTTCTTTGCCCAGAGTTAAATAGTTTAAGTATTGCTATCTAACACTGATACTTCTGTTCAATATTAATTACTTGTTTACATATAGTTAAATGGTTTCAAGTATTGCTATTAAACATTAATTTTAAATTTAATATCAACCGTTTGTTTAAATGAAGTATATGAACCGTAGCAGGTGTTTCCTGGGAGTAATGGCAATAAAGAGGTGCGCTACATACCCCAATGCTTTAGGCCAGAAGCTTTTCTATCAGATGGTTTACTGTTATATCTAGGAAACTCGTTGTGTGTGTGTGGGGGGTCTTACCCCCTCAGCAGAGATGCAGTCAATGCATTCTACAGCTCCAGCCGATTGTGCTGTTTTTGGTTTAAGTATCAGAATATTCATTTAATCACTTCGACTTTTTCATTACGTAAATCGGATAATCTTTTTTTAATTTTATGGTGCTGTATATATATATATGTATATATATATATATATATATATATATATATATATATATATATACATATATAAAGTGTATGTATATATATATATATATATATATAAAGTGTATGTATATATATATATATATATATATATATATATATATATATATATATGTGTGTGTGTGTGTGTGTGTGTGTGTGCATTAAAGTGCATATTTAAACTATGTTGTGTTTGAAGTTATTCTTTCACCTCCAGGCGATGCTTGGTATCCCAATCAATAATTCTTTTTTCCTTTCTAACTTTAGAGGATTAGAAACAGTGTTAGTAACTGAAGCCTGCTCTGTCCTAAAATGTACATGTTGAGGTTACCGGATAATTTTTGTCCTAACACCTCCACATACCCATGAAGAACCCCACTCTAAACTCAAACTTATGTCACACTTCACGTTTTCGGAAAGGTGTATACACCTTGCCTTCTCCGTCAAAATCTGGGCTAAAAGTCAAGTCACACCGAAAGTTAAGCAATGATTAGCCACCTCATAACTAGAATGGGTGTCCACAAAGTAAAAGTTGGTATTTTATGCAACCCAGGACGTATGGGCAAACCTGGTCGAAACTTAGTGAATAATAAGAATAGGTAAAATGTATAGGTAAAAAAGGTGCTTCAAGCATCCGGTAATATGTCTAACCATTATTCACTCTTAGACAATGAGGATAGGTGCAAGGTAGGTGGGTAGAACAGGAACAGAATAAGATAGATAGATAGATAGATAGATTGATAGATTCAGAATGAGATATATGGATAAAAATAAAGTGAGGAAGAGAAGCACCTAAAATGATGTGTGGATGTCGACATCACTTGTGTTCATTTAAACAGAAAAACCTGGTACTTTTTTTTTTATCTATCCATCGTAGGGAAATGTTGATTCTTTGATTAGTTGCTATACCAGAGGTTAAGCAAAGATTATTGTTGATGAATGGCAAAAATCCCTATTTTTTTAAAATCAAAGTCAATTTTCTTCTGAACCAAAGATGACCTGATTGTATTATTTCCAGTGGAACATCCAATCAAAACGCATTTTCAAAGGGATTGTTTATTAACAAACTATTTAGCATTGAATCTCTTAAACTCCCTCAAAAATGAATATGTGGCAGTCCCCAAATTCGTACATCCTAGCGAAAGAGATTATTTCAAATGAATATTGGGTGTAACCAACTCTATGTTTTTTTAATTCCTTTTTCTTTTTTTTTATTACTGCTCGTCATCTTGAGACCATTGACCTGATTAAATTTACATACGCATCCACTGAAATGTTTTTTCTACTCTGACAGTATATATAAATAATTAATCGAACGAAAAAGGTGATGGTTTCAAATTCGTCTTGGTCGCAGGTATTAATCTAAAATAGCGGTCTAGTCTTCAGAAAATGAAACAGCAGGTACGAATCTTAATTTGATAAGAAAAAAGTAAATACAAAATGCCTACAAGTGATTAATTCTGTTACTTTAAGTTCCATGAGATGTTATCTAACGCACAAACATACGCATATGTAGATTTAATATAATAGATAGATATATAGATATATAGATGGGATAGATGTACTTCACATAAATAGATTGATTGATGGAATAGACAAAGATAGATTGATAGATTTATTTTGGCTGTCTGAAGATCGTAGATTAAAATTGCACCTTCAAGTAGTGGCCTATTGTGATCCTTTTTATCTTTTAGTTTATATATATATATATATATATATATATATATATATATTATATATATAATGCTTTTCGGGCGGCGTGGAATTAAAACCTAAAATTTTAAAACTACAATATTTGTCTACCTGATGATCATCGTGATACATGAATCTGAATAACCGTAGGAGTACCGCAGGATTGTAGTTTTAAAATAGCGTGTATATATATATATATATATATATATATATATATATATATATATATATATATATATATATATATATGGTGTGAGTTTATGCGTGTGTGTACTTACTAAATTCATTAATTTTTGTGTGTAAGCAACCGCTCTCTGTGAATTTTAATGATGATTCAGTAAGGTAAGACGATGTAAAAAAAAAAAAAAAAACCATATAAAATCCATTATGGAAGACGTCACGATGTAATGTCTAAATATAAAACTCGAAAAATTAATTGGATAAAGTGGAGTGATCATAGTACTTAAGTACTCCTCTTTGATTAATAAGCTCTTCGAATAAGTAAACGGTAAAGAACGGAGTGACCAACTTTTTGCCGACATTTTAAGTCTTAATACTCATGTTTTGTGCTTATATTTATCCAGCATTTTTTCTTTTTCTTTATTCTTTTTTAAACAGATACATTAACTTTTTGTCTGGGTCTCTCTACTTCATTTATTTACTTATCTACTTTTTTCTTTTTCCTGATTGTTGACGAAGTTATCTGCCCTTTTTAAAGCTGATTTTTATCCAGGTTTGACACAAGCCGGCTCTTGGTTACATCAAAGGCTCATCTTATTTGAAATATTGATATTAACACATTTCCTCGCGGGGGTCAACATCGCAAATTTTGATTAGGCCATTATATTTTCCCTCTATGCTCTGTCTACGCTGAGAATACGCAGACAGTATCCCGAGCATAGAAGTAAGAACCCTAAGCACACCTCCCCTCAAAGAGGTGTACTGAGTGATTGGGTTTTATGGCATATCAATCCTTGAAGGTTATTTTATGCCAAATCCTATATACGCGTATATTTACTAAATATATATGATTTGTAAACGAATATGATATAGATATGGCCAAGTGTTATATTGTCATCTACAGCATCATGCAGAAATATACATATATATGCTGGATACATACCGATGCAATGATAATTAAGACGCCCGATGATAAAGTCGCAAGAATAAACGACGCACGCAAGGAAGACGCAGGAAGACTTCTTTATAAAATATTTTACCTCTCACTTTATTTGTAAGGTTTCGAAAAGGGTTATTCAAAGTTTGCGTGTGAGAGGGAGCTGGGGACCGAACATTACTGAAATATTTTGACCCCAAAGTTATGGCCGTCAGCGTTGTGTCTTTCTCGTTCTTCATGGCTGCTCAACAGGACCCTGGAGTAAACTCTTCTGTGTGCTGGCTTTCCCTACTACAATCGCGTCTACCTCCGTCTTCCACTGTACTGCTTGCCCTCCTTCTCGCCTATCACCAACTGTCCTCAATTCGTCGGCCTTATATTACCTTCAAACTCCGACGCAGTAATATAGACACGCCTCAACGCCTGCGCAACCTCTTCCGATTTCCAGCGACCGGGATGTGTCACTTCCTTCCGGTGCACCACCTTGAATGGAATTTTTGGCCGGGTCAAAAGGTCAAAACATAACACAAGTCGGCTTGGTGTTCAAAATACACCGACTGCATCTCTGCAGAGGGGTAAGACTACCCCAATGAATGTCCTGAAATGACACTAAAAATCTGATAGCAAGGCTCCAGTAATGCTGGAACTTTGGGGAATGTGGAGTATTTCTTTATTGCCATCACTCCCAGGTCCATCCTGGTCTGGAATGGTAGCAACTGATAGAGTCCTATCTATGGGTAAACAAGAACTGTTTAACTGTGCGCCAACAAATGATTGATGTTTAATTGAATTGTTAGTTACATAGCGATGCATGAACCCATTTAATGGTTGGTTGGGTTTTATGGCATATCAACCTTTGTAGGTTATTTAATGTCAAATCCATTTTTATGTAAATAATCAGTTCTATTTCAAACAATTCGGTTTAGCGTGAGTAAACAGTTTAATAGTCAAAAACATTTCTATTTCAAGCAGCTAAGTTTATTCAAACAGTTTTAATTCAGCTAATTCAGTTCAGTATAAGTACAGGTTTTGTTTACACTGTTAAATGTCAAAACAGTTCTATATTAAACAATTCAGTTTAGTGTAAGTACAGTTTCAATGTCAAAAACAATTCCATTTCAAACAATCTATTTTAACATATGCACGCAGTTTAGCTATAAATACAGTTTTGTTGTCGAAAACATTTCTATTTCAAGCTATTCAGTTCAGTCAAACAGTTCTAATTCAAACAAATTCAGTTTAGCATAAGTATGCTGTTAGTTCTATTTAACCCATAGATAGGGCCCTATCAGTTGATACCATTCCGGGCCAGAGTGGACCTGGGAGCAATGGCAATAGAAGGATGCTCCGCATTCCCCAAACCTCCTGCATGACTGGAACCTCACCGTCAGATTGTTTAGTGTCATATCAGGACACTCATTAGTGGGGGGGTCTTACCCCTCTGCAGAGGTGCAGTCGGTGTATTCTACAGCCCCAGCTGATTGGGCAGTGAACTCATTTAACAATGTGCAAATAAAGCTATTGGTGTTACGTAGCAATCAAAGGATTCGTACTAAATAGAATTCTTCGTGTTAGATTGGAATGCTTGAAACCATTTTAACTGTGGGGGAACAGTGGTATTAAATATCATTATCTATTAGGTACTACCACTCCGGGTCGGAGTAGACAAAAGATTAATGACAATGAAGGGGTGTTCTACATTTGCCTAAGCTCCAGGATTAGAGCTTAACCATCAGATAGTCTCGTTTCATATCCGAGATTCTCATTGGGATGTGGTCTTATTCCTCTGCAGAGATGCAGTCGGCGTATTTTACAGCCAAGCGGGCAAGGTGTCCTGGAGATGACACTAAACTGTATTTGATGGTGATGTTCCACTGCCGGTGCTCCGTGATGTGACGAGTACCCTTATATTGTAATAACTCTCAGGTTCTTAGAGATCTATTCGGGTATCAAAAAATTAATCGTATTTGATAGGACCATGTAAAAAAAAAAACAACTCTTAAGATCTACACAAAAATATCAGTATGAACTTAAAATGAACCTGATTCTAATTAAGAAGAGATTTCTCACAGAAGATATTAAATGTACATGCTTTTCTGCACATTCATCTTGTATTTACACACACATGACACTTCATTTCTTATGGTTCTTTATCTCATTAAAAATAAAAAAAAGACAAACACGTATTTCTTCTCTACTTCATTGAATTGAAAACCATTCAGTATGATTTTCCAAAAAGAAACTAGGACTTATACTTAAAAAATATTAAAGAAAAAACTTAATATTGGATCCTCTACAAATTAGAAAGGAAGAAAATCTATCCTTATCATTTTGACTAGTATAACCCTTCATCTTCATAATTCTAGTCACCTTTTATTGCAACTTGGGGACCATATAGATCACTGCATGGTTAAGATTGGTTAGAATACAGAATAGAGTCCTGGAGATCTGGAAATACTAATTATTACTCAGTCTACAGTGAAAAATAACCAATTAATGCTGGTGTAAAAAACTCACAAAGAGTGAAATAATGATTAAAAACAACTTATTGGACTTTTATGGAATGAATTCGACAGAAAAAAAATTATTTTCCGATATTTTAAAATATAATTAAGCTTTGAAGTATCTAATGAAATGTCTTCAGAAAAACTAAGACAGACAGACAGACAGACAGATGCAAATTTCTAAAATCCTTTCCACATGTTATAAATAAGAAAAATTACCGAAGAACCATCATATATATATATATATATATATATATATATATATATATATATATATATATATGTAGAAAAACTGATAACAACGATCCAAGTGGAAGGAATGATTTATTAACGGGTCGACACTATAGCGTTTCGGTTCTACTGAACCATCATCAGGACCATGAGGGGTGATATTAATAATTTTAAGTTAACGATGGATGATTAGAAATGTGAAATACAAAAACCTACGGGAAAATATGTATAGTAAGAAAAATCAGCGTTTACTCTTCATATATATATATATATATATATATATTAGATAATAGCTTTTATTGTAAGAAAAAAAAACCCGGCAAGTGATTTGAAGATGAAAATATATCAAAAGACACGCAGTTGGTTGGTTAAAAGAAAATAAAAACACCGTAAGGGCTGCTAAGCTACAATGCGAAAAGTGCTCAATACTAAGTTGTGCAAAATAGTAACGATAATTACTTAGTGAGTCGGGAACTAACCAACTATAGTTTCGCCTAAGCGGCTCATCAGAGTACCTAGTCGGGATTAGGTACCCTGATGAGCCGCTTTGGCGAAAGTATAGTAGGTTAGTTCTTGATGGTTATATATATATATATATATATAGTAACAAATTAAACGAAATAACATATCATCTTAGTCACCAAGAAAACTGATTGTAGAGTTTCTGGTTTGAAAACCCTGCAATGAGTAAAATGATTCTCACCAGTTTTATAAATTAAACAAGCTAATCTATATATCTATCTATCTATCTATCTATCTATCTATCTATCTATCTATCTCATTCTCGTTGGATCCGTTAAAATCTTAGTGATCGGAATGATATTCTAACGCTTATAGTCATTATTAAAATTTAAAAAAAATGCGATCCTTTTCAACAACATTAACTGCCTTGTATTATAAGACGATTATTGAGAAAGCCAAAAATGTGTTATTGACCGCAAATAACTGAAAATTTGGAAAACAAAAACCGTGGATAAAAAGAGTATCATGTACATCTAAAAATGTAGAAAAACCATTCTAAAAGCATCTTAAACGTATATATATTAAACATGGCTAAATGAAACTTTGCTAAATGACCCGTTTCATTTAGTATATTATTTAATAAACATAATATATATATATATATATATATATATATATATATATATATATATATATATATATATGTGTGTGTGTGTGTGTGTGTGTCTTTTTTTAATTAATGCATCAAAATAACTTTTTTCCGAACGAGGTAACGAAACTTTAAGAAGGTGAAATTTCGAAAAAATAGGCAATCTTCATTGATGGAAGCTCAATTTTTAAAGTCACTGTCAGCGGCTTTCGAGATAAATGCACTTCATTGTTGAACGTTTTGGCAAACCACCATTTTAAGTGTAAGGAACGAAACGTTTTTGGTTCAATATCAAAAACCAATGTTAAAACTTGCAGCTGGTAAATTTCCCAGAAAGTCTGCGAAGAGGTGGAGGGGATATAACAAAATCTTTGAAAATAGCAAGAAATGAAGAGCCAAAGAAAAAATTTTAAACCACCAGAGAAATATATTTTTAGTCTAAAATTCAGCACAAATATTTTTTCGAAACTTTTCAATGATATTTCTCGAACCAAAATGTTATATATATATATATGTGTGTATCTATATATATATGCGTGTATATATATATATATATATATATATATGTATATGTATTTATACATATATATATATATATATATATATATTGGTGTGTGTATATTTATGTATGTGTGCTTGTGTATGTGTATATGTATTATATATATACACGTGTGTATGTATATATATATGTGTGTGTGTGGTTGTATATATATATATATATGTGTGTGCGTGTGTGTGTGCGTGTGTGTGTGTGTGTGTGTGTGTGTGTACGTGTGCGTACACACGTGTGGATATCTTTCTTTATATTTCACGCACAATCTGACTAAAAGGGTACTTGTTAATACAAATATGTTTACATAAATATACTCACACAGCTCTCTTAGCATATATATATATGAAACTTAGTCTAAAATAAAGTTGGACGGGTTTCGATCCCGACTTCGAGCGTCCTGCGTGTCTAGCCACACTGAAAAGTTCTGATAGAACGAAACAGTCTGTCTGTGGATGACAATATATATATATATATATATATATATATATATATGTTGATCGTCAGGCGAGCTAATTCTGTGCGTGTATATACGCATGCATACGTCTATATATAGGTAACGCTCTCTTTTTCGTCTTTTAATGAAAGTGATGTACCTGCTTTCTGTGACATTACCAACTTCTTAAAAGTTATAGCAATCACAATTGAATATTAAAAAAAAATATTCTTATAAAAGTGCCCATACGAAAAAATGTCTGGAAACTTATTTATGATACTCGTATCATTATCAAATTGCGCTGATCACTCCCTGACTCTCTCTGTCTCTGTCTCTCTGTCTCTCTCTCTCTCTGTTGCTCTCGCCATCCATCTTTATCGTCTATCGCTCCTGGTAGGTTGTCTTGGGTCTAGACAGCATCGAATGTCTTCACAGAGTTGAAGACAGTAAGTTCTAGGTTGGCGGCCAATCATCATCATATCGCGCTGGTAGCACGGATAAGTGTGGGTCATGGTTATCTTTCGATGGCTGTTTTATTCTCTTCTATAGAAGCCACTCTTATAGAGGAGCAGCAGTAGTTCCTCGATCGAACTAACGATCCTGAGCGTAAAGTCGTCAAACTCACGTCCAGGACTCGTTTAGGTATTGAGTTTGGTCGTCCATGGGTTTATTCAAATACCTTTACGTACATCATGCTGCTTCCCATGTGTACGCAAAAAAAAAAAAAAAAAAAAAAAAAGTGGGGGGAGGTATTTTGATTTTAGTTTTCTTAAGTTTTAACTTACTTAAAGTCCAAGATTAAGGTACTTTCGTCAGACTTTCACTGGTACTGATTTTTGCTTTTTTTTGGCGGTATTGGGACATTTCCTAGGCTTTTTAGTTTTTATTTTTATTTTTTTCTATACTACAGTTGGGAACCTAGTAGGCTTCAGGAATTATAGAGCTTTAATATTTTTTTTTTCTTGTGTTTTAGGCTTTTACTTTTTCTTCTAAACTACTTTCTTTACGAATTTTTAAATTATATTATAGAAGAGATTCAAAAACATTCTGCCTTGTTCGCTGACATTTGGAAAGAGTCTTAACATCAATTTGGCTTTATAGTAGAGTAAGCTTGTCTTTACATTTAAAGCGCATAGTTTAAGCATTATTTCACAAACAAAATACAGCATAACATTTTGTAAAATTCAGCATTTTAAATTGATAGGACTTAAAGACATACTGACCAATATTGAGATATTTCTTCCTGTTGGCTCCTGAGTTCAAATGCTTCTTCTTCGTTTTAACTTTTATTTACTACTGAATTTTAGGTAGTTTTGGAGGCGGTCTACTTGGGAGGGGAACTGGGGCATTAATGTACAGGAGTTCATAAGAAAAGGTCGCGTATGAGTTCGTCCTTACATACTTAGCAGAGTTGAACAAATCCCGGAAGCAGCACCTCATAAAAGAGCAACTTTACAGCCAATTACCTCCCATTTCAGAAATCATTCGAGTAGGACGAACTAAACACACTAGGCGCACACCCACCCACCCATATATATATATATATATACGAGGATCATTAAATAAGTTTCCAGACTTTTTTCGTATTGAACTTTTATTGATAGTACACACATGAAACTCTAGTCCCCTTCAAAGTAATCTACTCCGGCTGCAATGCACTTGATGTACCATTCCAACAACCTCTGGAAGGCCCCATGGAAGTCCTCTTGTATCACCGTGTCCATGACCTTTGTCACAGCCTCTTTCATTTCCTCAATTGTCTCATAACGACAGCCGCTGAGCTTAGGGAATAACCAAAAGTCACAGGGAGCAAAGTCTGGACTATAGGGAGGAAATGTCTTGATGCCCATTTTGGTCAAATAGTCTGTGACAAGGATGCAGTTGTGAACTGGTGCATTGTCCTGGTGGAAATGCCTCTGAGCCGATTTGAAGAGTGCTGGCCTCTTCCGACGTAATCTCTTGCTGAACTGCCTTAAAACCTCAACATAGTAACCCTAACCCTAAGCTTTTGACCAATCAACTCTGGTGTATTGACTTCCTTACTCCTCCCACACTTCTCATCATCCCTCACAGATTCCATGCCTTCCTTGAATCTCTTATGCCACTCAAAAACTGATGCTCGATTCATGCAAGATGCTCCAAAAGCAGTCTAAAGCATTCCATACGTTTCTGTGGCATTTTTTCCAAGTGTGGCTAGATACGCATAGACGCTTGAAGCTGGGATCGAAACCCACCCAACTTTACGTTAGACTTAGTCTCATACCACTCAGCCAACAAGCGAACCACGTCAACTCGGGAATTATAAGGAGTAGAAGCTTTCGTTTGTTTACATTTTGCCTAACAGGATTCCAGACTGCTCAATTCGTTCGAAGAGCTTTGCATAATGCGAGTGGCAGCCGTAAATTCCTTCGCCAGGGTGTTAGAAGTGGGGGCAAAATTAATTGAGGCTTGTTATGAAACCCCTAATCATATGATTAAAGAAAAAGAAAAACAGAAAAAAAATGTCTCTTCTTGGGCGTTGAACTGACAGCTGAGATTAATGTTTCTATTTCAATATCTAATGCACACACACACACACACACACACACATATATATATATATATATATGTATATACGATGATCTTGCGGTAAATACAGAAATTCAATTTTGCTTTAAAAAGTGTGTGCATGGTGTTAAGAATGTTTGAAAATCATAATAATGAATTAAAACCATCACTTGGGTACAATCCTTTGTGCCAAGCACGACTTTAGGAATTCAATTGCATGTTTTAAGGTGCGAATTGAATCCCTAAGTTTTATTATATTGCTGAGGGTGCGTACCTGCATATTGTTGTAGTTCACTTGAAGTATATGAAAATCTTGTGGTAAGGTCAAAAATTAAATATTGCACAAAAAATCGTGTGCATGGCGTTTAAAAACAGTATTTAATTTCTGTACCTACCACAAGAACTTATGGACTCAGGATGTTGTCTAGAGAACATACCGAATGTGATGGACAATAGAGACGAATGGAGAGAGAGAGAGAGAGAGAGAGAGAGAGAGAGAGAGAGAGAGAGAGAGAGAGAGAGAGAGAGTCAGACAGACAGACAGACAGACAGACAGGGACAGAGACAGAGACAGAGAGACAGAGTTGGGAAATCAGTGCTAGTGGCCCGGCATGTTGATGCTGCTGCTGCTGCTAATGATGATGATATATATTTATATATATTTGAACATAAACGTAAACATATATGGATACTGTATATATATACTGTGTAGATATAAAATATAAGTATGATATGAATTGTGCGGTGTGACTGGCTCGGTTATTATATATTTTTAGAAAAAAATAAACTTTCATTATATCTTGTTGATCGTGAAAACGTGAAGCTAACAATTACAATCAACCTTTCTATTTTAATATTTGATGAATGAATAAATACACACATATATAAATATAATATCTTATAAACTCCTTACACACACACACACACACACACACACACACACACACACACACACACACACACACACACACACACACACACATATATATATGTAAGGAGTTTATAAGATATTATATATATATATATATATATATATATATGTGTGTGTGTGTGTGTGTGTGTGTGTGTGTGTGTGTATGTACATATGTATATGACAGCATTAATTAGGGGTTGACACAAACTCCCTAATTATATAATTCTAGAACAAGAAAAAAAATTTCATTATCGCTTGCCGATTCTGAAAACATGAAACTGACAGTTTCAATTAACGTGTTTGTTGTTTAATATCTGATACATACGTATATACCGACTCATATATACAAATATGCATAGGTGTGTGTATACGTGTGTGAGTATGTGTGTGTGTGTGTGTGTGTGTGAGAGAGAGAGAGAGAGAGAGAGAGAGAGAGAGAGAGAGAGAGAGTGTATGTGTGTGTGTGTGTGTGTGTTGGATGACGTGTCTCGCCTGAATATACTTGTAGTTATTAGTGAAGATTAGTCACGTCAAAGTTGTTAGTCATACAGGAGAAGAAATTCAATAGTGTAAACAGAAAGTGATGTACGGTTTTTACTAAAGTCTGCATCAACAGAAGTCAAGAGGGAGAATG
Source organism: Sepioteuthis lessoniana (assembly GCA_963585895.1). Taxonomy (NCBI): domain Eukaryota; kingdom Metazoa; phylum Mollusca; class Cephalopoda; order Myopsida; family Loliginidae; genus Sepioteuthis; species Sepioteuthis lessoniana. The sequence goes on from OY757938.1 coordinate 39,305,077, forward strand.
CACATACTCAAATCTACAAAGACGAACTGTAAACAATTTCTTCATCAGTCATTTCGAATATGTAGAATATTAATTCTATTAAGATTTCGTCGTTTATCCAACCGAGGGCGTTTTCCCACATATTCTTCTTCTTCTTCTTCTTCTTCTTCTTCTTCTTCTTCTTCTTCTTCTTCTTCTTCTTCTTCTTCTTCTTCTTCGACCGATTATTATTATTATCATTATATTATTCTCATTGTTGTAGTTGGTGGTGGCGTTGTTATTTACTCCTTGAGAGTTTTTCACCTCAGCGTTAGCTAATGGTCTTTCAGTGGAGTCTGAGTGACAACAAGTCTCCTCAAATCTCCAGGACTCGTCTCAGTGTTCTGGCTGATCTCACCAATGCTGTAGTTTGGATGGTCTCCACTCGTCCTATAATTTCCAAGTACTCCAGTCCCTTCATCAGTCATTTCGTGACTATACCAAGAGCACCGATTACAATTGGTATTGTCGTTAATTTCATGTTCCATAGTTTTTTCAATTCCCTAGCAAGGTTGAGGTACTTATTATTATTATTATTATTATTATTATTATTATTATTATTATTATTATTATTATTTACTCCTTTAGAGTTTTTCCAATCAGTGTTAGCTGATGGTTTTTCACTGGAGTTTGAGTGACATCAAGTCCCCTCAAGTCTCCAGGACTCTTCTCAGTATTCTGGCCGTTCTCAGTAATGGTCTCCACTCGGCCACCAACTTCCAAGTCCTCCAGTCTTTTTAAAAATCCTTTAGTTACTGTGCCAAAAGCACCAATCACAGTTAGTACTATCGTCATTACTCCACAGCTTTTTCAATTCTCTAGCAAGGTCGAGGTACTTATCCTTCTTTTCACATTTTTTCAGTTTTATTCTGTGGTCAGCCGGGACAACAAAGTCGACAATTTTGCAAATTCTCTCTTTTGTTGATTATTATTAGGTCTGGTCGTCTGGCCGAGATTAGGCGATCCGTTTGTATGTTAAAGTCCCATAGGCGTTCATGTGTGTCATTTTCTAAGACAGGTGCAGGTTTGTGCACATACCATTTGTTTGTATGGTCAAATTTAAATTTCTTGCACATCTCCCAGTGGAGCACCTTGCCGACCTAGTTGTGTCTCACCTTATACTCCTTATGTGCTAATTTGCTGCATTCGCTTATTATGTGATTTATGGTTTCGTCTCTGTCACAACATTATTATTATTGTTTACTCATTAGAATTTTATTATTATTAATATTATTATTATTGTTGTTGTTGTTGCTCATGGTTACAGAATTTCATAATGTAGCTGCCAACGAAAATATCAAGAATTACCCCTCATCAATGAAAGAAATAAAAGAACAAAAACAAAACTCTCTTTAAACGATCGTTGGAGTTAATTACTTTTTCTTGAGGGGGTGGGGTGAATTTCAGATCTTTTTGACGAATTTAATATCTGTTGACAAAAAAAAAAAAAAATTAAAGAAAAGAAAACGAAATAAATTGTGGAAAATATTGGAATAAAGTAACGAAGAGTAATATGAAATAATTACGAGTTTACAACTTTTTTCAAATAAACGAAATAGTTAATCAAATCTTGAAGTCGTACGAGTACTTCCGTTATAATGACTTCTCTCACAGAGTTTTCCTTGCAGACATAAAGCTCCAATCTCATCAATGGTGATGTTTATTTATCTGTTTATATATATATATATATATATATATATATATATATATATGTGTGTGTGTGTGTGTGTGTGTGTGTGTGTGAAGTAACCGTAGTTACAGGCACTTGATAGCGAAATTTCAAAAATATTTTATATTTTCCATAATGATTTAGATAATTTTATTTCATTTTCTAAAAAGTTTATTCCTTCTAATAAAGGTTATGCACAAAAATAATGCTTATCTATCAGAATCTAAAACTATAAAACTACTAATGAATAACACTGGACAGCTATTTATCAAAACCTGCTTTTAGATAGTATTAATATGTGAATTCTATTTTAGTACGAAGCTCTATTTCATTAGTTATCGTTAGAGCTGAAGGTTTACTTTTGCAACTGATGGTATGGATTTTACTTTTTAAACATACGGTATTTTTACTTATCTAAAGTAGTATTTAAGTACATATATAAGTTGTTAGTAAGTTGGCCGACCGTAGAGGAGGGTGACCTAAAGACTCCCTTTTTCAATAACTACTACACCAAACTGTAGGGGAGGGCGCTTCTTCTTTCCCTGGATTGCCCCACTTACTCTTGATTCGTATCTTATGATGCTGAGTGCTGAGCAAGGCGGCATCACATACCGTTTTATGAGTTTTTGGCATGACTCGACCTGGGATAGAACTCTCGTCTTCCGCACACTGTACTCACTATGCAAATATGCACTAGTTGAAGAACTCACTTTGCCTCTAAATATTTTCTTTTTTAATTAATAATTTAAAAACACAGTTTGATAAAAAACGAGATATATTTCTTATCATAATCATACATAAAACTATTGTTTATATATATATATATATATATATATATATATATATATATGTATATATATATATATTTATGTATATATATATATATATATATATGAAGAGCAATGAAATTACAGATGAATAACACATGACATTTATTTATTTATTAAACCCACTTTTTAAAATAATTATGCAAATAAGATATCTCATGACTGTGAAAAACGCTATTTATTAGTACATAAAATCAACATTGAAATTTTTTTTTCAGATGAAATTTTTTGAAGTCCTGAGAATGTTTTTTTTTATAAGAGGTGATATGCCACCAAAGACGCGACCAAAGAAAACAAAAAAAGTAATGTAGCATATTCATGTGTGGTGGGGAAACAATACATTGGGAAATGAGAAAGAGACTCAAAATTGGCAATGTTGATATATACCCAAACCATACCCTGTACTAGAACATGAGACGTGTACAATTCTCTGGGATTTTGAGATACAAACGAACTATCAAATATCAATCAGAAAAGCAGAAATTGTGTTAATTAACAAGAAGAAAAGCTTTTGTAGTTAGAGCAGACCATTGAGTGAAAATAAAATATAAGTAAAAGCTGGAAAAATACCTGGATCTTGCCAGAGGGCATAACATGCTGTGGAATATGAAGGTAAAAGTCGATGCTGTTTGAACGGTGCCTAAGTAAAGATTAGGAAAAGAAACTGAGAGAACTGGAGTACAGATTAAGAATTGAGACCATCCAGACCGCAGCACTTGTTAAATCATATAGAATACCTCAAAGAGTCCCCGGAGATTGGAAGAGATGTTCTGCCACTGGGATTTCAATAAAAACACACCAGCTAGAGCTCGTGGAAAAAACAACTAGCTAGTTGTGCATATAGTAAAAACTTAGGTAGTCATTTTCAATCTTAATTTTCTTAAAAACTATTTTCTTAAGAGAAAAAGAGAGAAAAGTAGCTGATCCCGTTAGAAAAGAAATCGATACCTTTGTCAACTTATTGCAAAATCTTCAGAAACATGTATAATATTTTAGATTCTTTGATACCATAGGGGAAAATGCTGCAGTCGAAAAAACGAAGAGGTGACGAAAAAAAGGAACAAATGAGGTTGTCAATTGATACCAGTGACAAAATAATCGGCAAACATGTTAAAAAATCAAGTCACTTGAATTCTGGAGGTTAAAAGTTCATTTTTTGGAAACGTAATCGGCGTGCCGAGTTCAATTCCTGGACGAATTTGACCAAGGGTTAATCCATCTTTTCTCTCTCTAATCATTTGTGAAATATTATGGCAAATTAGGCTCTTTGGCCAAGGTATGGCAATGAGTCTAACAGTAGAAAAACTCTGGATTCAAAGTGCTTAAAAATCAACTTTGTGTCACATTGTACTCGTAGCAGAGGGGTTGGGTAAACATATACACTTTCTTTTTGGATAGCTCCCATACACTGGAAGATGGTATATGATGTTTGTTTCTTTCGATGTAGGAAAGATTGATTCTTTTATGAATCTTAGCCCTACCCCAATGCTCGATATCGATTAAACCCCAAAATATACGTCTCTTTCACTAGACGTCCTTGAAGTCAACTCCTTAGTTTTAACAAACATAATTAACTTTCCTTTAATTCGTACGTGACAGTCTCGGCTCACATTCATCGTTTCCCACAGGGTTGAGGATTTGAACTTTGACCCGCTCCCTGTCAATCAGTCCCACCGAATATTTGCAACATCCGGTAGGTTGGTGGTAAAAAAACACTACATAACATTTGTTTGAAGAAAGAAGTTGGTATTTTAACGACAGAATGTTGAGTAGAACAGAAAATAAGAAAGGAACAAATAGAGTCGATATATATATATATATATATATATAATGCTCCTGCGTGTTTTTCTCCCCACTTCTCTGGCAAAATACAATTCTTTTAATTTGAACAATGGCATAAATTTTGCAGAAGAAAGTTATTTAAAATGAGTGGGAATGTAACGAAAAACAATTTTTCCCCAAATTTAGAATGGAAATTTGTGTAAAAATTTCGCCCTTTATGAAATATGTAGAAACATTTTTATTAAAATTGATTTTTGGTGAAATTTTAAAATTGAGGCATTTTTTACCCGAGAAATGTTCTCATGCAAATTATGGTACACTGTGTTGCAAAAAGTAAAATAACTTTTTAAACGGATAAATATCTCTGCTTCAGTAGAATTTACTCAAAGAAATTTTCTATTTAAATTTTTCCTTATTTTACTTCTTCCAAATAACTCGGAGAATTAGGCGATAAAATTTAATTTTATCAGCTTTTAAAATTAAATTTAGGATATTTTTTCCACGGGTGTCAAAGAATCTGAAAAGTACGTATACGCATTCGACGAAAAAGTGATACGTGACAAAATAATTTATATAGAATATATATATATATATATAGAATATATATATATATATATATAAAGAATATATATATATATATATATATATATATATATAGAATATATATATATATATAGAATATATATATATATATATATTGGGGGGGGATTCTTTTATAAAATGTCTTTGTTTTTCATGTTTTGTGGATTTTGTCTTTTTAAAACTGTGTCTGAAAAATTGGGTGTAAAGATCTATAAAAATAAAACCACAATTGCAATAATTATGGTAGGCTTTTTTACCATGACATTACCAAAATTATTGAAACGAAAAAAGAGAAAAAAAAAAAAGAAAAAAAAAAGCAATAATAAACTTTACAACAACAATAAAACTTTTTTCCTAAAAATTAACAATGAACACTGAAAACATGTAGGTTTTAGAATTACAAATGGAATCTATATTCAACTTCATTAAAAATACTCTGATTTATCGATGAGAAAGAGATAGAGAGAGAGAGAGAGAAAGAGAGAGAGAGAGAAAGAGAAAGAGAGAAAGAGAGAGATAGAGAGAAAGATAGAGAGAGAAAGAGAGAGAGATAGAGAGAAAGAGAGAGAGAGAAAGAGAGAGAGAGAGAGAGAGAGAGGACAAATCGGTAATAAGTGAAACGTAAAAACGTAGTGTGAGCGCGTGAGTTTGTATGAATTTCCGAAGAATCAATATAGGATGAAATAACGCCAGATACTGGCATCCAAACAAGTTAGATTAAAATCACAGACGACTCTGAGTTTCACGCAGATGATCGTTGTGAGTGTATATCTACACATCTGAAGTCTAATATATATATACATGTAACATATTGATCCTCGACCGAGCCGACAATTAAGAGATGCACCTGTGTAACAGGAAGCAGGTTCATCCGGTCGAGGATGTCAAAATATCACCTTGACCTGTGGACGAGTTGAATTCGGTGCAGATGCGACGCCACAGGAAGCAGGTGGGTGTCAAACAATTATATAATCAGGTGCCACAGACGGTTTGAGCATTTGAAGATCGAGGCAGGCAGAGTTCAGTTCGAGTTGCTGTCACTGTTCGAGTTTCAGTTGCAGATGGGGACAAGGTGCCGTGGTGAGAGCCAGCGCCAGACAGAGGGTTTCGGCCCTCAGGACCCCGGTTGAGCAGCACAGCAGAATGAGAAAGAAGTGCTGCTATAATACAGAGGAACTTGGGGTCAATATGTGGCAGTCTGTTCCGTCTCCAACTCACCTCTCACACATAACCAACATCAACCCTTTCGCAACCCTTTCGAGAATAAAGTGTGAGAGGTATATTTTTCTAAAGAAGTGTGTTCGTTCGTAATTATTTTTGACTATGTTTCCGTGTATAGTTGTATATGTATAATGTGGCTATACAACATATATATATATATATATTTCCACTTATTTTATCATTTTGTCAGATTTACCACAATCTATCAGTTCAATATATATATATATATATATATATATGAAAATTAATGATTGAAAAATTAACAGATTGTTTAAAAACGTTTAAAAATCAAACAGTGCTCAAATGCTTGCAAGCAGAGCAGGATAAAACGTAAAAGAAAATAGTTTTTTTTTACTGAAAACTGACTGACTGCAAATCTTGTCAGGCTTCCAAGGATTCTTCTTTGTATTCTAGCCAATTTCAACGATTGTGTGGTGTAAATGGTTTCAGTTTTTTTCTCTAATTTCCAATGACCAAGTCTGTTGGGATTGCAGAATACACCGATTGCATCTCTCCTGAGGAGTAAGACTCTCTTAATGAGTGTCCAGGATATAGTACTAAACAATCCGATAGTGAGGTTCCAGTAACCCAGTTGCTTTGGGGAATGCGGAGTACCCCGTCCTTATCATCTCTCCCAAGTCTACTCTGGTCCGGAGTGGTAGCACCTGATAGGGCCCCATCTATATGAATAAGAGAACTAAGAAAACTAAACATCGTACTTATGATAAAACTTAATTACTTGAAATAGAACTGTTTCTGACATTTAAACTGTGTACATATGTTAAACTGAATTGTTTGAAATAGACGTGTTTATAAGTTTAAAAATAGATTTGGCATTAACTAACCAACAATTGTTGATATACCATAAAACTAAAGCAAATCAAACTAATTTCTACTTACGGCAGTCTCTTTTTCATGCCCTTAAACGCTGTTTCGATAGCATCCACTATCATCTTTACCATCATGTTCCACATATTTTTTCTGCTCTCTTGCAAAATCTAAGTATTTTTTTTGTCATTTCGTATTTAAAAAAATATTTTCACTCTGTGGGTCGCTTGAATCGTATAATACTCGAAATCATAAATTATTTCTTTCTCCTTAATTGACGCTAGGTCGGTTCTTCTGACTGAGATTGAGTCAGTCGTTTGTTTCTTAAAACTACAGAGAATTTTATGCGTCTCATTTTCTAGTACAGGTTCTGGTTAGTGCATATTAATGTGAATATCCCTTGAGAGTTGTTCGCATCAGCGTAAAATGACGATCTTTTACTGGAATCTTAGTGACAGTAAGTCTCCTCATGTCTCCAGGACTCTTCTCAGTATTCAGGCCTGTCTTAACAATACAATAGTTTTGATAGTATCGTCCTCCAATTTTTAACTCCTCCAGTCGCCTTACCAAGCCTTTAAGGATTGTGCTAAGAACTTCAATTGGTATCTCCGTCACCTTCAAGTTCTATAACTTTTTAGTTCTTATATGGAGGTGCCCGTGGTGTAATGGTTATCGTTGCAGGAAATGGACACGGTGATACGAGTTCAAATCTTGGACGAGAGTCATTGCATTTCACATAGCACTAATACCCTTGGGAAAGGTATGAATCCAATTATTCTCTCCCTCCAGCTATGGGTAAATAGTAGGACAGACTAGGTTCTTCAGCCTTGGTGAGGCAACTAGTCTAGGAGAAGGCAAACTCTGAATTCAAACCTGTTCAACTCCGCTTAAAAATTGACCTTGTGTCATATCCTGCCCGAGCGAAAGGGTTGGTAGATATGATAACTTTTTAGTTCTCTGGGAAGGTCCAAATACTTGTTTTTCTTTTCGTTTTCTTAGATTTTCTCACTGTTGTCTGCCAGAACAGCAAAATTCACTGTTATCTTATTTTTATTGTTGTTTAATCCTTGCAAGTACTTTTTTAACACCAGATTTAACTGCTATTTTTTCACTGAAGTCTGAGAGTTAGTAAGTCTTCTCCGGTATTCGGACTATTCTAATTATTCTTATCGATTTTAACAGTGCTGTGGTCTTAATTACTCATCTGATCTCCAATTCTTCCACTCTTTGAGGTCACCAACTACAATTGATATAAGTTTCACTATCATGTTTCAAAACTCGTTCAGCCCTTTGGCAATGTCTAGGTATTTGTTTTTCCTTTCACTTTCTTGTGTTTTCACTCTATGTTCCACTAAAAAGGGCAAAATCCATTGAACGACAAGTTCTTTTCTGGTTACTAGGTCTTCTGGCTGAGATTTGCTGATCCATTCGTACTTCAAAATTTCAGAGAAATTTATGCGTTTCAATTGCTAGGACTAATTCTAGTGTGTGCACATACCCTTTGTCAGCAGGGAGAATTATTATTATTATTTACTTCAGCAATGGTCTTTCACTGGAACTTGAATGACAGCACGTCTCCTCAAGTCTCCAGGACTCTTCTCAGCATTCTGGTCGATTAATATTATTATTCACTCATTAGAGCTTTTCACATCAGCAATAGCCGATAGTTTTTCACTGAAGTCTGAGAGTGACAGCAAGTCTCCTCAAGTCTCCAGGACTCTTCTTTGTATTCTGGCAGTTTTCAACAATGCTGTCGTTTGGATGGTCTCCACTCGTCCGCCAACCTCCAAGTCCTCTAGCCCCTTTAGTAATGCCTTAGTTACTGTTCCAAACGCACCTATTACAGTTGGTATATTATTATTATTATTATTATTATTATTAGCTTTAGCTGATAATGATGATTATCATTTTTTTCTCATTACTCTCCGTGTCTGTTTCCATCTATGTCTCTTAATAAATGTCGGCTGTCCATTTGTGTCCAATCTATCTATCTATCTATAAAGATTGTTGTTAATCCAACGAGAGATAAGTAATTATTTTAAACAGACGTAATTTGCGGAACTTTTTATATATATATATATATATATATATATATATATTCTTACCACTCAGTAACTTTCTTACAATATTCCACTAGATCTTTCATTATAACCTTGGGTGGTGGCAGGTAGTGAGTAGATGTGTATTTACGTTTTTTCCTGACTTTTTTTTTGGTGGCTTCGTTTCCCTTTACATTGATAGTACTCTCTTACGGAGATGTGCAGTCCCCCAAAACATTGTTTTGTATTGCATATAGGTTAGGACTGCTAAATTTCTTGTTAAAGTGTTTATCTCTCGATCATACCCAGTGCTCTCACTATTACTGGCACGGTGATAGATTTAAGGTGCCACATTTTTTAAAATTTCTATTTCCTAACCATGTTTACTGATTTTATAATATACTTTGATATGTTATTATCTGTTGGCGTTGAAATATCAATTAAAAGGGAGGTTTTCTTTTATAGTTTTCAACCACTATATCTGGTTTATAACTCTTTATTTTTCAGTCAGTTTGCATAGCAAAGTCCTAGAGAATAGTAGCTTCTTTGACTTTTGTTATTGGTTCTGGTGTGTTTATGCCGTTTTTCTGAATTCAGGATTCCATAGTATTTGTATATATAATGTGCGTGTATGTGTATGTAGGTATAATCGGTAATTTTCATCTGTAAAACAAAATTTGAAAAGTGTTCTTTCTAAGTGTATTCCGTAATTACATTTCTTCTCCCGGAGGAAAGTTACCTCTGCAGGTGTTCTGATTACGTCGATGCCAGTAAAATATTTGAAAAAGATAACGGAAATCATTTATCACTCTGGCTTTTGGGCGTATTTTAACATTTTCTTTTATTTTTTCATTTCATGCAGTTCATCTGAATAAGACATCTTTTATTTTTTCATTTCATGCAGTTCATCTGAATAAGACAAATGTTTATACACATACACTCAAATGCCACCAATTTACGAAGAATGAAACAATCTCACAGTTTTGTCTATGTCTGCATGTTGCTACTTCTCTCTGGCAGTTTTAATCTATCTATCTATCTACTGAGGTGTCCAAGTAGCATAATGGTTGAAGTCCTGGACTATGGCCTCAAAGTACCTGTTTGCTGTCTTGTGCTCAATTCTCCCCACTCTCTCTCCTCTTCCCTCTCTCTTACTTTGGCTTTTCCTATCTATCTCTTTTAATAAATGTCTCCCTATCTATCTATCTATCTATCTATCTATCTATCTATCTATCTATCTATCTACTGAGGTGTCAAAGTAGCATAATGGTTGAAGTCCTGGACTATGGCCTCAAAGTACCTGTTTGCTGTCTTGTGCTCTATTCTCCCCACTCTCTCTCCTCTTCCCTCTCTCTTACTTTGGCTTTTCCTATCTATCTCTTTTAATAAATGTCTCCCTATCTATCTATCTATCTATCTATCTACTGAGGTGTCAAAGTAGCATAATGGTTGAAGTCCTGGACTATGGCCTCAAAGTACCTGTTTGCTGTCTTGTGCTCTATTCTCCCCACTCTCTCCTCTTCCCTCTCTCTTACTTTGGCTTTTCCTATCTATCTCTTTTAATAAATGTCTCCCTATCTATCTATCTATCTATCTATCTATCTATCTGTTGAGTTGTCCCAGAAGCGTAATGGTAAAAGTCCTGGACTATGGCTTCAAAGTACCTGTCTGTTGTCTTGCAGTCTATTCTCACCTCTCTCTCTCTCTTTCTCTCTCTCTCTCTCTCTCTCTCTCTGTCTTTTTCTATCTATCTATCTCCTTAAATAAATTTCTTCCTGTCCATTTGTCAACAATCTATCTATCTATCTATCTATCTATCTATCTCCCTGCACTTTATTCTCACCACTCTCTCTTTGTATCTGTTTCCATCTTTCTTACTAAATAAATATCCGCCTTTTCCAGTTGTCTCTATGATCGTCGCTTCTTCATGTATCAAGCAACTTAGCATTTTATCTCACTGTCAACAGTGTACATTATGGCATAGCAAAACATTGAAGCAGATGGAAAAAATATTTTTAGTCGAATAAAACTTTTAACTCTTTGTAGATCCTATTTACCCAACCCCTCCGCTCGGGCAGGATATGACACAAGGTCAATTTTAAGCGGAGTTTAACAGGTTTCAATTCAGAGTTTTCCTTCTCCTAGACTAGTTGCCTAACCAAGGCTAAAGAACCTAGTCTGCCCTACTATTTACCCATAGCTGGAGGGAGAATAATTAGATTCATACCTTTCCCAAGGGTATTAGTGCTATGTGAAATGCAATCAGTCTCGTCAAGGATTTGAACTCGTGTCGCCGTGTCCATTTCCTACGACGATAACCATTACACCACGGGCACCTCCTCAACTCTTTGTAGATCTTTATTTTAAAAAGTGAACGGAACAAACGCTAAAAAACAAACTCTCTCTCTCTCTCTCTCTCTCTCTCTCTCTCTCTTTCTTACACACACACACACGCACACGCACACACACACAATATTCAAAATAAGTCTGCAAATTAGACAGCATCTCCAATATAAAAAACATATCTTTTATGAGAATGACATCTTAAGCTGTCATCCTTTTCATTTCGTATGACATGTTTATCTTTTCAAAGCTTCATCAGATTAGCTTATTCTTTAAATGACAACGTCATTAATATATATTTATTTCTTCTGTTATACAATACCAATTTTTTTCTGTGATTCTATACCTGTTTTTCTTCTGTGATACCATACAAGTTTTCTTCTGTGAACCATATGTTTTCTGCGATACCATACCTGTTTTCTTTCTGTGACCCATATCTGTTTTTCATCAGGGACATCATACATGATTTTCTTCAGTGACCCATACCAGTTTTTTTCCTGCTACATCATATCTTTTTTTTTTTGTGACCCATACCTATACCTTTTTCCTTCGGCGATACTATACCTGTTTTTCTTCTGTGACAGGTACGGTTTTTTCAATATTGTACCTGTTTTTTCTGTAATACTATTATTCTTTTCCTTCTGTGATACCATACCTCTTTTTTTTTCTGCGATTCCATATTTGTTTTTCTTCTGTGATACAATAATTCTTTTCCTTCTGTGATACCATACCTCTTTTTTTTTCTGCGATTCCATATTTGTTTTTCTTCTGTGATACAATAATTCTTTTCCTTCTGTGATACCATACCACTTTTTTTTCTGTGATTCCATATTTGTTTTTCTTCTGTGATACAATAATACTTTTCCTTCTGTGATGCCAAACCCATTTTTCTTCTATGACCTATGCAAGTTTTTCTGTGATACTAAGCCGGTTTTTCTTCTGTGATATAATAATTTTTTTCCTTCCGTGATACCATACCTGTTCTGGTTTCGCGATATCATACCTACTTTCTTCAGTGATACCATACCTGCTTTTCTTTTATGATACCATACATGTTTCTCTTCAGTGATATCATATATGATTTCGTTAATGAGTTGAAGAAGCAGCTGGTAAGCTGAACTTGCCCTTTCCCACACCATTTGAAGTGCAGTAGGGGTGTGTATCCATGTTTTACGTTGAGCTTATTATTTATTTTTATTCCCAATGCACGCTCTTTCTCCCGATCGTCAAAGTGACTGCCCGAATTTGTCGTGATAAAAAGTTACTAGCATTAGGAAGATATACAACAAACCAACATTTTTATAATAATCATTATTACTGAAAAAGCCTCTCTCATCATAATCAAGTTATTTCTAAAAATTCAAATCGCCAATTGACGTTGAAACTTGGTTGCTATAGCGCTTTTGAAGTGTTAAATTTGAATTCTTTTGAAAATTTGTGATTATTATCTTTACTAAAAAATATAGCAAAAGATTAAAATGAGGGAATCTTCATGTTATAATCGCTACGACATCGTTGTGAGTTCACTTTCGGACTAATACCCTTGGGGGAAAGGTATGAACCTTTATCTCTTTCTGCTATGGATTAAATATTACGACTTCTAATTTTTCGACAAGAATGGTTTTGGCTTTAAATAATCCATTAAGTATGATATACCCATAAACGATGAGATCAGACCAAATCAAAGGATTGCCACGGAAGAAAACTACTGATGTCATTTAGTTTTCTTTTATACGACTTATTTTCAATTCGAGCAGAAGCCGTCGAAATAGCAAGTTTATCATTTTCCTTGTCTTACCTTAATAGATTTACAATAGTCAGAGGCGCGCTTCGCGTATAAGAAATGAACTCCCAGACCAAGGTTTAAATCGAAGACGATGTTATTAGCGTTTTACAAAACCCTAATGCCATTGGGAAAAGAATGAACCCATCTAAAGAGTAAAGTAATGTAAAGTTGGTGACCGTAGTCAAGAGTTACCCGAGAGTTCCCTTTTCGATGGCTACGACACCAAGATGTTATGGAGGGCGCTACTCCTTTCCCAGGATTGCTCCACTTTACCTTTGATTCGTACATGATAATGCTGAGTGTAAAGCAAGGTGGAATCAAGTACCATTTTTTTTAGTCTTTCGATTGAGACTTTGGATTGAACCCAGGTCTCCTGGGCCATTAGCGAACACTATAACCATTATGCCAATGTCCGGTATACATAGTAAGTTGACGACCGTAGTTGAGGGCGACCCGAAGGCTCCCTTTTCAATATCTACTACACCGAGTTGTAGGGAAGGGCGCTACTCTTTTCCCCGGATTGCTCCACCCTTTCCCTTGATACGTACCTTTAATGCTGAATGTTAAGCTAGGAGGTATCAAGTACCATTTATAAAGTCTTTGCTATGACGCGACCTGGGGCTGAACCCTGGTCTCCCGGGCCATAGTAACACAGATTAAATTATTTAGTCTAGTTTAGGCAATCAATCTAGGAGAAGGAAACCCCTGGAGACAAGTCATCTATGAGCAGTTTAAAAATTGACATTGTGTCATACATTAGTGGAACAGTTGAGTAAATACTCACAAATATATTGCCATGGAAAACCTTTTTTTTAGATTTAAAAAAAACTTTAAATTACATCGACTTATATCATAATTCTTGCGCAAATTATTTTTATCGATTATCATTATCAAACAGATTCATTGTTACTCAGCACTCGCTACTTGACAAATAAATGATCGAATAAATCGAGGTAATTAGTCCAATTTGGATGTAATATCCAGTATATTTTCAACTATCAAACTAGATATCACATTTTTTTATCAAAAGGTTTACTTACGAGATATTTTATCGATATTCTATCATATCATGTTTAAAATTTAAAATCAACTTCATAAATAAGTTTTCACAATTAAAGTTATTCATCCCATTCATTTACTGTCTCTCAATATATATATATATATACATATATATATTCACAGTCATTTTTTAATGATATATATATATATATATATATGGCTGTATTAATTTATTTCCAGGATGGAACTGAAGAAGTCCTGTAAATTTTTTTGAGTTGTTGATTTATATCAATGCTCTGAACAGGATGGAAATAAATTTACAATCCTAATGTGACGGAATTTTGTTTTTTTTCTTGAAAGAATTTTTGCTCTGTAATATTATTTACATTAAGCTCTTTATCAGGAATATTTGAATATTCGAATTTAGAATAATTTAATTGCCCTGATAGAATTGTTCCCTACTCCGGATTTACTGGATTGAAGAATACCAATATATATATATATATATATATATATATATATAACTTCTTTCTATCGCCACACACACACCTCGTAGTGGTACTATTTAACCCATTGATGGGAAGATAAGGGTGTTCATACCTTTCCTAAGGCTATTTGTCCGAAAGTGAACGTAATAGCGAACTCGGGTAGAATGATTCCGCAGTCCCGCGTTTTAACCATCACCCCGCCGAGTAACCTGGAGAAAAGTCCATACCACAATGAGGTGGAACTCACTTACTGCTTCTCACTTCTGCTGAAATGCGGAGTCACGATTTGCGTCGCTATTGAGGAGCGAACGACCACGTCTGTTGCTTCTGAAGTCCTGTTCGTAAAAGGGGTAGTCACGCCTTGTCACGTGACCAAAAAAGACTCGTGACATGAGAGAATTCCTTTAATACTGTGACAAAGGAGACCACTGAATTCAATCTCCCAACATATGTTTCTTTCTCTCTCAATCTTACGTTCTTTTACTCTTTCTCACCTTCCTTCTTTCCTTCCTTCCTTCAAGTCCATTGAAGCAGACGATGAGCGTGTGCTGTATGGTGTAATCACTTTGTCAAATCTGCTTCCACCCTTAGAATTTTCTTTCTTTCTTTCTTTCTTTCTTTCTTTCTTTCTTTCTTTCTTTCTTTTCTCTGATGTGTAGTACATTTCTTTTTCCTCTTTTCTAGCGAATCATTAGACGAGTTCGGATTCACCATTCCATTTATTTCCTTTTATTAATTGATAAGTACCGGCATTTTTATAAGAAATTAATAATTTGTTGACTTTCAGAAGATTTAATTATTATTCAAAAATATAACGTTATTTTTCTCTTTATGAATAGACTCCCAAAATGAGTTTTAAAATAAGCGTATTTCATTAATTATTTTAGTCATTTTTACAAGGATAGCTTTGTCATCAAATAATCTTCGAAGGCTGACATACCATTAAACAAACAAACCAAACCAAACCGAATCTATTTTCCTTTCTTTTCTCGTTTCTCTTCTTTGTCTTCTTCTTCATTTCTTTCTTTCTTTCTTTCCCTCTTACTGCTTTTCATTCCATTGAAGCAGACGATACGTGTTTGATGAATGACGTTTTAGCTTCCTTTTTTATTCTTTCACTTATTCTTTCTCTGTTTCTTTGGCTCTTTTTGTTTCTCTTATTTTTCTTTTTTTTCTTTCTTTCTTTGACGTGTAACGTTTTCTTCTCTTTCTTTTACTATAATAAAAACGGAATGGTCAGTTATTTGTCTTAGGTGATGACAGGGCGTAACTTTCAAACACGTCGATTCAGATCTTTATTCTATTAATATTATAGATTCTATTTTACTTTAATATTAATTTGGCAAGGAACGGAGGCATATTAAATAATCCGTCATTATTTGTCTGTTTAGTCTTCTGAAGTTAATGCTATTTTGGTGGATTTTTGATTTAATTTATTTTGTACTCTTTTACACAAAATTTCGCAGGATCTAACGAATCTATAAACAGCAAAACATGTCATATGAATAAGTAGATATCTTCAACGTTTTACTTTTCAGTATACATATATGATACATAAAGACATACAAAGGCCTTTCAAAAACGTTCCAAGCTTATACAGATTCTAGATTTGTCGAAAACCTTTCACCTTTGAATCGGTCTCTTTCCTGCATAGAAAATAAAACTGAAATCTGAATTAGTTTTTTAGTTTTAAGGGAAGTGTTGCGGCAACGAAAAAAATGTTCAGCTATGGCTTTTCATTCTGATTGAAGCTTATAAATTTTTTAACGACCCTCGTACATTCATACATAATTGCCATTTAACCCCAAAACGTATAGATTCGTCTATGCCCACGAACGGCAATTTATAAATCTTGATCTTCTGCGAAAATTACCAAATCGGAGATAATTTCACGTTTTCACTCGTCGCTAATATGATTTTCTATTGCAAATCTCCAATTATCGAAATGAAATTCTGCCTTCAAAATCAGATTGCTACAAAAGATCTGAATTCGAATTTCTTGTATAGAAGGCTTTTCAATGTCTTAGTGTTCTTTCTTTCTTTCTTTCTTTTTTTCTCTTTCTTTCTTTCTTTCTTTCTTTTTATTCATTGATTCAGTTTTGCATGCTTTTTTATTCTTTTTCTTTCGTTATATCTTTTTGATTGCTTTTGCAATGAAATATTCAAATCTCAAGTACAAGAGACACGGTAACGTCTAGATTTCTTTCTTTCTTCCATTTTTCTTCTTTTTCTTTGTATCTCGTCCTTCTTTCTTTCTTTCTTTTATACTTTACCATTTTTCTTCTTTTTTTGTGTCTAGTTTTTTTTTATTGCGAAACATTCAAATACAAAAAGAGACTCAATGAATTTTTGATTTCTTTCTGGTGTTCTAGTTTTTTTGCTTTCCTATTTTTTTCGTTTTTTTCTTTGAATTTCTTTCTTTCTTTCTTTCTTTCTTACTTTCTTTCTTTCTTTCTTTTCCTTTCACCTTTTTTTGTGAAATATTCATATCTCAAGTACATAAAGAGATTCTTTCTTTCTTTGCCTGGCATATTTATCTCTTTTTGTTTGTTAACTTTCTTTCTTTCTTTCTTTCTTTCTTTCTTTCTTTTTCCATTTCTTTTGTTTTCCTTTCGCTTTTTTTTGTGAAATATTCATATCTCAAGTACATAAAGAGACTCTTTCTTTCTTTGCCTGGCATATTTATCTCTTTTTGTTTATAAACCTTCTTTCTTTCTTTCTTTCTTTCTTTTGTTTTCCTTTCGCCTTTTTTGTGAAATATTCATATCTCAAGTACATAAAAAGAATCTTTCTTTCTTTGTCTTGTATATTTATCTCTTTTTGTTTATTAACCTTCTTTCTTTCTTTCTTTCTTTCTTTCTTTCTTTCTTTTTCCATTTCTTTTGTTTTCCTTTCGCCTTTTTTGTGAGATATTCATATCTCAAGTACATAAAAAGAATCTTTCTTTCTTTGTCTTGTATATTTATCTCTTTTTGTTTATTAACCTTATTTCTTTCTTTCTTTCTTTCTTTCTTTCTACGTATCAATTTTTTTCTTGATTTTGAACTCATGTTATCATCTTCTCTTTTTTTAGGAAAAAGAAAAACGTAACAATCTGATGATGTTACAAGGGGGCATTGTACGAAAATTTGGTAAGTTAAACAAAGTTTATTTCTCTATACCTAATCTCTCTGTCTATCTGTCTGTTTTTCTGTCCTTCTCTCCCTCTCTCTCTCCCTCTCTCTCTCTCTCTCTCTCTCTCACATATTTTCATTTATCATGATTTTCATTTCTTTTTTTCAGTCCCATTTCTTACTTTCTTTCTTTTCTTTCTTTCTGAACGTAGTTTACATCACCCAAATATACCTCCAACTCCCTCAATTCACTTACTCCAACCCTCTACAGACCCCCCCCAAAGAAAACTTTCTGCCAATGACTTCTCCCTCTTTGCCCTCTATTCCATTCTCCCATTTTTTTCTGCCCCACCCATTTCTTAAATCTGAAAACGGTGTGTCCTACTGACTCATAACAAAGATAAATCAGCGACAAAAATTAGTATTTTCCGCTCCCAAATATGTAGATAACGCGAAATAGTCCAAATGGAAAGTAAATAAAAGTAAATCTCGATAAAAACACGTCAGTCTCGTAATCTTTGCAGTATTCGTCATATCAAGGCCAACTGTGCCGGTTCTAAACACAAAGCGAAAATCCCTCAGTCATTTTTGATGGTAAAAACTAAAACGAACAAAGGGAATCAAGCAAGATCTGTTTTCTGTCTTGTCTTTTCTTGCAATAGTCTTGCTATCTTTCTTGCTTTTTTTTTTGGTCTATCTTCCTTCCATTTTGCTTTCTTGATTTTACAGTTCACTTCTTTCTTTCTTTCTTTCTTTCTTTCTTTCTTTCTTTCTTAACTTTTATTTTTATTAACCTATTTCTTCATTTTCTTCTCAAACATCAAATGTATAAATTGAATGTCTTAAATTGAAATATAATCATACTGAAAATTAAGAAAATAATGTAGAATGACAGTGTGATATGCTATTTCTTTCAGACTAGTATTCAAAGAAAAATGGATGAACAAAAAGGCCGAAAATTAGTTTCTTTGTTTTTTTTTCTTTTCTTTTTTTTCTAATGGCATATCAAACTTCGTAAGTTATTCAAAGATAACATCATCTTTGTAGAAAGAACAGCAATGGGGGTAAAGGTGGTTCATACTCAAACTAATTACTTCTATAAGTTCGAACTAGCATAATATGATGCAAGAGTCCAGTACTTTAGTTACTTTGTCATGGAGACTCAACCCCCAGAAAGAAGAAAGGGAGAGACAGAAAGACAGAGACAGAGATAGATAGATATGTATTCATGTGGATTGATAGATGTGTGTGTGTGTGTGTGTGTGTGTGTGTGTGTGTGTGCATGAGTTTATGTATGTGTGTATATAGGTCTACAACTATACATATGTTTGTGTGTGTGTGTCTCTCTCTCTCTCGCTCTCTCTCCCACTCTCTCTCTCTACATAATATGCGTGTTTGCAATATTTATATAGTATTGTTCATAATTAGGTACATCCCACTTCTTATTTTCATACATATATGTGTGGGTGTATGCGTATATATATATATATATATATATATATATATATATATATATATATATATATTGTCATCCGCAGACAGACTGTTTCTTTGTATCACAACTCCTCAGTGTAGCTAGACACGCTGGATGCTTCAAACTGGGATCGAGACCCGTCTAACTTTACGCTAGACTGATATCTTATCACTCAGCCATTTCGACGACCTACGTCAGCTAGGGAATTTAATGCATTTTGTATTAGCTTTCGTTTGTTTACATTTGTATACCGGAGTACTCAATTCGTTAGAAGACCTTAAATATATATAGACGTGTGTGAGTTTATATATATATATATATATATATATATATATATATATATTTGTGTGTGTGTGTGTGTGTGTGTGTGGGTGTGTGTGTGTATGTTGAAAAGATAGGTTTGTAGTGCTTCTGACTATATAATAGAAATATGTGGAAAGTTGAATAGATCAAAAACTTAACTCAAATTTAGATGTGTGATAATTCGTTGGGCTTTATTTCATCTCGAACTTCTTCAGACAAAGACTGTTTTCTAAGTTTTTCTATTTAAAGCATATGAGGAGAAATGATAAGAAGGTGGAGTGGGTATAGTTGTTGCAGGAAATCTGGGAGGGATTTAAAGTCAAAAGTATCAGGTTTTATTTAAAAGGAAGGGTTTGGGTGAAATATGTTTTGGCATATCTTGTTTTATGGAAAGATATTGACAGATGTGTGTGTGTGTGTGTGTGTGTGTGTGTGCATGAGTTTATGTATGTGTGTATATAGGTCTACAACTATACATATGTTTGTCTCTCTCTCTCTCTCTCTCTCTACGTAATGTGCGTGTTTGCAATATTTATATAGTATTGTTCATAATTAGGTACATCCCACTTCTTATTTTCATACATATATGTGTGGGTTTATGCGTATATATATATATATATATATATATATATATTGTCATCCGCAGACAGACTGTTTCTTTGTATCACAACTCCTCAGTGTAGCTAGACACGCTGGATGTGATGTCACAGAAATTTGACTATATTGTTGTGTCTAGGCTGTAATTGGGATAAGGAAGGGCTAAGAGGTAAAGTAATAAGTAAAATTATGTCCGTACTTGTGTGTCTATAACCTCCCATCTTCATTCTGTAAATCTACAACCAATGACCACTGTCCTTTAAATCAGTTTTTATGTGACCTATGATTTTTTTTCTGCATCTCACATCTTTTAAGCGCTATCTTGTTGGATGAAAATTTAGCAGTCATAAAAATTAGTCCATATTTATGCAATTTCATATTGTATTTCAGAGTTTCATTGCAAAGGAGTTTAGTGACAAATATATTTTTTGATTGCATTATGTTTAGTGACTAATAATATATTCTTTGATTGCATTATGTTCTATAAAAAATAATGCAATTCTGGTATGTAAGGTTTCGAAAATAATCAAAACTTTATAAAAATTGGTGGATGTGCATATTCTTCTTAAAAATATCGAGAACACACACACACACACACACACACACACACACACACACACACACACACACACACACACACACACACACACACACACACACACACACAAGGGTGACCTCGGATTAGCCAAGAACTACCGAGGCATAACACTTACATCCATAGCAGCCAAAATTTACAATGCCCTGCTACGAAACCGCATAGAACACAAAATCGACAACATCCTTAGGAAAAACCAAAATGTCTTCCGAAAAAAAAGATCCACGACCTCACAAATATTGACCATCCGTAGAATCCTTGAAGGCGTACGGGCAAAAAACGTACAGGTGACATTACTGTTTGTCGACTTTACCAAGGCCTTCGATTCCATTCACAGAGGAAAGATGGAACAAATCCTACTAGCATACGGCATACCAAAAGAAACCGTAGCAGCAATAACGATTCTCTATAGAAACACTAAAGTGAAAGTACGTTCAACGGCTGGAGACACAGAATACCTCGACATTGTAGCAGGAGTACTATAAGGGGACACACTAGCCCCACCCCTCTTTATCACCTGTCTAGACTACATGCTTAGAACATCGATTGATAAAATCAGAGAGAACGGCTTCGAGCTGACAAAGAAAAGAAGCAGAAGGTACCCCGCAAAAACAATTACCGACGCCGACTACGCCGATGACATAGCGATACTGGCAAATACACCCAACCAAGCCGAAACACGACTGCGTAGTTTGGAACTAGCCGCCGCAACATTGACCTCGATGTTAATGCATAGCAAACTGAATATATGTGCTTTAATCAAACAAGCAACATTTCCACACTAGACGGAACCTCTCTGAAACTGGTTGACAAATTCACCTACTTAGGAAGCAGTGTCTCATCAACCGAAAAAGACATCGACACGCGGATAACGAAGGCATGGACTACTATCGATAAGCTATCGATCATATGGAAATCAGACCTGACCGATAAAATGAAACGCAGTTTCTTCCAGGCGGCGGTCGTGTCGATACTGCTGAATGGATGCACTACTTGGACGCTAACTAAACGGCTGGAGAAGAAGCTAGACGGCAAGTACACAAGAATGTGGCGAGCAATATTAAACAAGTCCTGGCGGCAACACCCCACAAAGCGCCAACTATACAGCCACCTGCCTCCCATCACGAAAACTATCCAAGCTAGACGAACCAGACATGCGGGACACTGCTGGAGAAGCAGGGACGAGCTCATAAGTGATGTACTCCTATGGACCCCCACATATGGCCGAGCAAAAGCAGGACGATCAGTTCGAACAACATACAGCAGCTATGTGAGGATACGGGATGTAGCCCTGAAGACCTTCCAGAGGCAATGAACGATAGGGATATCCGTACTGGCAGCATGACATGATGATGATGATGATATATATATACATATATGTATTAGAGTAAATAATGGCGTGTAATCCGACAATATGTGAAGAAAAATTGATAACAGGGTAATCCAAGTAGAAGGATAGATTTATTGAGAAGCAAAGTCGACACTATAGAGTTTCGGTTGTAGTGAACCATCATCAGGGCTACGAGGGACGATATTAGTGATGTTAAATCAACGATGGGTGTTTAAAAATGTAAAATTCAAGAACCCAGGGAAAATTTGTTTAACAAGAAAAAATTAGCCGTTTAATTAGTGAATCAGCGTTTGTTGTTTTAAATTACGTCATTTGACTTATTAGGAATATTGTATAGAATTTACGTTCCGTTTGTTTATCGAGAAAGATTCAAAATCAAAAGGAAGAAAAAGAAGAAAGACAAAAAGATATATATATATATATATATATATACAGTTTGGTTTGGTTTGGGTTTTTTGTCTAATGTTTAACCTTTGTGGGTTAATTGATACCCTATCCATCCTTCCAGAAGGATAGCAGTGATACTATTTGACACATACGTAAAGGATAGATACATTTCCCAAGTTCGAACTCAGGTCATGTTATTCCGTTCACTTGGGAAATGTATGAACACTCTTTCCCTCAGCTACTTGTTGAATAGTATATATATATATATACATATATATATATATATATATATATATAAACGCACACACAGACAAATGTATATATATCAGCAAATAAACACGTTCACGTCAGTGACTACTTCTACACACACGAACGCATTTATGCAATTCAATATCAACGAAAAACACACCTTCATGAAAAATATCATTTTTATCTGTAAAACATTTTATTCATTTGTTTAATTTGTTTAATTTTTTTCTTTCTTTCTCTCTCTATATATATTGCCGTTAGTATTGAGCACTCATTTCGGATACTCCTACTCCTTGGACTTCCCCCTTGGATCATATAAAGAAATATATATATATATATATATATATATATATATATATATATATATATACTCGGGGTCAAAAAAGAAACAATGAAAATTGAAGAGGAAAAAATAAAGAGAAGAAAACCGAGAAAAATGAAAAACAGAAAGAAAAGGGAAAAAGAGAGGAAAGAGAGCTAGAAAGAAACGGAAGAAAAACAAAGAGAAAGAGAGAAAGAGGACAGAGAAAGAAAGATAAAAAGATGAGGAAGAAAAACAAAGAGAACGAGAGAAAGACGGAGAAGGGAGAGATAGATAGAAGAGGAAGTAGAATAAAGGCAAAATAAAAAGAAAGAAGCAGAGGAGAGGGATGGAAAGAGAAGGAAGAAATATAAAAAGAAAGAAGGAAGAGAAAATCAAGAAAATGGATCGAAACGTTGATGAAAAGAGAAACTGGAAAAACCAGGGAAGAAAGAGAGATAAGAGAGAAAGCAATTACCAATTAAGTGGAAGAAAAAAACGACGAAAAGAGAGAGAGAAAGGGGGCGCAGGGAGAAGGAAAAAAGAATAATGAAAGAAAAAGAGAAAGAATGGAGAGGAGGGAGAAACATTACAAAAAGAAAGAAACAGAGTAAATATAAAGTACCATAGCCAGATATCCGGATATGCGTGAAACGTACATAGAATGTTCATAACATATATACATAGAACATAGGAATCCCGAAACACGAAAAACACTTACGACTTCTTAGTTCTGGTACGAAACTTTTTATTACCTTTGAATTTAAAGGTTCTTCGACATAAGGAGAGAGATACACATTCTTTCGATTCTGGCTTTTCCATCTGCCCCCGCTCCCAACATGTGGGGCACCCGCCACAAGGCCTTGGCGAGCAAGCGAAAGTCACCTTTCTTCTTCGGTCCGCAAGACTCAACTAAACTGACTTTTTTCAAATCCTACAAAATCCTCCGCGCACGCTTCCGGTGCATGACGTCATTCACATCCCCTGGTCCTGCGATTTTTATTTTGACATCTGTGAACGAAACATGCTCCCCGCGCGAGCGCGTTAACACCTGCGCTCAAGTTTGAACCTAACTCACCCATGTGCTGAGCCGAAAGGTTCTCAGCCTAACTAAACCCAAAGGCAAGATATATAAAACGAAATCCCTCGGCCATTATCTTACAATAAGAGAAAAAGGGATTAAACGAGATAAAGAGAGAGATATGTTTCACTTCTTTCCTGTGAAAGAGGAACATATACTTCAGTTTGATCCCAGCCAAAAGACCAATTATAGAAGATATATTTCTACTCATGAATACTTTTGATACAAGACTGAACTTTTGATCCAAACCTAGAGTCTTGCCATTTTTCACATGATTTCTACTCGCCCGTATGTATTGACAAAGTGACCTAACCCAGCCATTAAAATAGTTTTTTTTTTTTCCAGAAACAACTAAAAAAAATCTCTCTTGCTCTTTTATTCTCAGTCTTCATCAAAATCTTTTAAGCCTTCGGTGGGAAAAAGAGTGAAATTTCATCGTAGGGGTGTACTTATTTTCGAACACTTCAGTAGTATCTACTGAAAGCGATATCAACATACCTCAGTAGCAATATCTCATCTACTGAAAGCGATGTCAGCATATACCGAGAAAAGGTATGGACTTCAATTAATAGGTTATCGACCACGCGAAAATTAGATCTTTTTTGATAAAATTAAACGGAAATTCTGCAAAGCTGTAGCCATATAATTACCACTGGATGGTTATACCGAATGAGCTCAAACGAAATGCCCGGAGATAAAGCTACACAGGCAGTACACCAAGGTGTTGTGTGCAGATTTGAATAAACCCTGGAAGCAGCACCCTACAAAACAGCAGCTGTACAGCCACTTACTTCGTATCTTACAACCAATCCAAGTAAAACGAGGGTGACATGCTACCCACTGCTGGAGAAAACTACGTTCACCAATAAACTGCTACACATAGACAATCTACAGTCAGCCACCCAGTAAAAATTTATATTCATCAATTCTAAGAAGACACTGGATGCTGCCTAAAGATCTTGCCAAGTGAGATGTACGATAGGGACGGATGTCAAGAGAGAGAGAGAGAGAGAGAGAGAGAGAGAGAGAGAAGGGAATTTCTCTCTGTCGGTATGATGATGATTCGTTTTTATTTTGATCTTTTTTGTAGACGTAAATCGCACTTCGTATAAAAAGTCTCGACTGCAGACAAGTAAGATAAAAAGAGACTTTTAAAAATCTTTTGAATAACTGGAACATGTTTACCCTTTTACAACGAAGAAATACTTTCTATACTTTTGAGAAAAGACGTTGCTAACATTTTAAGAATTATTTTGACTGTTTGCTTTGGTAATTCACACGTCATTTCGACCGTTAAATTCCACGGTCTTCTTCATGCATAATGTTAACGTAACGGTCCCCACCATCAACATAGACGAACAATGATGTAGGACTGTTTGACAGACGTTGGGTCAAAATTCAAATTCCGGGCAATGAGGACAAAGTGAAAATCAAATGATTCCTTCATATTGGCAGTGGTCAGTCACGTGAACAGTGACGTAGACAGTTTCGTGAGGGTTAAGTTTTTTTTAAAAAAGGTAGAATGTTGAATTTTAGATTTTCCTGTAAAATATTGGGGTGGGGCAAATGATGTATAAAATAATGAATCTTTTCTCCGTCGACTAAACAAAAAACGATTCCCATTTCACCTGTTTATGAGAACAGTCCTAAAAGAACTCTTCAAATCCAAAATAAACACGTGTGGGTTTTTGTATCTACATGTTGATTTGTTTCTTTCATCACCGGAATCAAGTGACAATCGCGGCGGAGGGGTTGGGTAAAAACAATTGTGAGAATCACTATGTAACTGTAAATAAATATCTCAAGTAACATAAATTAGGAAAATAATTTTCGATCTGTTTACTTCATTTTGATTTGAATATTAGTCGGCCAAAAACTTGCATCTCTCATTCTTCTTTATTCATTTTTCTTATTTTATTTTTATTACGTTAAAGTTAGACGTTAAGTTTATATATTTAGTTGGAACAAAATGTTTTGCGAAGAAAGAGAAGAAAAAAGTAGTTAAAACTTCATAGAAAGAACGAAAGAAAGAAAGAACTTTAAAGGAAACGCAATGTTACATCATGAAAGGAAAAGAAGTCAAATTAAAAAAAAACGAGAGAAAGAAGATAAAAGATAGAAGAGAAATACGAATCAAGAAAAAAAAAGAAAGAAAGAAGAAAGAAAAAAAATGTTTTTTTTGTTTGGTTTTATGGCATATCCACCATTATAGGTTATAAAATGCCAAATCCTTTTTATACATATATTAAATATATATGATTTGGTATGGTTTGGTTTTATGGCATATCCACAATTGAAGGTTATAAAATGCCAAATCCTTTTTATACATATATTAAATATATATGATTTGGTATGGTTTGGTTTTATGGCATATAAACCATTGTAGGTTTTTAAATGCCACATTATATATATATATATATATATATATATATATATATATATATATATATATTAAATATATATGATTTGGTATGGTTTGGTTTTATGGCATATCAACCATTGTAGGTTTTTAAATGCCGAATTATTTATATATATATATATATTGAATATATATGATTTGGTATGGTTTGGTTTTATGGCATATCAACTATTGTAGGTTTTTAAATGCCAAATTATTTATATATATATATATATATATTAAATATATATGATTTGGTATGGTTTGGTTTTATGGCATATCAACCATTATAGGTTTTAAATGCCAAACTATTTATATATATATATATATATATATATATATATATATATATATATATATATATTAAATATATATGATTTGGTATGGTTTGGTTTTATGGCATATCAACCATTGTAGGTTTTTAAATGCCAAATAATTTATATATATATATATTAAATATATATCATTTGGTATGGTATGGTTTTATGGCATATCCACCAATGTAGGTTATCAAATGCCAAATCCTTTTTATACATATATATTAAATATATATGATTTGGCATGGTTTGGTTTTATGGCATATCAACCATTGTAGGTTTTTAAATGCAAATTATTTATATATATTTATATCAAATATATATGATTTGGTATGGTTTAGTTTTATGGCATATCAACCTTTGTAGGTTTTGAAATGCCAAATTATCTATGTATATATATATATGTATATATTAAATATATATGATTTGGTATGGTTGGGTTTCATGGCATATCAACCATTGTAGGTTATTAAATGCCAAATTATTTATATATATATATATATATATATATATATTAAATATATATAATTTGGTATGATTTGGTTTTATGGCATATCCACCATTGTAGGTTATAAAATGCCAAATCCTTTTTATACATATATATCAAATATATATGATATGGCATGGTTTGATTTTATGGCATATCAACCATTGTAGGTTTTTAATGCCAAATTATTTATATATATATATATATATATATATATATATCCTCATTCATCATCATATCGCGCTGGTAGCACGGATATCCCTGACCCTCTCTCGCCACTCCTAGATATTAAATATATATGATTTGGTATGGTTTGGTTTTATGGCATATCAACCATTGTAGGTTATTAAATGCCAAATTATTTATATATATATATATATATATATTAAATATATATGATTTGGTATGTTTGGGTTTCATGGCATATCAACCATTGTAGGTTATGAAATTCCAAATTATTTATATATATATATATATATATATATTAAATATATATGATTGGTATGGTTGGGTTTTATGGCATATCAACCATTGTAGGTTATTAAATGCCAAATTATTTATATATATATATATATATATATATATATATATATATATATATATTAAATATATATGATTTGGTATGGTTGAGTTTCATGGCATATCAACCATTGTAGGTTATGAAATTCCAAATTATTTATATATATATATATATATATATATTAAATATATATGATTTGGATTGGTTGGGTTTTATGGCATATCAACCATTATAGGCTATTAAATGCCAAATTATATATATATATACATATATATATATATTTATATATATCAAATATATATGATTTGGTATGGTTGGGTTTTATGGCATATCAACCATTGTAGGTTAATAAATGCCAAATTATTTGTATATATATATATATTAAATATATAGGATTGGTATGGTTAGTTTTATGGCATATCAACGATTGTAGGTTATTAAATGCCAAATTATTTATATATATATTTATTAAATATATATAATTTGGCGTGGTTGGGTTTTTTGGCATATCAACCATTGTAGGTTATTAAATGCCAAATTATATATATATATATATATATATATATATATATATATTAAATATATATGATTTGGTATGGTTTGGTTTATGGCATATCAACCATTGTAGGTTATTAAATGCCAAATTATTTATATATATATATATATGTATATATATCTTAAATATATATAATTTGGTATGGTTGGGTTTTATGGCATATCTACCATTGAGGTTATTAAATGCCAATTATCTATATATATATATATATTAAATATATATGATTTGGTATGGTTGGGTTTTATGACATGTCCACCATTTGAGGTTATTATTAAATGCCAAATTTTTTATATACATATATATTAAATATATAAGATTTGGTATGTTTTGATTTTATGGCATTTCCCCAATTGTAGGTTATTGAATGCCAAATTATATATATATATATATATATGTATATATATATATATATATATATATATATATATTAATATGTTTCCCAAACACATTGTGTAGATAACATTTTTAAACGAGCATGAACTCAGTTTTTTTGTCTTTTCACTCATTTCTATCAAATACGAATAATTCTATTTTTTTTATTAATCAGTTGTTTGCACAGTTGAATCTTTTCAATTATTGTTGTGTATCTCTAACAATTCAATTAATCATTAGTCATTAGTTTACACACAGTTAAATGTAAAAATAGTTCTATTTCAAACAACCCATTTTAGCATATCATTTGTTTGTATTCAATTTAAATGACACACTAGACAGTTTAAATTCCAAATGGTTCTACTTGACCTATAGAGTGGACCCTATCAGGTACTTCCATTCGAGGCAAGAGTCGACCAGGGAGAGATGGCAATGAAGGGATACTCTGCATTTTTCATCATTACGGTATCCTTACTATCAGACTGTTTTAGTGTCATATCCAAGACACTCGTTTGGGGAGTCTTACCTCACTGCAGAGATGCAATCAGTGTATTCTACAGCTCCAGTAAACTGGGCTAAGAAAGAAAAAGAAACAATAATATTAAGATCATTAAAAGAAAGAGAGCACAAGAGAAATAAGAAGAAAAGAAAAGACAAAGAATAGAAAAGAATGAAAGAAAGAAATCTGAAGAATTAGCTAAAGAAATTGAAAGAAAGAATGAAAGAATAAGAAATAAATGAATGAAGGAAGGAAGAATAAGAGAAAAGAAACCTAGAAAAAAGAATAAAGGTAATATCTAGAAAGAAAGAAAGAAAGAAAGAAAGGAGAAAATTAAAAAAATGGCGTACTATATCATAAAGGAAAAACAGTTGTCACAAAAAGAAGGAAAGGAAGAGAAAATAAAGGATAGAGAAAAAGAAAGAAAACAAAAAAAAAATAATTTGAGGACCAACATAAAATAAAGAAAGAAAAAAAGCAAAAGAGAGAAAAAAAACATAACGAAAAGAGAAAGAACGAAAGAAAGGAATGGAGAAAAAGGAATGAACGAAATAACACGAAAGAAAGAAAGCGATAATAAAGTTGGCCATCAGTCATTTTCAGTGTCGACAATCCAACTGAAAGATAATTGTTAGATACGAGGAGGACTCGCAGCGAAGATATTACAATAGATATGCATAATACATGAATGCTTTCGACTATTCAACTCATTCTGTTTTAATGTTGGTACAAGCACATGTTTCGGCTCATCTATACTAGTGTCTTGTTCAGGGGTAAAAATAATTCAGAGAGAGAGAGAGAGAGAGAGAGAGAGAGAGAGAGAGAAAGAGAGAGAGATGCCCAACATTTCTGTTGGAACGAGAGCAGTGCAGTTGAATAATGACTCATATCAAAATTATGAAAAAATAATGAAAATTATAGACAGTAAGTTGGAATTTGTTTACTTGAACTATCTATCTATCTCAGTATATTCATAGCTATCTACCTGTCATTCCATGGGATGCATTGTGGGAAAATTACCTGAACATGCATGTATATATCAGAATCACCGTTGATTTTTTCCAATCAATCAATGAATATATATATATATATATATATATATATATATATATATATAATAAAATGAAATATTGTTCAATCCAGTAAAACCGGAATAGGGAATAATTCCAATCAGGACAAGTAAAAAAATATTCAAAAATGGAATATTAAATTCAAATATTCCTGGTAAAGAGCTCAATGTAAATAAAATCCACAGAGCAAATAAATTTTCCTAAAAAAAATTCTTTTTATAAAAAAAGAAAAACCTAATGTGACCGATTGTTGTTTTCTTTTGGGAAATATATATATATATATATATATATATATATATATATATATATATATATATATATTCAAATATGTAAGCATATACATGCAGATAGGCGAAATATAAGTACATATATTGATTTACATAAATAGAATATTAGTATTTCTGATAAACAAGGATTCTTTCAATGTGTTGCCGTATAAGAACTACTGAATGGTTGCACCCCTTGAACATTACCAAAGGGATTGGAGAAAACGCTTGATGAGGACTATACGAGGATGCTGCTCGCTGTTTTGAACCAATCCTGGAAGCAGCAGCATGATAAACAGAAGTTGTATAGCCACTTACCTGCTGTCTCACAAAGTATTAAAGTAAGATGGACAAGAAATGCTGAGCACTGCTTTAAAAGTAAGGATGAACTCCGAAGCAACGATCTCCTATTGACTTCTACATATGGATACACAAGTGGTGGCTCATCAGCTCTATGCAGACACTAGATGCCGTCTAGTGGACTTACCAAGAGTTATGGCTGGTAGAGACGCATTGAGAGTGGGAGAGAGAGAGAGAGAGAGAGAGAGAGAGAGAGAGAGAGGGAATCAAAGGAATACGAGCTGTCTGCACGTTTTTTTGATGATGATGATGATGATGATGATACTTTAGACATATACATGCTTATAATCACTTTAAACATGTGCATTTGTGCCTGTTTTATAAACAATTTTTTTCTGCGGTAGACAATGCTTGGCAAAAATGTGACCGAAAAAAAATTTAAAAAATTGATTTTACAAACTGACTGCTTTTCTCAGAAGGAGGTTTAGTTTGCTCAGGTTAGGTTTTATGTCATATAAACCATCGTAATTTATTTAATACCAACTCCCCTTTAAACATATATATTGAATATATATGACTTGGTTTGATTGGGTTTTATAGCATATCAATTCTTGTAGGATATTTAATGCCAAATCCTCTTTATACATATATATCAAATATATAGGATTTGGTTTGATAAGTTTTTATGGCATATCAACAATTGTTGTTTATTTAATGCCAAACCCTCTTCATACATGAATATTCAATATATATATATATATATATATATATATATATATATATATATATATATAAATTGTAAATAAATTTTGTTGATACTATTCTTCAACGAGCCCGAATGTTTTCAAGGTGCCCGTGGTGTAATGGTTATCGTCGTAGGAAATGGACACGGTGACACGAATTCAAATCCTGGACGAGGCTGATTGCATTTCAGTTAAATGATCTGGAGGTGCTCGTGGTGTAATGGTTATCGTCGTAGGAAATAGACACGGCGACACGAGTTCAAATCCTGGACGAGTCTGATTGCATTTCAGTTAAATGTTCTGGAGGTGTCCGTGGTGTAATGGTTATAGTCGTGGGAAATGGACACAGCGACACGAGTTCAAATCCTGGACGAGGCTGATTGCATTTCAAATTGCACTAATACTCTTGGGAAAGATATGAATCCAATTATTCTCCCTACAGCTATGGGTAAATAGTAGGGCAGACTATGTTCTTTAGCCTTGGTTAGGCAACTAGTCTAGGAGAAGGAAAACTCTGAATTCAAACCTGTTAAACTACGCTTAAAAACTGACCTTGTGTCATATCCTGCTCGAGCGGAGGGGTTGGTAAATATGGTTGAATGTTTTCAATGTTAACAATCCCAATTTAACATCAATCATTTGTTTGCACACTTAGTTTGTTACATTTAACCCATAAAGAGGACCTTACCAGGAGCTTCCACTCCGGATCAGAGGCGACCTAGGAGTAATGGCACTGAAGGTGTACTCCGCATTCCCCAAATCTCCAAGGCTGGACCTTCGCCATCAGATGTTTTAATGTCATAATAGGACTCTGGTTGGGAGCGGGGTCTAACCCCTCTGTAGAGATGCAATCGGAGTATTCTATAGCACTGGCCGACTGGACTGTTAGTAGGAAGGAATTTTGAATTCTGAATTGATAACTAAAATATTGGTAAAAAAGACCCAAAAAACTGAGCCATTTTTTATTCTTGCCAAAAATCTTAATAAAACTTCATTGATTTAGACACACATTAGTTTCTCTGATTGTTGCCTTAAAAGTTACATTAATTGTAGAAAAATTCATTAAAAAATTTCTCAGAAATACAAAAAAAAAAAGAAAAAATTAGAAAATTTCTAGAATTTTTTTCCTTTATTTGATATCCTAGTTTGTGATTAGACCTTCACTAATGGCTTGTAAGCAGCTGTCTGGCTTTACAAAAGGTCAAATTGACGATTATAATCAGGGAAAATAATCACTTCCTAAGCGTGTCAAACAATTGAAGTGTGATTAAAATTTGTGGCTATAATAAAAAATGATATAATTTTTTTCTCGGTCAGTTTTGTAGCCAAATGCTGTTTTATGAAAAATATTAAAATCTTTAAAGTATGGCATAAAAATATAGATTGAATAATTTTTTATGAATTTTTTATAATGTTTTTTATTTGTCAAAGTTTTCTTATTTCCAAGATTTTTTCTTTATTTTTTTTTTGCCAGAATTTTTTATTTGTCAAAATTTTTTAATGAATTTTTCTTGCATAAAAATATAATTTGCATAAAGTATTGCATAAAAAGCCGAAGTTGTATATTTACTGCTCAATTATATTAACATGTTGTAAAATGGTCTATATTAAAATGATATGCTCAAAATAGCTCAAGAAAAAATATCTTTGATAAGCGTAATAGGGATGTCAAGTAATTAAATTTCAGGTTTTTAAAAATTATAATCAGTTCATATCAAAATTAAAACATGCTTTTCCATACGCATCATTCATTCTTTGGTAAATTTCTCATTGTTTGCACTTTTCAGCAACCACAAATTTGACGACAGATCTCTTTTCAAGCTGGCCCAGTCGGCTTGGACTGTAGAATACGCCGACTGCATCTCTGCAGAGGGGTAAGACTCCCCCAACGAGTGTCCTGGTTATGACACTAAACAATCTGGAGCTTTGGGGAATGCGGAGTACCCCTTTAATCCCATTACTCCCAGGTCCACTCTGATCCGGGTTGATAGCACCTGATAGGGTCAAATAGAACTAAACTGTGTACGTATGCTCAACTGAATTGTTTGAAATAGAACTGTTTTAACATTTAACTGTTTGTAAACAAAAACTATACTTGTACTAAACTGATTTTTTGAAATTTAAATCGGCGTTAAATGACCCGAAAAGGGTTGATACGCCGTAAAACGAACGAACGAACCAACCAACCAACCAACCAACCTTTTCAAGCATGTAGTATTCTGAGTTTTCTGTCATTTTCTATCGCCTCGTATTTTTGCGAGATAAAAATGAGTTTTGCTAGAAAACAGTTCCAAATAATGCTGAGTTTGCATTTAGGGGGAAAATGGTTTTCCTTTAAAAAAAATCGCCTTATTTATTAAATGAGCAACGTATTTCTCTATTTTATTAAAACATTTTGTATTTTATCGTTTTTCTTGAGTATCGCCGGATACGTTTGCAAGTTTATATTTATCAGTGACGTAATCGGATTTCATTACAGAGTAATGCAAAATTTCGTTGTTATGGTGACAAGAATCATTAATAGACATACACTAAATATATTCAAATATATTCCTTCCTCAGGCAAAATTATGGAATTATCACACTTAAAGAACGTTTACTCGCTTTTTTTTTGTTAATTAGCTGTAATTAAACTGATAGCTGCTAAGACGTAAAACATTTTTTTAAGGGCTGAACATTCTGGCTTTATGAAATATACCTTAAACAATCAATATTAGATTATTCAAATTTATAATGTTTTATTTTCCAGACCATTCAGAAGGGAAAATTATTGAATTCATTGATAAAAATAAAGAAACATCGAAGGTGACAGATGTTTCTGTAAAAGAACAAAGTTTAAATATTACGGAATGTCAAAAGTTTTGAAACCTTTTGCACACGAATATCATGTGACTGAACCAGTTCAAGCCATAGCAGATATCTTCTATGGTTAATAGTAAAATAGTAGTTCGTGCACTGACCTGTTATGCATTACTTCACTCGATATTTGATTTGGAAGCGGCATAGATGAACGTGTAACATGGTCTAATTCGGAAACTTATGCTTTTCAAGTTCGAACTGAACTATAACGCTGCCGAAGTACAGTAAACAGATTGTGCTGGGAAATTTTACTCGGGTTGCAAGAACCTCGATGATCAGGTCAACTCAGATAAGCTTTAAAGATTTCGAGGCCGTGCACCAAGCGATAGAGGCAGATCCTGTGGATAGTACTCGGTAAGTGATGAATGCAAGACATTAATTCGTTCGTGTAACAAAAGATGTCAAGCTCTTATTGAAAGCTGTTATTGAAAGTAAAGGTCTACACAACAAGTACTAATGAATTATGAACGCTATTCTCACTTAGATATGATATATCCATTATAATAATATAATTTTGTTAATCGTTCTAATGTTTTAGATCATTTACTTTTTCGAATGTTATATAATTATTCTTTTAACTTTATCAAAATAAGTTCATTGAGCTTTATATTTCGGAATTATATGATTTACCTTTATATCTTTATTTTTCTTGATAAAATGTTCTATGAAACTGCGTTTTTTCGCATTTAGACGTTTTCTTAACATCGTTCCGATCTTTATGCTCGCTACTGTGCAAATAAACACAAACACACACACACACACACACACACACACACACACACACACACACACACACACACACACACACATATATATATATATATATATATATATATATATATAGATGTATATGTATGCATACAAATACTCATTCATGCGTATATATAATATATATGTATCTATAAAGAGAGAGTTTTGCTTGGTTTCTTTGCTCAGTCACATATCAACATTCGTGGGTTATTTAGTACTAGAGACCTCCATGTAGAAAGAGAGTAGTGATACTTTTTAACCTACATCATATATATATGAAAATGTGCAAAGTCTTCAAGGTATGATTTTATTTGTAGAAATATTTTCCAACGTTTAACGTTTCGGTTTTACACCTTCATCCAGAGGTGTAAGTTATGAAAATCTAAAAACCAAAGCATTTAATGTTTCTCCTCTGAAGACCTTGTGTTTTTTCATCTCTGTACATTTTTATACTTTCGGATTTATTTTCCGTTTCCCTTTTCCCATATGTATACGTGTGTGTGTGTATGTGTGTGCGTGTGTGCTTATGAGTGCGTGTCTATAGGGCTTGTAGGAGTGCATGTGTCTGTATGTTT
This sequence comes from Sepioteuthis lessoniana, assembly GCA_963585895.1. Classification (NCBI taxonomy): domain Eukaryota; kingdom Metazoa; phylum Mollusca; class Cephalopoda; order Myopsida; family Loliginidae; genus Sepioteuthis; species Sepioteuthis lessoniana. The sequence continues at coordinate 39,340,822 of OY757938.1, forward strand.
AGTTCTCTTTTACTCTTTTCGGAAGATAGGTCGATTTTGGCCGTCCACCAAAATCGATATCTGTCCACTGTTCGCACTTAAATTAAATGTCCGGTACACCTTTACTTTTCTACCTTTAGAAAACACCTCATCGCTGCACTGAATGACTCCGGCCATTCGCTGATATTGACCAAAACGGGAGATAGTTTTGGTCAGTTCCTTTGCGAACAGTCATCGCCAACACCAAAATTTGTCGATGACCTTTGGCTGCTCTTCAAAATTTTGTCCTTCTTATCGATTCTATCATTGTTAAAATGGCCACTTCTTTCAATGAATTATTTGGTGAGTGAAAATTTTAAAAAATAAAGAAGATAAAAATTCATATTAATATTTGGGCAGTGTTTTCTTGTCAGTCCTCCATTGGCGGCAAGCGCTTTAAAACATAGCAGCTTAATTTACTATGATGTTTTTTTTGGATCAGATGAATTGGTTTATTCATTGTATGAATGACATATCAACCTGTCTTGGGTTATTTTATGTCAAGATAGGAATTGCATTTATCGTTCTTTTGTATTAACATATTTTGGAGTTGTCCGTGGTGTAATGGTTATCGTCATAGGAAATGGGCACGGTGACACAAGTTCAAATCCTGGACGAGAATGATTGCATTTTCACATAGCACTAATACCCTTGGGAAAGGTATGAATCCAGCTATGGGTAAATAGTGGGACAGACTGAGTTCTTCAGCCTTGGTAAGGCAACTAGTCTACGAGAAGGGAAACTCTGAATTCAAACCTGTTAAACTCCGCTTAAAAACTGACCTTGTGTCATATCCTGCCCGAGCGGAGGGGTTGGTAAATAGGATTAATATTTTTTGTCACGTTGTTTCTAAAAGTTTTTATCCCAGACATGTATTATATCAAGTATTTCTATCTATTACACAAATAGTCGTCACACGATTTTATCGTATAAATTATTCCTGTCTGATATTTATAATAACATGGCTTCAAAAAGTTATTTCTATTCAATAACAGTCATTTGTTTGCAAGCAGTTTTATGGTTTCAAAGTGCTAATAATATTCCTTAGTAAACAATTATAGCTTCAAGTAACTATTCTTGATACAAAGAATTTACAGTTATATGGTCTTTAGTATTTAGATCGAATACGAACAATTGTCAAACACATGTATTTCACAGTCGGTTGGAGCTGTAGAATACACCGACTGCATCTCTGCAAAGAGGTAAATCGAGTGTCCTGTATATCACATTAAAAATCTGATGGTAAAGCTTCAGTAATGCTGGAGCTTTGGGGAATGCAGAGTATCCCTTCATTGCCATCTCTCCCTGGTCCACACTGGTCTAGAGTGGTAACACCAGATAGGGTCTTATCTATTGGTCAAATAAGACTAAACTGTGTACTTATGCTAAAGTGAATTCTTTGAAATGGAACTGTTTATATGTATAAAAATGGATTTGGCATTAATAACATATACTAGTTGATGTGCCATAAAACCAAACCAAACCAAACCAATGTATTTCACACATACTTTCCTTTGTTTTGAATGGCAGACCAAGCTTCATGGGTTATTTAATGCCGAAGCAATCTTTGTCGAATGACAGCAATAACACGATTCAACCAATAACAGGTGGGAGATAAGGGGGTTCATATTCATCCCAAGAGCATTAGTCCAGAAGTGAACGTTGTAGTTCGACTGGAGTTCAAAATCTTATATTACGAAACCGCAGTCCAGCCATTTAATTCCAAGGGGACTCCGCCTATATTTGACCCATAGCTCTGATAAACAAAACTGGGATATGTCTAAGTCACCCCTTTCTCTCTCTCTCTCTTTCTCTCTCTTTACGTATATATATATATGTGTGTGTGTGTGTGTGTGTGTGTGTGTGTTGGTCTTATGATTGCAGATGTAAGAAACTTAGAGTCACCAATCGCCGTTGGCTCTGTGTCTATGCAATCCCCACTTTTATCTCTCGCCAACATAGTGTACACTTTATAAAGAGAGCAAATTGCATTATCAATATATATATATATATATATATATATATATATATATATATGTGTGTGTGTGTGTGTGTATGTGTATGTGCGTGTGTGTGTGTGTGTGTGTGTGTGTGTGGTAATTAAAAAAAATTACCGAACCCTGTGTTTTCAGCGTGACTTGACAGGAATTGATATCAATAGACAGTTACTGAATTTCTTTATCTTCATATGTATCAATGAAATATCTGTTCGTTGAGGTTTTGAAGTTGTTATTTATGCTTCAATTTAATTGAAACCAAAATATACAGCGGTTGTTAGAATGAAAGCACACGCGATTGAGCGAGCGAGTGAGCGAGAGAGAGAGAGATAGAGAGAGAGAGAGAGAGAGAGAGTGGGGGGAATCGTTTGGGAAGACACTCAAATGGAACGTGAATTGTTCTGTTGAATTAATTTTTATAGATCATGCAAGTGACGAAACCTTGTAATATCTATCAATCAATCTATCTATCTATCAATCAATCAGTTGCATTCTACCCATTTCTGTGTATGCTTGTGCGCCTGTCTGAGTTCGTTAACATCACCTAAATAAAATATTTCCTTACATTATCTATCTATCTATCTATGTTCCCTTATGTTGGTGTACCAAGTTTAAATATTTTCTTTCGTTTTTCTTTCTTTTAACTATCAATCTATCTATGGAGAAAATTTGAAAAGAAAGTAACCCAAAAATGATGAATTCATTGCGAAGGAAAGTCGACTCTATAACGTTTCTGTTTTAATAAACCCGCATCAGAATTTTAAAAATGGTGATACCAAGTGTTGATAAAACGGTGATGGACGTTTTATAGAATAAAATAAAAAAAACAACAAGGGAGGGAATAATATATGCAAAGAAAGAAAATACCACCTTTCAATCATTTAATCAGGGTTCATATTTCAAAAAAATGTATTGCTGTTGTGTAAAGCAATGAGGGAAAACAAATGGAACCATCAAGAGATATGACGGATAACCAAAAGAGAAGGAAGAAAATAAAAAGATAAGAAGAACGAGAAGAAGAAGAAAAAGAAAGACGGAAAAGAAAATAGTACAGAAAAGAAGATTTAAAGAGAGAGAAGAGAGAGAGAGAGAGAGAGAGAAAAGAGAAGAAAAGTAAAGAAAGAGAGAAAGGCAAAGGAAAAGTAAAGAGAGGAGAACGGGAGGAAATATAAAAAATTGAAGGAAAGAAAAGAGAAAAAAAAGGATGAAAAAAGGAAGTAGAACAAATAAACACATCATAAGTAAATAATTCAATTTGTGAGTATAGTGTTCGCCAATGGTCCGGGAGACCGGGGTTCAATCTCAGGTTATGTCATACCAAGATTTTAAAATGATACTTGATACCTCTTTGCTTAACACTCAGCATTATAAGGTACGTATCAAGGGTAAAGTGGAGCAATCCAGGGAAAGGAGTAGCGCCCTTCCCTACGCCTTGGTGTCGTTGCTATTGAAAAGGGAGCCTTCAAGTCGCCCTCGCCCACGGTCGCCAACTATACTTATAAATGTAGAAAAAAAACATATTAGGGAGAGAAAGTTGAACGAAGTTTTTTAATCGGCACATATCGGTATACCAAACTGAAATATTTCCTTTAATCCATCTATCTGTTCGGTTTCTATCTATTTATCATTTCTTATAATGAGAATTTTCCTTCTCCTAGACTGGTCGCCTAATCAAAGCTATGTTTCATTATTGACCCGGGTCGGGGTCATTGATGAAATATCGATTCATGCCTTTTCTTAAAGACATTATTGCAAAGTGAAACGCAAACTGTCTCGACTAGGATTTGAACTCGAGTCGCCGATTGTAATTTCCTACGTTCTACTAAACCTAGTGGTATTATCTTTGAGGGTCATATCTAGGGACCAAAAGGATCTGTTTGAGAAAATGAAGTCATTTCCTCCTTAAAACGATTGTGAAGATTTACTTTTTAGACTGTTGAAGAGAATGTGTGTTATACTACTTTAGCATTAAATTTCCCGACATGCCATGAAATGAACGAGAAAGCAACCAATCAATGAACAATCATCATCATCATTATCATCATGTCGTGCCACCAGCACGGATATCCCTGACCAACTCTCGCCTCATCTCCCTATCATTCATCGCCTCCGGCAGGTCTTCTGGGTTACATCCCGTGTCCTCACATAGCTGCTGTATGTAAGTTCGGGCTGGTCGTCCTGCTTTTGCTCGTCCTTGCTTCTCCAGCAGTGTCCGGCTCGTCTAACCTCTATAGTTTTCGTGATGGGAGGCAGGTGGCCGTACAGTTGGCGTCTCGTGGGGTGTTGTCGCCAGGACTTGTTCAATATTGCTCTCACATTCTTGTGTAGTTGCCGTCAAGTTTCTTCTCCAGCCGTTTAGTTAGCGTCCATGTAGTGCATCCATATAGCAGTATCGATACAACCACTGCCTGGAAGAAACTGCGCTTCATTTCATCGGTCAGGTCTGATTTCCATATGATTGAGAGCCTATCTATAGCCGTCCATGCTTTCGTCAGTCGTGTGTCGATGTCCTTTTTCGTTTGATGAGACACTACTTCCTTGGTAGGTGAATTTGTCCACTAGCCTCAGAGAGGCTCCGTCTAGTGTGGTAATGTTGCCCGTTTGGTTGTAACACATATATTCAGTTTTGTTTGCATTGACATGGAGGCCAATGCCTGCTGCAGCTCGTTCCAGACTATGCAGTAGTGTCTCTGCTTGGTTAGGCGTATTCGCCAGTAACGCCAAGTCATCAGCGTAGTCGGCGTCTGTGATTGTTTTTGCGGGGTACCTTTTGCTTCTTTTCTTAGCTCGAAGCCATACACATATATATATGTATATATGAAAACTGCATTCAAAAACGTTTGTTAGACCCTTTGTATCCGTCTATTTTCTCGTCGATCCGTTCAAGGCACCGAATGACTCCTTTGATTTTATGATGGAATGTATTTAGGAAGTCGCCGTACGTCTATCAAGTATTTTCGACTCGATCTGGGGCCATTTTCAAAGGAACGAATGATGAAATGTCTTGATTGTCGATTAGGAGAATATTTCTCCCATAAAAAAGGTATCAATATTTGCTTGACTTCTGTCGAGAAGTTTAACATTTAACCTTTCCGATACTCGTTCAATTTCTTAACAGCTTGAAACCCACCTCTGAAGATAGAAAAAATTCTAACTGAAAACACCACTATATTATAAAAAGAAAAAGAAAAAACAAATAAGCACTCCAAATTCTTGAATCTCTATATATAAAGTAAAAAAAAAAGTAAATTTGGTGACTCTAGTCATGGACAACCGAAGGCTCCCTTTTCAATTGCTACAGGTGTACAGGAAGGGCGCTGCTCCTTTCCCTGGATTGTTCCACTTTACCCTTGGTACGTACCTTATATTGCTGAGTGTTTAGCAAGGAGGTATCAAGTACCATTTTAAAGTCTTCCGTATAGCGCGACCTGGGATTGAACCTAAGTTTCGAGGACCATTGGCGAATACTCTACCCACTAGGCCAATGAACCGGTTAAATCTTTGTTTAACTTATTAACTTTGAATATAGTAGCCACATTCTAAAATATCTGCAACATATTTCCTACCAGTTCTCCTCATTACAGTCCTCGTTCTGCCAATAAAAATTATGATCTTCGTAAATTAGCCTCTTACTTGTTTTCCTCCAACTTTTATATTTTGATATGACTCATCATTATGAACGTAATTTAATTATTCGGTGCCTCAAAAATAACTCCGGATGAGGTTGAAAGTACTTGAGAAATAGCCGGCGCTTTCCTAAACATATCCTATCCCAAATTAAAAAGACTTTTTCGGCGATTGACGGATCGAGGACTGAATAATGCTTGCCCAACTTAATTATATATATAAATAACCTCTTCGCTCACAAAAGATGTGAGCCTATAGTTTAGAGTGTTGATGAATGTAGAATTAACCTTTCGTTACTATTACATCTGAAGGTAGTGTTTGTACTTGTGAGGGTTTCATTTTTATATTAAATAATTTTGTTTGAGATCATGGAGTATTTTTCTGCAGAGAAAATGACTGTGAAGTTAATTTCTGTATTGTGTGTAATTGGAGACCATAGGTATTAAATTCACTAAGGCATAAAAATAATTCGAAATAGTCAAACGTCCTAAAAACCAACCAACCAACCATCCTTTAATTTTAGTGATTCTAAGTAAAGTACAAATAACCGACCTTCATTTGGAATTCACGACTTGAGCATCCACCACACACACACACACACACACACATATATATATATATATACATTTATATGTCCCGTGAACAGGGCTAGAATATGCTGACTGAATTCTTCTATTGAGAGATAACTCATTTTCTGGGTATGATGAGGCTATAGTTCTAGAGATGTAGTGAGTGTAATTTTTTACCAATCATTGCAACAGTTTTCTCTTGTGGTATTATATGATTGGGTCCAACCTCTGAACCAAATCGATCTGTTTGCGCTAATTAAGTCTTTATTTGCTGGTCAATTGTCGTGATACACTCTTGTACGGTGCAAATTTGGAGACCATAGCTGTTAAACTGATAACAGCATAAAATAAGACAAAGTTTGACATGCAGTAAAACAAACAAATCGACCAATCAACCAAGCAAAGCAAACAAACTAGAAGACATATATATATATATATATATATATATATATATATATATATATATATATATTAGGAATAAAGTAAAGTCGAGTTAGATTTTCGCCTGAATGACTTATTTTGCTTAGAGTTTATTTATTAGAAAATAAAAGTCGCTATAGCAACTTTTATGACCAATGTCATAAAATCAACTCCTGAAAATAGATACCTTCCTCCCACTTCCTCTTGGTCCGTATCTCTAAACTTTCTAAATCTGGTCGTGATTTGTGCTACTGCATTGCAGCAGACAGGGAATCTTAGCCTCTGCCGAAGCAGTGATTGGTTTTAAAACTATATATATCCCGCTTGGTCATTGTTTAAATACAAGAGGTGCGTCTTACAGAGACGGTGATTGAAAGGACAGAAATTATATTGTTTTGATGGCGGCCACAAGAAAGGGGATCGTGTTAACCTCGACGCCATTTTTGTTTATTTTCAGCATCACACGACAAAATAACTTCACGGCTTTGGTTTCGATGATATTAATAAATATGATTAATTTGATCGTTTTTATAATTCATACTAGACAAACAGTAAACTTAGTGGATTTCCGTTCTAACAGCAGTCCATTAATGTTTGTGTTTTGGGAAGGAGTGAATGATTCTAATTAACATTCAATAATTGTCTGTGTTATATCTAGAATTTGAAGGATAAAAATGGCGATTAACGCGAGTGCAGACGCCATAAAATTGTCTTTTCATTTGCAAATTAGATTAGCTCTGTCGGTTTAGGCTGTAGAATACATCCACTGCATTTCTACAAAGGAATAAGACTCCCATGAGTGTCCTGTATATGACACTAGACCATTTGATGGTGAGGCTCCAGATCGAAGCTTTCGGGAATATGGAGTACCTAAACATTTTCATTACTCCCAGGTCTACTCTGATTCGCTGTGGTAATAACTGTAAGGGTCCCATCTATGAGTTAAATAAAACTGTTTAATTAGTATTATACTTGAAACCATTTAACTGTGTGCAAACACGTGATTAATATTAAACTGAATTATTATTGTTCTGAGTGTAGAAGAATTAGACAAAAAAGAGGAGACAACTTATCCCAGATGGCAAAGCGAGCACGCAGAATAAATAGAACGCCCAAGAGAGAAAAAATAGATACATGGACGCCCAAACATGTCAATTTAAAATAAAACACGGTATCGAGCGAGGAGAATTTACGAGAGTAGTTTATGCAAATTCTTGTGAAGCGAATATATCAGCCAATCATTAAAAAGACACTATACGCGAGAAAAGGTTTACAAAAGTCCCAATCAAGTAAAGACGTTACTTTTGTTAGCAGAGACGAGTCGATTAGTTGGTAGATTGTTGTGTTTTACGGCGTACCAAACCTTCTCGGATAATTTAACGCCGAATTAAGGCATTTTGATAAAAATTTCAAACAATTCAATTTTGTTAGCACAGTTTTGTTTACAGACAGTTAACTGTCAGAATAGTTCTATTTCAAACAATTCAGTTTAGCATTACACAGGTTTTTGTTTACACACAGTGAATGAAAAAACAGTTAATTTTAAACAATTTAGTTTAGGGTAATTATAGTTTAGTTTTATTCGACTCATAGATAGGACCCTATCAGGTGCTACCACTTCGGACCAGATGGAACATGGCAATGAAGGGGTACTCCGCATTCCCTAATGCTCAAGCATTACTGAAACCTCATTGCTGAAACCTCACTATCAGATTGTTTACAGTCATATCAGGACACTCATTGGGTGGTTTTACACCCTCTGCAGAGATGCTGTCGGTGTATTCTACAGCTCCATCCGACTGGGCTCGAGACGAGTAGAGTGAAAACGTTTATTTTTGCTAGCAATCACTGGGATGAATTTCAATCTATTCGATAAACCTGAGAATGATACCAAACTGTATCTGATTGTGAACTTCCAGTCTTAGAGTATAGAGAATGTAAAGTACCCCTTCATTACCATCACTCTCATGTCCACTCTGACCCAGAATGGTAGTACCTGTTAAAGTTCATCTATGTGTCAAATAGAAGTGTTCAGTCTTTTAATAGGGACTATTATTCATATTGATTTGAATTATTACTGTTCAGTAGCAATATTTGAAACCATGTACGAGGGGCATATGATAATTTTCCAGACTTTTTTTTCGTATGGGTATTTAAAGTTGTCGTAGACTCTTGAAAATTCACTATGTTATTGCTATACATCTTCTGAGATGACTGACCAATTTCTATGATTTCAGGTTCAAATGAACAGCTGCAGCAGCAATTGGAATACACCCTACTAAAGCTGGTGAATTTCAAAAGTGCAATCTGACACTTTAGAAGAACAATATACAATAAAATTCTGTTTGAAACTAGGGAAAATGCCACAGAAACATATGGAATGCTTCAGACTGCTTTTGGAGCATCTTGCATGAATCGAGCATCAATTTTTGAGTGGCATAAGAGATTCAAGGAAGGCAGGGAGTCTGTGAGGGATGATGAGTGGTGTGGAAGGAGTAAGGAAGTCAATACACCAGAGTTGATTGGCCAATGGGTTAAGGGTACTATGTTGAGGTTTTAAGGGAGTCCAGGAAGAGATTCCTAGGGAAGAGGCCAGCACTCTTCAAATCGGCACAGTGGCATTTCCACCAGAACAAAGCACCAGTCCATAACTTCATCCTTGTCACAGACTATTTGACCAAGATGGGGGTCAAGACAGTTCCTCAGCCTCCAGACCTTGCTCCCTGTGACTTTTGGTTATTCCCTAAGCTCAGAGGCTGTCGTTATGAGACAATTGAGGAGATGAAAGAGGCTGTGACGAAGGTCATTGATACGCTCACACATGAGGACTTCCATGGGTTCTTCCGGAAGTTGTTGGAACGGTACAACAAGTGCATTGCTGCCGGAGGAGATAACTTCCAAGGGGACTAGAGTTTCATGAGTGTACTATCAATAAAAGTGCCCATCCTAAAAAAGTCTGGAAACTTATCGTGAGCACCTCGTAACTGTGTGCAAACAAAGGATTAATACGAAACAGGTTTATCAGTGCTAGATAGGAATACAGGACACTGTTTAACTGTATGCAAAGAAAAGAGCTCAGACTCGTTTTAAAATAATGTAATCTAAAAACTATTAGCTTACAAATTACACACCCACAAAAGAAAATAGTATACAAAACAAAATCAGGAAGGATGGTACACTGGCCGAAGAAACTGTCCAGGACTTATTTTATTTGATTCAACTAGTTTGTATATATATATATATATATCTATTGTCATCCACAGACAGATCTGTTTCGTTCTATCAGAACTCATCAGTGTGGCTAGACAGTATCTCCCCGTAGCTGGGATCGAAACCCGGTTGATTGAAACACCAAGCCAAGCTTCTAACCATTTAGCTACAAGGAGAAATTAGCTACGAAGCACATTTTTAAACGGTTATGAATCACAATTAGTATTGTTTACATACATCCGTTCAAACGGCCGCCGAGATCTCAATTCAAATACGAAGAGACTTGCAAAGGCGCTAATGGCAACACGAATACTTCTTCGCTATATATATATATATATATATATATATATATATATATATATATATATATATATATATATATTTTATTGTTTGTATTTTATACTTTGTGCTGTGAGACTCGTATGTTTTTTTTCTTTCTTTCTGTACAACTGATGTTATTGTTGAACATCATGTGCTTCCCACATTCGTTCGCATATATATATATATATATATATATATATATATATATATATATATATATATATCCTTCTTGCATACAAGTTGCCATACCAATGTCAGAGCCCAGTCCACCCTATTATTTATCAATAGTTTGAAGGAGAGTAATAAGATTCATTCTTTCCCCAAATAAACAGTCTCGTTTAGTATTTTAACTTTGATTACCGTGTCAATTTCATACAAAAGTAACCATAGCACCACACATACATACATACACAAACACACACGCGCACCCAGACACACACTCACACATATATATATATACTATATGTATGTATGTATGTATAAACAGGATTTGGCATTGGATAACCTCCATCAAGAGGTGAGATTCAATTAAATTTACTAAACAAGACCAATTAGATAGCGAATTACTTGACTCTTTCAATTATTGAATATTAAATATATAAAATGTATACAACAAAAAATTCGCTATGATGTGTTATCTTCGCTTGGTTATAAGTCTATAAAGGCATAATGCGAATTTTAGTTGCATATATATATATATAAAGAGAGAGAGAGAGAGAGAGAGAGAGAGAGAGAGAGAGAGAGAGAGAGGAGAGAGATATATGTTTTGGCAGATGTAAACGAATTGAAACAGATAGAACGATATGAACAGACTGAGATAAATAGATATGAAAAGAGTTCGGTAAGTATAAAACTGACTGCAGCTGAGTTAGATTGATATAAGACCGAAACAGATATAAAGAAATAGAGAGATATGCAGACTATATATATCTAAGCTGAAACAGTTTAGATATATATGTTAGATTGCAGAAAAAGACAACAATGCTGATGTATAAAAATATAATCTGCTTTTTCTCTTTTTTTATTACCCGAAATGTACGTATTAGTAGAGTAATAGAAAGTCGGTGATGGTTGACTTAGCATACATAAAGGGGCGACGATGCAGTTTTTCTATGATGCCTCTCTGCCTTTCTTCTTTGTTCGCTACTTTCGCGAGCCCGATACAGAGCCTTCTTAATGCATTGAATCATCTAAGTTTCTCCTCGCTTCCTTACTTTCACAAATCTAGAACAGAGTTATCTTAAGCTTCTCTACTGTGGGTAGTCTGGTGCAAGGACAGAGCTCAGAGTGACGTGACAACTTGTAACTGCCTTCTGCGGCTTTTTCTATCTGCTCGTCTCTGCTGGTTTCATTATATCCCGGATGCTCATCGAAATTCTAATGATCACACCTCCAGTCTGCCATCTACGCGTTGCATGTGAACACGCCTCCTTCAAGCATCCCACCTACGCAATTTACGAGTAACTTCCGCGGGGGAAGAGTCTATGTCCTGTTTACTTTAGAAAACGTACATTTCCTGTGATACTGCCTACGCAGTTTAAGTGGCATATTAAATCAATATCCAGCAGATAGATATAAACTGACTTAGTGGCATGCACTACCTAAAGGCAAGATAATGAAATCACCTGTTTCCTAAGAATAGCCAACCCTCAGACGAAGGAAGGGCCCGAGCCTTCTGAATCGAGTCACACATGTTTCTTGATGCGCAAATGGTTCGTATTGCTTGTTCGTATCATATATGTTGGGAGGTGCCCATGGTGTAATGGTTATCGTCGTAGGACATGGACACGGCGACACGAGTTCAAATCCTGGACGAGACTGATTGCATTTCACATAGCACTAATACCCTTGGGAAAGGTATGAATCCAATTATTCTCCCTTCAGCTATGGGTAAATAGTAGGACGGACTGGGTTCTTCAGCCTTGGTGAGGCAACTAGTCTAGGAGAATGAAAACTCTGAATTCAAACCCGTGAAACTCCGCTTAAAAACTGACCTTGTGTCATATCCTGCCCCAGCGGAGGGGTTGGTAAATAGGATAATCAAATATGTTAATATGGTTTATTTCTTTTGAATGTATTTATGACAAGAAACAAGCCATTTAATTTTGGTTATTTGATAAGATAATGTGTGCTTTTCTTTAAGAGTATGTGTTGGAATGTGATCTTGATTTCAATTTTGAACGGATGCAGAGCACGATCTTGTTTGTTCACTGGCGACTGAGTCGATGAAAAGGTCTTTGGCTTCGTCCCTCGTGGTCCAGTGACATCTTCACTGACGTCACTTATCTCACCAAAATCTCACTTCTTACGCTCAAACCGGATCTCACTTGCATATCCGGCGCCGGAAGTTTGATACCAAACATCCAGTTGTCAATTCGCAACCCACTCAGTATGTGATTTCCCTTCCAACAGTACATCGGATGGTTGCTTGTTCCGAGGTCACAGCGTTAAGTTTGTATTTTCTTCGGAAAAATATCTATAATTTGATTGCTCTTCATTATAAAACAATTTAGAAGAGCATAATTTTTATTAATTTAGAAATGTTAATAAATAAATCAAATTGATAAATTACCGACACTGCTCACTTAATATAAAGTGCGCCGAGCAGCGCTCTATACAACGATGTCACAATGCAAACTGATTCTGAAGTCATGAGGCGACGACAGTCGAGTAAAATGTCTCAAGGGAAGAAAATCATAAAATATGAATAAGTTTTTCAAACTTAACCACTTGAAAATCTATGTCTTTCAATTTTAAAGACGTGAACTTTCTGGACGTAAACTGAGGAATATATTTCACCGATTCTAGACTTTTTTCTATCTTTCTATCTCTTTCATTCATTCATTTACTCTTTCTTTATTTGTTTGTTTCTTTCTTTTTTCTAATTCCTGAAAATGCATCGAAACGGTGAAAGAAAACCATTTCAATTCATTTTCTTTTTCTTAATTTTACCAATTCATGTTCTCTTTTTTATAAATTCGTATTTCTTTCTTTCTTTCTTTCTTTCTTCAACAATCCAACCACTCTTTTATCGTAACCAATTTAATATTTTTTCTTTACCTTTTAAATTTAATATATCTTTCATTCTTTCACCCAATCAGTTTTCTTTCTTTCTTTCTTTCTTTCTGTCTTTCTTTCTTTCTTATATTCCAGTTTATATCCCTGCTAGCTCTGATCATTCCCCTGCGGTAGTTGAGCATATAAAATTTGTTTTTGACATTATGGTGGTATCAAGAATTGTGGAAGAATGAAGTTTTCTTCCCCTTATTCAAACGTCAGTTTGTCACTATTTTGTAACTGTATTTGTTTTATGGATGGATTTTTATGTTTTTCTTAGTCCCTGTAGTTGCTACTTGTGGAAAGCGATAAAACTAGGAAACGTCGAGGTTAACATTATTTGTAACAGGTAGTATTGGTAGAAGAATGAAATGCAATGACATGTCTAGGAACATAAGGAGTTTTATTGGTGTGTAAAACTAATAAAGAAAAAGATGAAAAAGCTGGGACAAAGAATACAAAATAGGGAAGATGTGACTGAAGGAAAGTTTGTGTGTGAAAATACTTTAAAATCTCTTATAGAAATGCTCACTTCTTAAAGTTCCTTTGCTGTGTCCTGAATTAGAGATGTGTCTTTATGTTTGGAAGATTTTGGTTCAGTGGACAGTGTATTGTGTGTGCAGTGTGTTACCGGTAGAAATTGTTAGGCCATTAGGAACTGAGTTTCACAGACAGAGAAAAAAAAAAAGGTCTTGCTTCTACCACGTGTTAGAGGAAAAGAGGAAGATTCCTTAAGGTACTATAGGAATTTACAGTGTGTCGTATTAATAAAGACTACGACCAGCTTTTTCCTATAATGCATTAGGTTATTTGAACACAGAATATTTCGTTAAGGAAAAACAAAGTCCATTTTTGACTCAAATAACACATAAACATATTCTACACGTCATTATAAAACATAATAAATGTTTAGAAAGGTTTCAAAGCCGATCAAAAAAACAAGAATTGCTGAATAACGGCGTTTGAACACATACGTTTTTTCTGGTAGAGGGAAAGGTTTAGACTGGATAATTTGCACGTACGTGTTACTCGCAGACCGGAGACGAAAGAAAAAGGTTCTTCTCTGAGTGCAGTCTACTGCCAAAAAAGAGGTAGGACTCATTTCTCGAAACGTCACATGACCAAGGTCAGAAGCTCCGCCCATAAATCCCCAAAAAAAGAGATAACCATGTTCATTTCCCCAAGAGCGCTATTCCTTTTATCGGAACATGTGTCTCTATGGTGATACTATGATGGCACCTACTAGCTATGGTTGAACAAACTATTTTGCAGGTGAGGCAGTCAATGCCAGTTTATGAATATTTGTATATCCTGAAAATGTTAAAGACATCGATTACCTAATACTGATTTCATTGTGAAAGCATTCACTTACTTAAGAAAAACCGATGAAGTATGTATGTGTGAAGTCATTTACTAAGGTTAGTGTTGTGGTATTGAATGGCCAGAAATGAATAACATAAAGAGTTGTAAGGTTTAAACTAGTATATATTTACGGAAATACAGACAGTAATGGTTACTGGTAACTGATTAGACTAGCTTTTCTCGTTTATCGAGTCAGTCACAATGTATAGTGTCATGGAGGGTCCATGCAGTGACGTCATGGGGTATATCACCATAACATAATTTGGAACAAGGCTAGAAATATGAGGCAAGTAAGAAGCAAACGCACTATCCAGCTCGCTAACCATTACACCACGTGAACAACTCAGGTTGCAAAGAAGATTATAATAATTGCGGACTGAACGAGGAAGTGGCGACAGCATTTTAAGTGTATTGCTCAAATAAAAATCATTTCCTGTCTAGATTGATATCTAGAAGAGGCAGTACCATTTTTGAAAAAGTAATGAAGCTTGTATGGACATTACTTGAATAAGTTTTTTTAAGGAAATTTTGGTTAGTGAAAGTGTAGCATATTTAATATTGAACAAGTCTAAAACCATGTGATTTGTTCATGTTTCCTCAAAAAGTTCTTCGAATTGGTAAGTTTTGAGGACAAGATTTTTTCTTTCTTTCTTTCTTTCTTTCTTTCTTTCTTTCTTTCAAACAATTAAATTGAGAGCTCTATCCCTCAGAATTTTTCTTTCTTTCTTTCTTTCTTTCTTTCACCCCAAAAATCTGCTTGAGAGTTTTCTCTCTAAGAATCTTTCTTTCTTTCTTTCTCCCCAAAAATCTGCTTTAGAGCTTTCTCTCTTAGAATCTTTCTTTCTTTCTCTATCTTTTTCTTTCTTTCTTTCTTTCTTTCTTTCTTTCTTTTTTCCATTGTTTTGAAGTTATTTACGCTCAAATGAACAATTCAATATTATTTATTTTTCTACTTTCTTTTTTCTTTTTTTGCAGCTAACAGGGGATCCTAAAGCTTTTCGAAAAGGATATCCCCATCTATTCCCGCCCGGCCCCCACTCTACAAGACTGAAAGCGTCCATGCAACTGCTCGCTGATCTCAAACACATCACCACATTTTAAAAAAATACGAAGGAAAGAACATACAAAAAGAAAATTGAAAATGAAAAAATGAAAAACGAAAAAAAGAAATACGATAAAGCCAACGCAAACAAAACAAAACAATTAAAAAGAAGAAAAAAAAAAGAAAAAAAGAAACCTTGAGAGCCAAAAAATTAACAAAAGAAAAAAAAACAAAAAATCCCCAAAACAATATGAATAAAAAACAAAACAAAAAAAAATCAAAAACCGAAACCAAAAAGCATAAATAAATGCATGATTATTCTGATGTTAATAAATAATCTTCTACATCTTCTGTCTTTGTGATCAGTGATTTTTTGCATCCGATTTTGCTGCATTTCGCTAAATAATTCCAGTTTCCGTATTTTTACATATCTGTTTTTCTCTGTAAGAATCTCTCTCTCTCTCTTTCTCTCTCTCTCTCTCACACACACACACACACACACACACACACACACACACACACACACACACAAACATACACTTACACATGGACGTAAGCTTTCTTTCTTTCTTTCTTTCTTTCTTTCTTTCTTTCTTTCTTTCTCCCAAACAAAATACAGAAGATCTTTCTTCATTTGCTTCTTTCTTTCCTTCTTTTCTTTTATTTTCTTTTTCCAATAAACTCTCTCTCTCTTTCTTTCTTTCTTTCTTTCTTTCTCTGTTTTTTTTTTGTTTTTGTTTTTTTTTCAAATATCTCGTTTATTCTTCTGAGATTTCTCTAGCTCTCTCAAAAATAAGTGAAAAGAAAACTTATGCCAAAGAAGAAATGCCAAAAGCTGGGAAGAAAAAGAAAGAAAAGAGGATGAAGAAGGAATTAAAAGAAGAGCCGAAATAGAGGTTGTATTTTGTTTGTTGGTTTGGGTTTTATGGCATTTCAACCCTTGCAGGTTTTTTAATGGCAAATCTATTTTTATACAAATTAACAGTTCTATTTCAAACAACTAAGTTTAGCATAAGTACACAGTTGTCGAAAACTTTTCAAGCTATTCAATTTTGTCAGACAGTTCTAATTCAAACCATTCAGTTTAGTATAGGTATAGTTTTTATTTACACACAGTTAAATGTCAAAACAGTTCTTTTTCAAAGAATTCAGTTAGCGTAAGTAAAGTTTCAATGACAAAACAGTTCTATTTCAAACAATTCAGTTTTGCATACAAAAACAATTCCATCACAAACAATTCAGTTAAGCTTAAGTACAGAGTTAAGTTCTATTTGACCCTATCGGATGCCACCACTCCGGGACACAGTGGACCTGGGAGTGATGACAATGAAGGGGTACTCTGCATTCCCCAAAGCTCCAGCATTACTGGAACCTCGCCATCAGATTGTTTACTGTCATATCTAGGATACTCGTTGGGAGAGTCCTACCCCTCTGTAGAGCAGCAGCCGGTTTATTCTACATTCCCTGCCGACTGGGCAAATAGAGGTTAAAGAAAGTAACATTCAGAAAACAAAATGAAAAAGAAGCATACCAAAAAACACACGCGCATACACAAACACACTTATATATCAAAAGCAGAGCTTCGACCAATATAAGACACGCAGGAATAAATGTGCTGTCCCATTGGCTTAGTGGTAGAGTGTTCGCCAATGGCCTGAGAGACTGGGGTTCCATCTCAGGTCGAAAATTACCAAAGACGCAAAAAGTGGTCTTTGATACCTCCTTCCTTAAAAGTTTCGGAGGTGCCTGTGGTGTAATGGTTATCGTCGAAAGAATAGAAAACGGCGACACGAGTTCAAATCCTGGACGAGACTGATTGCATTTCACATAGCACTAATACCCTTGAGAATGGTATGAATCCAATTATTCTCCCTCCAGCTATGGGTAAATAGTAGGGCAGACTGAGTTTTCAGTCTTGGTGAAGCAGCTAGTCAAGGAGAAGGAAAACTCTGAATTCAAACCTGTTAAATTCCACTTAAAAATTGACGTGTCATATCCTGCCCGAGCGGAGGGTTTGGTAAATATGAATACCTCCTTGCTTAACCCTCAGCATTTTAAGCATTGTGGGTAAAATGGAGCAATCTAGGGAAAGTAGTGGCGCCCTCCCCTACACCTTGGTGTCGTAGCTATTGAAAAGGGAGCTTTCGGGTTGCCCATGACGACTGTCGCCAAATTTATTTATATTTCGGAAACTAGTTTAAAGCAAACTGACGTTTTATTCATTGTTCATTTAAGTCTTAAATTAAGTTTTTGGCTCTTTACATTTTTTTTTAATAAACTTCGAGAATGGTGTCATTAAATAAGATGGTGAATGAATGCTGAACGAGGGGACGTACATGCAGATGTCTGGGAAAAACAACAATGGACCCAGATTCATAGGTGATGTTCATGAGTGTAGATCGTGCGATGAAATCTGGAGTGAAAAACACCCGACTTCTTTTTCCCATGGATGGGATAGCATGATTGGTGGATACAAATCATATGATAGCAAAAGGATAATCTAAAAGAGGACACAACAGACGGACAGCTTTCAGTCTCGAGTTTTGAAATAATTTAAATGTTGACTTTGCTGTTAATATAGATTTTCCACCTTTTATTCAATGCAATATAAACCTATACCATCAAAGCTGCCCTGAAGAATGAAGTAAACGTCGTGGTAGAATCATCAAAATTGTGTCAGTCTGCTTCGTTCTATCATGACGTAAGAAAGAGAGTTGTCACGAGGATCCAAGGCTTTATCGTTCAGCAGGGGCAATAGTCAGCTCTCTGGCAGACTAAAGAACACTGACATAACTATTTTAAACAAATATATTAACAATATTATTTGTTCATTTTTGTCTCTTCTTCATATCAACTCTTCAAATGTCTTTGGAAAGTCTTCAAAAAAGTGGAAAACTTTTCTACTGATAAACGCAAGGTCAAATTGCTGTTGTCCGATGTTGTGTAGAATATTATGGACTTCAGTTTCAAAGAATTTTGGAGCAGGGAATTTAAATCACTGATGAATTCTCGACGGTATCATTTAGCATCATAACATTTTGTTATTTAAAAGTATCGCTAAATACAATCATTATACGTACGATCATGTTTGGATTTCTAATTTATGAAGCGCTCGGGATGTTTATCTTGATGAAGAAACAATTCTCGTAGGCTTCCATCGTGAACTTTCAGTAGATCAAAAAACGAAAATATTTTGGATATACCATAATATACAAAAAAAAAAAAAAAATACCTACACCCTTATAGAAACAAAAAAGCGCTTATCTTTTCTAAGTTTGCAAAAATTAGACTAATTTTCTGATCTTAGGAGAATTTTTCGGTACTTTAGATAACTAAAATCTGTTTTTATAGATGTTTCCCAAATTATTTTGTTTTATCTTTCATGATTTTGACATTCTTTTAATTAATTCAAATAATTTTGAAAAATTTATATGAGATGTTAATTTTTACATTCTAAAAAAATGATATTAAATTTTCTAAAATGATAATGCATTCGTTTTGTTTCCTTTTTCTTTCAAATTGGTTTTGTTGGTGAACCAGAGTTTTAGGACTTTAAAAATGGGAAAATTGAATTAAACTGATTGACTGATTTTAAAAGCTCGTAAACCTGTCCTGGGTTATTTTATGCCTAAAGGTTAGGAAATCACCGACATTGTCGGTTTATATTTACATTTTTTGTGTTGTTGTTCCTTCAGAGTATTTTGGCTACAGTTATATGATATTAAGTATTCTTATCTAATAAAATAATTTGGTTTCAAGTAGTCAATGATAATAATAATAATGATAATAATAGTAACCATGCAAAAGCATTACATCCCAGAGATTACATTGACAGACTATATGTATCAATAAAGGAAGGAGGAAGAGGACTTTGCAGCATTGAAGACAGCATTGACGCATCAATAAAACTCAAAGACTACATAGAAAAACTGATTACTGTCATCCGAAACGATACTGACAACACGAAGACCAAACAAAAATGAGAAGAAAAGCAACTCCATGGGCGTTTTAAACGGCTAATAAGCAACACCTCACACGAGAAAACATGGACGTGGCTAAGAAAGAGAATCACTGAATCTCTCATAAAAGCAGCACAAAACAACGCCGTAAGAACCAATTATATCAAAGAGAGAATAGATAAGACACAACAAAATAATAAATGTTGGTTTTGTGGTTATAGAGACGAAACGATCAATCACATAATAAGCGAATACAGCAAATTAGTACTGAAGGAGTTTAAGACTAGACACGACTGGGTGGGCAAGATGATCTACTAAGAGTTGTGCAAAAAATTTAAATTTGACCAAACGAACAAATGGTATTTGCACAAACTAGCATCATTTTTGGAGAATGATACTCATAAACTCCTTTGAGATTTTGATATATAAACGGATCACCTAATTTCGGCCAGAAGACCAGACCTTATAACAATCAACAACAATAACAACAACAATAAAAAAGAAACTTGCAAAATTGTGGACATTACTGTCCCGGCTGACCACAGAATGAAATTGAAAGAAAATAAAAAAGAAGGATAAGTACTGGACCTCGCTAGGGAAATGAAGAAACTGTGGAACATGAAAGTGACAATTATACCAATCGTGATTGGTGGTTTTGGTACAATCACCAAAGGATTATTAAAGGGAATGGAGGTCTTGGAAAATAATACAGTGGCTTTTAGATATCGAAATAATTAAGAAAGGAAAATGAGATCATTATCAATACACAAGCTCTGAAAACAATATCCCAACTAAGTGTAAAGTGTTTAACTATTTTGTTATTATGAAATTTATTAATACATTGGATATTGCAAAACTAATATTATATCTAAGTGTTTACCCGTTTAAAATGCTTGTGAATTTTATAATTACATTGACTTTCATTGCTGTTATTTACAGGTCCAACCAGACCTAAAACGGTAGTATCTGTTTGGGTCTCATCTCTGGCGCTAATAGATCTGTTTTAAAATCATTAGAATCCGATATTTATCTTTTCGTAATATACTTATTCAAAAAGAAATAAAATGTTCCATGATTATTCGAGTGAACTTGAGCCTTTAAAAACAAACATAAACCTCACTTAATTTTTATAAAGGTTATCAAACAATTAATCCAATCGTGATTGGTGGTTTTGGTACAGTCATCAAAGGATTATAAAAGGGAATGGAAGAATTGGGAAATGTCTTATTACTTTAAAACGTCTTATTACTTTCTACACCAGTGTCACTCAGAGTGGTCAATATGGACCCCTGGTGTAAATCGAATTTTGACCGGGTAAAAAAAAAAACATGGGGTTCCAACATGCCATGAATTTACTATTTTCTATTTAATAAATCCTTTGATAAGAGAAGAACATATATTAATGGATCATATACATTGTCAGATATCGTAGACCGAGCGGAATTTCTGATTGGGTGTGATGGCCACTCGTGATGTGTCAACCTGATTCCAAACATGCCGTTCGTATAAATCAAGGATATGGCTCGGAGTAAAATTATCCGGATATTTGTATCGTTAACGATACATACTATATTTTCAATCATTTAAAAAATCATTCAAAAACAATTATACTTTATACAAATTATTTTTTGAAATACTGAATTCTAAAATATCTCTTTTTAAATTACTTTTGAGATATCTTTAGAAAACAGATTATTCAACAAAAAGAATGACACTGTACATTTAAAAAAAAAAGAAAAAAATGAAAATAAAATTGAAATATAATACCAGAAAATTGATTCCTTATCCATGGTATCAGATTTTGAATGAATAGAATTCAAATTAGAATTACAAGAATGCTGCGAGCTCCTGAAGGCAACACCCCACAAAACAGCAGCTGTATGGCCACCTCCTGCCCATCTGGAAAAGTATCCAAATTAGACGAACCAGACATACGGGACATCACTGGAGAAGTAAGAACGAACTCATAAGCGATGTACTCCTGTGGACTCCTTCACATGGACAAGCAAAGGTTGGACGACCAGCTAAAATTTATATACAACAGCTTTGTGCTGATACAGGGGTATAGACTGGAAGACCTGCCGCGAGCGATGGGCGATTGAGACGAGTGGCGGGAGAGGGTCAGCAGCGCGACAATCATAATGATGATGATGATTAACGAACAATCTTACTCTGGACGAAAAGATCTGAATTCTCAAATGTTAAATCAATTTCAGTATTACCAGGTATTTTTTGTGGAGGTGTCATTTTATAATTCATATTCCATTTATAACTTCTCTGCATTTTGTAAACATTTTAATCTTGAAATAGAAAACATTTTTAAAAATCCACCCTTTCCGTCAACGAGACAAAGAAACAATGTCGGCCATATACAATTAATTTATCTAGGGTTGAGAGAAAATTAAATTTAGTTACAAGGGGTGCAGCAAGTAAAATGTCTGAGTAGTTCTGTATTTTTTTATACATATTTACTTAACCACAACACCATGGACAGAATGTGACGCACAAATTATGGCAAAAAGTTGATTATCTCGTTTTGTTTTAGATCTCACGTTTATCGAGGATATGCCAACTGAAGCCGCTCCATTTTATTCGTAGCTAAATTCCTCCATCGTCATTTTAGAAGAAGAAGAAGAAGAAGAAGAAGAAGAAGAAGAAGAAGAAGAAGAAGAAGAAGAAGAAGCTATTTAACAAAGTCATTGCACTGTACTTCTTGAGGAATAGGAAACCCTCTTTTAAAGCGAAGAAGAAGAAGAAGAAGAAGAAGAAGAAGAAGAAGAAGAAGAAGAAGAAGAAGAAGAAGAAGAAGAAGCTATTTAACAAAGTCATTGCACTGTACTTCTTGAGGAATAAGAAACCCTCTTTTAAAGCGAAGAAGAAGAAGAAGAAGAAGAAGAAGAAGAAGAAGAAGAAGAAGAAGAAGAAGAAGAAGAAGAAGAAGAAGAAGCTATTTAACAAAGTCATTGCACTGTACTTCTTGAGGAATAGGAAACCCTCTTTTTAAGTCTTACACATGTATTTGTTTCACTTTGTGTCTGAATCTCTGCTACCTTTTAGAATATAACTAGATCCCAGACTCTGCCTACTAACAGGTGATACCTCTCATCGTACATGAGTCCCACACCTGCCAGCCAAAATTTTCATCGTGGCTGACCTCTGGGACACATATCCGCTGTAAGCCTCTAAAGAATTTTTTATACATCCGTAATCCAGATGCCCGAATGTGGTGGTGGTGGGGGGCACTGCATTATTTTTGTTAAGATATACTGTTAATGTAAGAGTTTGCATTTCGGCCGGTATAGTTTTTAGATTGAAATTTGCCTCCCGCACCGGTCACATCCGGGTGGAAGGTGCGGGAGGGACTTCCGGCTTGAACACCGGCTGGCGCGAATTCAGCCTTTTTCAAATCGACTGGCATGCGAGACTGACGTTTCTCTTGTCGTGGGTCACTCGCAAGGCAAAAAGAGTTTTCACGTTGAAGAGTGTATAATTGGACAACGTACGCATTTTACGCCTAACACGTGCTCAAATAAAGATATACAACTTCACCAGTACGAGACTCGTGTCTTTGATTTCTGACCCCAGTTGCTGCTGTTTCATATACCAAGTATGAATTAGTGAAGGTACACCTTGTATGTATTTATCCAACACCTTCAACACTGGTAGGATATGACGCCAGGTGAATTCCAAAGCAGAGTAAATCTGGTTTAAATTCAGAGTTTTCCTTCTCCTTGATTGGTTGCATAATCTAGTCTGTCTTACTATTTTACCCTTATCTATTAAGTAAGTTGAACAGATTGACTTCTCCGTGTGAAACGCAAACATCCTTGATCAGAGAATAAATTTTTTATTTATTGCGGACTTTTTTGTCCTCATCTTGGCAGTTTTTGTGTTGTTTCTTCTTTCACTACGTTTCGGCCAAATTTCACTTCAGACCTTCTTTAGGTGACTTACCGCGACCTTCGGGGCCCGTGGCGCAGCGG
Source organism: Sepioteuthis lessoniana (assembly GCA_963585895.1). Classification (NCBI taxonomy): domain Eukaryota; kingdom Metazoa; phylum Mollusca; class Cephalopoda; order Myopsida; family Loliginidae; genus Sepioteuthis; species Sepioteuthis lessoniana. The sequence continues at coordinate 39,364,387 of OY757938.1, forward strand.
ATAGAGCGTTGAGTCTCTACGGTTCCAGGTGAGCATTGTCAGACGATAGCGGTTTCAAATCCTACCCAAGCCGGCCAGAGGTTTACGTGGTCAAAAACGTGGTGCGATAGACAACAACTATGGAAGGCAGTAATTACTGGGGATACGGTTACAAGACTCAGCATTCCTATCCGAGGTCGCGGTAAATTACCTGAAGAAGGCCAGAGGTGAAATTTGGTCGAAACGTAGTGAAAAAGAAACAACACAAAAACTACCAAGATGAGGACAAAAAAGTCCGCAATAAATAATTCTCAGATTAAGAAGCCTCATCTCAAAATGATTCCAATTAAAGACATCCTTGATCAGGATTTGAACTTAGAATCACCTATTCCATTTCCAACGACCATAACCGTTTTGGAGAGCGTTTATATGCGTTTTTATCTATATGTGCATTTTTATATCAATAATAAGTCATGGTTAGTTGCAATGGACCAGTTGAGAAAGTGAGTCGATTTAAAAATTGCAAAATTGCTCTAGTCTGCAACAATGGAATGTATACACCTTTTTGCCATTTATTTAATCTGCAGACGAGTCGTTTCCACACTCTGTTAACATTATGAGTAGTAGAAAAAACGACAAATTTGAAAATAAATATACGAAAACGTATGGTCGCATTAGCGATCTTGATTCTATTGTTAAATTCTTACCGATTTTAGAATCGAGAAAAAAAAAGTTTCTTGCAGAAATCAAATATTAGGCTTTGTTATGCATTCTTCGTCACGTGATTAATATCGTTTGCTTTTCAGAATTCCCTGCAGTAAGATTATAAAACGAATTATATGAGAAATAAAATATGCTGAAAAAGAATGTTCGATAACAAATACGAAACTGAAAAAAAGAAAAAGAAAAAAAGGTTTTTAACAAAAGAAAGAAAACATAATACCTCCTGCCCTACTTGCCATGTCTGTCCTGAATTTCTTTTTTTTTTTTTTCAGACTGAATTAAATTTTTTCTTTTTTTTTTTTACGTCTCCACTTTTGCTTTCACTAAATTAAGATAAAAATATGAAAAGGCAAGAATAGTTTGGAAGCATTTCAAAATACTCTTTGCAGACAAATGGTTGACTTCACTTTCAGAATTTAACTCGTTTCCTAACAACATTTTCAATGTGTGTACACATAGCTACATCTTTTTACTGATCTGTTATTATAGCTCAAATACGTACACACCTTCTGCTGCACAAAGAGGACTGTATACACAAATCGATTTAGCCAACTACGCCTGGTGAAAGGTGAAGTCTTGGATCACAATTGGTTTTACACCCGTTATTAATTAAAATATTAAACCGAATTGTACATATTACAATAAAAGATAAAACCACATAGTGTCCAAGCCTAAGTCAGCTAGGGCTGTAATATACACCGACTAAAAATCAACAAAAGCGTAAGACCACCCACAGCAACAAGTGTCTTGGATATGGCAGTAAACTATCAGATGGTGAGGCTCCAATCCTGGAGCTTTGGGTAATGTGGAGTACACTTTAATTACCATTACTCCCAGATCCATTCTGATCAAGAGTTAGGGTTATATCTATGGGTTATATAGAACTGTTTAAGTATTTAACGGTGTGCAAACAAATGACTGACACTGAATTGTTAGTGTTGCATAGCAATACTTGGAACCGTGTAACTGTAAGCAAATGGATTAATAATGTTCAATGCAATCATTAATGTTGAATAGAAATACTTAAAGCACTTTAACTGTAAGTCTAAATTGAATTATCGGTTTTACATAGCAATAATTGGAACTATTTAAAGCTATTTGCGTGGAATACTTGAAACTGTTCAACTATGTGCAAAAATTGAATTGTTAGTATTACATAGCAATACTTGGAACCATTTTATTTTTTTTGTTTGGGTTTTATGGCATATCTTCCTTTGTAGGGTATTTAATACCAAATCCATTTTTATACAAATAAACAGTTCAATATCAAACGATTCAGTTTAGCATGAGTACGCAGTTTAATTGTCAAAAACATTTCTATTTCAAGCCATTCAGTTTAGTCAAATAGTTCTCATTCACACAATTTAGTTTAGTGTAATTATAGTTTTTGTTTTCACACAACTGAATGTCAAAATAGTTCTAATTCAAACAATTCAGTTGAGCATAAGTATACAGTTTCCATGTCAAAACAGTTCTGTTTCAAACAATTCAGTTTAGCATGAGTACGTTGTGTAAATGTCAAAACAATTTTATTTCAAGCAATTCAATTTAGCATGAGTACGCAATTTTGTTTTATTTGACCCAAAGATAGGACCCTATCAGGTGCTACCACGCCGGGTCAGAGTGGACTTTGGAGCGATGGCAATAAAGTGTTACTTCGCATTCCCCAAAGCTACAGCATTACTGGAACTTCATCATCAGTTTGTTGTGCGTCATATCCAGGATACTCGTTGGGGGGGGGTCTTATGCCTCTGCAAAGATGCAGTATATGTATTCTGCAGTCCCAGTCGACTGAGCAAGGAACCATTTGACTGAGTAGAAATGATTGAATAATGTTGAAAAGAATTATTAGTGTTTGATAGGAATACTTGAAACTATCTAACTGTGTACAAACATACTATCTTTACATTTAAAAAAATATATAATAACATAATTATACATAATTGGCATGTATCTTCATTTAACGGTGCACAAATAAATTATTGATTTAAAATCAAATTATTAATGTAGCATAACAATGCTAGAAACCATTTAAATATGTGTAAAGAAATGTGCTCGTTTAAAATGTTATCAACAAAAGGTGTTTACAAATCATATATATATATATATATATATAGTGGATAAAATATATAAACAAACTTTGACATTTAATAACTTGCCCAGTCGGCTGGGGCTGTAGAATACACCGACGCGTTCTTTAGAGACGTTTGACTCGGTGGAGGTAGCCCCCAACAAGTGTCCTGCATTTGACTCTAAACAATCTGATGGTGAGGTTCCAGTAATACTGGAGCTTTGGGAAAAAAACAGAATACCCTTTCATTGCCATCGCTCCCAGGTAAACTCTGACCCGTAGTGGTAGCACTATGGATCTATGGATCAAATAGAACTAAACTGGGTACTTATGCTAAACTGAACTGCTTGAAAAAGAACTGTTTTTACATTTAAACTGGGTACTTATTCAAAACTAAATTGCTCGAAATAGAACTGTTTTTGTAAACTAAACTAAATTGTTTGAATTAGAACGGTTTGACTAAACTGAATAGCTTGAAATAAAATCTAGGACAAGTTGCAACAGATATATTAGCTTCATAACATTAAAAAAAGAACAATAAAAAATATTGAATGGAACATTTTCAAAGAGACCGTTAAACTTCTGTAGTTTATACGCATCAAGAAAGATCTTCAGCCAGCTGTCCAGAAACACCTCGAAGCGATTCAATGTACCAGCAGAACTGGTTGCAATAGCATACAATATTATTGAAGGAAATTAAATTTGTTTTGTCCCCTGGCTTGCTCGGTGTTCAATCCCAGGTCGAGTCATACCAAAGACAAAAAAATGTTACTTGATGCTTCCTTGCTCAGTACTCAGTACTATTAGGTACGAATGGATCAACCAAAAGAAAGGAGTGTAGAAGCTATTGAAAAGGGAGCCTTCGGATCACTTTCGACAACGGTCGGTCAACTCACTTCCAATTTAACACTCAGCATTATAAGGTACGTATCAATGGTAAGCGGATCAATCCAGAGAAAGGAGTAGCGCCTTCCCCTACACCTCGGTGTAGCAGCTATTGAAAACGGGAACCTTTCGGTTGACTTCGACGACGGTCGGTCAACTTACTCCCTATCTCACTATAGTTCACACTCATTTTAAATAGGTAAGCACTTCATCCTTAATTGCAATCTATTAGTTGATATAACGAGGACAAACTACGACAGAAATGTGCAGAATAACAAAGATTAATCAAAAATATTCAATGTACATTTTCATCAATCTGATGTTTTCCTATTATCTTGTGAAATTAAAAATGTCCTGTGAAGGTTCTTCCAGAGCTTGTAGAAAATTACGAGGTGCATATGATAAGTTTACAGACTTTTTCGTATGGGCACTTAAAATTGTCGTAGACTCTTGAAAATTCAGTATGTTATTGCTATACATCTTATGAGATGGCTGACCAATTTTATGATTTCAGATTCAAATGAACATTTACAGCAGCAATTGGAATACACCCTACTAAATTCTGATTGTTAGAGCTGGTGAATTTCAAAAGTGCAATCTGACACATTAGAAGAACGATATGCAATAAGATTCTGTTTTAAACTTGGCAAAAATGTCACAAAAACGTATGGATTACTTCACACAGCTTTTGGGCCATCTTGCATGAATTGAGCATCAGTTTTTGAGTGGCATAAGAGATTCAAGGATGGCAGGGGGTCTGTTAGGGATGATGAGAGGCGTGGGAGGAGTACGGAAGTCAATGCACTAGAGGTGATTGGCCAAAGGTTTAGGGTTATAGTTAGGGTTACTATGCTGTTGTTTTAAGGGAGTTCAGGAAGAGATTCCGTCGGAAGAGGCCTGCACTCTTCAGTGGCATTTCTACCTGGACAATACACCAGTCCACAACTCCATCCTTGTCACTGTCTATTTGACTAAGATGTGCATGAAGACAGTTCCTCACCGTCCCTATAGTCCAGACTTTGCTCCCTGTGACTTTTGGTTATTCCCTAAGCTCAGAGGCTGTCGTTATGAGACAATTAAGGAGATGAAAGAGGCTGTTCTGAAGGTCATTGACACGCTCACACAAGAGGACTTCTATGGGTCCTTCCAGAAGTTGTTTGAACGGTATAAGTGCATTGCAGCCGAAGGAGATTACTTCATAATGTACTTGAGTTTCATATGTGCACTATCAATAAAAGTGGCCAGACGAAAAAAAAGTCTGGAGACTTATCGTATGCTCCACGTATTTCTAAATTTCAACAGAACAAATCTAAAAGTTATATCAATTCAAAAATTTTCAATTATCAATTGATATTAACATAATCAATTTAAACATTGAACAATGATAGTCTGAAAGAAATAATTTAAAACTTAATTTGTTATGTTTGTTTTAATTTGAAATCTAATTTAATAAGAAAATAAATCCCTTCAGATGAGGACCTACTTAACCCGTTGGGATTTTTTGAAGCAATGAAGTATCTACCACTCTTAATTGCTCGTGGATTACTGAGGATCTTGAATAATTGATAAAGCTATTAAGTATGAATTGTCCATCTGAATAGAATGATTGTAAAATACAATGACACATTCATATTGGAAGTGTTAATCTGTTCCAAACGGTTTTTAACTTTAAATGAATGGGCACTACATTAATAGACAGGTTCTCATTGCAGCTAAGTACGAAGTGTTTAACTGTTTAAAATGATTGTGAAATACTTTGATACATTGATTCTTAAAATATTGATATGACAACGAAGTTTGAAATATTTACTTGTTTAAAATGACATTGAATTGTATTATTACATTGTCTCTTTAAGTATTGATATTGCAAGTAAGTTTGAAATGTCCTGATGTTTAAATAATTATGAGCAGTATTAATAAATCGACTCTTAAAACATTGATATTGAAACTATAAAGTCTTCAACTATTTAAAATAATTGTGACTATATGAACTATATATAATAAATATTTACTGTCACTGTGACGAGAAAAATTAATTGTTTTTAGTTTTAATACGATTTTGCTAACGAACATTTCAGAACTTTGATCTTGTTACCATCACTTCTTTTTATTTTCTCTTTCCTTTTCATTTCTTTTTCATTTCCTTCTTTTTCCATTTCCTTCTTTTTCCATTTCCTTCTTTTTCCTTTCCTTTTTGTTCTCCACGTTTAATTTCACTTTTCCTTCATTTTTCTTTATCCTTTCATTTTCTTTTCTTTCCCTCTCGCTCCGCTTTCCTTTTATTTTCTTACACCGCTTTCTCTCTCTCTCTCTCTCTCGCTCAAACTCTCCTCTCTCTCTCTTTCACTCTCTCTCTCCCTCTCTACACACACACACACACACACACACACACACACACACACACATATATATATATATATATATATATATATAAATCAACTTATTCATCTATACTGTAAGTTATAATATTTATATTGAATGGAGGTACACACACACGCGCGCGTGTGCGCACACACACACGCACACGTGCACGCGCGCGCACACACACACACACACATATATATATATATATTGATAAATGCATCAATATATTTTTAACTTAATCATGTAAAATGAATTTATTGAACACTGCAAATATCAATTTGTAGCATAATCTCCTTCCCGGAAAAAGCACTTAATTCAATGACCAATATCAGTAACAATGATCGAGTATTATACAATGAAAAGTTTAGATCGAATAGAATGTATATTCAAATGAATAGGCATCCCGATATGAACCAATTTATCTATAGGAATATGTAATGTTCCCCCTTACATACACACACAAATTATATATATATATATATATATATATATATATATATATATATATATATATGTATATATATATACTGTATACCGTAATGTTCATAAATATCTGAAGAAACCAAAAATTCGCATCTAACCGCTTGGCTTTGAGAGTTAAAAGCAAGAACATGTTTTTAATATAATTAAGTTATTAAAAGAAAACAAAAAGGCTTTTGTATTTTCTATCATCTAACATATTGTTCAGACCAAATCAAGGAAATTGAAAAAGGGAATGCATCTTGTTATTTGGAAGAATTGCCAAAATTGTAACTCAATTTATATTTTCTCCTACGCAAAATTCATTATGGAGCAAAACATCTTCGGCAATGAAAGTAGATTATGTGCTCGTTCAAATACTTATGAGAAGTGTCCGATAATATGTAATGCTCATAAAGCATTCAGAACAATAAAATACGATTAGAATTATGCCTTCTTATACTGACGCCAAAAATAATTGTTCTTCCTATGTAATATTCCTGTTTTTAACTCAAAAGATGAGAAAGAAAAATATCCAAATACTTATAGTGGACTCTTCCATCGATCATTGACATACGTGTGCCCAACAGTTCAATTTAAGATATGAACTGTTCGATTGGTTTAATGTATTTGATAAGGGATTTTTAATGAAATAGGCCCAAGAGAAGGCGCTCAAGAAGAAAATTTCAATCAATTTTTGTACAAAACTGAATAAAATTAAAAAAATTATAAAAAAGATAAAAATCTCATAACGAATATTGCAAGTAGTTTTTAGCGAAGCCTGACGAAGAAAAAGAACGTTGCTTAAATACTCTTAACTGAAGTTTGTCAAAGAAAGTTTAAGAAGACGCGGACAAAAAAACTGACAATCAAGTTGTTAGAAAAAACCTTTCACGTTTTTTTTTGGATGCTGCAATTTTTCAAAAACTGGCGACAAAAACATATCGGCGCTTTTCCTGTGATATATAAAGGGCACCGAAAATCCAACTGTATGGAGAAAAATAGACAAACTGAATTGTCCAAAAGTGATGAATTTATTAAGCAGGAAAGTCGACGCTGTAACGTTAAGGACTTTAAAAGATGACATCAAGTGTTGAAGGAATAACGATGGATGTTTAATAAAATAAGGGAAATAATGGAGGAAATATGTAAACAAAGATCGTTGTATGTTCTTTCTTTGTTTATGTATTTCCTCCATTAATTCATGTATTTTATCAAACATCCATCGATATTCTTTCAACACTTGATGTCACCTTTTAAAGTCTTCATAATGGTATATTAATATCGAAACATTATAGCGTCAACTTTCCGGCTTAATAAATTGATCACTTTTGGGCAACTCTATCAATTTATATATATATATATATATATATATATATATATATATATATATATATATATATTTGGCAGCATTTCTTCATTAATCCTATTTACCAACCCCTCCGCTCGGGCAGGATATAACACAAGGACAATTTTTAAGCGGAGTTTAACAGGTTTGAATTCAGAGTTTTCCTTCTCCTAGACTAGTTGCCCCACCAAGGCTGAAGAACCCGGTCTGTCCTACTATTTATCCATAGCTGGAGGGAGAATAATTGGATTAATATTCTCGAGGCACTACATATTAGGAACATACAACCCAAACTTGACAGAATTAATTTTAAACCAGTGCTAATGTACTTAAATGCTACTGACACTCTTTATAGAAGCAAATTTAAAAGTAAACGCTACACACTGCAACGGCAAAGGCGCTCTTCTTACAAAGTAGAATTGTACATACAAAAGTTACATCACTTTTGTCATAGATCTTCCCCTGATGATGACCCAAAGTCAGGTAGGAAGTACTTGGGAAATGAATAATTATGGAAGATAAATCAACCAATTCCCGCCGAATATAAAATCAATACGTCAATATGAAAGGATCAACCAAAAAATATGTAGATAAAAAATGCGTATTATGTTCAATGAAATATATATATATATATATACATATAATTATATATATATATATATATATATACTTTTTTGGTGTAGGTCCAAAGAGACAATAAAACTATTTTGAGATGAGTAGGTCCACGAAGAGATTTGTATTTTTTAGGATTTATTTATTTATTTCGTTCTTAAGTACGTGTATGTTTCCAGCTTGTTGCTTTCGTCAGAGAATATGTATGGCACAAGCCCTTGTAAATGATAAATGAAAAGGGTATTCAATGAAGCTTGAACTCACTTGTGTTTGCAGTTTGAGTGGTTTTTTATGAAGGTCACGCCTCTCTTTTTCTTAAAGTGTTTTTACCTGAATCTACTTTACCTCTCGTTTGCTTTTGATATTTGATACGTTGTGTGATGGGGTTTCGGATTTCCCTTACAGTCATTTTTTTCTCTGTGTATGAGTGAATGTGTGTCTTGGGATTTTTCTTAATGTGTGTGTATATATATATATATGTATATATATATATGTTGAAAAGATATATGTGTAAGGAATCTGACAGTATGATAGAAATATGTGGAAAGTTGGATAAATCAAACACTTAACTCAGATTTAGATGTATGAAATTTCATTCGCGCTTTGTTTCATCTTCCCTCAGTCTTGAAGAGGTTCGTGAAGATTATACGTTAAATAATAAAAATAACCAACATACATACATACATATATATATATATATATATATATATATATATATATATATATATATATATATATATAAGTGACATTCAAAATAACACCGACAATATCCAAATGATGTACTCGTAAATTTCCTTAATTAAAATTTCATATGGATCAAAATATCATCAAGCAGAACACGGATATTCCCATCTAATGAAAGTGTAATCCACATGAAGCAATATATATATATATATAAATATATATATATATATATATATATATATATATATATATATATATATATATATATATATATATATATATATATATATATAATACAGGGTATCTATTAAGTCTTGCTGCAGATTTAAAATCTAACAACAAAGATAGTGGTCATGTTGGAGTACAATAAACAAAAAGTACATTCTGAAGTAAACTTCAAGAGTGGAAAATTCGTTTGTTTTTTTACAAAATGATCAAATTATTTGGAAAATTGGAATTATCAATTTTTTAATTTTAAAGCTGCTACAGGAGTTTATGAAAACTACATCCACATACTTTCGTTCAAAAAGTACTGAGCCATCGCTAAACATTAATATTGTGGCAACACACTACCACTTGTTCTTGTTTTATAAACTATAAATAAAAAGAAATTGGATTTTTCTAGTTTTTTAAGATGTGGTAATGTGTTGCTATAACAAAAATGATCAGCTATGGTCTTCTTTCGAGGTTAAGCTTAAAACTTTTTAAACGACCCTTTTCTATCTATCTATCTATCTATCTATCTACAATGTAGCTATGAGTTTGCAATTTCTATAAATCCAGAGTGTACTATATTGGTATTGAGCATATGTATATGTAAATTTTGATGACTTAGAAAACGTCAACAGACACTGTTTCTGGTTTAATGATTTCATGAGCGAGAAACTGACAGTCAACAAGCGTCGTTGATTCGATAACTACAGTATTCTAATTCATATATATATATATATATATATATATATATATATATATATATATAAACTGGTATATTGGTTTGGCTTGGTTTGGTTTTATGGCACATCAACCATTGTAGGTTATTTAACGCCAAATCCACTGTAATATTTCAAACAACTCAATTTAGTATTAGTACAGTTTTTTGCTAACCCACAAAAATCAAAACAGTTTTGTTTTAAACAATCCAGTCTAGTATAAGTACAAAGTTTAGTTCTATTTGATCCATAAATAGGACCCTATCAGGTGCTACCACATTGGGCCAGAGTAGACCTGGGAGCGATAGCATTAAAGGGGTACTCCGAATTCCCAAAATCCAGCATTACTGGACCCTGACCATCAGATTGTTTAGTGACATATGCAGCACACTAGTTGTTGGGAGTCTGTACCCCTCCGCAGAGGTGCAGTCGATGTATTCTGCAGCCCCAGTCGAGCAGGCTGGGTATTAGGTTGATATACATTTGACCGCGTCTGTAACGATCTAGAGAAGAAGATTTCTGGTCAATAGAATGTTACTTAGCGACTCGATTTCCTTCATTATTTCTTCCATTTTGTTTGGGATGGTCTCATATCATTGAAGATGCCGCATAATGCTGTTTCGATAAATCCCTGGTGTGTTGATTGATATCTACTTCAACATATTCCTACAAAAACAATTATCTACATTGGTTGTGCTTCAAGGGTAAAACTCAGGAGGATAAGAATTTTTTTTTTAACTTGCAAAATATTTGCAAGCATTTACGTAAAATCAGTGCACCTGGGTTCACAGTAAGAATATTTCTTGTTGTCCGTTAGTTTAAGATCATCTCCAATACGTAATATCACCTTGCTTCGTATAAAATTAGAGGCCTTGCGATCAGCAGTTCGCACTTCAACTGATATATCGGCGCCATTACATTGGTATTGAGGGTACCGAAATTAGATTTCTGTTAGTTTATATATATATATAGCTCGCTCACTCGACAGTAACATCAACTTCCTCAACATTGTTACTGGAGACTTGCAACAAAATACATTAACACCACAAGTTGGCGACCGCAGTCGTGGGTGACCCGAAGGCTCTCTTTTCGATAGCTACTACACCAAGGTGGAGGAGAGGGTGCTACTCCTTTCCCTGGATTGCTCCACTTTACACTTGATCCTTACCTTATAATACTGAGTGTTAAGCAAGGTATCATCTAGTCCCATTTTTTGAGTCTTTGGTATGACTCGACACGGGATAGATCCCAAGTCTCCCGGACCATTGGCGAACACTCTAACCATTATACCAATGTCTGAAAATATTACGCACTAAGAATAGATCTAATAAAAGAAAATGCTTTCACATTAAAAAAAGACAAGAAGCGTAAAATATTCCGCAGAAACTCTTATAGACTCAGTCTATGTAAATGATCTTGTGCTTCACGAAAAAAAAAACACCATTTCAAGCCGAATCCATGTTGCCTTGGCTTAAGCACGCTGCAGGAGGCGTTGACTTCTAATTGCAAGTAAATAAAAATTGATTTGATGTGTTTTGAAAACGAATGAGCCAACTCCATTTTTAGTATCATACGTGTGAAATTAGTCGACAAGTTCATATACCTCAAGAGGAATATTTCATCTACCGAAAGCCATCTCAATGTACACATAGGGAAGGCATGAACTGCAATTCATTGCTTGTCGATCATATGGAAATCTGATTTGATAAAACGGAATTTTTTCTAAGCTGTGGCTGTGTTTGTATTAGTTTTATGGATGAATGAAAAGCATAGGAAAAAAATCTATGGGAAATATACAGAAATTCTACGTTCGGTTTTGAGTGAATCCCAGAAGCAGCACTGCACAAAATAGCTACTCTACGACCTCTCACCACCTATATCACAAGACGTAGACATAAGGAGAATTGTAAGCGCAGGCCAATAAGCAACATTATTTTATGGAATCCTACACATGGACACACCAGTGTTGGTTGAATTGCGAGGACTTGCATTCATCAACTTGGTGCAGCCACTGGATGCAGTCTATTAGACCTGTCGGGGATGATTGGCTATTGATTATGCAGATGGGTGGTGAAAATAGTTAAGGGATTCCATGATATCATCATGACTTGATAATGATAATGATAATCACACACATACACACACACACACACACACACACACATATATATATATATATTGCGAGCAATATTGAACAAGTTCTGGCGGCAACACCCCACAAGGTACCATCTATACGGCCACCTGCCTCCCGTCACGAAAACTATACAAGTTAGATGAACCAGACACGTAGGGCACTGCTGGATAAACAAGGACGAACTCATCAGTGATGTACTGCTATGGACCCCCGCATATGGCCAAGCAAAAGCAGGACGACCATCTCGTACATATATACGGCAGCTATGTGAGGATACGGGATGTAGTCCTAAAGACCGACCAGAACCGATGAACGAAAGGGAGAAGTGGCGAGAGAGGGTCAGGAATATCCGTGCTAGCGGCACGATATGATGATGATGATGATGATGATGATGATGATGATGATGATATATATATCGTTTTGGTATAGTTTCTTCGAAGGAATTAGCGTGCACACTTTTTCTGCCGAAGGGAAATTAACGTGAGCATAAAAATTAGATGCCGGAAATAATGTCGTTAATTATTTCGCGGATTACAAGGAAAGACGGTAGGTAATATTAAACAAGAAAACAGGACATAAGTTTGTTTTCATGGTAAAGTGTGAGGAGGAAGAGAAAGGGAAAAGTAGTTGAGAGAAAAATCAAATGTATAATCATGTAATTTTAATGGAATTCATTGAAGTATTCCAAGGTATGTATTTGCCCAATCATTCCCCCATGGGCAGGATATGGCACAAGGTTAATTTTTAAGCAGGGAAATGCTGGTTCAAATTCAGTGTTTTCTTTCTCCTAGACTGGTTGCCTTAGCAAATTTTAAGAAGTTGGTCTGAACTACAATTTACACGTCGATGGAGAGGGAAACAGATGGATTCATACCTTTATCAAGGGCATTAGCATAAAGAAAAAACCCTGAAGTTAACCATCAAGGGTAGTAGATTGTTTATTTAAAAAGAGAATAGCGAATAATCACACAATTATCATAACCCGAAAATTTTCAGAATATTTTTTGGGGTATAACTTTCATAAAGCATGTAGGGGATAAATAAAATAAAATAAAATAAAATGAAATCAATTTTGATACAACCTAATATAATTGTCTGTATCTTTAGATAGCCTTTTGTATAAACACCTACATTAGAGTCACACTCTGTTGATTCTTGGAAAGATTTAGTAGCAGTAAAAAAAATATTAATCTCAAATAGGGACAAAATTATCGCTTGAATGACTTGCCATTTTTACGGGATTTTAAATCCCGTTGAGCGGGAAATATTGAAATCTAATTATGATTGTGATGGATAAAAAATAGAAGTGACCTGGTTTAACAGAATTAAAGATATCTATCTATCTATCTATCTA